>JARQOC010000005.1:274039122-274708475 GCA_033576535.1 Allobates femoralis | reverse complement strand
CTTGATGCGGCCAGCGATGGGGGCCGCCGCTGCTGCAGAACCTCCGGGGACGATGGGATAGCAGCTTAGGTGTAATAGTTCCAGTGGGTAGAACTGTGTTCCCCGGGGCAGTAAGGGTTAAGTCTATTGTGGAGTGTGTAGCACACTTACTTTGCAGACGCTGCAGGGATCTCTCCTCTCTGTTGGTGCTGACAGGCTGTATCCTGTATGGAGAGAATCACTTCATGCAGAAACACAAGGGAAGCAGTTCCAGGGTTTTCCAAAGCTTTACTCTCAGTTCTTCAAGTCACTTTACAGTTCAAGTACAGTTCTTACACAGTTCAAGTACATGGGCTCATTCTCCCTCTCCGGGTTCCCTTTGCTCTGCAGCCAGGCCTCTCTCTCTGTGACCCCTCACACAATCTGCTATGTCCTTCCCGGGCTGTTACGTTCTCTCTTACTTCGTGTTGTGCGACACTGGACAGTATGGCGGTGACTCGGGCTCCGGTGAGTCCTACGTGTGTCACTGAGCTGCCTGTCCTTAGGGTAGGGATCTCAATCTGAAACTCAGACCCCCCGTCGTGTTGTTTGGGGATGCCGGGTAAACTACGGTCCCCTCTAGAGCCGACACTCTACTTCATCCAGCCTCCAGCAGTCCTCCAGCACGAGGTTCTACCAGGCTCCTTCCTTCTGTGTCTCTTAGTATCATAGGAGGGCTACTCCACCTGCAGTAGGTTGCTTTAGCTGCGTTTCTAGGGCCCGGGTTACACCGTCCCTCTCTGTCCTCTCACACTCCTGGGGATCCGGCTCTGGATAGGCTTTCTCTCTCCTCTGGCTCGCACTGGCTCAGTACAGATTCTGCGTTCCTTCTGCCCTCACTCTTCCAGGACGTGTGGCTTTCTGTCTGCTCAGCTTCAGCTCAACCTGCTGCTGTTCTCTGGGCCTTGCCGTGCTTCTCAGCTTCTCTGTCTTTACTGCTCTTGGTCTTTACTGTTCAGCTCACTGTGGCCTACTGAACTCCATCACTCCTCCCCCTTCCTATATACTGTCAATTCACCTGACTTCTGGTGTGCACAACCCACTCCTCTGAATCCACCACCCTTCAATCTCATAGAGTCTCTAATCTCAGGGCTGGATGCTGCCTTCTCCTACACGTGGGTTATGTGGGCTGTGAGGGTGTTGGTGTGCAACAAGTGTCCTACCTGCCTGGCTGCAGTTCCCTTTGTGGCCTCCTGGATGCAGGGGCGCCACAATAGTGTTACTTTACATGTACTGTAATATACCGCCATATACCATAGTGCTGCTATACATGTGCTGCAATGTACCGCCATATACCATAGCGCTGCTATACATGTACTATAATGTACCTCCATATACTATAGTGCTGCTATGCATGTGCTATAAAATACCACCATATACTATAGTGCACCTGTACATATACTGTAATATACTGCCATATACAATAGTGCTGCTATACATTTACTATAATGTACCGCCATAGGCTATAGTGCTGCTATACATGTGCTGTAATGTACCACCATATACCATAGCGCTGCTATCTATATATGTAGTTCACTCACGTTAACTTAACAAATTCTTTCAGTCACAGTATGTCAACTACATACATATTCTAGAGTACCCGATGCGTTAGAATCGGGCCACCATCTAGTAAAATCATAAGTATTTACAATATTTCCCTGTTTGGTCTGTGCAGTTATAAGCGCTCCTTAGCCACATATATTTTATAATAATACCAATCCAGCAGAAGCAGGGGAACACTGTGAAAGTTCTGGGAGAGTTTTCTCATCTCCTCCCATGGCATAGACCCTGAGGCACGGGGGGTACTCTGACAAGGAGTGCAAAGTTTGAGAAGATGCTGAAGGAGTATCTTCCCGACCGTACCAAAGTCCTCCATTTTTCCTCTGTGTCTTATAATTATTGGGTATCCAAGCTGGACATGTGGCATGTGGCTCTCTATGCCTTGGAAGTCCTGGCCTGCCCTGCCACGACTGTTTTGTCAGAGCTGGTTTTTAGTGCCACAGGGGGAATTATTACTGATAAGCACACCCGCTTGTCAACTGAAAATGCTGACAGTCTGACTCTTATCAAAATGTACAAGGGCTTAATTGGGCCAGACTTCTCAACACCACCAAATGATAGCAGCATAATATAAACGCAAAGCTAGTGTCTTTTTTGGGGAGGTATATTCCCATGCTCCTCTTCATCCCCACAGATGAGTATATGCTTCCTGATTTTGACTAGTTGCTCTAGTCCTCCTCCTTCTTCTCATCCTCCACCATCACATCACCAAGGTGACCCTGGTCCATGACGCAACACCCACATAATATTCAAAAATTTTGACAGCCCTGCATAAGGCAACATTATGGAAGACCCACTTCCTTCCTAATCATGGAAACATACATTATTTATTGAGGCCTTCCTCCACATCTCTTTCAAGGGGCATTGGAGTGCCTCCCAATCTCTGTGTAAAAGGCTACAGAAGCACCAGAGTGAGTGGAGCCTCCTGTACTGTATACACCGGAGTCTGCTATATAACCCTGTCTATATACATTGCCTGTATACAGCTGGATTAATCCTAAAAAAGACAGTTTTTTTAGAGATTGATCTGTGTAAAAGGCTACAGAAGCACCAGAGTGAGTGGATTGGAGTCTCCTGTGCTATACGCACCGAAGTCTGATATATACCCTGCCTATATACACTGCATGTATACAGCTGGATTAATCCAAAAAAAGACTGTTATTTTTAGTCAGATTGATCTGTGTAACAGGCTACAGAAGCACCAGAGTGAGTGAAATGGAGGCTCCTGTGCTATATGCGCCACAGTCTTGCTTCGTACCCTGCCTGCCTATATACACTGCCTGTATACAGCTGGATTAGTGCTTAAAAGGACTGTTTTTTTAGCTGGATTGTGTACCCTACCTAGTACCTAGACTATCTAAGGCTAGGGTCACACTTGCAGTTTTTTTATGCTTTTTTGGAGACCTGCCTTTTTAAAAAAACATGTAAAAACTCACCCATAGGCCCCCATGTAAAAAAACATGTCCTAATAGCAAAAATGCATGCCCCAATAGCAAAAACGCATGCCTAAAGTGCCATGCGCTTCTGGCATGCATTTTTGCACTTATGTGAGTAGCTGCCATCAAAAACGCATGCAAAAACGCATGGTACATTAGTACCATTTAGTACCATCCAAAAACGCATGCATTTTCCATAGGGGCCCATGTTAAAAAAATGCATGCGTTTTCTAAAAAACGCATGCGTTTTTAAAATAGCACCAAAAAAAGTTCATGAACTTTTTTTTTTGGGTGCTGATTCAAAAACGCATGTAAAAACGCATGGGTGGCTTAAGGCACCTAAAAAAAACGCATGTAGAAATGAAAAAAGCATGCAGAAACGCATGCTTTTTTTTAAGGCACAAAAAAAAACTCATGCTAAGTGTGACCCTAGCCTAAAACACACACTATATCTGTCCCTGGTTCAGCAGCACTTCTCCCTACACTTGCTGACTGTGGCGCAGAGTGACGAGCACAGCGCCGTCAGGTCTTAAATAGATCTGATGATGCTGTGTGTTGAGCCAATCACTGTAATGCCACAACTGACATTGCTGTGATATTACAGTGTGTTGCAGCCAATCCCTGCATTTTGGCTGGCTCTGTAAATAGTGCCAACATGGAATGAAGGGGAGCCGAGCAGGTGCCTGAGCATTTCACCGGTACTTGGCAAGCACCGAGCATCCGAAGAACTGAAATGCTTGGGCGAGCACCGAGTACCTGTGAGCGTGTTCGCCCATCCCTATACATAGCACAAATACCTAATTTATCTGTAATGTTTGTAATGTTTCAATACAGGGAATTCACATCAAGAGTGAACAGAAGACAATTAAAGGGGGGAGATTTTGAAGTAGACTAATAAAATGAGAGGAATCCCTTAAAGGGATCCTGTCACCCCCAAAACACCTCCTAAGCTATTAAAAGCTGTCCCTAGAGCATATTAACACTTTCCCTACACTCCTTTTAGCTCCTAAATGCATATAGTCAAAGTGAATATAAACGTTATTATAGTACCTCATTACTGATGATAATGAGTGACTATGGTATTCATAGTCACTCAGCCAGGCTGCCCCTCTTCATCATATCACGCCTATTCAGGCGTGATCTTCATCATAGATTCAAATTGCCGCCTCCTTGCGCGCCTCCCCGCTCCCCCATTGCGTCTGGGCTTCAGTGTGGGGGCTGTATGACGCGATCCGCGTCATTTCCGGCGCCGGGTGACGTATTTACACCCGCGCCGCTGTTAGCTTCAAGTCCCGCACTGCGCATGCGCATGCGCAGTGGGCATTTTTGAAGCTGACAGAGCGGCGCTGCTGTACTACGTCACCCGGCGCCGGAAATGACGCGGATCGCGTCATACAGCCCCCACACTGAAGCCCGGACGCAATGGGAGAGCGGGGAGGCGCGCAGGGAGGCGGCAATTTGCATCTATGATGAAGATCACGCCTATACAGGCGTGATATGATGAAGAGGGGCAGCCTGGATGAGTGACTATGAATACCATAGTCACTCATTATCATCAGTAATGAGGTACTATAATAACGTTTATATTCACTTTGACTATATGCATTTAGGAGCTAAAAGGAGTGTAGGGAAAGTGTTAATATGCTCTAGAGACAGCTTTTAATAGCTTAGGAGGTGTTTTGGGGGTGACAGGATCCCTTTAAGTGTGATCCCAAGGTCAAAATTTGTTTTTCCAGTAAAAGGTCAATATAATTAGAGAAATTTGCTGTGATCAACACTACACCAGAGATAATGGGGTGACCAGAGGAGGTTTTGACATCCTTATGAATCTTTGGCAAGAAGTAAAAATATGGTGTTCGAAAGGATTTAATGGTATGAAAATTCTTCTCCCTTTTATTCTCTTTTCCTTTTTATTCACTTTTACCATTTATTATTTTATTGAATAAAAGGGAGAAGAATTTTCTTAACATTAAATCCTTCTGAACACCATATTTTTACTTCTTGATAAAAATTCATAAAGATGTCAGAAACCCCCATGGTCGCCCCATTATCTCTGGTGTAAGGTTGATCACAGCAAATTTGTACCATTATAATGACCTTTTCCTGCAAAAATACATGTTTTGAACCTAGCATCACAACTAGGTAATGCCCCTGATGAGAGGAATCCCTTAACAGCCAGCCTACAATATATGGGTTGCATGGTGCAGATCATGTAGGCCAAATTAAACAAACACAAGCACTATATTAGAAATGGATATCAACTCCATAGTGTTTCAAAACTTTTTCTCTGAAACACTCGAATGACCTAGATCAAATGAAATTGATCATTATTGACTATATAGCTTAGGCTGTACCCAATAGATACAACAAATTGGTCAATAGTGAAAATTATTGGATTTTCAAGCTAGACACCTTGTCCCCCCAGGGGTTAAATATGACCTTGGAAAATGTTGTCTGCTAAGCTTGTAGTGTTTTAGTGGTGTATTACAATTATAGGTTTTTAGATTGATTTTAATTTTCAATTACAATGTTCCATTGACATAATTGATATTTTTTTAATATTTTTATTTTTTTATTATGATTACTAGATGGCAGCCCGATTCTAAAGAATCGGGTAGTCTAGAATCCATGTATAGTTTATTTACTAATAGTTAGGGTGGTGCGGTGAAATTAATTGTGTGTATACAGGCGGCTCTGTGGGTAGCAGAGTATATGGTGGCTCACTGGCTACCACTGCACGCGGTGAGATTAGTCAGCGCAGCGGCGTGGGCAGAGTGGTCAGCGCAGCGGCGTGGGCAGAGTGGTCAGCGCAGCGGCGTGGGCAGAGTGGTCAGCGCAGCGGCGTGGGCAGAGTGGTCAGCGCAGCGGCGTGGCCAGAGTGGTCAGCGCAGCGGCGTGGGCAGAGTGGTCAGCGCAGCGGCGTGGGCAGAGTGGTCAGCGCATAAACACACATACACACACACACTCCGCTATACTTAGCACCGACCCTGCGTCTTCTCCGGCGCCTGGATCCTGAGTCAACATGTGGCCAAACCGGGACGGCTGGAGGGGGCAAGGGACGGCTGGAGGCTGGAGGCGGAAAGAGGATGGCTGGAGGGGGCAGAGGACGGCTGGAGGGGGCAGAGGACGGCTGGAGGGGCAGAGGACGGCTGGAGGGGGCAGAGGACGGCTGGAGGGGGCAGAGGACGGCTGGAGGGGTCAGAGGAGGGCTGGAGAGGGCAGAGGAGGGCTGGAGGGGGCAGAGGAGGGCTGGAGTGGGCAGAGGAGGGCTGGAGGGTGCAGAGGAGGGCTGGAGGGGGCAGAGGAGGGCTGGAGGGGGCAAAGGAGGGCTGTAGGCTGGAGGGGCAGAGGAGGGCTGTAGGCTGGAGGGGGCAGAGGAGGGCTGTAGGCTGGAGGGGGCAGAGGAGGGCTGGAGGGGGCAGAGGAGGGCTGGAGGGGGCAGAGGAGGGCTGGAGGGGGCAGAGGGAGGCACACAGGCTGGAGGGGTCAGAGAGAGGCACAAAGGCTGGAGGGGTCAGAGGGAGGCACACAGGCTGGAGGGGTCAGAGGGAGGCACACAGGCTGGAGGGGTCAGAGGGAGGCACACAGGCTGGAGGGGTCAGAGGGAGGCACACAGGCTGGAGGGGTCAGAGGGAGGCACACAGGCTGGAGGGGTCAGAGGGAGGCACACAGGCTGGAGGGGTCAGAGGGAGGCACACAGGCTGGAGGGGTCAGAGGGAGGCACACAGAGGCTGGAGGGGTCAGAGGGAGGCACACAGAGGCTGGAGGGGTCAGAGGGAGGCACACAGAGGCTGGAGGGGTCAGAGGGAGGCACACAGAGGCTGGAGGGGTCAGAGGGAGGCACACAGAGGCTGGAGGGGTCAGAGGGAGGCACACAGGCTGGAGGGGTCAGAGGGAGGCACACAGAGGCTGGAGGGGTCAGAGGGAGGCACACAGAGGCTGGAGGGGTCAGAGGGAGGCACACAGAGGCTGGAGGGGTCAGAGGGAGGCACAGAGGCTGGAGGGGTCAGAGGGAGGCACAGAGGCTGGAGGGGTCATAGGGAGGCACACAGGCTGGAGGGGTCAGAGGGAGGCACACAGGCTGGAGGGGTCAGAGGGAGGCACACAGGCTGGAGGGGTCAGAGGGAGGCACACAGGCTGGAGGGGTCAGAGGGAGGCACACAGGGTGGAGGGGTCAGAGGGAGGCACAGAGGCTGGAGGGGTCATAGGGAGGCACAGAGGCTGGAGGGGTCAGAGGGAGGCACACAGGCTGGAGGGGTCAGAGGGAGGCACACAGGCTGGAGGGGTCAGAGGGAGGCACAGAGGCTGGAGGGGTCAGAGGGAGGCACAGAGGCTGGAGGGGTCAGAGGGAGGCACAGAGGCTGGAGGGGTCAGAGGGAGGCACAGAGGCTGGAGGGGTCAGAGGGAGGCACAGAGGCTGGAGGGGTCAGAGGGAGGCACAGAGGCTGGAGGGGTCAGAGGGAGGCACAGAGGCTGGAGGGGTAAGAGGGAGGCACACAGGCTAGAGGGGTCATAGGGAGGCACAGAGGCTGGAGGGGTCAGAGGGAGGCACAGAGGCTGGAGGGGTCAAAGGGAGGCACAGAGGCTGGAGGGGTAAGAGGGAGGCACACAGGCTGGAGGGGTCAGAGGGAGGCACACAGGCTGGAGGGGTCAGAGGGAGGCACACAGGCTGGAGGGGTCAGAGGGAGGCACACAGGCTGGAGGGGTCAGAGGGAGGCACACAGGCTGGAGGGGTCAGAGGGAGGCACAGAGGCTGGAGGGGTCAGAGGGAGGCACAGAGGCTGGAGGGGTCAGAGGGAGGCACAGAGGCTGGAGGGGTAAGAGGGAGGCACAGAGGCTGGAGGGGTCAGAGGGAGGCACACAGGCTGGAGGGGTCAGAGGGAGGCACACAGGCTGGAGGGGTAAGAGGGAGGCACAGAGGCTGGAGGGGTCAGAGGGAGGCACAGAGGCTGGAGGGGTCAGAGGGAGGCACAGAGGCTGGAGGGGTCAGAGGGAGGCACAGAGGCTGGAGGGGTAAGAGGGAGGCACACAGGCTGGAGGGGTCAGAGGGAGGCACACAGGCTGGAGGGGTCAGAGGGAGGCACACAGGCTGGAGGGGTCAGAGGGAGGCACAGAGGCTGGAGGGCAGAGGGCAGTGGGGGCACACAGGCTGGAGGGCAGAGGGCAGTGGGGGCACACAGGCTGGAGGGCAGAGCAGCGTGTATGGCTGCAGACTTACCGGTGGCCGGGCGTCGGGTGTAGGAGGAGAGGAGGGGCGGGCAGAGCTGCAGGAGAGGAAGTCCCGCCCTCCCTCCTCTCCAGACACACGGCAGGGAGCACGGGTACCCCCAGGGTGTGTGTGGCCCTCCGAGGTGGCGGGCAATGGGCCCCCCTTCCCCCCCCCGGTATGTAGCTACTGGCTGGAGGGCAGAGGGTGGAGGGGAGTGGCTGGAGGGCACACGGAACTTCCGAGATCGGAACGTTCCGTGTGCCGGTGCCTGTAGCCGGGGGCAGCCCGGCTACAGTGCACTGGATGAGCTCTGGGCGACGACCATTCCGGAAGTGGCCTACGGGTTTTATATATAAGATATTAGCTCATCCCTTTGCTTTTATTCTGTACTTTTTTATTACAATTCTTATTTTAATCATCAGTTGATACTATTTTTAATGTTATTAGTTTTAAATATTACCTGATGAAGGCGACATCCTGCCACCAAAACGCGTTGTGAAGTCATTTATTCAATAAAGGTCTGTATCAATACTTAATTCCTGCTCATCTCCCTTGTGCACAGTGCTCTGCATGACTGAGTTTCCCCCTTCTTTTAGTCCACAGAAAATAAGAAAATAACCTCCTATCAATATAAGCATTATTGGTCATTCAAAGGAAGGATCCAGCAACACGTCTTGAATAGGGATGAGCGAGTCTACTCGCTAGGACTCGTTACTCGGCGATTCTTAAGGGACTCGCTGGACTCGGGAATCGGCGAGTCTTTTAGCGAATACTCGCTCAGTAACGAGTCCAAATCCGGCGAGTCGGTTTGCGGCAGGCGGGCTGCTTCGCGGCTGGAGGAGGTAAGGTCAGCTTTGATAGCCCCCCCCCCCCCCCCCCCCCCCCGGTTCTCAAGGCTGCCTGGACCCGACAGCACCCCCCCCCCCCCCCCCGGTTCTCAAGGCTGCCTGGACCTGCCACCCAGGGGAAGAGGCTCCAGCCAGCCCCTGAGTCCAATGCTCCGAATCCGAGTCCTGTATTATCTATTCGGGACTCGCGAATCCATATTCCCTATTCTTTAACATTGGACTCGCTAGACTCGCCACGAGTACCGAGTCCTGGGCTCGGATTCGTGCGGGTCTAGCGATTCCGAGTAATTTAGGACTCGCTCATCCCTAGTCTTGAATAAAATTTCATATTATATTTCAGCATAGTTAAAATTTGCATGTAGTGCTCCGTCTTGACCTTTATTATGGTCTTAGTCTGGGATAAAACAAATTGTGTAATCATTGATATAGCTAGTGAGCGTTCATTAGGTTTGCAAAGGACTGTGCTCCACAACTTTATGTAGCTGTGTTAAAGTTCTACAGGGTGGGCCATTTATATGGAGGCACCTAAAAAATATAGGAATGGCTGGTGATATCACCTTCCTGTTTGTGGCACATTAGTACCGTATATACTCGAGTATAAGCCGACTTTTTCAGCTCTTTTTTTTGGCTGAAAAAGTCCCCCTCGGCTTATACTCGAGTCACTAAACTTGAGTCACTTCACCTGCCCTTCATATTCCTCCTCATCCCCCTCAAAGCCCCCCTACTGCTTCCCTCTGTCCTCCTCCTGCCACCCCTCAGTATTTGGTGCCCCCGGCCGCCGGTTACCGTCCTCCTGATTCAGGTCTCCCTCGCTCCTCGCTCCTGCAGCCCGAATCCCTCCACTTCTTCCCTCCGTCGTCCTGCGATGGGACGGCCTGGATCCCTCTGCCCTGCTATAGGAGTGCGGCGGCCTGGATCCCTCCGCCCTGCTCTGGCGATGTGCGGCTGGATCCCTCCGCCGCATTGCTCCGTCCTGCTGTAGCGATGTGGCGGCCGGATCCCTCCGCTGCATCGCTCAGTACACCCCGTGGCCAGCTCTCCACTGCACACACACAAAAAAAGTCCCCTGCGGCCAGACATTGACCTAATGCACAGCGTGGCCGCAGGGGACTTTAGGTGAGGCGCCACTGTACTATACTGTACTATGTACTGTAAGTTTATTTAGCATAATAGAGTAGGGAAAGGAAGAATAGTGAGGGAAAGATGAGTAGAGCAGGGGAAAGATGGAGTCTCAGGGAAAGTACAGTAGTAATAGAGCAGGGAAAGAAGGACTAGTGAGGGAAAGGAGAAGCAGTACAGGGTATAGAATTAGCTGGGTGCTTAGGGAAAGATCAATAAAGCAGGGGAAAGATGGATTCTGAGGGAAAATACAGTAAGGTTACCGTCAAACGAGACCACATCGGCGGCGATTTTATAGGCAATGCAGGGGCCTATCACTGTCGATATGGCCTGTGCGTCGACTAATGTAAATAGGTGATGGCGACACCTTTGAGTGGTCGCCTGGTTTCTCAGCAGTGCTCTGAAACCGGGCGAGCACTCTGGGGCGATGTGTACACATCGCCCCATGTAACTGGGGGACGGCGATCTTACAGGCAATGAGAGCCGTAGGCTCCCATGTAACAATCGTCGCTGGGGTTTTTTTTTACAGCGGCGATGGCGCCTGTAAGATCGCCGGTGCGTCTCTAGAGGTATCGCCGCTGCTGCATTTCCCACAGTTTTTGGGGGCAAAATTAGGGGCCTCGGCTTATACTCGGGTCGGCTTATACTCGAGTATATACGGTATATGGGAGGGGAAAACATTTCCAGATGGATGGTGACCATGGCGACCATTTTAAAGTTGGCCATTTTGGATCCAACTTTATTTTTTTCAATGGAAAGATGAAATGAAATTTATTGAGTATTGCATAAGAAAAACAATGGTGTGCTTGGTTTTAACATAACGTTATTCTTTCAAAAGTTATTTACAAGTCTATGACCACTTATAAAATGTGTTCAAAGTGCTGCCCATTGTGTTGGATTGTCAATGAAGTCCTCTTCTCCCACTCTTGACACACTGATAGCAACGCCGCTGAAGAAATGCTAGCACAGGCTTTCAGTATCCGTTGTTTCACATGCTGCACATCTCGTATCTTCACAGCACAGACAATTGCCTTCAGATGAGTGATGAGGCAAACCTTTTTTGTAAATGGTGAAGTTAACAAACAAAACCCCCGCTATTGGTCTGACACTAACCCACAGTGGATAGATCCCTCCAAGAATGTTGGAACACAAAAATTGATGGTAGGGTGTGATATATGGGGTACAAAGATAGTTGGGCCATTCTTCATCAATGAAAACCTCAATGCAACTGGATATCTGAAATTGCTACATGAAATTGCTACAGGTCAGGGCTCTGGCTGGGCCAGTCTTAAATTGTCACATAATTGTTCTGAAGCCACTCCTTTGTTGTTTTAGCTGTGTGCTTAAGGTCATTGTCTTGTTGGAAGGTGAACCTTTGGCCAAGTCTGAAGTCCAGAGCACTCTGGAAGAAGTTTTCATCCAGAATATTACTGTACTTGGCTGCATTCATGTTTTATTCAATTGCAACCAGTCATCCTGTCCCTGCAACTGAAAAAAAACCCTGTAGCATGATGCTGCCACCACCATGTTTCACTGTTGGGATTGTATTGGGCAGGTGATGAGCAGTGCCTGGTTTTCTCCACACATACCGGTTAGAATTATCACCAAAAAGTTCTATCTTCATCTCATCAGACGAGAGAATCTTATTTCTCATAGTCTGGGAGTCCTTTATGTGTTTTTTTGCAAACTGCATGCGGATTTTCATATGTCTTGCACTGAGGAGATTAGTAGGTAATAGAACACTGCACACTCAAAGGTTTTCTAGGTGATGAATTTAATTTATTGTGGTGCAGACGGACAGATTAGCGACAAACTGACGTTTCAACCACCTCCGTGGTCTTTATCAAAGCATCGCTGTGAAATACAAAAAAGGTGTGGTGAATATACAATATTTACAGAATATATACAATTTCAGTGTTGCTTGTGTTCAACACTTCATGGTTAACATAGACCCATCTTCTAGCATGAAATTTTACAATACAGAGATTATCTACTAACCAAAATAGGGGGGGGTTGTAGTGTTCTAGTAGGTTTAATGAGAGGTTACTTGTGGTTATTAGTATCACTTGTTAATGGGGTGTGTGAGCGCTGCGTATTGGAAGAGAGTTTAGCAAGTTACCTGTCCTTATAGCTGTAGGGAGTATGCACCTAGGTGAGCCTTAGGTCCAGTACTGCATAGGGTTAAGATGGCCCCTGGCAGTAGTTTCTGTTAAAAAAATAACCATGGTAAGTGCAGGGACAGTATCTCTATTTATATTGCCAATGGTAAGGTGTTTTACCTTTAAAGTTATGTGTGCCTCTTCTATGGAGGTCTTATCCCGGTCTGTGTTCCCCAGAGGTGAGCACCTTTCTATGGGTGGGTTGTATCCCTGGTGGTGGGCAAATATAGAGGGTATTATAAGGCTCTGTAATACTTAGCTTTTGGTAAGATGTATTGGTGGTTCAGTGGGCTTGCCTCCCGCTCCGGGTTATGCCCGCGCGTCCCGCGCTTCGGCTGTGGATGGCAGACTGACGGGAGATGCGGCTCCTTTATCCGCCTCCTCCAGTCAGCTGACCGGAAGTGACGCGCTACACTGAGCGTGCGCAGTGCGCGTCGCTTCCTTAGTGATAGTAACCTGGCAATACCGAGCGGTCGCACTGCGCGTGCGTGGCTCGTCTCCTGTTTACAAGCTCATGTCTTTAACCTTGTTAAGTGCTATATCTGGATTCTTTTAGATGTTATGTCTGGGATCTTTTTAGATGTTAGTCATTATCATCCTCCCTTTACTGTGGTTAGGTTAATAGGTTGGTATTAAGGATAAATACATTACATAGGTGTTCATGGTAGAATTAAACATGCATACAGGTTTCAATGAATACAGTTGGTATTAAGGATAAATACATTACATAGGTGTTCATGGTAGAATTCAACATGCATATAGGTTTCAGTGAATACAGTTCCAAATAGGCATAGTATTGAATTTAAACAAACATCTGCAGTTCTTAATATGTTCATATGTATATATGTTGCAGTATTTATGGTAGAGGTCCAAATCCTTGTCAACGAATACAGTATCATAAATGAGAACATGAGCTAAATAACATAGGAGACAGTAATGCATGCAATACATAATAGTACTCATCAATGGTAGAGATCCCAATCCTTATTGTTATCTTTAGTGTAATAAGTGATCTCTCAAGGAGTCTAGACTCAATAACCTAGGGATCATCAAGACATGTGACGGAAGAGGAGCAATTATATAACAGTAATTGACTATGAGGCCCTATTGATGCTTACCAACCAGGGTGTCGGACTAGAGGGAGTGTGATTGCGACTACATTCTCAGTGCGTCTGTAGGGAAGGAAAGCATATACAGAGAAAGTTACCAATCGATTTCTCTATTGAGGCCTTTAGGGGTAAGGGTATCAAGTGTATAAATCCAGAAAGTCTCTCTTTCTTTTAAGAGTTTAATGTGGTTACCCCCTCGTCTTGGTCTATGTACTTTCTCGATGATTTGGAACCTTAATTGTGATACTGAGTGTCTAGCCTCCTTGAAGTGGTGTGGGAGTGGAAGCCATGTCTTCCCACACCGGATCGTGGACTTGTGGCTGGATATTCTGTCCTTTATAGGTTGTATGGTTTCTCCTATGTATAGTAGGCCGCAGGGACACTTAATCAGATATACTACAAAATTAGTGTCACACGTATAGTAATCATGAATTTTATATGATTTCCCTGTTCTGGGGTGGGTAACCATGTCCCCTTTGATTACATTTGAGCAGCAGGTGCAGTTCAGGCAGGGGAAGGTTCCCATCCTTCTTGGTTGTATATGTGTCTGAGACTCATGTTTACCCAGACTACCTATATCCGCCCGTACTATTCTGTCCCTGATGTTTTGTGGTCTTTTCGTACACATTAGAGTTGGTGTTTTAAAGGCTTCAATTTGTGGATAACCTTTATTTAGAAGTGGCCAATGTTTTCTGATTAGTTTGTGTACTTTGTTCATTGTAGGGTGGTAATGGTGTACGAACGGGATCCTCTCTATCTTGTGTCTGGGTAAGGGTTCCGATGATGCTTCTTTGGCTGCCGCTAACTCGTCCTGTAACAGTTGTTCCGGATACAGTCTGTCTCTAAACTTTTGGGACATCTCTGTAAGTCTTGTTTCTCTGGTACTCGTGTTGGATACTATTCGTGCTACTCTTTTAAATTGTGATCTGGGAGGCTGTCTCTCAAAGATTTAGGGTGACAGCTGTTGTAAAGTAAAAGTTTGTTACAGTCAGTGGGTTTTGAGAATAGATCTGTGTGGAGGTGTCCTCCCGTATCTCTGATTACTCTAGTGTCGAGAAAGGTGATGTCTGTCATACTAGTTGTCATGGTGAATTTTAATTCCTCCCGGCTAGTGTTTATTTTACTGTAAAAAGTTAGTAAGCTATCCATAGGGCCATCCCATAAGCAAAATATGTCATCTATGTATCTTACCCAGCAGGTGGCATGTTGTAGATATAGTGTGTCGGAATACACGTTTGTCTTTTCAAAAAGATCCATGTATATATTCGCATAAGCTGGTGCCACATTCGCGCCCATAGCGGTCCCGCACTTTTGAATATAGAAATCGTCTCCATACAGGAAGAAATTTTCCCTGAGGACGATGTTCAGGAGGTCTAGGCATAGGTTCTGTTGTTCTATTGTATAGTCAGAGTCGTTTAATGTTAGTCTGACAGCGTCAATTCCTTTGGCATGGTCTATAGAAGTGTATAAACTATTGACGTCAAGTGTGACTAATATGCTTCTGGGAGGTATAGGGCCCATGGATCTGATCTTGTTGAGAAAGTCACCTGTGTCTAGGATAAATGACTTGGTTTTTTTTGCGAATGGGGTCAAGATTTTTTCTAAGTATATGGATAGTGGATTAAGGATGGAGTCTGTCGAGGCTACTATTGGTCTACCTGGTGGGTTAGTCAGGCTCTTGTGTATCTTCGGTAGTATATAAAAAACCGGTGTGATCGGGTGTTGGTTGATTAGGAAGGTCTTTGTTTGGAGGTCAATGGTCTTATTGTCAACATACGTCTGTAGAGTTTCTATAATCAGTCTCCTAATTCTGTATGTAGGGTCATTTTGGATTTTTACGTAGGTTTTGTTGTCACTCAGTTGTCTCTCAATCTCCCCCGTGTATTGATGTTTGTTTAACACCACTATGGCACCACCTTTGTCCGCAGGTTTAATTACAATATGTTGATTGGTTTTCAAACTTTCAACCGCCCGTTTTTCCTCTGCCGTGTAGTTGTTATGGACTGGGAGGAAACCCAATTTTTTGTCTTTTATGAGTCGATCGATATCTCTATCTAGGATATCGATAAACGCCTCACTGGCATGATAGGTGTGCGGGGGGTTGAAAGTGCTTGGGTTGTGTAGACCCAGATGTTTCAAAGACAAACGTGTAGTGGGTACTGTTTCCTGTGTATTGCCTATGTTGATTTTGTCCATGAGGTTAAAGTGTGCCTTTAACCTGATGGATCGGTAGAATCGCTGTAGTTCCTTTTTTAATGTGAAGGAATCCCAGCGTGGGGTGGGGCAGAAGGATAGACCCTTATTCAATACAGCGTGTTCAATAGGGGATAGCGAATAATCAGACACATTTATGACAAGATTCGGACCCCTACCTGTGACCGTAGAGTCATGCTGCTCGATCCTCCTCCCCCGCTTGGGGCGCCTCCGTCTCGACCTCCTCGTGGGACCTGATGATGTAGGCCTAAAAAACCGGCCGGTGTCGGTGGAGTGGATGGTACTGAGCCTCCTGAACTTCCAGTGTCGCTGTTGGTACCGGGTAAAGGATCCCCTCGCGGTTTTCCACCTCTCGGCCATGGTTTCTTTGGGCCCTTGGGGTATCTGGGTTTATTGGGGTTCCTGGGTTGGTTTGGGCGTTGGTCTTCCCACCTGTAAACTCGATTATTCAAATAGTCCTCTGTATCCCTTTGAAACTTCTGGCGCTTCCTCTCTTGTAGAGTCCTGGTGTGTGTCTCTAAGATATCTGCGACCCTTTCGCCCAGCTCTTTAAGTTCTGTAGGGGTAAGAGTGGCCGTTAGTTGGCTCTCGATCGTGCTGATTTTTTTTCTTAGTCTCTGTGATTGCTGCTTGTAAGGATTCTATTGTGAGGAGAATCAGATCGAACGAGCACTTGTTCAGTATCTTCTGAAACGTCTGGCAGTATTTTTCATCATCCGAAAAGATGGTCGGTCGTAGGTTGCTTCGGAGGCCTCTAGGGATTTTGCCTTGACGATGGTACTCACCGAGGGTAGCACAATGTAGCTCGTATGAGACGAGACGTTTTTTCTCCTTTTCCCAGTCGCGAGTCTTGATATCCTTTGAAGGTATATGTAGGAAATCGTGTGAAATTCCTATTTTGGATAAGATAGTATTCTCTGTTTCGTCGGTGTAGGCAAACGTATTGGAAGACATCTAGTCTATGTAAGGGTGCTACAGCCAAAGTAGACAGTTCAATAGTAGTAGTGATTGGCGTGCACACCTATTGGGTATAGTAGAGGTGCCAGTGTAGGAGTCCCTTGGGTCTCAATGTCAGTAGGTAATAGAACACTGCACACTCAAAGGTTTTCTAGGTGATGAATTTAATTTATTGTGGTGCAGACGGACAGATTAGCGATGGACCTCTACCATAAATACTGCAACATATATACATATGAACATATTAAGAACTGCAGATGTTTGTTTAAATTCAATACTATGCCTATTTGGAACTGTATTCACTGAAACCTATATGCATGTTGAATTCTACCATGAACACCTATGTAATGTATTTATCCTTAATACCAACTGTATTCATTGAAACCTGTATGCATGTTTAATTCTACCATGAACACCTATGTAATGTATTTATCCTTAATACCAACCTATTAACCTAACCACAGTAAAGGGAGGATGATAATGACTAACATCTAAAAAGATCCCAGACATAACATCTAAAAGAATCCAGATATAGCACTTAACAAGGTTAAAGACATGAGCTTGTAAACAGGAGACGAGCCACGCACGCGCAGTGCGACCGCTCGGTATTGCCAGGTTACTATCACTAAGGAAGCGACGCGCACTGCGCACGCTCAGTGTAGCGCGTCACTTCCGGTCAGCTGACTGGAGGAGGCGGATAAAGGAGCCGCATCTCCCGTCAGTCTGCCATCCACAGCCGAAGCGCGGGACGCGCGGGCATAACCCGGAGCGGGAGGCAAGCCCACTGAACCACCAATACATCTTACCAAAAGCTAAGTATTACAGAGCCTTATAATACCCTCTATATTTGCCCACCACCAGGGATACAACCCACCCATAGAAAGGTGCTCACCTCTGGGGAACACAGACCGGGATAAGACCTCCATAGAAGAGGCACACATAACTTTAAAGGTAAAACACCTTACCATTGGCAATATAAATAGAGATACTGTCCCTGCACTTACCATGGTTATTTTTTAACAGAAACTACTGCCAGGGGCCATCTTAACCCTATGCAGTACTGGACCTAAGGCTCACCTAGGTGCATACTCCCTACAGCTATAAGGACAGGTAACTTGCTAAACTCTCTTCCAATACGCAGCGCTCACACCACCCATTAACAAGTGATACTAATAACCACAAGTAACCTCTCATTAAACCTACTAGAACACTACAACACCCCCCTATTTTGGTTAGTAGATAATCTCTGTATTGTAAAATTTCATGCTAGAAGATGGGTCTATGTTAACCATGAAGTGTTGAACACAAGCAACACTGAAATTGTATATATTCTGTAAATATTGTATATTCACTACACCTTTTTTGTATTTCACAGCGATGCTTTGATAAAGACCACGGAGGTGGTCGAAACGTCAGTTTGTCGCTAATCTGTCCGTCTGCACCACAATAAATTAAATTCATCACCTAGAAAACCTTTGAGTGTGCAGTGTTCTATTACCTACTGACATTGAGACCCAAGGGACTCCTACACTGGCACCTCTACTATACCCAATAGGTGTGCACGCCAATCACTACTACTATTGCACTGAGGAGAGGCTTCCGTCAGGCCACTCTGCCATAAAGGCCCAATTGGTGGAGAGCTGCAGTGACTTTGTAGAACTTTCCCCTATCTCCCCAATGCATCTCTGGAGTTCAGCCACAGAGATCTTGAGATTGTTCTTTACCTCTCTACCCAAGGCTTTTCTCCCACAATTGGTCAGTTTAGCTGGATGGTCAGGTCTAGGAAGACTTCTGATGGTCCCAAATTTCTTCCATTTAAGGATTATGGAGGCCACAATGCTCTTAGAGTACCTTTACACGTGGCTACATTTCTAGGGTGGCTACAGGTTACTTACTGGTTGCAGTGAAATCATGGAGACATGGTTCTATCTTGTTGCTGTGTACAAATGGAATAATCTCTCCATGATTTCACTGCAACCAGTAAGTTACTTGTAGCCACCCTAGAAATGTAGCCGCGTGTAAAGGTACCCTAAGGAACTTTGAGTACTGCAGAAATTTTTTTGCAACCTTGGACAGATCTGTGCCTTGCCACAATTCTGTCTCTGGGTTCCTTGTGCAATTTCTTTAACCTCATGATGTTAGGCTATGGGTTGAACTGGAGGGACTTAAAGTCTGCCTTCAACCTTAAAAACTATGTTACTACGTATGATTCTCATTTGGTCTGACATGCACTGTGAGCTGTGTGGTCTTATATGGACAGGTGTGTGCCTTTCCAAATCAAATCATATCAGTTTAATTAAACATAGCTGGACTCTAATGAAGGAGTTGAACCATCTAAAGAAGGATCACAAGGAAATGAACAGTGTGTGACTTAAATATTAATGTCTGAGTAAGGAGTCTGAAAATGTATGATCATGTGATTTTTCAGTTTTTCTTTTTAATAAATTTGTGAAAATGTCTACATTTCTGTTTTTTTTCAGTCAAGATGGGTGCAGAGGTTACATAATGAGAAAATAATTAACTTTTTTGAATTTACCAAAGGGCTGCAAAGAAAGAAAGAGTGTAAAATGTAAAGGGGTCTGAATACTTTATGTGCCCACTGTATACAGTCTAAATATCAGCGCATCTTTTGAAATTTGAATTCACAGAGTTGACCAAATTTCCAACAAAATTTTAATTCTGACAAAATAATTTTACACAAATTTCAAAACTGGAAAGCTTCTAATTGTTGTAAAACACACGTTGGGCAAATGAGAACGAGAGACAGAGAATCTCACTGATATTAGCAGCTTACACTTTACATGCAAACAAGAGGAGACCTTGCTGACAATATGCACTTATGCACCACAAAATGAAGAGGACCAAACTAACCATACGATCTTAAACTTTACAGAAGAGAGGGAACTACCCAGTGACTCTGGAGATGGAAAATGACCCTGCAGCTAAAACCCTTCCCCTGGGAATGGCTAATTTCTGATGGCCCAGGTTCTGTCCATTACAGTACAAGGTGTGATAATCCATAAAATGTATAGCTGCTGGGCATTTTCCTGTTTTTCAGGAATATATTAACAAAGTTTTCCAGTATCTCCTCTCTGTTTCTGTGATCGTAATTTTGGACAACAACCTGATCTTCTTACCAACAGTTATGCAGTGTCCATGGGAGAAAAAATTCTTTTGCAAAGTTGTCCAAATGTGTCTTTGAAAAAACCTCTTTTCCCTTTATCAGCTTTATTTTCTCCAAACAGGGTCTCGAGATGGATCCAGAGTAGGTTTCTGCTGTTCTCTTGTGACCTTGTCCTTTTGGGTTGTGTGCCTTTCAGCACTTCATGGGTTTCCCTATATTCTACAGGCAATTTATTTCACACTTCTCATCCCCCATCGCACGTACTTCTACTTTACTAAAAGGATGTTAATATCAAATTCTGGTCTCAGTCATCTGTGTTAGCCTTTAAATTCTTGAAATAGACTTTAGCGTTAGCTTCTTTGTGTCACTGCCTTTTTCTTAACAAGCAGTTCCTCCCCTATGCCTCCTCACCAGTGCTGGAGCAGTCCTTCTGCAAGGAGTTTTTTGGGGATGTCTGTCTCCTGTGATTTATTCTCAAAACTTTTCTTTATGTCACAGTGAACTTATACTATTGTAGGTTGTGAACTACTGGCTGTTAAGATAGCTCTTGAGGAATGGAAACTTTGGAAGATCTATGGGAATCTATTGGAAGGTGCCAGATCTCTATGATAATATACACAAACAATAAGAACATTACCTTTCTGGAAGCCACTCATTGGTTAAATCCTCACCAAGCTAGGTAGGCACACTTCTTCTCTTGATTTAACATTGAATTGCACTTCCACCCAGAAGAGAAGCAAGTGGCTGGCCATATGGGCATACACAAGTCCATTGAGTTGATTGCTTGTCACTTCTGGTGGCCTTTGAAGGTCATGGATGTTTGGGACTTTGAAACTGCTTGGCCACAGTTTAACAAGAAACAAGTCCTTCAAGGAAAAGCCTTCTGGTCATGATCAGCCTCTGTCAGTTCCCTCTGCTCCTGTGCAACAAATAGCGATAAATTCCATCACAAACCTGATACTTTCTGAATGCTGCAATATCATGTGGGTCTTGGTGAGGAAAGAAAAAACTCTGTAATAGCTCTCCCAATGAGATATATTTTACAAATAGAAGGAAATTTGAAGATTATTATTATTATTATTATTATTATTATTATTATTTATTTATATAGCGCCATTATATTCCATGGCACTTTACATGCTAAAAGGTGCAAAGTAGGACAAGTAACATAGTAACAATACAAGTAACATTAAATGTGGACAATTCGGTCGTACAGATACAAGAGGGGAGAAAGATGAAAGATGAGGTAAACTTCTTCATAAAAATGTTTAAGAAATCAATAACTCTACATTTAACAATAAAGCATCCATAGCATACACAAAGTATTTTTTTCTCATGATAACCTTCATCAGGTAAATTTGTTATGTATAAGAACAAATGTGCACAGAATGACAACTCTGTTACCCATTAAATTTATTAGGTTAGAATGTCTGTGTGTGAATAGCCAATGGGAGGGGGTTTGTATTAAGTTGTATTAAGGAAAAACCACACCCTTACACAGTGTTTGTTCTCAGCAAGTTGGGAAAACATTTTTTGTCAATAAACAATAGCTAGGATGCGAAGTTTTTAATAATTTTGGAATAAAGTTACTCTTCATACATTGACTGGTGGCCCTGGAAATTTCCTTTTGAGTCTTATCAGTGGAAGCCAGCCACCTTTCCAGGAGCCTGGGAATCCGAGGGAAAACCTGCTGAGCTGAGAGGTCTTCCTTTCCCCACCCCCTCACAACTGTCCATAAACAATGTTTGTTTAAAAAGACATGATAAAACACTTAAAAGAAATAGTAATTGTCAAAATAGCATTGCAAAATAAATGCCTAGAATTGACATTGCATAATTTTACATATGCAAATAAAATGAAAGGATCTCCTAAAGTTAATAAATTCATGAAGAACATCAGTTAGAAAAGACATTCCCCCCAAAAATATGAAAGTAAACACATAGAAATTAATTAGTGATGAGCAAGTACGCTTGTAACTACTCGGTACTCGCACGAGTATCACTGTACTCGGGCTACTCGGCGAGTACCGAGTAATCTCGCGATACTCGTGCTGTGCTCGTGGTCCTCATCCCTGCATGTTGGCGCTCTTTAGAGAGCCAGCCCACATGCAGGGATTGGCTGGCAGACCACTGCCATGCCACAGCCCTGTTAGTTGTGGAATTGCAGTCATTGGCCGGCCGCACAGCGTGACCGAGTCTTTATAAGACCCGGCCGCACTGTGCTCTGCACACAGCCATCCAGACAATCAGTGCAGGGAGAGTGTCTGCTGAATCAGGGAGAGTTTTGCAGGGCTGCAAACTAGTGACCAAAACAGTCCTTCTCAGGACTAATCTAGGTGGATATAGGCAGGCAGGGTAGCCAGGTCGGAGTACAGGCTTTCTAGTGACCACAACAGTCCTTCTCAGGACTATTATAGCTGCAAGCAGGCAGGCAGGGTATATAGCAATTCCTAGTGACAGTATACCAGCCTTCATCATATCTGGGGCTGGTGTACACAGTCTAAAACAGTCCTGATAGTGTCAGACTTCTCACTAATTCTCGCTCCTAAAAATCTGTTTGCTTCTTAGTGGGTGCATTTTCAAATCGCAAGTGTGTGTCCATCGGTGGCAGCGTACGGGTGCAATTTTGTGTGTTTTGCACAAACTAGGATATAACGCACAAGTACAGTGAATAATACACGTCAGCAGCACGTGATAGTGTCAGACTTCTCACTAATTCTCGCTCCTAAAAAGCTGTTAGATTCTTAGTGCGTGCATTTAAAAACCACAAGTGTGTGCCCTCGGTGGCAGCGTACGGGTGCACTTTTGTGTGTTTTGTACAAACTAGGATATAACACACGAGTACAGTGAATAATACACGTCAGCAGCACATGATAGTGTCAGACTTCTCACTAATTCTCGCTCCTAAAAAGCTGTTAGGTTCTTAGTGCGTGCATTTACAAACCGCAAGTGTGTGCCCGTTGGTGGCAGCGTATGGGTGCACTTTTGTGTGTTTTGCACAAACTAGGATATAACGCACCAGTAGAGTGAATACACGTCTCCGTCTGTGTCTGACTTAATGTCTAATTGTCGCTCTTAAAAAGCTGGTAGCAATAGCTATAATCTGATTGTCCAGGTAAAACCCGTGTGTTGGGACGCCTTCATTTAGCTGTGTACCGTCAGCACAGCATTGAAAATGCGCAAGGGCGTTGGCAAGGGACAAGGAAGTGGACGTGATGGTGGTGCAGGCAGAGGCCGAGGTCGTGTGCAAGCTCTAATTTCGCCACATCTACTCGCTCACACGTCCTGTCCCAAATTCTTGGGGACCGCAGCAGTACACCGCTCTTCAACCCAGACCAGTGTCAACAGGTTGTTAGTTGGATAGCGGATAATGCTTCCAGTCAGATTGGCACCACCACAAACACCCTGTCTTCCACACGGTCAAGTGTCAGTAGCCGTGATACTGCACCGCACATTCCACAACCTGATCCTCCTTCCTACCACCAGGCCGAGTACACGTCCATGGACATTACTGATCCCACACTAGGCCACTCTGAAGAGCTGTTCACGTATCCATTTGCGCATTCTGGCCTCTCGCCAGCTCCTGTTGAAGTGGGTTATGAGGAGAGCGTATGTACCGATGCCCAAATATTTGAGCAGCCACGGTCTCACGAAGGCAACTGATGGCGGCAGCTGTCCCACGTTACTCGGTCCCCAGCCGCGACTATTTCTTCTGGTGTGCCGTTCCCGCATTATATAACCACGTGTCACAAAACATCACACGTGCCCTGAACAACGCTGTTTCAGCCAAAGTCCACCTAACCACAGACACGTGGACAAATGCTTGTGGGCAAGGCCGGTACATCTCAGTGACGGCACACTGGGTTAATATTGTGGAAGCTGGGACCCAGTCTCAGTGAGGGACGGAACACGTCCTTCCACACCAAGGATTGCAGGCCCTACCTCAGTCCGGGTTTCACCCACACTCTACAGCTTCGGAATGTCATGCTCCTCATCCTCCTCCTCCTGCGCAATCTCATCCACTTTACCCTCCACACCAGTCCCAAGCTGGAAGCACTGTAGCATTGCCTCGGCAAGCGGCAACAGGCTGTGCTCAAGCTAATATGCATAGGTGACAAACCCCAAAATGCAGAAGAGGTGTGGACAGCTCTGAAACAGCAGGCAGATCACTGGCTCACACCTCTGAACCTAAAGCCAGGAAAGGTCGTGTGCGACAATGGCCGGAACCTGGTGGCGGCTTTGAGGCGAGGCCAGCTGACACATGTTCCATGCGTGGCCCATGTGCTCAACCTGGTGGTTCAGCGGTTTCTAAAATCATACCCAGAGCTGTCTGATCTGCTCGTAAAAGTTTGCCGCCTGTCTGCACATTTTCGAAAGTCAACTACTGCTTCAGTCGGCCTTGCCGGCTTTAAGTGGCGTTTGCAGCTTCCGGCTCACAGACTGGTGTGTGATGTCCCCACACGTTGGAATTCAACTCTGCACATGTTGGTCAGGATTTGTGAGCAGAAGAGGGCAGTTGTTGAGTACCTGCATCACCTAAGCCGTCAGGAAATGGGTCAAACTCCACACATAACACCTGTGGAGTGGAGATGGATGTCCGACCTATGTATTGTCCTCCAAAACTTTGAGGACTCCACCAAGATGGTGAGCGGTGATGACGCCATTATTAGCATCACCATACCGCTTCTCTGCCTTCTAAAACGGTCTCTGCTCAAAAACAAACATGATGCATTGCAGGAGGAGCGCGATGAGTTGGAGCAAGAAACAGTAGTGGGTGTGGGTGATAACACACAGCTCAGCCTCATCTCATCACAACGTGCAGTGGAGGACTATGACGATGAGAAGGAGGAGGATGAAGACATGGAGCAACTCTCCAGCCAAATTGAGGATATGACATGCACACCAGTCATACCCTCGGTTCAGCGTGGCTGGCCAGAGGACAGAGGACATGAGGAGGAGGAGGAGGACAGCGTGTTCAGTCATCGTGTTGGTCAGGACACTGAAGTGATGGCTGTTAAGAGTCTGGCGCACATGGCTGACTTTATGATATGCTGCCTGGCTCGTGACCCTCGCGTTAAGAACATCTTGGCCGACAATCATTACAGGTTGGTAACACTGTTAGATCCACGCTACAAGGAGAACTTTATGTCTCTTATTCCTGAGGCGGAGAGGTCAGCCAAAATGCAGCAGTTCCAGAAGGCCATAGTCGCGGAAGTAGGCAAAGCATTCCCCTCACAAAACGCTAGCGACATAGCTCAGGAATCGGTGGACAACCAAGGCGTACGGCCGAGAGGGGCACAAGTCCAATCCGCCAGAGATAGGGGAACAGTCTTTAAGATGTGGGACAGTTTTCTCAGCCCCTCACGTACCACAGCCCCTGAGGTGCGGGGTAGTGCCACAAGAAAAGGTAAGTTTGCCCAGATGCTGAAGGAGTACCTTGCAGATCGAACAACTGTACTCCGACATTCCTCTGTGCCTTATAATTATTGGGTATCCAAGCTGGACACGTGGCATGAATTGGCTCTCTACGCCTTGGAAATCCTGGCCTGCCCTGCCGCTAGCGTTTTGTCAGAGCGTGTTTTTAGTGCAGCAGGTGGAATCATTACTGATAAACGCACCCGCCTGTCAACTGAAAATGCTGACAGACTGACTCTGATCAAGATGGACAAGGGTTGGATTAGGCCAGACTTCACCACACCACCAGCAAATGAGAGCGGAATTTAAATTTTGTAACGGGAATTTGCCATGTACCTCCACTCACCCATGGGTACACACTTCTGGACTTTGGCTAATCGCTGGACTGCTCCTCCTTCTCCTCATGCGCCACCATGATGACCGTTACAAAACTTAGGCCGTTGTTTCATGTATACCCCCAGTGGTAAATTTTTTCGCCCATTCTTTCAGAATGGGCATTACAACGACAGGGGACATGCTCCTTTGCAATGGGAACAGTGTTTTGAGGCCCTCATGCACGTCTCTATCCAGGGACAATGTGGAGCCTCCCAATTTTTGGCTGCCAAAGGGCTATACTACAATACACCCACTTCCTTACAATGGGCACTTCAGGTTTACAGGCCCTCATGCACGTTTCTATCCAGGGGCATTGGTGAACCTCCCAATTTTGGACTGCCCTGGCAAAGGAAAATACTACAATAGACCCACTTCCTCAAAATGGGCACATTATGTCAAGAGGCCTTCATGTACGTCTCTTCTCAGGGACATCGGAGTGTCACACAATATTTTAACGTAAAATCTTTCATGTAATCACAAAAAGTAACATACACCAGCTCTATCTCACTATTGGGTATGTGCCCTTAACATTTCCGCCATGAAAATTCTTTTTGGTGTCATTTTGGAAGACTTTCTGGTCAGTCCGTAAAAATGGCGTAAAACTCGAACAACATTGTTCACAGCTGTGACTTTTGAGTGAGAAATGCTTACAGGGGTCTTCCCCATGCTGTTCCCATGTCATTTGAGCACTCTTCTGAGACTTTTGTGACATTTTTAGGGTTTCTACATGCTACCGGGGGTCATTTCATAAAAATACTCGGGTCTCCCATAGGATAACATTGGGCTCGGTGCTCGGGCCGAGTACACGAGTATCTTGGAATGCTCGGCCAGAGCATCGAGCACCCGAGCATTTTGGTACTCGCTCATCACTAAAATTAATATATGATTGTAATATTGAATAAACATCTAAAATTCATATTGCATATACAGTTAAAACCAGAAGTTTACATGCACTATATAAAGAGACGCATATGTATGTTTTTCTCGCTATCTGACATGAAATCAGAATAAACCTTTCCCATTTATGTCAACTAGTATTACCACAATTATTTATATTTGTGAAATATCAGAATAAAAATGAGAAAGAGAATGTTTTAAAGCATTTTCAATACTTCCTGCAAAGTCACAAGTTTACAAACACTAAAATCACGAGGCATATAAAATATTTCGGACAGCCTATATAATAATGACCTGTGTTTGGAAGCTCCTAACAGGATTATTAGCAACATCTGAGTTAGCGACACACCTTTGGATGTACAGAATTTTAATGCACACCTGAAACACACTGCTTCTCTGTGTAGCATCATAGGAAAGTCTAAGGAAATCAGCAAAGTTTTAAGGAAGAGAATTGTGGACTTGCACAAGTCTGCTCCATCCTTGGGTACAATTTCCTGATACCTGAAGGTGCTGTGTTTATCCATACAATTATATGCAACTACAAACAAGATGGGAATGTCCAGCAATCATACCGCTCAGGAAGAAGATGGTTTCTGTGTCCCAGAGATGAACGTGATTTGGTACTACATGTGTATATCAACCCAAGAACAAAAACAAAAAACATTGTGCAGATGGCAGAAGTTGTTAAAATTGTGTCACTATCCAAAGTGAAACGAGTATTGTACCAACATGGGTTGAAAGCCAATTCTGCCAGGAAGAAGTCAGTACTCTAAAAGAAACATAAAAAAGACAGATTAGTTTTTGCAAAAGCACAGAGGAACCAAGACCTACATTTTTGGAGACATGTCCTGTGGCCTGACAAAACTAAAATTGAACTGTTTGAGCATAATGACAATCGTTATGTTTGGAGAAACAGGGCAAAGCTTGAAAGCCTAAGAGCATCATTCCAATTGTGAAAAATAGGGGTGGCAGCATCATGTTTTGGGGCTGTTTGGTTGCAGGAGGGACTGATGCACTTCACAAAATAGATGGCATCATGAGGAAAGAAGATTATGTGGCAATACTGAAGCAACATCTCAAGACATCAGCCAGGAAGTTAAAGCTACACTCAGAAAAGAAGTGTGGCTCGACTGGTAGTGAAAAAAAGTCGTCACTTATAATCTGTGAGTCCTGAATCTAACACTCACACTTGAGACATACGAAGGTACTCTAGTGCTTTAAATGCTACGTTAACAAATCCCTCTCCCCTCCCACATGTCCTTTTTCTTTCCCTCCCTCCCCCTCTACAATACCAAGTGAACTAATACTTATCCTAACATATTAATTCAACTTAAGTGCCTGAAATACCTATGTGACAAAAGACACTTTACTGTATTACTAATATGGATAATCTTCATAGGTTCCACTTATATAAAGGTGATACCAAGAAGAGGCAAGGATCTATATCTGATTTTGCCATATAAGTATTTAAAACCTTTTTCTTTCTTTTTCATTATATTGATTAGTTAACGGACTGGAGGTTGGTCTTAAATCATGCCTATATGAAAGAATTTTTTATGTGCTATAATTATCATGTACTGCTAAAACAGGTGTATGATGTCTAATGTATCGTATCACTATACCATTGTGTATTTTTGTTGTCTCGTTTGTTTTCATATACCTTGTGAATTGATTCTGAATAATTCTAACATGTGAAAAACAACAATGTAGTGAGCAGGGACAGAGAAAGCAGATTTCTAAGATAAGCGGAACCAATTGTATTAGGTAGATGGTTAGTAACCCATGGAGACCTGAAAATACTTAGTTAAGTTGTGGAGAGCAGACTAAGTGACAGAGTTCACAGAAGTGTCAGGAGTTCATTGTCCTGACACTTCTGTGAACTCTGTCACTTAGTCTGCTCTCCACAACTTAACTAAGTATTTTCAGGTCTCCATGGGTTAATAACCATCTACCTAATACAATTGGTTCCGCTTATCTTAGAAATCTGCTTTCTCTGTCCCTGCTCCTCCACCCCTCCCTACCCGACTCTACTTTGCGTCACCTGTCATATCCAACAGAGCATATAACACTGTTTTACCCTTTTTTTTTTTTCTGTTCTCTTCTTTCCCTTTTTTTTTTTTTTTTTTTCTATTGCTTATGTATAAATGTATGTGTCTTCAGAATTTGTGTCATTATCAGCCTGAAGAAGGGAACTCAGCGTCCCGAAAGCTTGCTATGTTTACCATCTTTTCAGTTAGCCATTAAAAGGTATCAACCACTGAGGACTCTCAGATTGCAATATATTTTTCTATCTACTGGCTAACACGGTATAAATATTCTTTACCTTAACAATGTAGTGATATTTTTTTGATGTACCTATTATAGATAAAAACACATTGATAAAGACCCAAGAAGGGTCGAAACGTTTGTGATAAAGATTTTTTGTGAGCAATAAAAAGTGCAGAAAAAATCTTTCAAGTCTCATTTGGAACTCTTTTTGGAGTGCCGGATTTACTATAAATTGGGAAGTCAAAGCTAATGAGTCTTGCAAATGGACAATGACCCAAGCATACTACCAATCTCGTTACACAGTCGCTTAAGGATAACAAAGTCAATGTTTTAGAGTGGCCATCACATAACCCTGATTTCAATCATTGCCGTAGTGCAGTGACAAGTGGGATAATAGAAGGGGTAATGGCAGTTGAGAATTGATGACTGTCATCAAGCCCTAGATTGGAAATATTCAGGGCTCCATGAGACCCATACCTTACCAATCCTATAAGGAAATAGTTTAAAAACACAGAAAAATCCTTTATTTGAAATAAAATAAAGACTCCCTATTTTACCTTATTTATTAACGTAAAACATACCCAGCTCTCATGGAAATCCACAACAATGTCTAATGAAGCTTCTCAGCTCTACTACATTGTGTAAGCAGAAACATAAGCCCGTAGTCCTACACAATGACATCATCTGTCATGGCCATCCACTCTCTGGAGAGGAGCATGTAACTGCTTATATTTCTACTGTACTTTGAACTTACTGGATGTCGCTCAGACGACTGGAAAGGCAGCTGCAAGCACCACTGTCCCCTCCTTGCTGCTTCACCGCACGGGCCCGCTGATACAGCTTGACACAAGATGGTAAACCCTATGGCGAGAACACTCCTAATTGTAAGGTGAGGTGTTATTCCCAACCAACTGGTTTTCTGAAAAGTATTTTGGCCCCAAATAGGGAAAGTTTTAGGGCCATTTTAAATTTCTAACTTTCTTTTCGAACAAAGCCACTCTCACTGATTTTTTGGTAAATTTCTCAGGTTTCCACCTTGAACAAAATCTGCAATGTTCGTCCTAACTTTAAAATTGGCAAACATGTTTGGGGAAAATGTGCTCATCTCTAGTCCTATGATTGTCCACAAGAATTTTTTTTGATACATCTGCATGCACATCTGTCTGTTCAGGGTGAAGCATCTGGCTAAATTTATTTTTGTACCACAGATCCATCAATGTGAATACCCAGTAGTCATTGTTAGTTTGAATCTTAAAAATATGCATATCATGTTGCAGACAGTGCAGCAAGAAGACACTCGTGTGTTTGACGCATCCATAACACTGATGTCCTTGTTTTGTTGGTGGTGGGGTAACAATCAAGCTTCCTTCCTCTGTCCTCTCCTGCCAAACTCGGACAACCAACAGGGGAATAATTTCTTCTCTTGATTGTCCTGCGCCCATCACCTCTTCATCATTATTCTTCTATATTTCTTCCTTGGCTCCTGCACCTTCATTAACAATTTGATCAGTACTATGAACCCCCTTCTGTTGCTGTACTCCACCTTCCTATGGCACCTACCTGTGTGATGAGAGTCCGGACCTTAGAGATATTAGTATCACTTCAGCAACCTCATCTTCTTCCTCCTATTCCTCTGTGACCACAACCTCACGCTGCAGACTTGTCAAAGTTTGCTCCAGCGTGCAGATGATCAGAGTAATGATGCTGATAATGTCATCGTCAGTGCTAACCATATTAGTAACTATTTTGAAACTGTGCAGAAGGGTGCAGAGATCCTTGATCTGTGCCCTCTCTGCATCATTTGCCCTATATTCGGCTTGCTGTGAGTCACTGTATGCGTTATGACATACTGAACCAGTGCTTATCGCTTATTGCTGAGAAGTATATCATGGGCCTCTCCACGTGAGATAGGGCTTCTGTATCTGATTATGCCCAGGATTTTTATACTCCAGCACACATGACATCGTAATGTTGGCTTATGTACACAAGTGTGAATATTTCCTGGGGTCATCAGAGCCAGAACTTCCAGCTTTGTGTGAAGAAACCAGAAGATTCAAAGCTCAATAACATTTATAAGAAGATGCTCCAAAGAATATACCAGAAAGGGTGCAAAGTGTAGGGGCTGCAGTAATGAGTGGTAAGATTGGTTTAAATATTTTTTTGCACAAAATGGAATTAGAATTAAATTTCAAGTGAATATGTTTGTTCAGCTGTACTTGCCATACTATTGCAAATGTTCATGATAATGATTTCTCACTGCCATCGTATCCTTAAAATTATTAGCAAGTTGAGTGCAGTACCCACATTCAGAGAAAAAAACATGCTGTAAAGAAAACTCCAATGAAAGGAAACCATATATGCGTTTTCAAATTTGTATTGCATATAGGAGTTCACATCCTCCCCTGCTCCCCCTTCTCTTCCATGTTTCTGCTGCTCCCCATTAGTATACTATTTTCATTGTATGACAACATCACAACTCATATTCTTTACATGATATGTGCAAGCAATCCTTGGTCTCAGCAGTGTATGGCTAATACCACATGGGGTGTAAGGACTGTGATATCTACAGCCTATGGTAACAGTATTTGGCCAGGGTCAGACTACCATTTTTAGCAGATGTCACGGACATCCACTAAAAACTTAGTAATTTTTTTCAGCAGCGCATATGCGCTAGTCATTACGGCTGCAGCTCAATGCTGTCCCTGGTTACCCGATGTTGATCTTGGTAACTGTCCACACATTCAGCTGAATAGCGTCTGCATAAGAAGAGCGGACAGGGAAATGCTGCATCGGGTAACCAGGGGCAGCGTTGAGCTGCAGCCGTGATGACTAGCGCATATGCACTGCTGAAAAAATGACTAAGTTTTTAGTGGATGTCCGTGACATCTGCTAAAAACGGTAGTCTGACCCTGGCCATATACTGTTACCATAGGCTATAGCTATCACAGCATTTGAACACAGGATGAAAATTAATTTTTACATTATTTTAGCACTACTCTTGTTATTGTGCAAAATGTAAGATATCCCGAACAACCCTATATGTCTTTGGCATCTAAGCCTTTGATAATTTTTAAACATTACTTTCGTGCAATACAACAGAAATCTCAGTTAACATATTTCTTTGCGACTTATTCCAAATGAATATACAGCACTTATCTATTTTCAAATCTCACACATTTATTCTTTATACTGCATGTGTTAAACAGGCAACATATGCATTATTGCGTAAAAAAATATGCTTCACTCTCATTATTTCCGATTTATGCTTGTTTCACATAATTTTTACAGTGATAAGAAATAAATCCAAGAAGAATATGTTAATCAACATTTTAATTAAGCTTAAAAAGGAACTCAGACTAAAATAGCAAAGTAGAACTGGTGTGAAATTATAAACCTCTTTACTGTGATTACAACATTGGAACTTTTTAAAAAAGAAGGCTCAACATGTTAGAGAGTGATTTATTTGAGCATGTTAGTATTATTGTTCATTAAATCACAAATTACAATTTCCTTATATTATTTGGATGCCATTAAACTTCTGTGAATATAAAAATCAGGCTTTGTTTGAATATTGATTTGTACATTCATTTTAATAGTTGACTACAATCACATTTTGACATATTACTTCAAAATTAATTTAGGGTATGGCCGGTGGAGGTGGCAGTACAGCCAAAAGCCCTTCCCACCCATAGTGGGCATATGGCTGCATGACTGAGAACATTTTTTTGTGGCAATTAACTATTGCAACACACAATTCATCTGCATGTGACTGGATGATCCCACTCCTAGCACGGTTTTTCAAGTGTTCCAAAATACTTGTAGATCATAATTTATCAATACCAGTGCTTTATTTTACACAAAGTTGAGTAAGAAAACAATATGGTCAAACAAAGTGCACTGTGGGCAATAATAAGTAGTGATGAGCGAGTACTAAAATGCTCGGGTGCTCGAAGCTCGGGCCGAGGCATCCCGAGATACTCGTGTACTCGGCCCGAGTAACGAGCCCAATGTTATCCTATGGGAGACACGAGTATTTTTATGAAATGACTGCCGGCTGCTTGGAAAAACCCTAAAAATGTCACAAAAGTCTCAGAAGAGTGCTGAAATGACATGGCAACACCATGGGGAAGACCCCTGGAAGCATTTCTCACTCAAAAGTCACAGATGTGAACAATGTTGTCCGAGTTTCACGCCAATTTTACGGAGTGTCCAGAAAACCTTCCAAAATGACACCAAAATGAATATTTAGGGTGGAAATGTTAAGGGCACATACCCAATAGTGAGATACAGCTGGTGTATGTTACTTTTTGTGATTACATGAAAGATTTTACGTGAAAACATTGTGCGGCACTCCGATGACCCTGACAAGAGACGTACATGAAGCCGTCTAGAAATAATGTGCCCATTTTGAAGAACTGGGTCTATTGTAGTATCTTCCTTTGCCAGGGCAGTCCAAAATTGGGAGGTTCACCAATGCCCCTGGATACAGACATGCAGGATGGCCTGTAAACAAGAACTGGGTGTATTGTAGTATAGCCCTTTGGCCAGGGCAGCCAAAAATTGGGAGGTTCAACAATGACCCATGCTTACAGACTTGTAGTAGGGCCTGTAACCCTCAAGTGGGTGTATTGTAGTATAGCCCTTTGGTCAGGGTAGACAAAAATTGGGAGGTTCAACAATGACCTATGCTTACAGACATGTAGTAGGGCCTGTAACCCTCAAGTGGGTGTATTGTAGTATAGCCCTTTGGTCAGGGCAGCCAAAAATTGGGAGGCTCCTCTTTGTCCCTGGATAGAGATGTGCAGGAGGGCCTGTAACCCTCAAGTGGGTGTATTGTAGTATAGCCCTTTGGTGAGGGCAGACAAAAATTGGGAGGTTCAACAATGACCCATGCTTACAGACATGTAGTAGGGCCTGTAACCCTGAAGTGGGTGTATTGTAGTATAGCCCTTTGGCCAGGGCAGACAAAAATTGGGAGGTTCAACAATGACCCATGCTTACAGACATGTAGTAGGGCCTGTAACCCTCAAGTGGGTGTATTTTAGTATAGCCTTTTGGTGAGGGCAGCCAAAAATTGGGAGGTTCAACAATGACCCATGCTTACAGACATGTAGTAGGGCCTGTAACCCTCAAGTGGGTGTATTGTAGTATAGCCCTTTGGCCAGGGCAGACAAAAATTGGGAGGTTCAACAATGACCCATGCTTACAGACATGTAGTAGGGCGTGTAACCCTCAAGTGGGTGTATTTTAGTATAGCCCTTTGGTGAGGGCAGCCAAAAATTGGGAGGTTCAACAATGACCCATGCTTACAGACATGTAGTAGGGCCTGTAACCCTGAAGTGGGTGTATTGTAGTATAGCCCTTTGGTCGGGGCAGACAAAAATTGGGAGGTTCAACAATGACCCATGCTTACAGACATGTAGTAGGGCCTTTAACCCTCAAGTGGGTGTATTTTAGAATAGCCCTTTGGTCAGTGCAGCCAAAAATTGGGAGCTCCTCTTTGTCCCTGGATAGAGACGTGCTGGAGGGCCTCAAAACATTTTTCACATAGAAAAGATGCAGGTATCCTGTCTTTGTAATGCCCATTCAAAAAGAATGGGCGTAAAAATTTACCACTGTGGGTATACCTGAAACTACAGCCAAACTATTGTAACGGTCATCATGGTGCCACATGAGGAGAAGGAGGAGCAGTCCAGCGATTAGCCAAGGAATAGGAAGACAACGTGGTGGATGATCCAGTAGCTTACCCAACCTGGCAGGAGTATATGCAGAGCGAGGACAGCAGTGCACAGGGGGAGGGAGGCATAGCATCCCAACAGGCAGTACGAAGCAGGGTCGGGTACGCAGGCATAAGGCAGGCAACCGTTCCCCGGAACAACAACACGACACAAGGTGCCTGTGCAAATGTTAGGTCTTCCCGAGTCTGGCAGTATTTTCAGTTGGCTCCAGATGACTCTAAAAAGGCCATTTGCAACACCTGCCATGCCAGCATCAGCAGGGGTACGAAAAGTAGCAGCCTGCCCACCACTAGCATGATCAGGCACATGTCAGCCAAGCACACGACTTTGTGGAAACTACAAGAGAGTCGAGAAGCGGTGCTTGCTGATGTCACTGCTACGTCTTTGCCTGTTGTGCGTGCGAGCCAATCCCCTGTCCATGCTGGCCGCGAACAAGCCTCCGTCCCTGCACCTGAAGTTGCCCACGTCCAAATTACACCACCATCAAGCACGTCCTTTTCCCAGCGCAGTGTTCAATTATCCATTCTGCAAACATTTGAACGCAGGCGCAAATACGCTGCCAACGCCCCACATGCCACAGTCCTGAATGATCACATTTCGCAACTCATTGCGCTACAAATGTTGCCTTTCCGGCTGGTGTAGACGGAAGCATTCCGCGACCTGATGCCGGCTGCTGTCCCACGTTGCTCGGTCCCCAGCCGCCACTATTTCTCCAGATGTGCCGTCCCCGCATTGCATAACCACGTGTCCAACATCATCACACGTGCCCTGAACAACGCTGTTTCAGCCAAAGTCCACCTAATAATAATAATAATAATACAGCTTTATTTATATAGCGCCAACATATTACGCAGCGCTTTACAATGTAGGGTTAGAGTACAGAAAATATAATACAGTAAGTAATTACAGTACAGAACAAATACAGTAGAATAATTGGATACAAAACAATAGGCATAGAATCAATGTAAAAAAGAAAATACAAAAAATAAAGCAAGAAATGAAGGTGACCCTGCTCTAAAGAGCTTACACTCTACAACAGGATAGGGGTTGCACAAGGTACAGGGGCTTATTGCACGGATGGTCCAGGCATCTTGAGGAAATGGGGCATAGAACTAAGCTTACATGGATGGTCATTATACAGTCTGTGTAGACCTTTTTGGTTTGGTGGAGTTTGTAGAAGAGTAATGTCCAGAGGGATAGCCCACTATCTACAGTACAAAGGACTTCTATTAGGGAGTATGATAGGCCGCCTTAAAAAGATGCTTTTTTAGGGATCGTCTGAAGCCATGCAAGTTGTGGATAGTCCTGATTTCTTTTGGTAAAGCATTCCAGAGGTTTGGTGCAGCTCTGGAGAAGTCTTGGAGCCGGTACTGGGAGGATCGGATTATTACCGATGTCAGTCGAAGGTCATTTGAGGAACGTAGAGCGCGAGTGGGGTGATAGACAGAGATGAGGGAGGAGAGGTAGGGGGGTGCTGCACTGTGAATAGCTTAGTGGGTGATAAGAAGCAATTTGAATTGGATGCTGTAGTATACGGGCAGCCAGTGCAATGACTGGCACAGAGCAGAGGCATCTGAGTAACGATTGGCCAGATGGGTGATCCTGGCTGCTGCATTAAGGATGGACGGGAGAGGAGAAACTCTGGTGAGGGGGAGGCCGCTTAATAGAGAATTGCAATAGTCAAGGCGGTAATGGATTAGGGCCACGGTGAGGGTTTTTGTGGTTCACAGGGTGAGAAAGGGACGGACTCTGGAGATATTCTTCAAGTGTAAGTGACATGAGCGGACGAGACATTGTGTGTGGGAGGAGGAGAGATCGGTGTCAAACATAACACCCAGACAACGAGCCTGCTGCCTAGGCATTATCGTGGTGCCACAAACTGAGAGAGAGATGTCCGATTTAGGGAGGTTAGTGGATGGGTGGAGCAGAAGAAGTTCAGTTTTGGAAAGGTTTAGTTTCAAATAGAGAGTGGACATGATATTGGAAACTGGAGGTATACAGTCATTGCTGTTCTTTAATACCACAGGGGTAAGGTCAGGGGCTGAAGTGTATAACCACAGACACGTGGACAAGTGCTTGTGGGCAAGGCCGCTACATCTCCTTGACAAAACACTGGGTTAATTTTGTGGAGGCTCTGACACAGTCTGATCGAGGGACGGAACACGTCCTTCCCACACCAAGGATAGCAGGCCCTACCTCTGTCAGTGTTTCACCAACACTCTACAGCTCCGGAATGTCATGCTCTTCAGCGTCCTCCTCCTCCTCCTGCTCATCCTCATCCACTGTACCCTCCACACCAGTCCCAAGCTGGAAGCACTGCAGCACTGCCTCTGCGAAGCGTCAACAGGCTGTGCTGAAGCTAGTCTGCATAGGTGACAAACCCCACAATGCAGAAGAGGTGTGGACAGCTCTGAAACAGCAGGCAGATCACTGGCTCACACCTCTGAACCTAAAGCCAGGAAAGGTCGTGTGTGACAATGGACGGAACTTGGTGGCAGCTTTGAGGCGAGGCCAGCTGACGCATGTTCCATGCGTGGCCCACGTGCTCAACCTGGTGTTTCAGAGGTTTCTAAAGTCATACCCAGAGCTGTCTGAACTGCTGGTAAAAGTTCGCCGTCTGTCTGCACATTTTCGCAAGTCACCTGCTGCTTCAGCCGACCTTTGCGGATTTCAGCGCCGTTAGCGTCTTACGGCCCACAGACTGGTGTGTGATGTGCCCATGCGTTGGAATTCAACTCTGCACATGTTGGTCAGGATATGTGAGCAGAAGAGGGCAGTTGTTGACTACCTGCATCACCTAAGCCGTCGGGAAAATGGTTCAAACTCCACACATAACACCTGAGGAGTGGAGATGGATGTCGGACCTATGTACCGTCCTCCAAAACTTTTAGGACTCCACCCAGATGGTGAGCTGCGATGACGCCATTATTAGCGTCACCATACCACTACTCTGCCTTCTAAAACGGTCTCTGCTGAAAAACAAAGAGGATGCATTGCAGGCCGAGCGCGATGACTTGGAGCAAGAAACAGTAGTGGGTGTGGGTGAAAACACAGAGTCCAGCCTCATCTCATCACAACGTGCAGTGGAGGACTATGACGGGGAGGAGGAGTATGAAGACATGGAGCAACTCTCTGGCCAAATTGAGGATTTGACATGCACACCAGTGATACCCTCGATTCAGCGTGGCTGGGCAGAGGACAGGGGAGATGAGGAGGAGGAGGAGGAGGAGGAGGAGGACAGCATGTTCAGTCATCGTGTTGGTCTGGATACTAAAGTGATGGGTGTTAAGAGTCTGGCGCACATGGCTGACTTTATGGTAAGCTGCCTGCCTCGTGACCCTCGCGTTCAGAACATCTTGGCCGACAATCAGTACTGGTTGGCAACACTGTTAGACCCACAGTACAAGGAGAAATTAATGTCTGTCATTCCTGAGGCGGAGAGGTCAGCCAAAACGCAGTAGTTCCAGAAGGCCATAGTCACGGAAGTAGGCTAATCATTCCCCTCACAAAACGCTAGCGGCATAGGTGAGGAATCGGTGGACAACCAAGGCGTTCGGCCGAGGGGGGCACAAGTCCAATCCGCCAAAGGTAGGGGAACAGTCTTTATGAGGTGGGACAGTTTTCTTAGCCCCTCACGTACCACAGCCCCTGAGGTGCGGGTAGTGCCACAAGAAATGCTAAGTTTGGTCAGATGCTGAAGGAGTACCTTGCCGTTCGAACAACTGTACTGCGAGATTCCTCTGTGCCTTACAATTATTGGGTCTCCAAGCTGGACACGTGGCATGAATTGGCTCTCTACGCCTTGGAAGTCCTGGCCTGCACTGCCGCTAGCATTTTGTCACAGCGTGTTTTCAGAGCTGCAGGTGGAATCATTACTGATAAACGCAACCGCCTGTCAACTGAAAATGCTGACAGGCTGACTGAGATCAAGATGAACAAGGGTTGGATTGGGCCAGACTTCACCACACCACCAACAAATGACAACTGAATTTAAATTTTGTAATGGGAATTTGCCATGTACCTCCACTGACCCATGGGTACACACTTCTGGACTTCCGAGTGTCCAAGTGTGGGATCAGTAATGTCCGTGGACGTGCACTCAGCCAGTTGGTAGGAAGGAGGATCAGGTTGGGAAATGTGCGGTGCAGTATCACGGCTACTGACAATTGACCGTGTGGAAGACAGGGTGTTTGTGGAGGTGCCAATCAGATTTGAAGCATTATCCGCTATCCAAGTAACAAGCTGTTGACACTAGTGTTGGTTCAAGAGCGTAGTACTGCAGCGGGCCCCAACAATTTGGGACAGGATGTGTGAGCGAGTAGATGTACCACTTTATTGTTGCGAAATTAGTGCTTGCACACGACCTCGGCCTCTGCCTGCACCACCATCACGTTCACCTCCTTGTTCCTTGCCAACGTCCTTGCGCATTTTGCTTGTATACTGCGACAACAGTCACAGGAGAGGATTTTAGTCCCTAACCTGTATCAAGGTATGACGTACACGAGTCTGGTGACTGTTCAGATCACAAGAGATTAGGATTTTAGTTCCCTAACCTGTATCAAGGTAATCAAGGTATGACGTACAACAGTCTGGTGACTTGAATGGTTTTAGGAGAGGATTTTATTCCCTAACCTGTATAAAGGTAGTACGTACACCTGTCTGGTGACTGTTTTGATGACAAGAGTTAGGATTTTAGTTCCCTAACCTGTATGAACGTATGACGTACAACAGTGTGGTGACTGTTGAGATGACAAGAGTTAGGATTTTAGTTCCCTAACCTGTATAAAGGTAGTACGTACACCTGTCTGGTGACTGTAATGGTTTGAAGAGAGGATTTTAGTCCCTAACCTGTATTAAGGTAGTACGTACACCTATCTAGTGACTGTTTTGATGACAAGAGTTAGGATATTAGTTCCCTAACCTGTATAAACGTATGACGTACAACAGTGTGGTGACTGTTTTGATGACAAGAGTTAGGATTTTAGTTCCCTAACCTGTATGAACGTATGACGTACAACAGTGTGGTGACTGTTGAGATGACAAGAGTTAGGATTTTAGTTCCCTAACCTGTATAAAGGTAGTACGTACACCTGTCTGGTGACTGTAATGGTTTGAAGAGAGGATTTTAGTCCCTAACCTGTATTAAGGTAGTACGTACACCTATCTAGTGACTGTTTTGATGACAAGAGTTAGGATTTTAGTTCCCTAACCTGTATAAACGTATGACGTACAACAGTGTGATGACTGTTGAGATGACAAGAGTTAGGATTTTAGTTCCCTAACCTGTATGAACGTATGACGTACAACAGTGTGGTGACTGTTGAGATGACAAGAGTTAGGATTTTAGTTCCCTAACCTGTATAAAGGTAGTACGTACACCTGTCTGGTGACTGTTTTGATGACAAGAGTTAGGATTTTAGTTCCCTAACCTGTATGAACGTATGACGTACAACAGTGTGGTGACTGTTGAGATGACAAGAGTTAGGATTTTAGTTCCCTAACCTGTATAAAGGTAGTACGTACACCTGTCTGGTGACTGTTTTGATGACAAGAGTTAGGATTTTAGTTCCCTAACCTGTATGAACGTATGACGTACAACAGTGTGGTGACTGTTGAGATGACAAGAGTTAGGATTTTAGTTCCCTAACCTGTATAAACGTATGACGTACAACAGTGTGGTGACTGTTGAGATGACAAGAGTTAGGATTTTAGTTAGCTAACCTGTATAAACGTATGACGTACAACAGTGTGGTGACTGTTGAGATGACAAGAGTTAGGATTTTAGTTCCCTAACCTGTATAAACGTATGACGTACAACAGTGTGGTGACTGTTGAGATGACAAGAGTTAGGATTTTAGTTCCCTAACCTGTATAAAGGTATGACGTTACAACAGTGTGGTGACTGTTGAGATGACAAAAGTTAGGATTTTAGTTCCCTAACCTGTATAAAGGTATGACGTTACAACAGTGTGGTGACTGTTGAGATGACAAGAGTTAGGATTTTAGTTCCCTAACCTGTATTAAGGTAGTACGTACACCTGTCTGGTGACTGTTTTGATGACAAGAGTTAGGATTTTAGTTCCCTAACCTGTATTAAGGTAGTACGTACACCTGTCTGGTGACTGTAATGGTTTGAAGAGAGGATTTTAGTCCCTAACCTGTATTAAGGTAGTACGTACACCTGTCTGGTGACTGTTTTGATGACAAGAGTTAGGATTTTAGTTCCCTAACCTGTATTAAGGTAGTACGTACACCTGTCTGGTGACTGTAATGGTTTGAAGAGAGGATTTTAGTCCCTAACCTGTATTAAGGTAGTACGTACACCTGTCTGGTGACTGTTTTGATGACAAGAGTTAGGATTTTAGTTCCCTAACCTGTATTAAGGTAGTACGTACACCTGTCTGGTGACTGTAATGGTTTGAAGAGAGGATTTTAGTCCCTAACCTGTATTAAGGTAGTACGTACACCTGTCTGGTTACTGTAATGGTTTGAAGAGAGGATTTTAGTCCCTAACCTGTATTAAGGTACTAAGTACAAGAGTGTGGTGACTCTAATGGTCACAGAAAAGCTTGGATTCCAATCTGTATCACCCTGCCTATATCCTCCTAGATTAGTCCTGAGAAGGACTCTTCTGGTCACTGGAAATCTTGGACTCCGATCTGGATCACCCTGCCTATGTCCTCCTAGATTAGTCCTGAGAAGGACTGTTGTGGTCAGCAGCAGTTTGCAGCCCTGATCCGGATCTACCTATGAGGGCCGCAAATCTGTCCCTAATCAGCAGCAGACACTCTCCCTACACTCACTGGCTGGAAGGCTGTGTGCCGAGCACAGCGCGCCGGGACTTATAAAGGCTCGGTGACGCTGTGCAGGCCGGCTAATCACTGCTATACCACAACTAACAGGGCTGTGGCATTGCAGTGGTCTGTCAGCCAATCCCTGCACGTGGGCTGGCTCTCAAAAGAGCGCCAACATGGAGAGATGACGACCACGAGCACAGCACGAGTATCGCGAGATTACTCGGTGCTCGGCGAGTCGCCCGAGTACAGTGATACTCGTGCGAGTAACGAGTAGTGCCGAGCATGTTCGCTCAACACTAATAATAAGTTCTAGAAATGAATGGTTTCTAGAATTCATGCTGTAAGGCAGGATTATTATTATTATTATTATTATTATTATTGCACCATTTATTCCAAGGCACTTTACATGTAATAAGGGCATACAAGTACAAAATTCATGAACAATACAAGGCAAACACAGGTACAAGTGGTGAGAGGACCCTGCCGGCGAGGGCTCAGTCACGCATTATGAAGTCAGACCTTACACCCAATACTCACTCACAATGCGCAGGACAAGAAATACTGGTGGTCAGGCGCATCATACCTGGAATCAGTCCATACATTTTAGAATCTACAAAGAAGGAACAGTGCTTGTAAATTAGGTTATCACACCCACAGGGGCGTGATAAGGACACAAGGAAGGCAGGGATGGATACCATAAGAATGCCCCTTCAGACCAGTCTATGAGTCATTAACATAAGAAAATGTAAGTGTATAATTGCATTTTTTTCAAATTTAACAGGACAGTGTTAACTTAGGGTTGTTTAGAATAGTACTATGAAGCTGCAGGGACAAATAATGATAGCTTCGGGCATAAACTAGCTGACAGGTTCCATTTAATGGATTACAATGTATAAATATATGAGTGGACAGTACAGATCCATTTCAAATTATCTTTACATCTGGAGGAAAGAAAGTTGGGTGCAGATTATTGTAAGAGCAGTGAGACTGTGGAACTTTCTGCCGCATGATATTGTAATGGTTAATTCATTATTACAATTTATTAAAGAAAATCTGTCAGGTGAAAAATCCATATGTAACTGATATCATTTTCTAATTCCTTTCTCTAAGCTCTATCTATTGATGTATTTCTTCTATTTATATTTCCCTCCTATCTTCTGTAAACTTCAAATAAAGAGAGTCATTCCATTTGTCACTCACAGTGAATGATCCACTTAGTTCTCAGCTGTTCCCTCCCCATAGTATGAATATGCATGTCACATATTCTCATCACATCACTGCTCAGGACATCAGTGAGAGGGTGGGGCTGTATTCTTCTCTCTGCAGCATCACAAACGATCAAATACAACACAGAAACTGTCACAGCAGGGATACCTGCTTAGAGAAACAAATGGAGTCTAGATAAGGCAGATCTGCAATATCCTTATCACCATGTCCTCATCAGAACAGAAGCTCCTATGGGAACTGAAACTACACTGTACTGAGAACAAAGGGAGGCAGAAGGAGGGAGGAGAGAGCTGCTGAGAGGGAGTGCATAATTGCATGACAATTTATAACACAGACAGACTATTCTGGTTTGCTTTTAATGGAAAGGACTAATGTGTAGGAGCTCGCTGCAGGGTCAGACAATGCTGATAACATGGAAACTATAAATGGTACAATAAAGATTTTACATGTTTTTAAAAAGTCTGCCCAAACACTATTTAAGGGGAATATTAGTATCATACTGAAAAATGATCTGACAGTGTCCCTTTCAAGGTGAGCCCTGTCGATGTAAGGGGGACATCTCACCCTGACTTTTCTCTGGGGATACATACAAGACGGCCTCTTTCTGTAATGACGAGGGATGATATCCGTTTTTTATCATATTCTTAGGGGAGTACCTTTGAGGAACAGGTGGAAGAGGGCCATAGCTGGAATGCTCTTAACTGAAATCTTTACTCTCCAGGAAGGGTCGGGAAAGGACCCTTAAGACTACCCTGAAGCAATTTGAAAGATTCTTCTAGCATAGACATCACCAGTACACTCATTCTCTCTTATGTTTGCCTAGGTAAGCAAAAAGGAGCATGGTCTTAAATTCATAGGGAAATAGAACAAGGAGCTGGTGACTACTTTAATGCAGGAGGATTGGCAAAGGCATTCCAGCACTCCCACATATTTTTCACAACTTATTACTCTCAGGAAAAAAATGATAAGATTATAACCTGATGGTACAAATGTCCGATGACTCTCCAAGCTACATGCCCCTCAATATCTGACAGGTGTTGGCATTGTGATAAAGAGAAAGGTACAATGTTACACATATGCTAGAGTTGCAGCAAACTAATGCCCTTCTGGGACACAGCATTCAAAGTATACCACGTTATAAGCGATAATAATATTGGTATGTACTGTCAAGTGGCTTTTTATCTGTTCTTCTGGGAAAAATAAAGACAGAAAAAATGGGATTGAGATTTTGCTTAGCAGCTGCCCTCTCAGTAACAAGGCATTGTTCCTTAGGCACTGGAGCCCTTTTCCATAGAGGAGTTGTATGGTGAGATGTCCCTTCTGTATAGGATGAAGAACCTATCAGCAGAGGTTATTCGGTTAATAGACAGGTTTCTGCTTATCTGCTGCCTTGTGTTTTGTTCATGGACTCCTCCAAATGACAATCCTTATTTGACTTGGGTAAGTGTGAAGTTATCGAGATGTCCCTGCCCCCTACCCACCCTCATATCTATCATATCCCTCTTTTCTTTCTTTCTCCCTTCCTTTCTACTTGTTCTTTCTTCCTTCCCCTCCCTTTCCCACTTCCTCCCCTCCTACCCCTTTCTTTTAGTACATGTTTTTACTTACTTACTTATTCAAGTATTTATTTATTTATTTATTGATTGATTCTAATTTTGTTGTCTCCTTTCTTTCCTCTTTTCCTTTTTTGTCTATTTTATTCTTCTTCCCTCTTTTCCTTTAGAATGGATATAGTTTCCTTATCTCCGACTAATTTCTATTCATTGCTTCTGAAAAGATTTTTGAGTAAATGGCAATGTTGTAGCCATGCGCCCAATGATATAACAAAATCAAGAAAAAGAATAGTGAAGCCTATATGAGTTACTTTATAGCTCACTGAATGTACTTAATGATTGTAAAGTGTCACTTCAGTGAGAAAGTAGACAAATTCCAGTGCCACCTATTGAAGGCAGCAATCCTAAAAGACATAATTGACCCTTTAACAAGCCTTTTAATATGATTTAGGATTTGTGCCAGATTAGAGCCCCAATCTGGCAACGCTGCGTTTCAGGGTGATTGCACCACATCAGTGCAGGGTGTGGGAATTCTGATCTGGCTGTATGAGAGGCTAAAGCGAGGTCTGGGGAATAGTTATTCTCCTTATTATCAATCTGCCTTCTGGAATGAGGAGAGTTATAGCCGCAATGCTCCTCCGGGAAATATGCAAATTGTTGCTTCAGTGAGTGAGAAGACAAACTGTAGTGCCACCTAATAAAGGTAGCAATCCTAAAAGTCATAATTGACTCTTTAACAAGCCTTTTAATATGCCTTAGGATTTGTGCCAGATCAAAGCCCTAATCTGCAGACGCTTTGTTTCTTTTTTTTTTATACACTCAGATTACTAAACTCAAGCCTCAACGTTCAAGTCCCAAAGTACCAGAAAATAAATCCATCATCGTGTATTTATTTCAGATATTCTTTGTCATACACATTCATTACTCACCAAACCATATCAATCCCCACATTATCCACACACCCCCAAAAACTCCAAAAGTGGCTTTTCTAAGATTCTTCCTTCCCATTTACTAATTGCTTCCTCTGCCAACCAAAGCGGAACTTTATAGGTTTCTATGAACTGATTAATATTGAAAGCAAAATCTTACCACACTCTTTGAGACAAAAACTCCAATCTATCTATTTTCTTCAATTCTCTTGCAACATTGGCAATTCTATATCTTCCTGTGGATTCTATCTTTCCAGCTTCTTTGTTGTAGTCATTGAAAACAATTTTTTTTATTTCCTGAGGAGTCATCAAATCTTTTAGTTTTTTCACTACTTAAACCTGATCCAACATTTTTCTCCATTTTATATTTTTAAATTTCTTAGCTTTCCTCTTCTTGAGAACCAGATAGATCTTCTACATCTGTTCCTGTGTCCCCCTGTGCCTCTGCCTGTCCCCCTGTGTTTGTGTCCCCTGTGCCTGTGTCCCCCCTGTGCCTCTCCTGCTGTGTCTGTGTCCCCATGTGCCTCTGTGTCACCTGTGCCTCCCCTCTCCCCCGTGTCTGTGTCCCCCTGTGCCTCCCCTCTCCCCCATTCTGTGTCCCCCTGTGCCGCTGTGTCCCCTTGTGCCTCTCTTCTCCTCCTGTGTCCCCCTGTGACTCTGTGTCCCCTTGTGACTCTGTGCCCCCCTGTGACTCTGTGTCCCCCTGTGACTCTCCTCTCCTCCTGTGTCTGTGTCCCCACGTGCCTCTTTTCCCCCATGCCCCTGTGTCCCCCTGTGCCTTTGTGTCCTCCTGTGCCTTTCCTCTCCCCCTGCGAAAAAAAGAATGTGCATATAGGGTCTTATCTCAGATGACACTTTCACTATGTGATGTGGAATTGCTCACCTTAGTCAGTTGTGAAACCGACAACTGGTAGAATAGCGTACAGGCAGCTGCTGCAGGGACTGCACTCTCAACAGTGACCGTGATCGTGATGCAGAATCTTGGACAAAGTGCTTCAGTGTCCGCGCTGCTGCTCCGAGACCAATGAAACACAGACAAGGGAATGTCTGGATCAGATACAGCCTTTATTTTCCTACGCGTTTCGGAGCCTCCTCCCGAGCTCCTTCCTCAGGGTACATCGGAGCAGCAGAGCGGACACTGAAGCACTTTGTCCAAGATTCTGCTTTCCTCTCCCCCTGTCTGTGTTCCCCTGTGCCTCTGGGTCCCCCTGTGCCTCTCCTCTCCCTGTGCCTCTCTGTCCCCCAGTACCTCTCCTCTCCTCCTGTGCCTGTGTCCCCCTGTGCCTCTGTATCCCCCTGTGCCCCCCTGTATCTCTCCTCTCCTCATGTGTCCCCCTGTGCCTGTGTCCCCCGTGCCTCTGCATCCCCCTGTGCCTCTCCTCTCCTCGTGTTTCTGTGTCCCCCTGTGCCTCTGTGTCCCCGTGCCTCTATGTCCACCCTGTTCCTGTGTGCCTTTCTTCTCCCCCTGTGTCTGTGTGCTCCTGTGCCTCTGTGTCCCCTGTGCCTCTGTGTCCCCCTGTGTCTCTCCTCTCCCCTTGTCTGTGTTCCCTTGTGACTCTCCTCTCCCCCTGTGTCTGTGTCCCCCTGTGCCTTTCCTCTCCCTCTTTCTGTGTCCCCCTGTGCCTCTGTGTCCCCTATGCCTCTGTGTCCCCTGTGCCTCTGTGTCCCCCTGTGCCTTTCCTCTCACCCTTTCTGTGTCCCCCTGTGGCTCTCCTCTCCCCCTGTGCCTCTGTGTCCCCCTGTGTCTGTGTCCCCCTGTGCCTCTCCTCTCCCCCTGTGTCTGTGTCCCCCTGTGTCTCTGTGTCCCCTGTGCCTCTGTGTCCCCCTGTGCCTTTCCTCTCACCCTTTCTGTGTCCCCCTGTGGCTCTCCTCTCCCCCTGTGCCTGTGTCCCCCTGTGCCTCTGTGTCCCCCTGTGTCTGTGTCCCCTTGTGCCTCTCCTCTCCCACTGTGTCTGTGTCCCCCTGTGCCTCTCCTCTCCTCCTGTGTCTGTGTCCCCCTGTGCCTCTGTGTCCCCCTGTGCCTTTCCTCTCCCCCTGTGTGTCCCCCTGTGCCTCTCCTCTCCCCTTGTCTGTGTCCCCCTGTGCCTTTGTGTCCCCCTGTGCCTTTCCTCTCCCCCTGTCAGTGTCCCCCTGTGCCTCTCCTATCCCTCTGTGCCTTTCCTCTCCCCCTGTCAGTGTCCCCCTGTGCCTCTCCTCTCCCCTTGTCTGTGTCTCCCGTGCCTCTGTGTCCCCTCTGCCTGTCCCCTTGTGTCTCAGCCTTGCCCCGGCCCCCTCCGTTCTCACCCCTGCCTGGTGTTAGCGATGCTGAAGACTCCAGGAATAGACTGTGCCTGGAGCGTGTCATGTGAGAGAGTGGGCTGATGTGATGTCACACAAGCTGTCACATGACCCTCTCCAGGAAGTGTCTATTCCTGGAGTCTTCAACATCGCTAACACCAGGCAGAGGTGAGAACGGAGAGGGCCGGGGGCGGGTGGCGGTCGCAGCTTGTACAGTGTGTGGGGCCGCAGCTTGTACCGATGGCGGGAGAGGGGCTTTGCCTGGTGTCGACACATCCCTTCTGTTGCTTCTTTACACGCCGATACAGCTCGCTACAATCGCCTGGGTAGCCACCTGTTTCAGGGCAGTGCTCGGAAACAGATGCATCTGTTGCCGGGTGCCTCCTACCGTCTTCACACGCCGCTACTACGGGGTACATTGCCGATGCAAGCTACATTTGTAGCATGTAGCTGGTTGTATCCACCCGCCAGTAGCGGCGTGTAAAGGTACCCTTAAGGTTTAGGGTTTATGGCTCTGCATTTTATATGATGATGTATTCTAAAGCTGGCTAATTAGTTATGCTTGTTCAATGGTGTTAATTTTAGTTGGACTGGTCAAAAATGTAATTTGTGTTGGAGCCTCAAAGCTAACCAGACAGATTACATGAGGGGAGAAAAAAATGACAATACATATTGAAATTTAAGGTCCATTTTTTTTTATTTCAGAGGGAAGAAAATAAATTGTTTTGCCTAAAGCTAACTGATGTTTACAGGCAGCTTTAGGAACCAATTGAAGCTCTTCTTAAGCCATTTTTCAATTACTGAATTACAAAGGAGACTGAGAAATAAGCTATGATGTTAGATTTGTAATATTAGCATGTTAGCCTTCAATAACTTTACTACTTATAATTAACATGCAGATAAATAACTAGCGAAAACAAACAGAAATAGGTGAAATATCTTTGCCCAAAAGTAAAGGCTTGAAGTACGAATTCTTGAGACATTGCTAAGTCCATATAGAGAAAGTAGACCTTTAAGAGTTTCTAAAGAAAAGCAGCTTGAGTGATTAGCGGTGGAGGAGCCTTTGTTGTGTTCTTCCATGAAAGCTGCTTTTCTACAGTGAGAGACTTGCAGATGTATAATACGTACCCTAATACACTGTAATATCATATTAAAAAGAGAACATTTAATCTACACTTTTGAAGTGCACATCAAAGAATACTGATGTTAATACTTGAGAATTTATTTCCCTTGACATGTGTGATAGTGTGAGCTAGTTCAGCTTGACAAATGTACTTTAGAAAAAAAACAATTTACAATGAATCTTGTGTTCCTATTTATGATTTGAATGTTAATATTCTACTTCTACAAACTGCATTGATTTTTTCCATTCCAACAAACATATAAATTACACTTTACCAAGGCTCTGAACACCAATGCAATTATGATATAATGAACCATATAATGTAACCAGACACAGCATTTGAAATAATACTTTCTCTTTTAATAATATGTTCCTAAATGAGATTCAGAATTCAATAGAAGAACTCATAGAGCATGACAATAGTTAGTAAAGCCTGTAGGATTTTAAAATCATTTCATTTTATATATTATTTTTACAATATATTTTTCTTTTTATGGCACATATTAAAATATGTATTTTGATCATTGTAATTTCTAGTCTTCAATATGAAAACATTTAGCATTTAGACATTAGAGTCATATTGGCAGGATGTATGGCCATTGTCCACTCGATGAAATGCTGAGTTTTATGATATCTAGTACAAATTTGAAATTATGAAGTGTGACACATCATCCTATCACTTCAAATTTTATTCATTTTTTTTCATATTTTTTAAAAAAAATTCTGGGTGCCTGCATAGTCTTACTTTGACTACAATGACTCTGTGACCATCAAGAAAAATCATAGTCATCACAAAATAATTTCATGACAGTTTCCTAGAAAATATCTCATATATATTTACCTAATGTCTGTCATCCACTTCCGTCAGGATGTCTCTGAATCCCACAATCCACTGTGCCATCTAGAAATACGCTGACTGCCATATTGTAACACCCAAGTGATGGGTCTCCCAATATGGCGATCTTCGCTACAAACCTCACCCACGCCAAAACTGCTGCCACATGCGATGCACCCGCACCATCCCTGAACACTCCCCATTGCACGCACTGACCTGACAGGGCTTGCAGTGTTGTCACAGTCATGTGGCTGATCACATCCTTGTGACATCATCAAAGGTCCTGTAACACAGCAGTAAGGTACAGCCTGCATTCAGCCCGCACTCAGCCTGCACTCAGCCTGCTCTCACATCACTTACCTCTCAACCCACTCACCACTCACCTCACTCACCACTCAGGCCCGCTTGCCCTGCTCACCATTCTGCCTGCTCGACCCTCACTCTGCTCGCTGCTCAGCTCACTCAGCCCATTCACCCCACTCACCACTCCGCCTGCTTGCTTCGCTCACCACTTTGCCCGCTCACCACTCAGCTCACTAACCACTGAGCCTGCTCTACCTGCTCACTACTCACCCGGCAGCTCACTCAGCCTGCAGCCCGCTCACCCCACAGCCTGTCAAATGAGGAACTGCACCAATTCATCATGAGAGTAGGCAGAAGAGGAGGCAGAGAGTGGCAATAGGGGGGCAGAGAACTATCACAGAGGGGGGGGGCAGAGAGGGACCATGGGGGAAGAGAGTGAAGGGAAAAAACAGCATACAAGGGAGAGACAGCACAGGTGTAAGAGACATTTGCTTCCTCCAGTGTCACATAGCCCACCCCCATTGTGATATCACCGCCCACCCAATGCAAGAGCATCAGGTTCCCATCTAGTAATTAAGAAAAGGCTAATTTATCAATGCATGGTTAAAATAGTAATTTTATGCAGAGAGCATAGAACTCTTGATGTGTATGTATTGAGAGAAGATGCAACTCCTGTACTACATATAATTTATGCTTTGTAATATAGCTACTGGAGGGGCAGAAGGGTAGTAGCTGCGGACCCCGCACTTACATGGTGTCACGGGTGGCACGGATGACAGGGTAGAGGCCACGCGCAGACGGTCCCAGCGTTTGGCCAATCAGCCATAATGTTTGAGGACGGTCCGTCTTTCAGGGGCATTTACCTTCTGTGTAGATAGAGAGAAGGTATGATAAGATCTCCCTATCATGGGGAGACGGCTGGGAAGGTCTTGTGCTCGGTCTGGTTTCTACACCAGTATTCTGGGTCACTAGGACCCAGCAGGTTCTTCCCACCTTTATAAGGAGTTTCATTGCCCTCCCTCGGTGCAGGTGATATTTCCTTGTGCACTCATTATCCTTGCTCCAGCAGAAGCTGAGGTTGTGGAGGTTGCTGTGCTCTGCTGCAAGATAAGTGTTTTCTTTCCCCATTGTCTGTTTTTCCTTGTGTTTGTCTTTAGTTGTTAGTGGAGGGTCTAGTGAACCTCTCCATCTGATCCTTAGATAAGGTAGTGCTAGGATCAGAGAGGGACGAGGTTCGTGGTCGGCGACAGTTGAGGAAACTGTATAGGGACGTCAGGGCAGACAGGGTCAGCCCCAGTAAGACTAGGGGTCACCCTCTCCCTCTTGTGCCCATAGCTTTAGGGACTCCTTATTCCCCCCCCCGTCGTTGTCCTACGCTGAGTGTCTCTCCCGCTCCCAGCGTGACATTATCACCTGCCAATACTGTAACTGAAGGACAGGGGAGGAACCGATTTTTCTTCCTTTCCTTATGGATCCTGTGTCTGCTTTGGCCCAGCAGCTGCAGTCACTGTCTTTGGAGGTTGCGGACCTTCGGTCGGCTTTACAGGGCCCGCAACCGCAAAATGGTGTCTTGGGGAATCAAGCATTGGGTCAGGCCAGACCTGAACCTAAGGTTGCCCTCCCTGACAGGTTTTCAGGAGGTAGAGATAAGTTTACTGTGTTCAAAGAGGCCTGTAAATTATATTTTAGGCTTAGGCCTTATTCCACTGGTGATGAGCAGCAGCGTGTAGGAATTATTATGTCGCTACTGCAGGGAGATCCCCAGTCCTGGGCTTTCTCTCTGCCACAGGACTCTACTTGTCTCCGCTCTGTGGATGAATTTTTTGACGCACTGGGCCTCATATATGATGACCCTGACCGTGTCTCTTTGGCTGAATCCAGGTTACGCCATCTCCGCCAGGGACTCGGTCGGCGAATCGTATTGTTCTGAGTTCCGCAGGTGGGCTACGGACACGAAGTGGAATGATCCGGCGCTCAGGAGTCACTTTTGTCAGGGTCTTTCGGAGAGGCTGAAGGATGCTCTGGCGGTTTATGAGACCCCTCCGTCCCTGGAGGCGGCTATGTCGTTAGCTATTCGTATGGATAGACGCCTCCAGGAGCGGAGGGGTAGACCTCCTGTTACTGGGAGCCATTCTCGTGGTGATTCCTGGTTACCGGGAGGTCACGCGGAGGGTGAGTCGTTCCTCCCGAGTGAGGAGGAACCTATGCAGCTAGGAGGAGCGGCGGCCTCGAGGTTCTCCTCCGGTACCTCCCGGGGCAAGGGGAAGGGGGTCTGTTTTTTTTGTGGGAAAGGGGACCATTTTATTGGGGCCTGTCCCTACACTCCTAAACGGACTGGGGTGCCTGGACCTTATGTGACTATGGGGGGTGTGGAGGTGGTCGAGCAAGAGGTGTGTGTATCCTCCATTTGTACTTCCCGTTTCCTCCTAAGTGCGGAGGTGACGCTGGAGGGCAAAACGGAGGGTATTTCTGTGTTTGTGGATAGTGGTGCGGGGGTCAGCATGGTGGATGCTCATTTTGTAGACGCTCATGGGCTTAACTGCTGTTTATTGTCTCGCCCCATCCGTATCTATGCCATCGACTCAGCACCTCTTGCTCAAGGTAGTCTCACACATATCGTACATGACATTAAGTTGACGGTTGGATCCCAACATCAAGAGACGATATCTTGCTATGTTCTAGACGGTCTCCCCGCTCCCATTGTCCTGGGCTTGCCATGGTTGATTAAACATAATCCCGTAGTGGATTGGCAGTCCCGGGACATTGTGGAATGGAGTGATTTTTGTTCTGAGAATTGTTTGGTTACCTCGTTTTCGGTGGTGTCTGCTGTATCTCTGCCCCCGTTCCTATCGGAGTATGAGGATGTGTTCTCAGAGAAGGGGTGCCAAGACCTGCCCCCTCATCGGGCGTATGATTGCCCGATCAACCTCGTTCCCGGAGCTAAACTGCCCAAAGCTAGGATGTTTACTATATCGGGTCCGGAAAGACAGGCGATGAAGGATTTCATTTCCGAGAGTCTGCAGACGGGTCACATCAGGCCCTCAACTTCGCCGGTTGCGGCTGGTTTCTTTTTTGTTAAGAAAAAAGATGGGGGCCTCCGTCCTTGCTTGGATTTCCAGGAGTTGAATCGGATTACTGTCCGTGATCCGTACCCCCTCCCTCTGATTCCTGATTTATTCAGTCAGGTAGTGGGTGCTAAATGGTTCTCCAAGTTGGATTTGAGGGGGGCCTACAACCTGATTAGGGTCAGAGAGGGGGATGAATGGAAGACGGCATTTAATACCCCGGACGGCCATTTTGAAAGTCTCGTAATGCCGTTCGGGCTCACTAATGCCCCTGCGGTTTTCCAACACTTTGTCAATGACATATTCCATCATTTGGTGGGTAGATTTGTGGTTGTTTACTTGGATGATATCTTGATCTATTCCCCCGATATGGAGACGCATCAGTCCCATGTCAAGCAGGTGTTACAGGTCTTACGGGACAATAAGCTGTATGCTAAACTCGAGAAATGTGTCTTCGCCGTTCAGGAGGTACGTTTTTTGGGGTACCTCCTGTCGCCGTTGGGTTTTTGGATGGATCCGGAAAAAGTCCGGGCGGTGCTGGACTGGGAACAACCGGACAATCTACGGGCATTGCAACGTTTTTTGGGGTTTACCAACTTTTACCGTAAATTTATTAGGAACTATTCGGTGCTGGTGACGCCTCTTACGGACATGACTAGGAAGGGGACAGATTTTTCCGAATGGTCGGAGTCTGCTCGCCAGGCTTTCTCCTCCCTAAAGCGTTGTTTTGTTTCCGCACCTATTCTCCGTCAGCCCGATCTTTCTCAGCCCTTCGTTGTGGAGGTGGATGCGTCTGAGGTGGGGGTGGGGGCTGTATTGTCGCAAGGCCCTTCGCCTGGGAGATGGGTGCCCTGCGCGTTCTTCTCCAAGAAGTTGTCGTCGGCCGAGAGGAATTATGATGTTGGTAATAGGGAGCTGTTGGCTATTAAGTTGGCTTTTGAGGAATGGCGTCACTGGCTGGAGGGGGCTGTCCATCCCATCACGGTTATTACCGACCACAAGAACCTGTCTTACCTTGAGTCCGCCAAGCGTCTCAATCCCCGGCAGGCTCGGTGGTCCTTGTTTTTCACGAGATTTAATTTTACCGTCACTTACCGTCCGGGGTAAGAACGTGAAGGCTGATGCGTTGTCGCGTAGTTTCCCGGGTGGTAGTGCTCATGAAAGTCCCGTTCCCATCTTACAGGGGGGTGGTTGTTTCTGCTCTTTGCCCTGATCTGGAGGGGGAGGTGTTGAAGGTCCAGGGGGGCGCCCCTGCCTCCTGTCCTTCTGGGAGACTTTTTGTGCCATCATCTTTGCGTCTCAGTGTGCTGTCGGAGCATCACGACTCCGTGTTGGCAGGGCATCCCGGCAGTAGGGCCACCTTCGATCTTTTATCTCGCCGCTTTTGGTGGCCGGGGTTGCGGAAGGACGTAGCGGAATTCGTATCTGCCTGTAGTGTGTGTGCACGGGCTAAGGTCCCGCATACCCGTCCGGCTGGTTCTCTCTTGCCATTGTCTATTCCTGAGAGGCCATGGACACGTGTCAATGGATTTTATCACCGATCTTCCGGCGTCTGCAGGCAAGACGGTAGTGCTGGTAGTGGTTGATAGATTCAGTAAGATGGTTCACTTTGTGGCACTGCCCGCACTTCCTAATGCTCGGACACTGGCACAGGTGTTTGTAAGTGAGATTGTGAAGCTTCATGGAGTTCCCTCCGAGGTGGTTTCTGATCGTGGTACTCAGTTTGTCTCCAAGTTTTGGAAGGCTTTTTGTGCACGTTTAGGAATTGCTTTGTCCTTCTCTTCTGCTTTTCATCCTCAGTCTAATGGGCAGACCGAACGTATGAATCAGAATTTGGAGACTTATCTGAGGTGTTTTGTCTCTGACAATCAGGAGGCTTGGGCGAGTTATCTGCCCTTGGCCGAATTTGCCCTTAATAATCGTCTTCAGGAGTCCACTGGCAAGTCACCGTTCTTCGGTGCATATGGGTTTCATCCTCAGTTTGGTACTTTTAGTGGTACTAGTCCTTCCGGAGTTCCTGAGGAGGACCGATTTACCTCATCCCTCTCCTCGGTTTGGCGGGGGGTACAGAGTAGCTTGAAGCTCTTAGGCGACAGGTACAAACGTATGGCTGACAGGAAGCGTGCGCCAGGTCCGGACCTGTGTGTGAATGACTACGTGTGGTTGTCTACCAAGAATGTGAAGTTGAAGGTGCCCTCTTGGAAGTTGGGGCCCAGGTTTATTGGCCCTTATCAGATAACCGCCGTTATCAATCCCGTGGCGTTTCGTCTTGCGTTACCTCCCGCTCTTAAGATCCACAATGTATTTCATAGGTCGCTCCTCAAACCGTATGTGCCGTCATCTAACCCGTCTCCTTTGCCCCCGGAGCCCATCTGCGTGGCGGGGAATTTGGAATTTGAGATCTCAAAGGTGGTTAATTCTCGCAGGTTGCGCCGTTCTCTTCAGTATTTGGTGCACTGGAGGGGATACGGTCCTGAGGAGCGGATGTGGGTGCCGGCGTCGGAAGTCTCCGCCGCTAGGCTGGTCCGCGCTTTTCACCGTTCCCATCCGGATAAGCCTGGTCCTGAGTGTCCGGGGGCCACTCGTGGACGGGGGGGTACTGTCACGGGTGGCACGGATGACAGGGTAGAGGCCACGCGCAGACGGTCCCAGCGTTTGGCCAATCAGCCATAATGTTTGAGGACGGTCCGTCTTTCAGGGGCATTTACCTTCTGTGTAGATAGAGAGAAGGTATGATAAGATCTCCCTATCATGGGGAGACGGCTGGGAAGGTCTTGTGCTCGGTCTGGTTTCTACACCAGTATTCTGGGTCACTAGGACCCAGCAGGTTCTTCCCACCTTTATAAGGAGTTTCATTGCCCTCCCTCGGTGCAGGTGATATTTCCTTGTGCACTCATTATCCTTGCTCCAGCAGAAGCTGAGGTTGTGGAGGTTGCTGTGCTCTGCTGCAAGATAAGTGTTTTCTTTCCCCATTGTCTGTTTTTCCTTGTGTTTGTCTTTAGTTGTTAGTGGAGGGGTCTAGTGAACCTCTCCATCTGATCCTTAGATAAGGTAGTGCTAGGATCAGAGAGGGACGAGGTTCGTGGTCGGCGACAGTTGAGGAAACTGTATAGGGACGTCAGGGCAGACAGGGTCAGCCCCAGTAAGACTAGGGGTCACCCTCTCCCTCTTGTGCCCATAGCTTTAGGGACTCCTTATTCACCCCCCCGTCGTTGTCCTACGCTGAGTGTCTCTCCCGCTCCCAGCGTGACACATGGGCCTCCCTCAGCTACGCTTTTGTAAAGTGTAAAGGTGTGCTATGCTGCGCAGTGCCTGGCATTCTAAATACACAGAATTAAAGATGATATCAATGTCTGAAACATTATTTAGGTCAGGGATCTCATACTCGTTTACGTATGTGGGCCACACATAGAGTAAAATTAAATTTGGGGGGCCTCATTCCTTCCAAGACATTTTGATATTTTTTTTTTTAAACATTTTTCACTTCTTTTACAATAAGCCCTATATACTAATTTTGCCAAACACATTTCAGTAATGCCCCATCATTATTCTCTTCTTGCAGTAATGCCCCCATCATTACCCTTTTTTGCAGTAATACCCCATCCTTTAGTAATGCCCTCATCATTATCCCTTCTTGCAGTAATGCCCCATCTTGCAGTAATGCACCATTTTGCATTAATGATTGGGAGAAAAGTAGTTCTCCTGCAAAGACAGAAGAATTGGTATTATAAAAACCAAATTGTATTTTTTTCAGGTTAAATTGTCAGCATGACACGGGTATAAGGTAGTTTCTCCTCTGGGGCAAGTGCCACACTGCTCCAGCCCCCCAGGCTCTTAGCGCCTCCGCACACAGAACTCAGGTACCGACAGCCACGGGTGCTCACTTGTACCTCTTCCAGGTACTGCTCCCTAGTCCATCCGCTTTCTTCAAGTTGTGTCGGGTGTTTGACCACAGCTCCCATTAAGAACTTGGGACCTCCGGTTCAACGGTTAGGGCATACAGCATCTTCACCATGTTCAGGGCCGGATCCCTGTGTCGTCCACCAGCCCCTCTGTACTCTCGCCAGATACGGGCATAGGGGGATCTACGTCTTGCTCCGCACCCCATGGGCTCTGCTCTTCCTTCACACCTGTCAGTCAATCCCTTCCGGGGTAAGCATGACTGTGCTCCAGCCCGCGGGAGCTAACACCTCCTCCTCCTTACTTCTTCTACCACTCCACTCCTCTCTTGTTCTGCTGTACCTGCACTTCACTTTTCCCCTCCCAGCTACGCTTTGGTCCTCCCACCATCCTGGGGTCCTAAGTGTTCTGTGTGTGTGTTTATTTGTGGCTTGACTGCGCCATCATAGCACCTAGAGAGCAGAGGCACAACTCTCCCTCTAATGGAGGAGTGCAGTACCTCTGGTGGTGGTCTACCCATTGGGGCGCCACACTAATCTCTAATGTTGAGCAGCTCAGAGCAATGCAGTCTCATTACAATTTGTATAATGTCTGGTTTCTAGCATGATGGGCACTTCTGCTTAACTCAATCTGTAAGACGATGTGTCACACGATCCGAACTGCTGCCAATAGGAAAAACCAGAGAACTGGAGTGTCTGGAGAAAATGTAGTTTTAATTCCTACATGTTTCGGAGATATACCCAGCTCCTTCCCCAGGGACAATTTTTCCTATTGGCAGCAGCGTGGATCGTGCAACACATCGTCCTACAGATTGATTCTTTTACCGCGATGACCCATGGATGTGTCTATCCTGCAGCAGCTGACCTCTCGCAGTCATACTTGGTTGTGGGCCAACCAGGTGAGCAGATTCCAACAATTTCTATACCGCCCTTTTCATATAAAGGATAAGACCCTATTACGCAATCTATCACATTTTTAGAAGACTTCTCCTTAAGTGACAGCTCTGATGAATCAGACTGCCCAACACAAGTTCTGCTATAACACAACCAGCTATTATTCTGAATCTACACTGTTGTCCCTGTATTTACACAAATAAATAACAAGGTATTTGGACACACATACAGGTCACAACAGCAAGAGCAGAGAGCTGTTATTAGAAGCACTGTTGTTAAAGGGAACCTGACCCCTCCAAATCACCCCCAACCCTATGAATACCTGTCCCTGCACCCTCAGACATCCTTCCTAGCGGTCCTTTTGTGTAAAAAATGAGTGGGGTAACATTGACAAAAAGACCATTACACACTTACAATTCTGCGACTTCTTCTTCCTGAATAAGTCGCACAGGGCGTTCCCTGTGCGATGCTAAGCCTGCCTGAGCCACTCATTATCACACCCCATGGGTGTGATATATAATCTCACTCTTCCTCTCCCTGCTGTATGGGCGTAATAGCCGATGTGTATTTGCGTCACATCCAGTCATGGTGATGTCGGTAAACCCTTTAGGTGTACTGCCAACCTCACCATGCGTAATGCACAGCTTTTGCTTTACACCTAAAGGGTGTACCGACGTCACCATGACCGGATGTGACACAAATAGCATCACACTGGCTATTACGCCCATACAGCAAGGCGAGGAGGAGTAGGATTATTTATCACGCCCATGGGTTTAGGATCTCACAGGGAACACCCTGTGCAACTTATTCAGGGAGAAGAAGTCGCAGAATTTTAAGTGTGTAATTGTCTTTTTGTCAATGTTACCCCACTCATTTTTTACACAAAATGACTACTAGAAAGGATGTCTGAGGGTGCAGGGATAGGTATTCATAGGGTTGGGGATGATTTGGAGGGGTCAGGTTCCCTTTAAAGATGTGTGGCTGGTAATTTAAAACTATATCTCTTTAGAAGATGAGAAGGAAAGGCAGCTTGTGATCAAACTGCTGTAAAAAGAATCATTGGATTGGAGAGAGATGGCTGGAATGTCAGGAGTTGACCCCCTATCCTGAAAACTACTCTAAGCCAGAAACTAGTGGCCCTCTGTTTCTGAATGGAATTGCAGCTAAGGTCCATTCACTTCAATTGGTGTAGTACCAATCACAGGCTATTGCACAATGTACGGAGTTGTGCCAAATATGTTGCACCATGGCTATTTCACAAATCTGGTATATGGGGTCCAAGGAGTTAGACACCAATCTTATATTGCTTATTTATCCCAGGTGTGGAGAACTCAAATCTGGTATATGGGGTCCAAGGAGTTAGACACCAATCTTATATTGCTTATTTATCCCAGGCGTGGAGAACTCTAGGTCACAAGAGGATAAGGCCTCAACAGATCATGTTTTCAGGCGTTACTTAGCATTGCACAAATGTTGGAATCATCACCAGTGCAGGTAATTATATTATCAACTATGCAATACTAGGGAAATCCTGAAAATATGACCTGTTGGTGGCCCTTGAAACCTAGAGTTCCCCACCCCTGACCTATTGTAAAGAAAAGTCAACAAAATTTAAGTGCTGTTAAATCCCTTTAAATATGGGAAAACTGCAGAAAATCTTGAATTTCTGAGTATATTTATTGCACAACTTTCCCAACAAGAAAATCTGCAAGGATATCAGAAATAGTAACAATAAAGAACCACAATCATCAAAGTATGATAGAAGATATGACATGTTTCTAGTATTAGCCGCATTCTGCTGACTAGATGCCTTTTCATTTCATTTAAATTCTACTGACTATGTCTATCTATATTTATTGAATAAAGCTTGATACCCTACAGTCATAATTCAGAGCTGCTGTAAAACAATAAAAGAAATGGAATCCACCTTGTTGCTTAATTTATCTGGTAGCTACGTTACACTTGTCAGAAGGGAATTGCGTGCAGCTGGTAAACAGGAAAAGATGGATCAAATTTAAACATAAACTGAAATTAAATACCATGAAATCAATATACTGGGTTGTTTCCTTTATTACTGAAAACAAATATATTCGGTAGAGTGGTTTTTACTTATTAATTTTAATGGAACTACCCTGAACTGTATATGGGATACATTACAATTCTGTTGCATGTTATTTTTTAGACACAGTTTACTGTGGTTACCAGAAGGTGAACACTATTGAAACCAGATTATTTTCAATTGTACTAACCAAATATAATCCAACATCAATCCCTCTTGAACTATGCTCATATTGTTAATCTTGTCAATGATATATACAATATATTTCCAGTCCCGCATGGTTGGTATGTATTGTCCAGATTATTCAATAGACATATTCCATTTAGTCATTTATGAGAGGATGCATATTGCAATTGAGAATTAAGATTATTGTACATATTAGGTATAAACTCAAGTAAAACATGTCAGCTATCTTGACAATTGACTGTTTAGTAAAAATGCCATAAGATAGCAATTTTGGGGAACCTTTCCATGCTACTTTGAGAGTTTTCCCTTGAAAATATACAGCATTGATAAGCAACATCTGGATATCACCATCCATTTTATCAATCGTCTACCTCTCCAAAAAAAGATAAACTAACCTACATCTCCAAACAGAAAAAAAGCAAATGTGAACAGGAACAAACTGCAATGACTGCATAATATACAAATGAAAAATAGAGCAGCACTTTGTAAGCTCTAAAATGTATGAAAAAATGAATATATAAAATTTCTAGTGTATTATTACTACATAAAATATACAAGGAGGGCCATTTATATGGATGAACCTAAATAAAATGGGAATGGTTGGTGATATCAACTTCCTGTTTGTGGCACATTAGTATATGGGAGGGGAAAACTTTTCCAGATCGGTGGTGATAATGGCAGCCATTTTGAAGTCGGACATTTTTGTTCCAACTTTATTTTTTTCAATGGGAAGAGGGTCATGTGAAACATCAAACTTATTGAGAATTTCAAAAGAAAAACAATGGTGTACTTGGTTTTAATGTAACTTTATTCTTTCATGAGTTATTTGCACGTTTATGACCACTTATATAATGTGTTCAAAGTGCTGCCTATTGTGTTGGATTGTCAATGCAACCCTCTTCTCCCACTCTTGGCACACTGATAGCAACACCGCAGAAGAAATGCTAGCACAGGCTTCCAGTATCTATTGTTTCAGATGTGGCACATCTCGTATCTTCACAGCATAGACAATTGCCTTCAGATAAGTGATGAGGCAAACCTTTTTGTGAATGGTCAAGGTACCAAACAAAACCACCGCTATTGGTCTGACACTAACCCACAATGGATAGATCCCTCCAAGACTTTTGAAACACAAATATTGATGGTATCCTGTGGTATATGGGGTACAAAGATAATAGGGCCATTCTTAATCAATGGAAATCTCAATGCCACTGGATATCTGAAATTGCTTCCTGATTCAGATATCCAGTGGCATTGAAGCTTCCATTGATAAAAATGGCCCCACGCTCTTCCCATTGAAAAAATAAAATTGGATCTAAAATGGCCATATACTAATATGCCACAAACAGGAAGTTGCTATCACCAACCATTCCCATTTTATTTAGGTGCATCCATATAAATGGCCCACTTTGCACTTAAAAAATGAAGGTACTTTGCTCATAAATTGGCTAATTCTTGAGAGCCCTCCTGCTGTGACAAGGCATATCTTTCTTTGATGGGACCCTAACCTAATATCATGCCTTTCCCAAACTAAAAGCCTTTAAATGTAAAAGGCAAGGAGAATGCAGCACTAATTAACCCCTTCCTGACCCATGACATTGTAGAACATCATGGGCCGGTTACTGGGGTTTGATGTGAGCTCCAGTGTGGAGCTCACATCATTTCCCCGACATCTCAGCTGATCTCATCAGCTGAGATGTTGAGCTTACAGCACCGATCGGATCCGGCATCCGATCAGTGCTGTTAACAATTTGGATCCCGCTGTCAATCACTGACAGCAGGATTCAAAGGTGCCGCAGCGGGGAACGCGCTGTTCTCCGGCTGCACCGTAGATCCTGCGATAATATTGCGGGATCTCCGGTGCTCACATAACAGCCTGGGGTCCCGGCTTGACCCCAGAAGCTGTAATGGAGCACTTCCAGTTAGTGGTGGACAAGTGCTGCCAACCCCTCGCCGTGCACAATTCTGACAGAAACCGATGTGCTGCAGCTCATTGATATTTGTCAGAAGCGATCAGCCACTGCAGTGCTGTGGCGCCCTATGGGGCTGTGTAAAAATAAGAATTATTAATAAATAAAGTTTTTAAAATATGAGAAAAAAGACATAAAAGTTCAAATCACCCCCCTTTTCTCCCATTCAAAATAAAAGTATTTAAAAAAAAATAAAACATACTGTATTTGGTATCATCACGTTCAAAAAAGCTTGATCTATCAATACATAAAATCAATTAATGAGAGCCGTAAACTGCGTAACGGAAAAAAAGGTCCAAACGCCAAAATTAGGTTTTTTTTGGTCGCCGCAACATTGCTATAAAATGCAATAAGGAGCGATCAAAAGCGTATCCACCCAAAAATGGTATTATTAGAAACGTCAGCTCAAGATGCAAAAATTAAGCTGTCACACAGCCCCAGATCCCGAGAAATGAGGACGCTACAGGTCTCAGAACATGGCGCAAAAAGTGTGTTTTTTTTTTTAAACTTCTGAATTTTGTTTCACCACTTAAATACCAGTAAAAGTATACATGTTTGGTATCTACAAACTCGTACCGACCTGAGGCATCACACTGTTTGCAATTTCACTGTACTTGGCATATTTTAGACATTTCCCTGTACACTATATGGTAAAATAAATAATTGCATCTGAAAGTAAAACTTGTCCCGCAAAAAACAAGCCTCATATGTCTATATTGATGGAAAAGTAAAAAATGAAGGCTCTTGGAAGCAGGGGAGCAAAAAACAAAAATGAAAAACTAAATATTATCGGATCATGAAGAGGTTAAAATTAGCTTTAGGCTAATAGGAGGAGTGCTCTGCCAGAAAAGTAGGCAGTATATGCCTTCATTAGTCTAACAGTCTCAGAATGTAGGGTAGATAGGATTAGATTGTGTAGAACATGCCCTTTTGACTAGAGATGGGCGAGTCCGAAAAGACTCGGAATCGCAAGACCCCAACGAGTCCGAGTCAAGGACTCGGGACTCGTTGCGAGTCCAGCGAGTCCAATGTTAATGAATAGGGACCCGAGTAATAGCGAATAATGACATTTACAACTCGCTGATGTGTCTCTGAAAGTGTGCGAGTCCAAACTCGCTGGTTTTTCTCTTATTTTGAGGCTTGTAGCCGATGATGCGAGGGAAGGGATTCTCCAGCACACACCATGGTTTAAGGAAACAGGAAGCGAGTCGCGCTGACAGGCGCACACACAGAGCGATCCATTCATCAGTGCAATCATGGCAGCAGGACGTGGCATGGTGAACACGCTGCGTCTTATTGCACTTGTGGAGGCTCGTCCATTTCTATGGCTCCCTACAGATCCTGAGTATGGGGATACGACCCTAATTAATACAGCCTGGAGAGAGATCGCCCAAGAGATGTTCCCTGCGTTCCATCGGAGTGACCATGAGGAACAGAGCAATCTAAGTAAGTTAAATGAGTTCACACGTTATATATTGCATTTACTGTATATATACTCGTGTATAAGCCGACCCGTGTATAAGCCGACCCCCCTATTTTTGTCCCGAAAAACTATGAAAACATATTCACCGCCATCCTGGTATACAGCGGCTATCACTGGTAGACAGCCCCCCAGCAGAGTATACACCTCCCACTGCAGAGTATACAGGCCCCCAGCTGGGTATACATGCCCCCATATTGTCGTATACAGGCAGGGGCGGACTGGCCCAGGTGCCACGGGTCATGCGGCTGCAGGAGCATGAATAATCCGCATGTCCCTGAAGCAGCAGGCGGAAACGGAAGCTCCTGGCCGCGCGATGACGTCATCAGCACGCGGCTGCGTCCGGGAGTGAGCGTCTGTGAGTGGCGTGCGGCTGCGACTGTTAGCGAGCGGCTGTGAGGAGCGCGAGGCTGCGGCTGGGAGCGAGCCATAGGATAATGCGGGAGCTGCGGTGACTGTGAGGCGGCCGCCAGTCATCACCCCCCCCCACCCCCCGTCCTCACCTGTGTCGGGCCAGTGAGGGAGGGTTGCGACCCAAACTGTAGGGTGCCAGTCAGTCCCTGTATACAGGGCCCTCAGTGTGTGTACAGGCCCCCCCAGCAGTGGGTATACAGGGCCCCCAGCAGTGGGTAGACAGTGGCCCAGTGGGTTTACAGGGCCCCCAGCAGTGGGAATACAGGGCCCCCATAGCAGGGTATACAGGACCCTGAATGTGTTATCATGCTCCACCGCATAGTTGCCTATATTTGGATGGGGTCACAACAGTACAATGAGTTTAATGTCTTATCCTCCTGGCTCTTTCGGCCAAGGGGTTGGGTGTATATAAATACCACTAATGACCAGAGTCTGGTGCCCGCACTATTACATTCTCTATGCGTTGACATGTGTCCTGCCTCATTTGTGATTGTGGCCACGTGAGCTCAATGTCCGTAATGCTGTTGATGATGTTCCACACTGTCGTGTCACTGTGCCTTGTATACACATTACACACACAAAATGAATAAAATGTTATTGTTGATTTGTACACATACTTTTGTTGTTTCAAATATTACACATCTCTAAAGCCGGTTTCAAATCATTTCACAGTTGACCATCTTAAAAAACGGTGGAGGAGCTGCCGGGACCAGCATAAGAAGCAGTACCGGCAGTACTCAGAGAGACAACCGGGAGCCGCTCCATTGCTCAACCACTACCACTTTTATGACCGGCTGTCCTTCCTTCACCCGGTGGCCACTATGCCAAGGTATGTGTCTGCAGCACTGTTGTGTACATTTAGTATTATTTATAAATATATACATTAGTTTCCATTTTGGCTCTGTGGGTAGCAGAGTATACAGGCGGGTCTGAGGTAGCAGAGTATACAGGCGGGTCTGTGGGTAGCAGAGTATACAGGCGGGTCTGAGGTAGCAGAGTATAAAGACGGCTCTGTGGGTAGCAGAGTATACAGGCGGGTCTGTGGGTAGCAGAGTATACAGGCGGGTCTGAGGTAGCAGAGTATACAGGCGGGTCTGAGGTAGCAGAGTATACAGGCGGGTCTGTGGGTAGCAGAGTATACAGGCGGGTCTGAGGTAGCAGAGTATAAAGACGGCTCTGTGGGTAGCAGAGTATACAGGCGGGTCTGTGGGTAGCAGAGTATACAGGCGGGTCTGTGGGTAGCAGAGTATACAGGCGGGTCTGTGGGTAGCAGAGTATACAGGCGGGTCTGTGGGTAGCAGAGTATACAGGCGGGTCTGATGGTAGCAGAGTATAAAGACGGCCTCTGTGGGTAGCAGAGTATACAGGCGGGTCTGGGTAGCAGAGTATAAAGACGGCTCTGTGGGTAGCAGAGTATACAGGCGGGTCTGTGGGTAGCAGAGTATACAGGCGGTCTGTGGGTAGCAGAGTATACAGGCGGGTCTGTGGGTATCAGAGGTATACAGGCGGCTGTGGGTAGCAGAGTATACAAGCGGCTCTGTGGTAGCAGAGTATAAAAGGGCGGTCTGTGGGTAGCAGAGTATACAGGCGGGTCTGTGGGTAGCAGAGTATACAGCGTCTGTGGGTACAGAGTAACAGGCAGTGGGTAGCAGAGTATATAGGTGATGAGAATAGGGTTAATAGATGGTGCTACAGTGTTGGGCGTGCTAGAGGGAGCAGAGATCCGATTACTGCCATCATTTCTGACCTTATTAAAGATAGCGGCCGCAGCTAAATGACATCATGGCAAAGGTAAACATGGGGTGTGGTTAGCTGCAGGAGGTTAGTGAGAGGTGTGGGTTGTTTGGCAGAGGGCGTGGTGTGGGCGTGGTGAGCGCGGCTCCAGCGTCAGATACGCTGCGAGCGCGGAACCGCGGCACATCTCCAGGAGCAGAGGACGTGTCCGGTACGTCCGTAGCCCCCGGCCTCCCCGTTGTCCGCACACACAGCCCCGCTGTGACCTCTGCAGTGTCACAGGCCACGGCGGGCGTCTGTCATCTCCTCCTGACACTGACCTCCTCCTGATTTGATTGTCTGTGTTGTCCCCCCCCGCTGTCAGCATCAGTGATCTGCTAAGACCTGTGGGTGCACAGACGGGGAAGTACAAATGCCAGCATGCCGGGGCGGATTGGGCGCTGTGAGGGGCGCAGGTCTTGCTGTGAGCGGAGGGCGCGAGGCCGCTCGAGAAAACGCTATAGCGGCTGTGTGAGTTAAGCGTCTGCGGCTCGCGAAGGCGCATACGCGTCTCCGCTCGCAGTGACGCTAAGGAGTTTGGGATTAGGCTACAGTGCCGGAATTTCAAACTCCCGATTATATAAATAGATTATATATATATATATTGTATACCTTTCAACCCCTTCCCTGCTTTATATAGATGATATAAGCTAAAAGTTTTGTGAATTAAGTATGTCAAGTTAAAAGTGAAGTCAGGGGGACTTTTTTTTTTCATGTGAACCATTGGTGTTATTGATCGTCTAGATTAGATGGGATGGGGGGGCGGTGGGTGGTAATCAGGGGGTGAAAAATTATGTATTAGTATGGAATTAGCAAAGAAAGTCACGTATTCCTTTATGTTATGTACAGTTGGTTATTCTTTCATAATAATAACAAATATCTGATTAATAATACACAGATACACAGAGTCTAAAAAGCGTGCAACTTAATGTTTGACCTATGTTTTTGTTTCCAAATGCAATGCATTCACCAAATTTTTTTTTACTTTACCCACAGAGAAGCTTACTACAGAGGGCGGCGTGCTGTGAACCCTCCACCGCCAAACAGAAGGCGGCGTGGAGAAAACCCACCACCACCACCACGGCCGGCGCCACCACCACCGCCGCCGCCACCAGCACCAACACCACCACCACCGCCGCCACCAGCACCAGCACACCACCACCACCGCCGCCACCAGCACCAGCAACACCACCATCGCCGCCACCAGCACCAACACCACCACCGCCGCCACCAGCACCAACACCACCACCGCCGCCACCAGCACCAACCCCAGCTTTGGGGCATGTCCGGCCGCAAGAGGAGGAACCTGGATGCCCACCTCACAGCAGCCATGGTCTGATCCCGGGGTCACCTAATAGACGGCGTGCACAAAGTAATGCTGACTTTGCCCACAGTCTGATACCATTCCTGGATGAAATTCCATTTCACAGGCTACTGCGGGCAAGGTCAGCATTACAGATTGTGATTGACGCCAGTCGCCCACCAAACCACCCAGGTGAGGTTTTCAATTATTTGGAGGGGTGGCAATTCAGACACTCCAACCTACAAGACAGGCCCACACCCCGGGACAGCCATGTGCCACCCCAGAGGCCTGTACCTACCTTTCCACAATGGCCACCTAACAGGGACCTACCATTTTTCCCCACACCTGCCCAGAGGATCCACCCTCAAGGGTTGCCGGAGGCCATTCATGGGGCCCTTGACCTCTTGCAGGACCAGGGTGATGGTGTCACTTTACTGGCAAGGCCGGAGGATGCGGCAACCTACCAGCAGCTGTAGACCCCTTATTTTTTTGTTTTTTATTTTGTGTTCATGTGCATTGCACAATTTCTTTATGTTATTATTTCTTATATTTTCCTACTGTTTACAAAGTTGTACCAAAAAAAAAAAAAAAAAAAAAAAATTTTCTGACATTTTTACCATTATGGCGGAATAATACCCAGTTTACAAAAACTGCTTTGTGTCTGTCTTTTTTCAGGGAATGGATGTGTAGGTTGTTTTGTGGGTGGGCTTAAAGTCATCATCATTATAATTATTATTTATTTATATAGCACCGATAGGTTCCATGGCGCTTTACATGAGGATAAGGTACACAAGGAGAAGTACAATAAACATAGACAATAAGGTCATAGAGGTACAACAGGAGAGGACCCTGTACGCGTGGGCTCACATTCAACGAGGGGTGGGTGGGGATACAATAGGGTGGGGAAGGTGTCGGTCGTGGGGCGTGTAGCGGGGTGTCATGGCAGGTTGTAGGCCTGTCGGAAGAGGTGAGTCTTTAGGTGTTTCTTGAAGGTTCCCAGGGTAGGCGAGTGAGTGATGAGGTGGGGCAGCGAGTTACAGAGCATGGTTGATGCCCGGGAGAAATCCTGTATGCGGTTGTGGGAAGAGGAGATGAGGGGGGAGTGTCGGAGAAGTTCTTTGGATGAACGCAGGTAGCGTGAGGGATGGTATCGGGAGATCATGTCGGAGATGTATGGTGGGGATAGGTTGTGTAAGGCTTTGAATGTCATGATCAGTGTTTTAAAGTGAGCTCTCTGTGGGGCGGGGACCCAGTGAAGGGCTTGGCAGAGGGTGTAGACAGGTGAGTAGCGTGAGGACAGATGGATTAGTCGGGCAGCAGAGTTTAGTATAGATTGGAGAGGTGCAAGAGAGTTGGCAGGGAGACCTATGCGAAGGAGGTTGCAGTAGTCAAGGCGGGAGATGATGAGGGCATTTATGAGTGTTTCAGCAGTGTCAGGATTGAGGAACGACCGAATTGGTTAAATAATTTTGAGTTGGAGTCACAGGGACTTGGTTAGGGACTACAGGTGGGGCTTGAAGGAGAGGGAGGAGTCAAGGATTACCCCGAGACAGTTGGCGTGGGGGACAGGGGAGAGAGCATCATTAGCAAGTACTTTACGGCCCGCATGGCGCATGAAGTCACCTTGGTTACTAAGTGTCAAATCATGACTCCACATACAACTGTTGCTGACAAACAGTGCCTGTGTTTGGGGGGTTACTTTATGCCTTGCTATGGCAACAAGATTATGAACACACATGTGAGAGGCTGGGACGTCTACATGCTACACATCGCGTCTACGTGTTTTGTATGGAGCGTACAGTGGGACCCTTCAACAGGCTCCAGCAGGATGATAGTCCAAGCACCGCCCACGATGCAGGCATAGGATTGGTGCCTGGAAAAATTAGCCCAAGTGGCTGTTTCCCATTTTTGGTATAAATGTAGGCCTAAGGGCCATAAAAAGCTTGTTAGCCAGGGTGTCTCCCAAAGCATGATAAGCTTGTTAGCCTGGGTGGCTCCAAAAATTAGCCCAAGGGGCTGTATCCCATTTTTGGTATAAATGTAGGCCTAAGGGCCATAAAAAGCTTGTTAGCCAGGGTGTCTCCCAAAGCATGATAAGCTTGTTAGCCTGGGTGGCTCAAAAAATTAGCCCAAGGGGCTGTATCCCATTTTTGGTATAAATGTAGGCCTAAGGGCCATAAAAAGCTTGTTAGCCAGGGTGTCTCCCAAAGCATGATAAGCTTGTTAGCCTGGGTGGCTCAAAAAATTAGCCCAAGGGGCTGTATCCCATTTTTGGTATAAATGTAGGCCTAAGGGCCATAAAAAGCTTGTTAGCCAGGGTGTCTCCCAAAGCATGATAAGCTTGTTAGCCTGGGTGGCTCAAAAAATTAGCCCAAGGGCTGTATCCCATTTTTGGTATAAATGTAGGCCTAAGGCCATAAAAGCTTGTTAGCCAGGGTGTCTCCAAAGCATGATAAGCTTGTTAGCCTGGTGGCTCAAAAATTAGCCCAAGGGGCTGTATCCCATTTTTGGTATAAATGTAGGCCTAAGGGCCATAAAAAGCTTGTTAGCCAGGGTGTCTCCAAAGCATGATAGCTTGTTAGCCTGGGTGGCTCAAAAAATTAGCCCAAGGGCTGTATCCCATTTTTGGTATAAATGTGGCCTAAGGCCATAAAAAGCTTTTTAGCCAGGTGTCTCCCAAAGCATGATAAGCTTGTTAGCCTGGTGGCTCAAAAAATTAGCCAAGGGCTGTATCCCATTTTTGGTATAAATGTAGCCTAAGGGCCATAAAAGCTTGTTAGCCAGGGTGTCTCCCAAGCATGATAAGCTTGTTAGCCTGGTGGCTCAAAAATTAGCCCAAGGGGCTGTATCCCATTTTTGGTATAAATGTAGCCTAAGGCCATAAAAAGCTTGTTAGCCAGGGTGTCTCCCAAAGCATGATAAGCTGTTAGCCTGGTGGCTCAAAAAATTAGCCCAAGGGCTGTATCCCATTTTGGTATAAATGTAGGCCTAGGGCCATAAAAAGCTTTTAGCCAGGGTGTCTCCAAAGCATGATAAGCTTGTTAGCCTGGGTGGCTCAAAAAATTAGCCCAAGGGGCTGTATCCATTTTGGTATAAATGTAGGCCTAAGGGCCATAAAAAGCTTGTTAGCCAGGTGTCTCCCAAAGCATGATAAGCTTGTTAGCCTGGGTGGCTCAAAAAATTAGCCCAAGGGCTGTATCCATTTTTGAAAATGTAGGCTAAGGCCATAAAAGCTTGTTAGCCAGGGTGTCTCCCAAAGCATGATAAGCTTGTTAGCCTGGGGCTCAAAAAATTAGCCCAAGGGGCTGTATCCCATTTTTGGTATAAATGTAGGCCTAAGGGCCATAAAAAGCTTGTTAGCCAGGGTTTGTCTCCCAAAGCATGATAAGCTTGTTAGCCTGGGTGGCTCAAAAAATTAGCCCAAGGGGCTGTATCCCATTTTTGGTATAAATGTAGGCCTAAGGGCCATAAAAAGCTTGTTAGCCAGGGTGTCTCCCAAAGCATGATAAGCTTGTTAGCCTGGGTGGCTCAAAAAATTAGCCCAAGGGGCTGTATCCCCATTTTTGGTATAAATGTAGGCCTAAGGGCCATAAAAAGCTTGTTAGCCAGGGTGTCTCCCAAAGCATGATAAGCTTGTTAGCCTGGGTGGCTCAAAAAATTAGCCCAAGGGGCTTGTATCCCATTTTTGGTATAAATGTAGGCCTAAGGGCCATAAAAAGCTTGTTAGCCAGGGTGTCTCCCAAAGCATGATAAGCTTGTTAGCCTGGGTGGCTCAAAAAATTAGCCCAAGGGCTGTATCCCATTTTTGGTATAAATGTAGGCCTAAGGGCCATAAAAAGCTTGTTAGCCAGGGTGTCTCCCAAAGCATGATAAGCTTGTTAGCCTGGGTGGCTCAAAAATTAGCCCAAGGGGCTGTATCCCATTTTTGGTATAAATGTAGGCCTAAGGGCCATAAAAAGCTTGTTAGCCAGGGTGTCTCCCAAAGCATGATAAGCTTGTTAGCCTGGGTGGCTCAAAAAATTAGCCCAAGGGGCTGTATCCCATTTTTGGTATAAATGTAGGCCTAAGGGCCATAAAAAGCTTGTTAGCCAGGGTGTCTCCCAAAGCATGATAAGCTTGTTAGCCTGGGTGGCTCAAAAAATTAGCCCAAGGGGCTGTATCCCATTTTTGGTATAAATGTAGGCCTAAGGGCCATAAAAAGCTTGTTAGCCAGGGTGTCTCCCAAAGCATGATAAGCTTGTTAGCCTGGGTGGCTCAAAAAATTAGCCCAAGGGGCTGTTTCCCATTTTTGGTATAAATGTAGGCCTAAGGGCCATAAAAAGCTTGTTAGCCAGGGTGTCTCCCAAAGCATGATAAGCTTGTTAGCCTGGGTGGCTCAAAAAATTAGCCCAAGGGGCTGTATCCCATTTTTGGTATAAATGTAGGCCTAAGGGCCATAAAAAGCTTGTTAGCCAGGGTGTCTCCCAAAGCATGATAAGCTTGTTAGCCTGGGTGGCTCAAAAAATTAGCCCAAAGGGCTTAATAAAGTCTATTTATAAATAAAGCAGGGCGCTTGGCCCATTGCATATTATTGCTTGGACTAGGAGCATAGAAGAAGCAAGGCCAACTATGCAGTCCTAGGCTTGGTGCCTCAAAAAATTAGCCCAAAGGGCTTAATAAAGTATTTTTTTACATAAAGCAGGGCGCTTGGCCCATAGCATATTATTGCTTGGACTGGGTGCCGAATCAAATCAACAGAGCTACGGGACTTGTCATTAATTCCTGGCAAAAATGGGCATATTGTTAACAGCGCAATATCCCAATCATATTAATTATGATTAGGTTTATCTAGGATTGTGTACTGTCGTCAGGAGGGCTTAGGAACTGTGATGATATCCAATCCTTGTTGAATTTAATTAGAGTGAGCCTGTCGGCATTTTCTGTGGTGAGGCGGGACCTTCTATCAGTGACTATACCCCCAGCGGCACTGAAAACACGCTCTGATGTCACACTAGCAGCTGGGCATGCCAGCACCTCCAAGGCATACAATGACAGCTCAGTCCAAGTGTGCAGCTTGGAAACCCAGTAATTAAAGGGTACAGAAGGGTCGGTTAGGAAGCTGGTACTGTCACTGAGATACTGCTGCACCATGTTGGACAATTGTTGTCTCCTACTCAAGGTCACCGTAGTCAAATTACGTTCTTGATTGGAAGGTCTGTTGAACATCGCCCAGTTGGCGGACATCTTACCCCCACCTCTTCTTGTCATTGATGGCGTTTGTGTCCCAACCAAAGGCTGCTGTTGGAAAGAGCTGGTTCTTCGATGTATAGCGGATTCAGACGGTGATATTGCCAGCAAAATATCAAGAAGAACCCTCTTTACATGATCCATCGTTAAGCCCCTGGATGAGTGCGACAGCAGCGACTGAAATTTGTCTTTGTACCGTGGGTCCAAAAACGTTGACAACCAGTAGAGGTCGCTGTCATAGATGTGTATGACGCGTGGATCTTTGGAGACACATTGACACATTACTTCAGCCATGTGTGCTAAGCTGCAAAGACTCATCTCCTCGGTTACAACAGAATGAAGATCACTACGCGTCGTGGCCTCTAAATCGGTGTCCGCCTCCTCCTCTTCAGCCCACCCATGCTGTACCGACATAAACGTAGGGTTGGGAGTCCCATCAGGGTTCACATCAGTACCAGAGAAAAATAAATCTTCTTCATCATCACCCTCATCAACATCTTCCTGAACCAATGTAGCCTGCTGATATTGGCTAGGGTGGCTAGGATCAGCGATGTTCAATTCTGGCTCCATAGCCATCCGCTGTGCTCTCAAAGCATCTGTTTTGAGATTCAATAGGGATTCTTGGAGCAGGCAGAGCATGGGGATGGTGAGACTTATAATCGACTGATCCCCACTGACGAGTTTGGTACAGTATTCGAAGTTATCCAGCAACTCGCAAAGGTCAGCGATCCAGACCCACTCGAAAGTACCGATGTGTGTGGTATGACTTCCAGGTTGACGGGCATGTTGCAGCTGAAATTCCGCTATTGCCTTCTGCTGCTCATTAAACCTTGCCAGCATATGGAAGGTGGAGTTCCATCGCGTAGGCATGTCGCAAATTAGCCTGTGTTTCGGCAAGTTAAATTGGATTTGAAGGGCAGAAAGACTTGCAGCTGCTGTGGACGAATGTCTAAAGTGGGCGCAAATTCGCCTCACCTTATCCAGTAGCTCAGATAACTCTGGGTATATTTTGAGGAATTTCTGAACTACCAGGTTCAGGACATGAGCCATGCAAGGCACATGTACAAGTTTACCGTGCTTTATTGCCGCCACAAGGTTTGCACCATTATCGCTCACAACTAGACCTGGTTGTAGTTCCAGTGGGGCCAGCCACTCATCGGTCTGTTGCTTGAGACCTTTCCACAACTCTGTTGCAGTGTGACGTGTGTCACCTAGGCAGATAAGCTTCAGAAGAGCCTGTTGTCGCCTTGCAGAAGCAGTACTGCAAAGCTCCCAACTCGGACGTGATGGTGCTTGAGGCTCAGCAGTGGACAAGGAAGTGGCAGAAGCAGATTGGGCACTGGACATATATGAGGAGGCAGACACCCGGAATGATGTTGGGCCCGCTATTCGTGGAGTTGGAAGTATGTCAGATGGTACAGTTTTAGAAGTTGGGACACTCTCCACCAGGTTGATCCAGTTAGCCGTTAGTGAAATGTATCTGCCCTGTCCACAACTACTTGTCCACGTGTCCGTAGTTAGGTGGACTTTGGCGGTGACAGCATTTGTTAAAGCACGTTTTAAGTTGTTAACCACGTGCTGGTGTAAGGCGGGAACGGCACTACGTGAGAAAAAGTACCGGCTGGGTACAGAGTATCGTGGTGCTGCCTCAGCCATCAACTCCCGAAAAGACTCTGTACCCACAAGCCTAAACGGCAGCATTTCCACAGCTAACAACTTGGCTATTTTCGCTGTCACTTTTTGGGAATATGGGTGTGTCGGTTGGAACTTCCGCTGTCTTTCATACAGCTGTGGCACTGACAACTGCACGTTTGGACCAGACTGACAAGAGGATTGACTACTGTCATGTCTGTCTTGTAAAGCACCTTGGGAGGAGTACGCTTGAGCAGGAGCTGAAGCCTGAACACTTGCTGGTGAAGGATGTATCTGAGGTGGCCTGGAAGTGTTTGGATCAGAAGGCACTGATTTTGAACCCTGATAGGGTGCCCACTGAATTGGGTGCTTAAGAGACATATGCTTGCGCATACTGCTGGTGCTCTGGTTTCCTTTTACCGTGCCTCTGCTAAGCCTTGCCTGGCACATCTTACAGATAACCATATTTGGTAATGTTGGGCTATCCTTAAAAAATTTCCACACACTGGCTGTTCGTCCTTTATTTTTAATTGGAGGAAGAGGAGGATGACTCTGTTCAACACCAACTGTGGACACATTTTGGGCAACTGTGTTTGCAGTTTGTGCAACAGTTGGCACAGTTTGTGCCACAGTTGACGCTATTTGGGCAACTGTTCTCACAGTTTGTGTTCTGGAGACAGTACGCCTTTGTGATTTTGCCAGTGGTACATAGCCACTTTCGTCCTCCTGGCTGCTCTCTTGGCTATGCAATTCAGCAATCCAGGTAGGATCTGTGGTGTCATCATCCACCCCTTCCAGTTCAAAGGATTCTGGATAAACTGACTGAGCAGGCTGGCCAGATGAGATGTGTGTCTCATCATCCTCATCATCATCCACCTCCTGAGATACTGTTTGCATTTCGTGAAAGTGTCTTTCCTCAGGACGCGCTACTTCCAAACTTTGGCCATGAGTAGACATTTCGTCTACTTCAAGTATCTCGTCAGGCAGTGACAAAGAAACCCTTGATAAGAACCGAATAAGTCATCCGAGTGACCAAGGTCCATATTCAAATTTTCCTCTGGCTGCCGATGGGTTGAGGCAATATGACGACTTTGAGGATTGGATGGCGCTGCATTGTCTGTAGCGACACTAGAATGTCTTGCCACGGATGATTGCGTACTGCAAGAACCAGTGGTCGAGGGCGTCTGAGCCATCCAAGATGTTATCTTGTCATGCTCATCCGGCCTCAACACACGTTTTCTTTGAGTACTGGGATTTCTAGGTAGAAAAAAGGACGTTCTATCAATCCTAGGCTGTGTACTTGTACCAGTGCCTTCTTGGGCAAGACTGCTGCGGCCACGAGCTCGTCCCTGTCCCTTTGCAACATCCTTTTTGGTAATTTTTTTTTTTTGAGACATTGTAGATGAATGCACAGTCACCAAGTTGGAGTTAGGTGTTGCTGTATGCGTCACTTGCTGGCGGGGTAAGTGTGCGCGCTCACACTTGGCAGTGAAGCCGCACACTACACTCCCTAAAAAAATTGGTTATAAGTGCGCACAGCCACCGAGATGTGGTTAGGTTAGCTGAATGCGTCACTTGCTGGCGGGGTAAGTGTGCGCGCTAACACTTGGCAGTGAAGCCGCACACTACACTCCCTAAAAAAATTGGTTTGAAGTGCGCACAGCCACCGAGATGTGGTTAGGTTAGCTGAATGCGTCACTTGCTGGCGGGGTAAGTGTGCGCTGTCACACTTGGCAGTGAAGTTGCACACTACACTCCCTAAAAAAATTAGTTTCAAGTGCGCACAGCCACCGAGATGTGGTTAGGTTAGCTGAATGCGTCACTTGCTGGCGGGGTAAGTGTGCGCTCTCACACTTGGCAGTGAAACCGCACACTACACTCCCTAAAAAAATTAGTTTCAAGTGCGCACAGCCACCGAGATGTGGTTAGGTTAGCTGAATGCGTCACTTGCTGGCGGGGTAAGTGTGCGCTCTCACACTTGGCAGTGAAGCCGCACACTACACTCCCTAAAAAAATTAGTTTCAAGTGCGCACAGCCACCGAGATGTGGTTAGGTTAGCTGAATGCGTCACTTGCTGGCGGGGTAAGTGTGCGCTGTCACACTTGGCAGTGAAGCCGCACACTACACTCCCTAAAAAAATTAGTTTCAAGTGCGCACAGCCACCGAGATGTGGTTAGGTTAGCTGAATGCGTCACTTGCTGGCGGGGTAAGTGTGCGCTCTCACACTTGGCAGTGAAACCGCACACTACACTCCCTAAAAAAATTGGTTTGAAGTGCGCACAGCCACCGAGATGTGGTTAGGTTAGCTGAATGCGTCACTTGCTGGCGGGGTAAGTGTGCGCTCTCACACTTGGCAGTGAAACCGCACACTACACTCCCTAAAAAAATTGGTTTGAAGTGCGCACAGCCACCGAGATGTGGTTAGGTTAGCTGAATGCGTCACTTGCTGGCGGGGTAAGTGTGCGCTCTCACACTTGGCAGTGAAACCGCACACTACACTCCCTAAAAAAATTGGTTTGAAGTGCGCACAGCCACCGAGATGTGGTTAGGTTAGCTGAATGCGTCACTTGCTGGCGGGGTAAGTGTGCGCTGTCACACTTGGCAGTGAAGCCGCACACTACACTCCCTAAAAAAATTAGTTTCAAGTGCGCACAGCCACCGAGATGTGGTTAGGTTAGCTGAATGCGTCACTTGCTGGCGGGGTAAGTGTGCGCTCTCACACTTGGCAGTGAAGCCGCACACTACACTCCCTAAAAAAATTAGTTTCAAGTGCGCACAGCCACCGAGATGTGGTTAGGTTAGCTGAATGCGTCACTTGCTGGCGGGGTAAGTGTGCGCTCTCACACTTGGCAGTGAAGCCGCACACTACACTCCCTAAAAAAATTAGTTTCAAGTGCGCACAGCCACCGAGATGTGGTTAGGTTAGCTGAATGCGTCACTTGCTGGCGGGGTAAGTGTGCGCTGTCACACTTGGCAGTGAAGCCGCACACTACACTCCCTAAAAAAATTAGTTTCAAGTGCGCACAGCCACCGAGATGTGGTTAGGTTAGCTGAATGCGTCACTTGCTGGCGGGGTAAGTGTGCGCTCTCACACTTGGCAGTGAAACCGCACACTACACTCCCTAAAAAAATTGGTTTGAAGTGCGCACAGCCACCGAGATGTGGTTAGGTTAGCTGAATGCGTCACTTGCTGGCGGGGTAAGTGTGCGCTCTCACACTTGGCAGTGAAGCCGCACACTACACTCCCTAAAAAAATTAGTTTCAAGTGCGCACAGCCACCGAGATGTGGTTAGGTTAGCTGAATGCGTCACTTGCTGGCGGGGTAAGTGTGCGCTGTCACACTTAGCAGTGAAGCCGCACACTACACTCCCTAAAAAAATTGGTTTGAAGTGCGCACAGCCACCGAGATGTGGTTAGGTTAGCTGAATGCGTCACTTGCTGGCGGGGTAAGTGTGCGCTGTCACACTTGGCAGTGAAGCCGCACACTACACTCCCTAAAAAAATTAGTTTCAAGTGCGCACAGCCACCGAGATGTGGTTAGGTTAGCTGAATGCGTCACTTGCTGGCGGGGTAAGTGTGCGCACTCACACTTGGCAGTGAAGCCGCACACTACACTCCCTAAGGTGGAGTACGTGCTAGCAGCAACGCACTGGTCTGCCACAGAAAAAATAACGCTCTATGGCTTATTAGGAACAAAAATCGATCTGGTGCAAAAACAAAAATGAAACAGCACCTCAGCTAAGCCTCTGACTGCAGCTGTTAGCAAAGCTGAGTGAGTCAGCTAAGCTATGAGGTCCGTCCTGTGTGCACTAAGGCTTCTCCTTCCTTCCCTCCCTGCCTGCCTGCCTACACAGCACTACTCCGTCCTCCTCCTAGCTCTCAGAAGAGCTTTTTGGGTTAATAAAAGGAATCTTCCCTACACTGACAATCCCTGATCTGCTCCAGCATATATCTCTCTCTCCCTATACTAGGTCAGATCGTCTCAGGAATGTGCCCAAAATGGCGGGGACAAGCCTTATATACTGCCTTGCCTGTCATAGATGACATAGGCATGACGCTGGACAGCAGCCAATCATAGTCCTGACACAACCAACTTTGCTATGCCATTACTGACTATGATTGGCTATCTTCACAAGTTTTCTGACCTAACACGCACGCTGTGCTGACTCGGAACATAACAGATTCTGTATTCCACAGTCCGAATCCCGAATACAGTATACAGGACTCGGATTCGTAGACTCGTAGGACTCGGAATCGTAGACTCGCTCAGACTCGCTGCTGACAGCGGGTATCTGTGACGAGTCAAGCTTATTGCCATTGAATTCCATTGGACTCGTCACTGTGCGAGTCCAAGCTGGGAGATTCGCCGAGTAACGAGTCCTGCGAGTACCTTCAGAATCGCCGAGTCCCGAGTCCTAGCGAGTAGACTCGCCCATCCCTACTTTTGACAAATCAAAACACACTGCATAATTACAGTAGCATGCAAATGTTTTTAGCCCTCTGGCCATAATTACTATTGTGAACTGTTAAGTATGTCAAAGATGAAGTGATCTCTAAAAGGCATAAAGTTAAAGAAGACACATTTCCCTTGCATTTCAGGTGAAAAAAATTGGAGATTTATGCACTCAGATAACTTTGAACAAAGTTTCAAACCTTAATTAGCTTTTTAGGGTATTCTTGGTTTAGTATCATTTTTAGGAAATAATAAGTGGTGCAAATTTCACAGCTTTATAAAAACCAACCCTCCTCTAACCTTGTGCCAAAAACAGCAGCCATCATTTTTTCTAAGCCATTGCCTAGCACTCTAAAAACAAAAGTAGTGGTAGCCCAAAAAGCAGGAGAGGGTTATACGAAGATAGCAAAATATTTTCAAGATGTCTTTGGCTCAGTTCAAAATGTAGTTAGAAAGTAGCATGTAACAGGAACAGTGGATGTCAAGGTTAAGGTCAGGTCAGGAAGACCAAAGTTTTAATAAGGCTAGGGCTACACTTGCAAAACAGTTACTGGATCCAGTTTTTCATCCTGGAAACCTGATCAGGTACCTGACCCATAGACTCCAATTGTTTGCCAAAGTGCAATCCGTCTACTGGATTCAGTTTTTTTTTTTTTTTTTACCAATTAACTTTTTATTGAACACTAGCTGTGAGCCCGATGCAAATGCATCGGGTGTCTAGAATACTATACTTTGTATGAGGATTACCGCAAGCGCGCCGCAAGTGTAACGACTCGCTGGCGCCGACCAATTAGAAGCGCGGCTCAGGCAGCGACTCGCAATGGCCTCACGGCCATTGCTCGCGCTACCTGACCGGTAAATCGTTAACTTTGAGGCCGAGCCTCTGGTTCGATTTTCGGCCAGCGGTCATTGCTCGTACTCAGCCTGCGCGAGCAATGGCCTCGCGGCCATTGCTCGCGCAGGGCAGCGACTCGCATTGCTCGTACTCAGCCTGCGCGAGCAATGGCCTCGCGGCCATTGCTCGCGCAGGCCAGCGACTCGCATTGGCCGCTAGGCGGCCAATGCTTCGCCGTGCTGACGTCACAGAGTGACATAGCCACGGTCTTTTCGGGGACCGACACGGAAGTGCCTACGGCAATTATATAGTAGATACTGTACATTGCATATGGAGGGGTGAGGAGAGCGGAGGCTGGAGGGGAGAGCGGAGGCTGGAGGGCAGAGCGGAGGCTGGAGGGCAGAGCGGAGGCTGGAGGGCAGAGCGGAGGCTGGAGGGGAGAGCGGAGGCTGGAGGGGAGAGCGGAGGCTGGAAAGGAGAGTGGAGGCTGGAGGGGAGAGCGGAGGCTGGAGGGCAGAGCGGAGGCTGGAGGGCAGAGCGGAGGCTGGAGGGCAGAGCGGAGGCTGGAGGGGAGAGCGGAGGCTGGAAGGGAGTGCAGAGGCTGGAAGGGAGTGCGGAGGCTGGAGGGCAGAGCGGAGGCTGGAGGGCAGAGGCTGGAGGGCAGAGGCTGAAGGGCATAAGGGAGGCTGGAGAGGAGAACGGAGGCTGGAGGGGAGAGCGGAGGCTGGAGGGGAGCCTGGAGGGGAGAGCAGAGGCTGGAGTGCAGAGCGGAGGCTGGAGGGGAGAGCGGAGGCTGGAGGGCAGAGGCTGGAGGGGAGAGCGGAGGCTGGAGGGGAGAGCGGAGGCTGGAGGGAAGAGGGGAGGCTGGAGGGGAGAGCGGAGGCTGGAGAGGAGAGCGGAGGCTGGAGGGCAGAGGCTGGAGGGGAGAGGCTGGAGGGGAGAGCGGAGGCTGGAGGGCAGAGGCTGGAGGGCAGAGGGGAGAGCGGAGGCTGGAGGGGAGAGCAGAGGCTGGAGGGGAGGCTGGAGGGGAGGCTGGAGGGGAGAGCAGAGGCTGGAGGGCAGAGGCTGGAGGGGAGAGCGGAGGCTGGAGGGGAGAGCGGAGGCTGGAGGGGAGAGCGGAGGCTGGAGGGGAGAGCACAGGCTGGAGGGGAGAGCGGAGGCTGGAAAGGAGAGCGGAGGCTGGAGGGGAGAGCGGAGGCTGGAGGGCAGAGGCTGGAGCGCAGAGGCGTAGCTGGCATGCTCCGGGCCCTGGGGCAAGATCAGCAGCCAGGACCCCCATGTGAGGACCGTGGGGGGGGTGCTGTCAGACAGATGTGAGGGCCGGGGGAGTGCAGACTCACCGCGGCCGGCGTGCGTGAGCTGTAGGAGGAGAGGAGGGGTGGGCAGAGCTGCCGGACAGGAAGTTCCGTCCTCCCTCCTCTCCGGGCGCACGGCGGGCGGCTGGTGTCAGCACGGGGCCCCCCAGGGGGTGGAGGCAATGGGCCCCTCATGCCGGGTGGCACGATGCGCTAGGCCCCCCTGCCCACCCGCTAGCTACGGTACTGGCTAGCGGGCAGACGGAACTTCCGACCCAGGGGGGCGCGGGCATGACACGGGCACAGGGCCACAGGCTCCGGAGCACTGTGTCAGCATGTGCTGACAGCAGCTGCTCCGGAGCGGGATGACAGCGGCGAGGGGTCGCAATGCCCGCTACGCGGGCAATGCCTCGCACGTGGTGACGTCACAGTGTGACATAGCCACGGCGTGCCGGGGGCCGACACAAACGTGCCTACGGCAATTATATAGTGGATTCTGCTTATGTATCAAGACAAATAATGGGAAAGTAAATATAAGGCTTAGCTGGGCCAAGTGTGAGGACTGGTGCACAGAGCAGGACATGGCTGCTGCAGAACCTCTTGTGATGGGGGAATAATCCAGGCATGGCACCATTGTACACTGCAGATGAGTGGAGTGATTCTTTCTATAAGGTGTGGGTTGGGGAAGATGAAGGAGCTGGGGGTGAGCTCTGCACAGTCTGTAGTGAAGCACCTTTGCGACCACCTGCAGAATGCGCAGCCTCACTCCATCTCACTGCAGCTGGCTAATTTATGGCACTGCACACCAGGCTGGATATAAACAAACCCACTGGCAGCATGAAAGCAAGGGGGATGGCTGCAAATAAAAGAAAGTCTGCTCCTAGCAGCAGCACCCTGCAAGGATCCCATTGTCACAGCTGGCCAGACATGACAGGAGCACACCATGCCATCTCCTACCTCCAGGGTCCTGATCTCCTTCTGTGTCAGGTCGTTGGAGGTGGCACACTTGGTCCGGAGCCCCTCCAGGTTGGAGATGCTGATGTCTATCATGTTCTGGACCAACTCGCACTGCTGCAGGGCTTTCTGCAAACTCAGAGGCTGATCGTCGCTGCTGGGCACATTTTCTTCATCCATTTCTGTCCCCTTGGCTCTGCGATCACCCTCTTCTTCCCACCCTCCCTCCCTCCCCCCCGAAATAATCTTAATAAAGAGAAAACTGAGGCTTGTATCTTCGTGCTGTGTAACCTTCTCCCACTGGTGCACCCCACCCTCCCCAGTGCTGCCTCCCTCTACCCCAGGCTCTGCTCAGCACAGGTGCATGGAGAGGGCAGCAGCCTCCATTACAGCCTCCAGCCCACAGATCACACGGGCACAGGGGCACAGGCTCCGGAGCACCAGCAGCTGCTCCGGAGCGGGGGCACAGGGGCACAGGCTCCGGAGCACTGTGTCAGCATGTGCTGACAGCAGCTGCTCCGGAGCGGGATGACAGCGGCGAGGGGTCGCAATGCCCGCTACGCGGGCAATGCCTCGCACGGCGTGGTGATGTCACAGTGTGACATAGCCACGACGTGCCGGGGGCCGACACAAAACGTGCTACGGCAATTATATAGTAGATTAATCATAATATACAAAACCAAACAAATGAGGGTCTGAACAGACCTTCGGGGAACATACAAAAGAGAGGGAGGAAAAGGGGGGGGAGAGGGACCAATTCAGGTACAGACAATGATTATACAGTATGTAAATGAGTTCAAATAAGTTCAAAACAAGACCACGATTTCACAAAATTATAACAAGTGCAATGGTTCACTGTAAAAGATGGGAATGAAAATCCGAGGTGAGGGCAGAGGAAGTCCAGGGGCCCCACCACGTAAGAACCCTATTCTTTTTAGAAAGAGAGGGCGCAGAGAGAGATTCATAGCAGTAGTGGAGATTGAGTCTAGAAATCAACTCTTCTCTAGATGGCACCCCCGGTGACTTCCAATGCCCCGCCAGGCATAGTCTAGCAGCAACCAGAATATTAAACACAATAGGCTGCAACGGGGAGGGAACTTCTGATGGAGATATACCCAGGAGCGCGAGTGGGCCTGACAGTATCAGGGGCAGATGAGTAATCTCACATAGGAGCTTTTCTACCTGAACCCAGAAGGGTTTGATGAGAGGGCATTCCCACCACAGATGTGCCAGGGAACCCGACATACCACAACCCCTCCAGCAGGAGGCAGATGAGGAGAGATGGAGCCGGGCCATGCGTGCGGGGGTCAAATACCATTGTAATAGAATCTTTCTCGCCTGCTCCATGTGTCCCAGACAAGAAGAAAATTTTTTCGGGTGGGATAAGGCAAGGTACCAGTCCTCATGTGTAGCCGAAAAGGATAGAAGGAACTCCCAAGATAACATGAACGGGAGTTTATGGGGGACCTCATGGAGTAGCAGTGAGGCATACAGCACTGAAACCCCGTGAGAGCTATGAGTGCCGGGCTTAAAAAAACGGTCACCCGGGGAATCTCCAACCACTGGGGGCTCCTGAGAATTCAGGAAGTTGCGTAAGCAGCTTGACAACTGTAGGAAGGTGTAGAACGACGAGCTTGGTAGGGAGAACCGAGATTGAAGTTCACCAAAGGAACGTAAACCCGATGGACCAAACAGGTCCACTATATGCAAGAGGTTGCACTTCTTCAGATGTTGTAAAGATATATTGGGGATTATTTCCGACATAACATCCAGGGATATATATCTAGCCATGTATGGGAATACTGAGGGACCCGCTGTAGCCCAAAGCTTGGAAGCTGAGATCATAGTATGAAGAAGTGTTCCCCTACAGCGGGACTGCAAGAACGACATTTCCATCAATCGCCTAAGAGAGCCTTGTGGGGCAAAATATGATTCAATGGTAAGCCAAGGCAAATGTGAGGCCTCCTCCCACCACAATTTAAGTGGTTCAAGCATCGCAGTTTTGTGATATATTGCTAGGTTGGGAGCTCCCAAACCACCTTTAGAATACGGGAGTACCATCCAACGATGTTTGATTCTATGTGGCTTACCATTACATATGAAGGAATCTAATATAGACTGAAAGAGGGAAATGCGCTTCGCAGGTATAGTTAAGGGCAAACATCTGAATAAGTAAATTAACTTGGGGAGGAGCATCATCTTGGTCGTCTGAATGCGCGCCATCCACGAAAGGGGTGTATCAGTAAATTTTTGGATAGTAGCTCGCAAGTCCGCAGCAGTTGCCTCACAGTTCAATCATGTTATGTCCGCCAGGCGTGTCAATTTAATCCCTAAATATGTAAAACCTAAGAGAGCCCAGAGGAAGTTATAGGTGGATTGGATAGTAGATTGGAGGTTAAGTGATAGAAAGAGAGGGAATAATGTGGATTTGGTCAGGTTGAGCTTGTAATACGAGACCGCAGAGAAGTCATGCAGGAGAGAGGAGATCGCAGCCAGCGAACGCAGGGGATCAGTGCAGGTAAATACAACATCGTCTGCATACAGACCAATTTTGAATTCAGCAGTTCCAACGGGGATGCCTTTAATGTCTGGAGACTGCCGAGCAATAGCAGCCAGAGGTTCCATAATCAACGCGAAGACCAGCGGGGAGGGGGGCAGCCCTGGCGAGCACCATTGGAAATAGTAAAGGCCCGGGATTTAAACCCCGAGGCACGCACCGAGGCGTTCGGATTAGAATATAAAGCCATGATGGCAGAGAAAATAGGACCAGTGAGGCCAAATTTGAGCAAGGTACTCTCCAAATAGCCCCAGTGCACCCTGTCAAAGGCTTTTTCAGCATCAAGCGACAGGAATACACTGGGGAGGCGACCCCCCTCCACCACGCTCAACAGGTCGATTAACCTTCTCGTGCCATCCCTTGTCTGCCTGCCCAGCACAAACCCAACCTGATCAGGGTGAATTAGAGAAGGTAAAATAGTAAGAAGACGATTGGCCCATATTTTAGCATAGATTTTTAAATCTGCATTCAGCAGAGCAATTGGGCGAAAGTTCCCAGGGGAAGTAGGGGACTTCCCAGGTTTAGGCAGAGTGGCTATGGCGGCCTCCAAACCTTCACGTTTGATAGATCCCGAGGAGGCCCAAAAGTCAAACAATCTTTTGAGGTAAGGACAAAGTATAGGTAGAAAGTGAGAATAGTAAGGGAAAGAAAAGCCATCAGGACCCGGGGCCGAGTTTTTCTTTGAATCCCTAATGATCTGCGAGATTTCAGAACACAGTACAGGAGCATTCAAAAAATCTAGTTGAGATGGGGAAACCTTCGGGAGAATGGCCCTATCTAAAAAGGACGAGATACAGGCCGGGGAAGGTTGTGGAATGGATCTGTCATCTTGTAAGTTGTAGAGCCTAGAATAATAAGTGGCAAACTCATCTGCAATGTGGATCGGGTTATAAACCCGTGTGGAGTCAGCCCTAACCAAGAAAGGGATTCTAGACTGGATTTCCCGCTTTTGACACGCCTGGCCAACAGAGCTCCAGCTCGGTCACCCATGGAATAAAAGCTGGCCCTGGATTTCTGCAGGGTCTTCGCTGTACTGTGAAGCAAAAGCTGGCGGACATGCATACGTGCTCTGCCAAGTTCCAATAATAGATGGGAAGACTGGGTCTTTTTGTGCTGAGTCTCTAGTGACTCAAGAGCCGCCACAGCATCCTGCAAGGCTTGATTAAATCTACGTTTACACAAGGCTGCCATTTTGAGGAAATGTCCCCGCATGACAGCCTTGTGTGCAAACCAGAGAGTGTCCGGCTGTACCTCCGGAGTATCATTAATGCTAAAAAATTCTTGGAGGGAGGTCTCCAACCGGGTCACAGAAGGTTGGTCTGTTAATAAATGAGTGTTCAGGCGCCAGTGGGAGGGCGGTTGAATAGCCAGTGGGTTGGTCAATGAAACGGTGACAGGGGCATGGTCCGACCATGAGATGCTCCCCACAGTGGCAGTATTACAATGGGGTAAGGCCACATCATCTACCAACTGGATTCAGTTTTTGAGAAGTCAGGTTTTAATAGGGTGTGCAACGTTTTTTGGCCTTTTAGCAAATCCTGAACAGTATTTTTTAACATGGAACCCTATGGGAACCTGATCCGGCACCGGATGGTTCACATTGGTACCATCCGGTACCTGATCCAGTAGCTGATCCGGTAAAAATGCCTCAAAACAGACAAGGGGAAAACTGGATTCACTAATGCATCCAGTTACTGGATACAGCCTCCCAAGTGTGTCCCTAGCCTAAGAGTTGTTCGTAGGTTTGCTAGAGAGATAAATCAAACCCCACTTTACTGAAAAATATCCTCATGAACATTAGTAAGACTCTGGAGTTGTGGTATATTGCTCTACTGTTCAGAGACATCTTAGACACAAACTGAGAAGCCATGCACACAGTGAACATGTCTGTACGACAGTGTTCACACCACCAAAAGACTGAAACACAAAAAACAGTTAAACAAACATGTAAAAATATTTTGTTGTAAATAAAAAAAGCTGTAAAAAGCAAGTGCTGCTAAAAATGTAGTTAAAACAGGGTATTTAGTTGATACATTTTTTGCAAAGAGACATCTGCACAAATATGGCCTTCATGGAAAAGTCATCATAGGAAATCCTCTCCTGCATCCTCACCATAAAATTCAGCATCAGAAGTATGCAAACAACATGTTCACATGCATCATGCATGTCCTGTGGTCCATTGAGGTTGAAATAGAACTCTTTGGCAACAATTACCAAAGGTATGTGTGGAGAAAAAAGGGCAAAGAATTAAAGGAAAGCAACCATTAAGCAAGATGTGGGTCAATAATATTTCACGGGTAGAGGGAAGAATGAATTCATTTCAATTTGAACAACTTCTTGATGCAGAAGTAACACCATCTGTAAAAAAGTTGAAGTTGAAAAAAGGATAGCTTCTACAAATTTATAATGATCTTAAACACATGACAAAATTTACAATAACCCTCACAGTCCCCTGATCTGAACATCATTTAAAAACTGTGGCTAGAATACAAGACAACCAAGGAATCTCACAGATCTGGCTGACTTTTCCAAGAAAGATTGGATAAAAGTCCCGCAAACAAGAATTGAAAGAGTCTTGGCTGGCTACAAAAAAGTCTTTACAAGCTGGGATATTTGCAAAGGGTGTGCCACTATGTTCTAATTTCCAAACGTTTGCATCCTCTCCCTTTCCTTTTTGTGATTTTAAAAACTAAAAGTTGAAAACATTTTTTTGGGCCTACAATACAAAGGAAATGTGCCATGTTTAACTTTATGCCTTTCAGAGATCATTTCATCTGCAACTTGCTTAACTGTTTAAAATAACTCATTTTGACCAGGAAAACTCAAGCTTTTGCATGCCACTTTACCAATTTATCCGTATGTTTTTAGGGGGAGTAATTGAGGATAACATGTAAAGTAGTAAAGAAAAGGTTTCACGTATTTTTTATATATCAATTGAATGTATATGTTAATAGAACTTACCAGTATGAGCTGGATGGCACGTTTTAGCCTGGGGTGCAGGCACAAGGCACTGGTCTATGAGTTGGATGGCCCATCCTTAAGCTGGCCATATAGATGAGATGGTTATACGCAAAATGATGCTTTAGCAATCATTTGGCTGACAGACTTTAATTTGTCTCTCCAATGCAGAAACACTCTTTCGGCAGAGCACTGCTATGGTCTCAATGAAAAAGCCACTGACAGAGACATTGGACAGTGGCTTATCTCAAAGAGAAAATAAGTGATCAGCAGTCCAAAATCAGACATGCCTGATTGAAATCTCCTCAACCATCAGTCAGACGGTGACCCCATACAAAGATTTTCCCACCAGAGTATGACCACTTGCATAACATACAGTAACTACATCCTCCTTGCTGTATAATTACACACACCCTGGAAGTATAGGAACCTGCCTAGAGTGCTACCTCAGGTGAAGCAGGAAAGGCATCAATTTATTATTATTAATAATATTATTATTTCAAAAGAAAAAATCCTATTGTTTGAGTCAGCACTAATGTTACTAATTAATAGTACACGATGTTGCCTGCTGCTTAAAGGGGTTGCCCAGGGTTTAATAAAATGTATGTGTATATCTAGGCTGCAAAATGCAGCTGAGTGCACTGTGAGTGAGTTCACCACCTTCCCCGTGCCCGCACTGTCTCTGATGAGACCCCACTGTCACAGTTGTGAAGCAGATTGAGCTACTCTGTATAACTGCACAGAGCAGACGACTGTAGCAGTGAGGATCTCAGCAGAGACAGTGCAGGCACGGGGAAGAATGTGAACTCACACACAACAGCACAGTGCACTCAGTGGTCATCTCCTTCACATAGCTTTGTATTCGGCCCAGTGTTTCAAACAGGAGATAACCGCTCAATGCAATTCAGAATTTACATAGGTGAATGGGGGTGGGTGGTAAAATTGGAGATTGGGTTGCTTGTTGGCATCTGGTATATCATTAATGAAGATTAAGTGTAAACAACAAGTAGTGACATTTACATCAAGGTTCCAAAACAAACACGCCTCTAGTCGGGGATGTGGCTGCTCCTCCACATGCAGATTAGTGATATCTAGGTAACAATGCAAAATGCTGACATGGTGTACATTACAAATTGTCAGCATTTTGCAGCTTAGATACACTTATAAAAATGATCAAAAAATCCCAGACAACCCCTTTAATCCTGATTTCTTACTCTCTGACTGAGACCTGTATCTGCCTTGCAACAAGTACTTACAGTTGTGGCGCCCCGCAACGAGTGCGTCACAAGAGGGTATTGCAGCCATAAATGCAGCCGCAATATTCTCTGACACTGCAGTTATCCGGTTAACTTAGAGATCCAAAACCCTGCATGCATCACTTAACATAGAGGGCCAATCCATGGTCCTGGTGGGCGGAGTGCAAGGTTAGTGTGTAGGAGAAGTACAGACACTTAGACTAGTTAGTCTGGGAGAGTCTAGACGAGACAAGACACAGACTTGAACTTGGAGTAGGAACGGGGGCTCTGCACCTCGTGCAGCCCCCGGGCCGTCACCGGTCGGGTGTTAGCACCTGAGGCCTCAACAACCAGGATCGGAAGCAAAGGAAAGGTACCCCTGTATAGCGAAGCACAACCAGAAACAGTTTTTGATGCAAGTGAAATTTATTAAATTATAATGTGTAACGGCACAAAAGAGCCAGAAAAATATTAAAAACAATTAAAACACTACTGGTCCGGACCAGCCCTCCCTCTGTATAGGCACACGATATACAGATTACAGACAATTGACATAAGATGACAAGAATTATAGCAACCCAAAACCAGTGCTTTCACATGTATTGCAATAGTATAACATAATTCAACACAACATTACAGTATTTACAATAGAAACAAGGATTTACATGGATCCAATTAATCTGTAATCAGCAGGATGTCAATATCAATAGGGGGATATAATTGATATCACAAATAACACAGTACAATTTGTTTATACATTATATACAATCCTAGGCTAGATATTGTAATTATATCATGTCATATTACTAGCTTCTATGGTGGAACAGTCCTCGAGATAAGTTGGAAGCGTACTGATTTACAGAGGCTGCTAGTTTGCCAGAGGTATACCGGGTGAATAGCCTGTAATCAATCCAATTTAGTCTATTGTAGGTAATGTCACAGCCAAATAGAAGGTTTAACCCAGCAGGGATCAAATCATCATAACAATGTAAACATCAATGCATATGCATAAATTAGCATGTTAAAGGCAGAACCCCCTAGGAGGGCTGCTGTGTAAGAACCGTTACCACAATGAATGTCAGGAGGGTGCCAACAGAGGGGGGGAGGGCGGCCAGGCTTCGTCAGGAGCTGATGAATGGGTACAAAGAAGACTCTTTTGTATGGTGGCCACAGGTGAAAATAATCAGTAGGCTCCGTGCATCCAGTACGCCCGGGGGAGGCGTGGCGCACAAGGAGCGAGGCTGAGTGTGGACCGGGACATCCGTAACGTCACTTCCGGTGACGCGGTGCCAACCAGGTAAGTATAATGTGTGGTTGGCACTCGCGTCATATCCGGAACCGCACATAGACCAGTGAGGCGACAGGAGGTAGCGCGCATTATATCCGGTGATGCGGCGCCAGTCAGGGGAGTGAGAATATCCCAGGCTGGCGCCTATATCATAACCGGAGCCGCAAAGTCCATAAGTAAGGATGAAAATGGGAGGCACAGGGGGCCAAAATCAAGCACCATATCAAGGAATAACAGGCACAATATAGACAAAACCAAAGGGTGACCATCAAAGGGATTATAATGCAAATGCCAAAAAACCGGGATCGGGCATCACCAACCACGGGTTCCAAAATACCCCCGTGCCCAATTCACAGCCGGTTCACTGGTACCGAAGCTGGCAGCAGTTCATCTCTGCTACGCGAACCAGAAGCGTGGAGGAGCAGCTTTACAGGAGCACCCCACCACCAGCCAACTTCCAGTCATCTAACCAGTGGTGTACCCACCGAGGGATCCAAGGCTCCCCAAAACATCCATAACATACATCTTGGATAGGGATTGAAGCAGCCTCCCCGTACCCGACCTGGTATTCCTGGGTGACAATGGCAAAGACTTAGCTAGAATGGAGGAACACTACGGATCTCTGAGGGACACCTATAACTGCTGAGTCCACCCGGTCCACTACCCGTTAACTGTATGCCATGTACTGCCTGCTGGTTACAGTAAAGACCCGTTGCAGAGACTTTCAGTGTCCGTGCTTCCTTATGATTGAATCCGTCCGCACACAAGCTAACCGCAGCTGCCGCACAACATCTTAAGCAGCTCCAGCCTCCGGGGATCACCGCTCAGCCTGTGGGGAGCGTTCCATCTTGCTGCTATCCATCCCCCGGAGGTTCCGCAGCGTCGGTAACGATTACCGAACTACTCATAGGTGGCGTCACGAATAAATTAACCCCTTTAATCTGTTCCTACAAGACGTCTTCAACTTTTGATCTGCACTCAACCAGGGCCCACTACCGGCAGGCGCGGCCCCCCCGTGACAAGGAGGAAGGAGCTACAGCCTGTCTAAACCGAGTCCACGGGCCTGCGGTGAGTCAGAGAATGGCGTCACAAACAGGATACGAGCAGGCCCGTTCCTTAACGGGTATAATGTGCTTAAAAATGACTTTAATGTCTACAATTTGGACTTTGTTCGTCCCTAAAAGAATTTTTCCGCCTTTTCACCGTGGGCCAAGATGGCGTTCCCGCCATAAGGATCCGCCACATGCAAGCCCAGGAGTGAGCCACCGCCCCTCATCGTGGGAGGGCTAAAGGCAAAGGCGCCAAACTCTTTGTCCGCCCTGATTGCTCGAATCAACCATGGGGGCGGACCCCAAAGACTTTTCCCACGATTGGACTACAAAAGCCCAAAGGAAATGGGAGTGTCACAGACTGTTCTTCACCAGCTCTTCACCAGTGCAGCTACCGGGTAGAGACGAGTGTGGTTCCTCCAAGTAACATGGCCAGCTTAAGACTGAGAGACCTGATGCAAGAAGTGGAAGCCGAGGCCAGAGCAGCAATAGGCCATCCGGGTCTGGGTCCTGTCTTCAATATCAACGGCAGCCCCGACTTCTGGCAAGAAGCTCTGCAAGACCTCCGGGTACGGCTCCTAGAAACCGTAGAATGGACAATCCGCAGTTGGAGTGCGAGCTTGGGCAGCAGACTACATCGTGCGATGCAGCAGAGCCACTCGGGTACAACCACTCCAGGGCCGGACGACATCTCGAGTTTCAGCACCGCCTCGCCCACGCCGACCACTTGTCCAGCCTCGTCTCCAGAACCAATAGCCTGTGTCATTCTGGTAGAGACCACCGCATATCCCACTCCAAAGCCTGGAACAGCGACCGTGTTTGAACCGGAGCTTGCAACTTGCTCCACAGAAGAACCGAATACTTACCTGGTTCCACTTGCGGAACCCGCGACTAGTTTCACCATCACCAAGACTGTCGCCTGTTTCTCCCTTGAACCGGAGGTCTCCTCTGCAATTACCGAGGCCTACCTGGTGACCGGGATCGAAACACTACTTCCCGCTGCTACAGAAGAAGAGGCAGGCAGCCTGGAAGCCCTGCAAGATGACCTTGAGGAGAATTTTGCAGCACAGCCACCCATCGACCCAGAGGATTCCATTCCATCATCTCCATTAGCCGAGCAGCCCGACGTGGTCATCGAGGGAGAGATCGAGGATGATGACGACGAGACCTACAGCCCAGCTGAGGACCTCTACACCGGGTTCGCTTTGGGAGACACCAAGGATCCTTGTGCCGGGCGATCTGCTCGGGTACACTGGTCGGGTGCCGCCGCAGCAACATCTCCGGTTCCGTTCAACCAGGCTCCGCTCCAGACTGCCCACCAGACTCAAGCCGTTCAACAACCAGCACACCGTAGTGACTTTATCCACACTCCGCACCACTCCGACGAAGAGGTACGTCGCATCCGAAGGGAGGAGTGGCACGCTCGGCTGCGCGCCAACATGCAGGCCCACGCTGAAGCCCGCCGCCAACCTCCATTGTCTGATGAGTTCCGTAAAACCGGATGGGTGAGCACCTTTAACTTATCCACCGGGTGGGGATTCGTAAGGGAGGAGGGTGTGAGTACTGAAGTGTTTGTGGGGCGCCGTGATGTGGAATCGCACCTACCGTGAGGGCATCCTAACCGAGACTTATATAGAGGGGACATTGTAACCTATGAGCGATATATATGCTGTGACGGGTGGTTCGCTATACGTGTCCGGAACCCTGCCCTCCATAAGTTACTTTGTTGATTGAACTTTTTGCCAAGAGACTTCTTCCTGTTTGCAAAATAACACCACGACTTGGCTGCTACAGCCTGAACTTTTACCTAAGGACAGCCGACCACCCGCCGGGTCCGCACAATGTGTAACCTGTTTACTTTACTTGCCTCACTTTTATGCAAAATAATGACTTGTCATTAATAAAAGTGTTTATTACCTGTTATAAAATATAAAAACCTCTGTGATGTGGTTAGTATAACGCTTGGGGACAAGCGAATTTAACCAAGGGGGAGTGTGGCGCCCCGCAACGAGTGCGTCACAAGAGGGTATTGCAGCCATAAATGCAGCCGCAATATTCTCTGACACAGCAGTTATCCGGTTAACTTAGAGATCCAAAACCCTGCATGCATCACTTAACATAGAGGGCCAATCCAAGGTCCTGGTGGGCGGAGTGCAAGGTTAGTGTGTAGGAGAAGTACAGACACTTAGATTAGTTAGTCTGGGAGAGTCTAGACGAGACAAGACACAGACTTGAACTTGGAGTAGGAACGGGGCTCTGCACCTCGTGCAGCCCCCGGGCCGTCACCGGTCGGGTGTTAGCACCTGAGGCCTCAACAACTGGGATCGGGCATCACCAACCACGGGTTCCAAAATACCCCCGTGCCCAATTCACAGCCGGTTCACTGGTACCGAAGCTGGCAGCAGTTCACCTCTGCTACGCGAAGAAGAAGCGTGGAGGAGCAGCTTTACAGGGGCACCCCACCACCAGCCAACTTCCAGTCGTCTAACCAGCGATGTACCCACCGAGGGATCCAAGGCTCCCCAAAACATCCATAACGTACATCTTGGATAGGGATTGAAGCAGCCTCCCCGTACCCGACCTGGTATTCCTGGGCGACAATGGCAAAGACTTAGCTAGAATGGAGGAACACTACGGATCTCTGAGGGACACCTATAACTGCTGAGTCCACCCGGTCCACTACCCGTTAACTGTATGCCATGTACTGCCTGCTGGTTACAGTAAAGACCCGTTGCAGAGACTTTCAGTGTCCGTGCTTCCTTATGATTGAATCCGTCCGCACACAAGGTAACCGCAGCTGCCGCACAACATCTTAAGCAGCTCCAGCTTCCGGGGATCACCGCTCAGCCTGTGGGGAGCGTTCCATCTTGCTGCTATCCATTCCCCGGAGGTTCCGCAGCTTAGGTAATGATTACCGAACTACTCATAGGTGGCGTCACGAATAAATTAACCCCTTTAATCTGTTCCTACAAGATGTCTTCAACTTTTGATCTGCACTCAACCGGGGCCCACTACCGGCAGGCGCGGCCCACCCGTGACAAGGAGGAAGGAGCTACAGCCTGTCTAAACCGGAGTCCATGGGCCTGCGGTGAGTCACAGTCAGTACAGTAATTAGTGGTAGTTTATTAATGGCATGGTGGATTAAATACTGCACAACTTAGATAGAGGCAGTGTTTGCACATTTAGGTGCTATTCCTTTACCAGTCCACTAGCCCTCTTATTGAGAAGATACTGGATGAAAGAGCAGATGCAAGTGGTTTACAGTCATGATAAAGCAGCAAGCAGCATCGTAGCAGCCAAATTGCCAAGTTATTTTTTTCTTTGCCAAATACTATAGTTAAGCAGTGATGGAAACTATAGGCAGTGCTGAGGCATAACTTCTGACTGTTATGAAGAAATGGTGGGTGGTGTAAGGTCAAGATTGCCTATAATAAAATCATCCTTATCTTTAACGCCTTAACGACAGCCGTACGTCTCTAGACGTCAGGCTGTCGTTACCCGGTGTTTGAAGTGAGCTCCGGCGTGGAGCTTACTTCAAACCTCCGACACCTCAGCTGATCTCACTAGCTGAGATGTCGGACTAACAGCACCAATCGGTCCCACCATCCGATCGGTGCTGTTAACCCCTTAGATCCCGCCATCAATCTCTGAGAGCGGGATCTAAGGGAGCTAGAGCGGGCAGCGCGTGGTTACCGGGCTCCAGGGGAGATCTCGCGATAACATTGCGAGATCTCCCGTGCTGACGTGACAGGCCGGGGTCCTGGCTTGACCCCGGAGCCTGTCACTGAGCATTTCCTGGTTCTGGTTGGCAGCCCCTGCCAACCACAACAGGTCCGCGATTCTGACACATACAGAGGAGCTACAGCTCATCTGTATGTGTCAGAAGTATACATGAGCCACCACCCTGCCGTTCGTGTTCGATTCGATTCGCCGAATCGACGGGGTGTTCGACGAATGTTCGTCGAATGCTCGACGAACACCGTCGAACATCCCGGAACACGAAAAAAACAGGATTGTGGGGCTGTTTCACTTCCACAATGTATATACATACATTGTGGAAGTGAAATAAAGTCAAATAAAGTGTAAAAAATAAAAAAATAATGTATGCTCACCTGTATGCTCACCGGTAGGCTTAAAATACACATTTTTATGTTTCGGACACTTTCTTTTACTTAAAGAAAGTGTCTAAAACATAAAAATGTCTATTTTAAGCTTTCCGGCAAGGTCCTGTGCCTATAGGACCTGTGGTGACGTCATGTTCTCGCGGAACTCCGGTCATGTGACCGGAGTTCCCGCGAGAACTGACGTCACCACAGGTCCTGTAAGACACAGGACCATACCGGAGGCTTCGGTGGACCGCGGACAGGTGAGCATACATTATTTTTTTATTTTTAACACTTTATTTGAGTTCGTTAATGTTTATTTTGGCTGAAAATGCGGAAGATGCGGTTTTCTGAGCGCATCTGCCGCATTTTCTAACCAAAATCGAACATGTTCTAGATTCGCCGAATTTGAACCAAATTGTTCGAATTCGGCGAATGACTCGAATAGCGCCAAAATCAACTCGAATTTGAGATTGGCGAACTATTCGAGTCGAACATCGCTCATCTCGAGTCAGAAGCGATAGGACTGTGCAGCTGCATGCCTCTCACAGGGGCTGTGTAAAAGTAAGAATCAATAAGCAAATAAAGTTTTTACAAAGTTGAAAAAAAAACAAAAAACATAAAAGTTCAAATCACCCCTCTTTTCTCCCATCCACAATAAAAGTATTAAAAAAAAAATAAAATACACATATTTTGTATCGCCGCGTTCAAAATCGCCCGATCTATCAATATACAGAATCAAATAATGAGAGCCGTAAACTGCGTAGCGCAAAAAATGGTTCAAACGCCAAAATTACGTTTTTTTTGGTCGCTGCAACAATACTAAAAAATACAATAACGGGTGATCAAAACAGCACATCCACCCAAGTATGGTATCACTAAAAACGTCGGCTCGAGCCGCAAAAAATTAGCCATCACCCAGGCCCAGATCCCGAAAAATGAGGACGCTACGGGTCGCAGAACATGGTGCAAAAAGTGCAATGTTTTTTTTTTTTTTTTCATGCTTTTGAATTTTTTTCCACCACCTATATACCAGTAAAGGTATACATGTTTGGTATATACAAACTCATACTGACCCGAAGCATCACACGGTCACGTCGGTTTTACCATATAGTGAACACGGTGACTACAAAACCCAAAAAACAAACGTGTAATTGCACTTTTTTTGCAATTTCACTGCACTTGGAATTTTTTTGCAATTTCCCTGTACATTATATGGTAAAACTAATTATTGCATCTGAAAGTACAACTCGTCCCGCAAAAAACAAGCCGTCATATGTCTGTGTCGACAGAAAAATGAAAAAGTTATGGCTCTTGGAAGCCGAGGAGCGAAAAAACGAATATGAAAAATGACAAATTTCTTCGTCACTAAGGGATATAATTGCCTTGTGGCATCTGTCATCGCTCCTGTGTCCTGTTGGCTCCGTATTGCCCATAAATAGTAATATCGCCCATATAGGGTTATAGTACTCTAGTCTATGTCCCTCATGGTAATAGTGTCCCCTGTGCCCATATATGCTAAATGTACTCATATACTGTATGTGCGCTGTATGTGAAGTGCATATTAATTCTTTCTGGTATGACTTACATGTACACAGCTTTCCAAGAGATCTGATTCCCTGTATGTGAAGTGCATATTATTTCTTTCTGGCATGACTGATTTCCTACCCAACGTTTCCATGATCTTTTCACTTCCTCTTGCTTATTTCATTGAAGCATAACTTTGACTGGTCACTGTACCCCCTCCTACTTTTTGACCAGTGTTTAACTCTAGCTGCATCGGGTATCGCATGCCCACCCTCATGGTCACACCTGATTGCACTTGGAAGGAAATACTTTGTGATGCATAAGTCTAATCAGACTTTAGTCATATCCATGCATCTCTCAAAGTGCAGCTTTCCAAGTACAATATAATGAATTTGACCAGAATTTGACCAGAATTGACAGGAATGTAATGGGATAGAAAGCCACTGCAAACAATATTTCTGTTTAGGTTCATTTTCACCCCCATGCTACTTAATTGTTTACTAGCTTCTCTAATCCCTCCACCTAGTTAGGAATTAGTAATTTCTCCCTCTATTCTTCTCTGCCATCTCACCTCCTCCTATGAAGTGTTCCTCCACATGCAATCCTTTGTCTCCAAACACACATGATCTCATGCCGTCTCCCACTTTCTTACTTTCTCTCTGCTTCTCCTCATTGTTGGTGAAATATCTCCAAATCCTGGCCCTCCCTATCATATGCCCAAACTCATTTCTAACCCTCTCCCATGATCTTTCACAAGTTTTTCAACCCTAAAAACTTTAAACCCATTCAACCAGCCCTTGCTCCCCCATTCCCCCTACTGGGGGCCCTATGGAACTTGCCTTGTCTGAAACAAATTTTCATATATCCATGACCTCTTTATCACTAACAATCTCTCCTTCCTTGGCATCACTGAGACTTGTCTCACCCCTTTTGACATAGTCTCTCCAGGTGCACATTCCTATTGCGAACTCCATCTCGTTCACACTCTCACTCTTTGTACCCTTTTTTGTACCACTTTTATTTTGTATTCTCAATGTAACTTTTGTATGTCATGTGACTTGTGGGCAGAGTTTCCTTACCCCAGGAGATTTAAAAACCCAGAAGTCATACTTTGGCACCAAGTTATGACCAAGAGGCTTTTATGCCTCAAAACACATAAATGCCCGAGATATACCATGTCACATTGTGCCTGTACTGTCTCGTTTACCATGATTTCACTGAAGTTGTAATAAACGTTTTGGAGTTTTATCTACTTGTGCTGGATCTCTCTCTGTATTTCTAAACTGCTTTTGGATTTTCTCTGTGCACACAAAGGGACAGGTGAGCTGGAAACATCTTTTACTTTTAATTCTCTCCTCCATCCCTAGTACCTCCTCCCTCTCCTCTTATCTCTGCTTAAGACGTTGCCCCTTTCTTCAAGCAGAAGATTGATTACATCAGAGAAAGCTTTGGCCCACAGTCCCCACAGCCTCTCCTCATAACTAATCAGCCCTCTTCTTCCAAAACTAGCTTCTCCACCATGACAGAAGATCAGCTCTACTCACTTCTGTCAAGATCACGTCTCACCACTGGCACACTTGACCTGCTCCTGTCCCACCTCATCCTCAACCTCACCACAGTCTTCATCCCAACTCTAACCCAACTCTTCAACCTTACACTAGCAAATGGTGTCTTCCCCTCATCCTTTACACATGTCTCACCCACATGCATCCTCAAAAATCCCTCTCTTGAACCACTCTCTGTGTCTAACTATTGCCCCATTTCACTTCTCTCTAATGCCTCAAAACTGCTGGGACAGCATGTCCATCTTGAACTGTCCTCTCACCTCTCCTCCTGCTCCCTCTTTGACTGGTTACAATCTGGCTTCTGACTGAATCACTCAACTGACACTGCCCTAACTAAAGTCACCAATGACCTACTAACTACAAAGAGCAAGTGACACTACTTTGTCCTCCTCCTCCTGGACATGTCTCCTGCTTTTGACACAGTGGACAATTCCCTCTTGCGACAGATTGTCTTATCCCTTGGTATGAAAGACTTGGCGCTATCCTGGATCTTTTCAAATCTAACACACCGGACATTCAGTGTCTTCCTCCCTGCACCAGCTCATCTCCTATTTCTCGGTGAATGTGCAAATCAAAAAATTATAGTCAGCTATTGCCTGTCTTAATAAAGAATTATAGTGTATAGATTGGTCATGTGTCCAAGCTACCAATTACCTGTTTAACCTTAATAAAACACTGCTTGTCATACTATACTGAGATAAAAAAAATTCACCAAATTGTTAAATATAGAATACTGCATAGGTGCAAGAGAACACAGGAGACATAGACGTGTTTAGAATTTCTTGTATTACTTCATATAAGTGATGGGGGCATGTACTGACCATGGTGGACAGAGGAGGCTAAGTGCGAGGCTCCTGCTCCCCACGCTGCTAAATGACCTTAATTACTGGCCACCCTGTTCTTATTGGACCCTTCATGCCGGCAAAATGGAGAAGCTTACAGCCTGTGCAAAATCCAGGCTTCGCGGTGTCCCCCTCCACAGCAATAACCCGCTTTCTCCATAGTGCGGGAAAAACAGCACAGACCCCCTCTAAAATGGCGGACCCAGCTGGTGTAGGTGCCAGCACAAACTCTCAAAGCGGAGAGAAGTCACCGCACCAAGCAACAGACGCAGGAGAGTCTCCGCTTACCCTGCAAAATGTGCACGGAGATGAGAGTGCTAAACAGCCACTCGGGGAGAGGCGCTCCTTTCCGCCCTCGGCAGACTGTTCAGTGGTGTCGGAACTGCAGGAAATGGATGTCCGGGAGGCTCCCATGACGACTGGAGAGGTGAGGGATGAGGACTGTTCTGGTGGGGAGGCTGGAGAGATCAAGCAAAACTTCAGCCACGATAAGACAGACAAGGAAAATAATGAAGCCCGAGACATAGCCAATACCGAAGGATGGGAGGAACTAACCCTTCTGGGAGCTCATGGCCCCACAGACTGTATGGCCCCTATTAGCCAGACACAGGTGTCGGCAATGTTACCAACAAACAGCACGCCATTAAATGTACATGCTGCCATGTGGTTCGTGCAAAGTTGGATAGATGGGCCCTGTGCTTCAGTCACCCAAGAATGTATTATACCACCACAAGGTAATGCCACGCTTTAGCACGGAGTATTCCCGCTCAATCCCATACCGGCTTTACAGGCCCTGCAGTCTGGCCCCATTTGCTCCCCTTAACCAAACAGAGAAGTATGGGAGGACTTCAAAGCTCGCATCGCAGCTAACCCAACACGGGAAGAAATAGGAAGAAATAGATAGATTTGTTACAAGGCTGGAGACAACATATAATGCTGAAGCGGCTGCACTCAGGACAGAAGTCCAACACCTTAATGACAGAGTCACCAGCTCAAAATCCACCTCTGACAATATCACTAGGCGCCTTGGAGACCTAAAGAGGCAGGTGTCTGATCAGACTTCTCATATGGATTATGTGCTCGACCTTATGGAAGATCTCAAGAATAGAAATTGCTGTATCAATGTGAGAATACGGGGGATGCCTGAATCGATCCTATCAGGGGAGCTAGATTCTACCCCTGCAGATACTCCCCTTGAATTTGACAGGGCACACAGATCTCTGGGACTTCCGCCCCCAGAAAGAGCAAGACCAAGGGACATAATATGCAGGATCCATAATAGAACAAAGGATGAGATTTTCTCTAGAGCCCGTGCACGTGAGCCCTTATCCTTTCAGGGGCACCCCATACAGCTCCTGGCAGATCTATCCAGGCATACCCTTTTAAAGCAGAGAGCTCTCAGGCCACTCCTCGAGGTCCTAAAAAATCATGACATTACATATTCCTGGGGCTACCCTTTCCGCCTCCAAGTAAGAAGAGAGGGTTGTCTCATTGTAATGTCCATCCGAGAGACATACCTGACTTCCTTCACCAGCTCGAGATCTCTTCACCGGACATCATCATTGTAGCTTGGCCTGGTCCCCCCAGAGGTGAGGAAAGGGGTTTGACATCAAGGGAGCAGAGACCGAGGAGACGTCAGTGGCAGAGACCAACTGGGAGGAGAAATTCTGAGAGGAGAGCCCAGGGACCATCAGGCGACGGATGAACGAACCCTTCGCCCCTCTTCTGGGGGTATAGATGGTGCACGTTATTTTTTCGCTCTTTCATGAACCGAGATCTCACATCCTATCCTATTTTTGGAACACCCGTGATCCATGTGGGATAGTCATTGTAGATACTCTTGCTGTCTACTTTTTGCCAGTTATACATATTTGACAGCGATTATAGATTTTCTTGTATTTAGTATTGTGCTTTTTCACACTGTGCTTTTTCAGCTTATTGTTTGATGATGTGTCTTTTCTTTTTTTGCATTTAACTCTAATTACTACCAGGTCTGCAGTGTGGGGATCTCCTTCTGGCACTTGGAAAGGGCACGCGCTACCGAGGGAGCCACATGCTGCTGGCAGGTGTGGAGATTTAAATACTTATCCCATCCACTAACTTGAACCAGTCTTTGGTTCTGTTCTTCTGTTTTTCATTTGCTTTTTCCAATTTCTCCTTTCTTCTTTGTCTCTACCCCCTATCGATTTCTTCGGTTTCTTGCTCCTTTCCCTTCTATACCTCTGTGTCTCCCCATCCGTTGTTTCCCTCCCCACCCCATCCCGATCCTCTTGAGGGACATTGGTGATAAACAGACAATTGTTGACAAGACCATGGGTGTCATCCTTTAGCTTAGCTGTTGGAGCCCCGTCAGACATGGCCCCTTTATTAATCAGTATTTTGAATGTAAGGGGTTTCAATACACTGCAAAAACGATCCCAAATTCTATATGAGCTCCATAAACAACATGCTCATATAATCTTACTCCAGGAGACACATTTTAAGACAGGCTCAATCCCATCTATTCAGAACCGTTATTATTCGGCCTAGACTCACAGTTCCGACCCAGCCTCCAGGTCAAAAGGGGTGTCGATTGCAATTCATAAAAATTTATCCTATGTCATGCTGGATTCCATGATTGATTCAGGGGGAAGAATAATATTTCTTAAGTTACAAATTGACACTTCTGTATTAACGGTTGTTAACTGGTATCTCCCAAATAGGGAACAATCTTCTGTTTGCAGATCCTTATTACTCCAGCTTGCCGATTTTGCAGAGGGAATCGTAATCATAGGAGGTGATTTCAACTTTGTTCTGGACCCCAAGGTCAATTCCTCTTCTGAAAAGGGTACAGATACGACCAAAAAGTTACGAGCTTTGAAAATTCTCCTGCATACTCTTCAGCTCAGAGACGTTTGGCACCTACTTCATTGATAGGGCAGAGACTATACGTATTTCTCACCGATACACAACACCTATAGTTGCATAGCCTTCTTTTTAGTTAGCCATGCAGTCTTAACGTGGAATCCCACTGTCAGTATAGGAGACATCCTACTCTCTGATCATGCACCAGTATTTTTATCTATGACACTACCGGATTCAACCCGTAGGCAGTGGACATGGAGACTAAATAGTCATCTCCTGAAGGACATTTTGTGCCTTTCGGAGTTGAAAGAAGATATCACAAATTTCTCGCATTTTCACGTGACAAACTCCACTCCACAGCCATTAAAATGGAAAGCTCTCAAGTGTATCCTACAGGGTACTTTGATAAAGCACGGGTCTTGTCTTAAAAAAGCCAGAAACGAGCAGATTAATGACCTACTGACACAGATCCCTTATTAGAAACTGCTCATAACAGAATTTAATGCAGACGACTCTAGCTGACTTCACAACTTGCATAGCTTCAGACGCTCCCTAAAAACACACCTCTTCACTGTGGCCTATCCTTCTCCCTAACAGTAGTCGTTTAGACATCAGATATTCATCGTTATAAGCCCCTGTACTTTGTGTTCCCATCCCGTCTTAGATTATAAGCTCCTTCGAGCAGGGTCACCTTTATTTTTTGTCTTTTTATAGTATTTCCTACGTTGATTCTATGTTTATTGTATGTAACTACAGTTCTGTATTACCTACCATTCTGTATCGTATATTTTTCTTATATGTACCATTGTACTGTAAAGCGCTGCGGGATATGTTGGCGCTATACAAATAAAGTTTTATTATTATTATTATTACTTTATACGGAAATGCCAGGAACTCAAAGAGTTACTTAACCATAAATATCATGCTCCACCCCAGATCAAATTGTACATATGGTCCAAAGAGTAGGATTAGAAGAGAGGTGAAAACCCATAATCCTACTGAAATTCTGGAAGTTTTCCGGTCTTATTATAGTAATTTGTATAACATCATAGGGAAATATAAGGATATTGACCCTACTGAACTAAATTTAAAACTTAAAGAATATATGGCGTCTACTGCCATACCCACCTTGACAGAAGCAGAAGCTATGAAGCTGGAGGCCGATATTACAGAGTCCGAGATATCAGACGCTATCAAGAACATTCCCCTTTCAAAGTGCCCGGGCCCAGATGGCTTTACTCTGGCTTTTTATAAAACCCTGCAGGATCTGCTAACGCCACAAATGCTTGCCATGTTCAATTCTATATCTGAAGATGATGACCTTGCTCCTCAATCATTAAAAGCACACATTAGTGTACTACCTAAACTAGGGAAGGATCCAGCTTCTGCCTCCAGTTATATACCTACATCCTTATTGAACGTGGATGTCAAGACATACTCTAAAATTTTGGCTAATCGCCTGTCACGGTTGCTTCCCTCGATTATTAACATGGACCAGGTGGGCTTTATCAATGGCCAAGAGGCTAGAAACAACATGATCAAACATTACTCCTAATAAATAAAACTAAGACCGGAAACACCCCGGTTACATTGTTGTCCATAGATGCCGAAAAGGCCTTTGACAGAGTCCACTGGGGTTTTATGAGGGAGGCACTAGTGCAAATTGGATTGGGTCCTTGATTTCTGCATAAGATTTTTACGTTATATTCTAAGCCCTCCACTAAGGTACGGGTCAATGGAGCCTTGTCGGAGCAAATGGGACGAGACAGGGGTGCCCATTATCACCACTTTTATATGTCATCGTTATGGAACATCTGGCTACAGCAATCAGGCATAATGTTGACATACACGGCATCCAGATTGGAGAACATCAGCAAAAAACTGCCTTGTTCGCTGATGACCTTTTGTTATATGTGTCCAGGCCTCATGTCTCCTTCCCAAATATATTTAAGGAATTTGACACATTCAGGTCTTTGAGTAACTTCAAAGTGAACTACTCTAAATCTGATGCTATGAATGTTTCTCTCCCGGATAGAGAGGCCACCCAGCTTAAGATCAATTTCCCTTTTCAGTGGAGGAATGAGTCTATTAATTATCTTGGGATTCACATCCCACCAGATCTAACCAAACTTTATCATCATAATCATTTATCTCTTCTGTCAAAGGTGGAGGAACAGCTGGCTTCTTATAGATCCTTAAAGTTGACATGGTGGGGGAGAATTAATGTTTTCCGCATGGACATTCTCCCACGCTTCCTCTATCTGTTCCAAACGGTGCTGGTTTCCCCTCCTAGGAGTTTTCTCTCTAAACTTAAATCCATGATGTTGAGATTTATCTGGGGCGGACGCAAGCCTAGGGTAAATTTAAAAATTTTGATGGCCCCTAGGGACTGTGGTGGAACAGGCCTTCCAGACTTTAAAGCCTACTTTCAAGCCGCAACAATAGTCTGGCTCCTGGACTGGCAATATAAATCTACCACTAAGAGATGGGTAGAAATTGAACAAGAGGTTGTGTCTGTTCCTCTACATTATCTACCATGGATAACCCCTTTGGACACTAAAGTGCTAGGATCCGACTCAGAATTTTGTCTTATTGCTTTACGGGTATGGCATTCTTTGAGAAATTCTTCTGTCATGGGAGGATTGCTTAGCCCACTGACCCCCCCCTGCCTAAACCCCACTTTTCAACCAGGACTGCATTTCTGGGCTGGTCGAGGTTGGGAGATGATAAACTATTATCAGATGATGAACTGCCTTCCTTTGAGGTCTTACAACAGGGGCTTCCATTGACGCGGCTGAATTGGCTTGAATATGCCCAATTGCGTTCCTTCCTCTCATTGGCAACTCATATGTGCAGGTCCGCTCATTTTACTATCCTACAGAAAAAATGTGTCTGTATGACTGAATGAATACAAACAGGTAGCTCAACCTCGCCTCCAATGATCCGATCCCAGGTGTGCAAAGTGTTTGGTAACTGCCAGGTCCATAGACAAATTCAAAGAAGTTCAGCACACTGGGTCCATGTTTCCTCAATGGATTATTTCTTTATTCAGTGCTCACATGAAAAATAAAAGCAGCATCTTGCGGGGGCAACCCGGCATGTCGATAAACTTTATCAATGACATTGAGGAAACATGTGTATAAGTGAAAGTGGCGGTTCTGTTCCCTGTAACTGTCAGGCCTTCACAAGGAGCGCCCCTCTGCTCTCTCTCTTATTGAGGAAACATGGACCCAGTGGGCTGCACTTCTTTGAATTTGTCTATGTGTCTGTATGACGCTCCTCCGGATCACGGCATCTCAGAGACATATCGCAGCATTTTGTTGGAGAAAAGGGGAGGCAAACTCAATTATCATGGCCTGGGAAAAAGACCTGGGCAGAGAGATATCAAGTACAAAATGGCAGAAGAGTTTCCTTTGGACTCATGCTTTGGCGCCACCATGCCTGGCACAGGAAAGCAACTATAAAGTTCTCACAAGATGGTACCGCTGCCCAGATCGTCTTCATAGGATTAACTCCTCTTTTTCCAATAAATGTTGGCAGTTTGAGGTGGCAGTTGGGACCATGCTACATGTTTGGTGGGATTGCGTGAAGGTTAAGAGTTTCTGGGATAAAGTCTTCAGGAACTATAACCCAAATTACGGGCACAAAAATCGTGGGTTCTCTGGAGGTATCGCTTTTGTCAGTCTTACCGGGCTCCATCAGTCGCATTAAAAAAGATATCCTTCGCTTCTGTGTTTCGGCAGCACTCACTCCTAGGATCTGGAAATCCCCGCTACAGCCCTGCATTCAGGAATAGTATTCAGAAATGACGCATTTTTACCGTATGAAGGAGCTGTCCGCCAAAAGCACGGGATCCCTAAGCAATATTAATCTGATATGGATTAAATGGATCATGTTCCACGACTCCCCTAAATTTCAGGAGTTGTTCACTTGAGTGGATGGGATTGTGGGACCTGGTCCAATTTGAGATGTTCAGGAACCGGCCTTTGGATGAAAGTTATGAACTGTCCTTCTCCTCCCTCCCCCCATATACCTCTTTTCCTTCCTCTTTCTTCTGTTTTAATGGCTATGTTATCTTGTCCTTCTAATTCTTTCTCTACCGCATTGTACACCCTTTTCCCCTATTCTTTTCCTTTTTTCTTCTTTACTTCTTATTATCTCAGATGTTTATCTTACGTATTTGGGCTTCATTACTGACCACATCTGGGACATCTGGTTATACCATCTTATACATTATTTGGCTAACATTACCACCAGTTATGTTGTTCACATGTATTAATAAGGGGAAGAATAACCCTATACTTAAACCATTGACAGGAAAATGAATTTTTATACTTCATACAAGTGATTGCACAAACAGGACAAGGGTGAAACACAATTGCAGATGCAGAGAGTGAAATCACAGCAAGGCAGAGATAGGCCATGTTCACACACATGCGTTTTTTTGCCCATCCCTGCATTTTTGGGCTGTTAAAAAAAACACAGGTGCGTTAACGCAGGGTACATTTGAGTGTACATGTGTTTTTCAGCTCCATTTGCGTTTTTTTCCTCCAGTCCAAAAAACGCTGCATGCAGCGTTTTTGGGTGCTGGAAAAAAACGCAGGGGTGGTTTCTCAAAAACGCATGCGTTTTTTTAACATGGGCCCCTATGGGAAACGCATGCGTTAACGCAAGTGCCTATATGTGCCCTGCGTTAACGCATGCGTTTCCCATAGGGCCGATGTTAAAAAAACGCATGCGTTTTTGGGAAAAAGCACATGCCTTTCTATAACATGGGGCCCTATGGGAAACGCATGCGTTTTTAAAAGGCACATTTATGCACCCTGCGTTAATGCTTGCGTTGTTGCCTGCGTTTTTGAGGAAAGTCCAAAAAGGCAAAATTTCCTTTCAGACACAAAAGAGACATTTTTTAGCACTCCTAAAAAAACGCAAGTGGTTTTAGGAGTGCTAAAAAAAATGTAAATTGTGTGTGAACAATGCCATACTGTATCTCCTAAATCCAGCATTTGCTCTAGACGTAGGCTAAAAGTCTCTCTTAAGCGGCCGTCACACGCTACGATATCTTGAAAGATATTGCTTGAATGCGCCAGATTAAACATCGCTTGAACGATGTCTGTGCGTGTGACGGCAAGATACGACGAACGATACATGATCAAATCGCAAGATCGAGATCTGAGCTCCGGACCTCACATCTGACGATGTCGACTCATTAGATAAACAGAATCGACGTGTCTAAACAACCGATATCGTATACACGTTAGGAACTGCGCGATGCCTAAATCTAGCACGTAGGCGTGGCAGGAATTTCTCATTGTGTCGCCTCCTCAGTTGTGATTAGTTAACCTTAATGGTTTCGGATTGGCTGCTTCTACATTAGCTCGCATTGGTGGAAGATGATGCGTTCCCATTGGCTGTCCTCACAGGGCGCCATTCTTGAAGAGCTGTCTTCAGCACCACACATAGGCGTCGGCTGCACGCATTGTCATGTACAACTTAAAATGTGCACCCACAAGTTCGTCAACCTGATAAAATAACCTGCGTGGTACATGAGGCTGCTATAGTGTTCACCTTGTCATACACCCAAAAAATCTTGACAGACACCGCGCACATAACGCTACGTCACGCCCATGGGATATTGTCCCGTAGGTGACACAGAAGTGGTTATTGCCGTGTTACGCCGCGTAGGGCGCCTTTAAGTTTTGTAACGTCACGCAAGGGCCGGTCCTGACGGAATGAAGTTGGTTTCAGTTTCATTCCGCCTGCAAGGTGCTAGCTCCTCCCATGCACATTGCAGCTCAGTCATGGCCGCAACACGGCGCGCTGCCACGTGGGGGATAGCGGTTTCTACCTTTTTCAGTAATAAACTTATTTTTTGAGGTATAGCACATCGTGTTTACACATGTACATTACGAGGCACATCACAGGACATTCTGAAGATGAGGCCGCCATGTTTCCAAGGACATCTGACCAATGAGGACGCAGTATTGACCACCAATGATGTAGTGAGGGGCGCGGCTTGTAAACCATGTAGCACGCCTATGTGCTCCAATTTAACCTTTGAAAACGCCCAAATTTACCCCAACATCGTTTACGAGGTTTCTGTGTGACTGTTTGCTGAACTATGTGCACAGATGATAAGTGCATCGCTCATACGACCGCTGGATCGCTGCATCGGAGAATCGTCTGAGCGATATCTGTGGGTGTAGCGTTGTGATGAACGATCTCACACATCGGTCGGGCAATGTGCAAATCCGACATCGTTTATGACATCGTTATCTATATCGTAGCGTGTGACAGCCGCTTAATTTCCCTTTTAAAAGTCTGTGTGAGAGCCTCACACTCATATCTAAGGCTTGCCCAATTCTTTTTACACTTTTTTTTTTCTTCAAGTCCTGTGAAATACATGTAGAGAAAGGATCAGAGTGCAAAACTCAGCATTTTTGGTAATAGATTATCTTCATCAGTATGTATTACGAAAATTAGCCTTTAGGGAAGATCATGATACATATGAAATGGAGCCAGGTTTTGCCTCCCAGTTTTTTTCTGTTTGTTTCTTTTTTTTAATTTTTTTTTACAATCATAAACCCTCTGTTTCATGACAAATAGTATCAAGAAGCAACAACAGCACTCCAGATTACATAACCAGCTGATAGGAAATTTATTGCACACAACTAAATACCAACAGACATGTGCCAAATGGCCTTAAAGTGAGTGGAGGGGGACAACAGCTGGGGAGACAGACAATACACATTTTGTGCTTGCCAGCACTTCCTTGGGTCACTAAACGTCACTAAACAGCTGATACAACTAGTGATTAAAATGCAACATAGTGATTTACGTGATATAAATCTAAATGAGCATTATTAAAAATTCACCTTTCAAAGTGTCATAATGAAGAATATAACATTTACATCACTCACAAAGAATTTCTGAAAACACAGTGTGATCTTTTTTTATCATTGAGACCCATGGAGCCATACGCATCTGTATTATTAATCCAAATTAATTCTTTCTTTAATATCAACTTGTGCCTGTCTCCCCATGATCTCAGAGGTTTCATCTTTTCCAGACCTGCAAATTTTAAGCAGTCAGAGTTACTATTATGTTTTTCTAACCCATGACTGATCAACCTAGGAAAACCTTCCTGTGTAACAATATAATGTATATGTTCCCTGAAACAGACATATAGCGGGTGGATGGTTTGCTCGATGTAAAAATGTCTGATGGGACATGTTATGATGTACATAACAAACTTGATGCAACATGTAATAAAATATAAGATTAATCCTAATTAGATAAGACAGAAGATGTTGGTTAGAGAAATTGCAATTATGACATAATTTCCTTTCAGAACATATTTACTTGGCCAATTCTTAAGGCCCTGTCTCACATAACGATGCATCAGCAATCCCGATAACGATAACGATGTGTAGAGATTGCTGGTACATCGTTTACACATCGCTTTTAAGATATCAAACAGGCATCTTACCAGCGATGTGAAAAACGACTTTAGCAATGATCCAGAGTATACCGAGGTGGTTGTGAATTTTCACTCCATAGCGTTGCATTGAGATCGTAGGTCATTATCTCTGTCAAACACAACGATGTAGCACTCCCAGTGGGAGTGCAACGACGCAGGAATGACCCAGAGCAGTGTGTAACGATCAACGATCTCACAGCAGGGGCCACACTGTTGATACGTGTCATATATAATGACATCGTTAGCGGGATCATTGCTGTGTCACAAAATCTGTGACGTTACAATGATCTTGTTAGCAATCTCGTTGTGTGAGACAGGGCCTTTATCTTACTCTTGTTTATCTGACAAACGTGTTTTTACCAAAAAATCATATAGGGTTTTGTTGTCTATATATGTGGTTAAAGGACTGTTTTCCGCAGTTGCTTTTTGATTATGGTCATTTAAGACTAGTGTTTTTTAATTGCTCTCCTTATTCTAAGACCACTTGGCCCATGCCTGCTCATGTTTAATTGTTTGCATTACATTTACTGTCACCTGATTACATTATCTGGAGTGCTTCCATTGCTTTTTGATACTATTTGTCGTGAAGCTTACCTGCAGTGCTGGACCTTTTCAGAGGTGCACCTGTTCTTCCAGAATGGAGAGAAAAAATCTGATGACAAGTGGCTGGAACAGTGAGTCTTATCCACGTGTGTTGTTGCAGTCAGTGTCCCACTGTTGATTTGCTTTCTTGTCTTTATCTAGGTACATAACTTCAAAGTGGCATTCAGTTGTTGCTGTATAACAAAAGGTTAATATGACATCACAATGGGTATTATGACTTCTCAATGGGGTATTATTAAATCATAGTGGGGTATTATGACAGCATAGTGGGGTATTATAACATCATATTGGGGTGTTAGCACATCCTAGGGGGTATTATGACATCATACTGAGGTATTATGAAATCACAATTGGGTATTATGACATCACAATGGGGTAATATTACATCATAGTGGGGTAAAATTACATCATAGGGGGAATTATGATAGTTATATGTTATGTGTTTTTCATAATTTTGATGTGTGACTTTTTATATAATTTTTTCACCTTCTCTGTGGAAAAATTCATGGACACTATTAATTTGGAGTTTTGTAATGTCATTCTAGCACTTGTTACATCACATCGCTTGCCATATGTAACACCAAATTCTTAAGTTAATTAAGGACATCTGAGTTATACCTTGTAAAAGAATATATAAATGACTGCATGTTTGTTGACCATTAGTCATGAGAAAAGGCCCCGTTACACGCTACGATGTCCCAGCGATCCCACCAACGATGTGGATCGCTGGGACATTGTTATCTGATCGCTGGTGAGCTGTCAAACAGGAGACTCACCAGCGATCAGGACCAGCGAGAACGCTAGTAACCAATGTACACTTCAAGTAACTAAGCAGAGCGCTGCACTTAGTTACCCGATGTTTACCCTGTTTACCAGCGCTTGCTGTGTGGCACTGGGAGCTCCTGCTGTCACACGCGCCGATGTTGGCCGCCTAGCGGGAGACCAACGATAAATTTATGGTCTAGGTCATTTACCAATGACCAACGATGAACGACCTCATCGTTGGTCGTTGGTAAATGTCACATACAACGAAGTTGTTTCGACATCGCTGCAACGTCACCAAACCGGAGACGTTGCAACAATATCGTTACCGATATCGTAGCGTGTAACGGTGCCTTAAGACTGCTTAGTGAAGTAGAAACGCGTTGACTGGGTCATGTTGACCATGTCAATTTTTTTACATGCACTATATTATCTTTTGAAAAATAAAAAAGGAAAAGAAAATCCTGTCCTGTGAGCCAGACTCCAATTTTTTCTATTCCTTGATGTGAGGCCAGGGAGAGGCTGGTATCTGAGCCCCAGGTGTATGATCATAGAGCAACTGGGTGAGCCGGAATCAAATTTCTATAAAAGGAATTACAATACCATAGTGGGGTAATCTGACATTACAATATGACATCATGACATCATAGTGGGGTATTTTGACATCACAATTCTGCAAGTGTAAAAATAAAGAACTGCCACAGGACTCTCCAACGGAGTGGGGCAGAAGGCCACCCCCAGCACCACAGAGCTTGCCCCCATTATGACATCACCGCCCTCCAGCGCATCAGGACTCCATCTACGGTAGATATTGAAAAAAGCCCTTGTTTTCTAGCAAATCAGTTGCAAATGGAATACACCAAGTTTTATCTGGACTTTCTCATAGGCTTTTCCCACTTTCTCACCTGTGCCTATTCCTTTCTGTCATGGGCACTATGTAATTAAAATTAACCTCCATTAATGTAAATGTGTTTGAATTTTTTTTCAAATTTATGTAAAGCATTATTTTACTTTTATAATATCTGAAAACACTACAAATACATGTTTTAAACATACATATTGGTAGACTAGATACTTAGTTTGAATGTACAATTAGTAAAATAGAACATTTTTATTGGCTGCTCTAAAAGGTAAATACAGTGTGAATAATAGTGGGAACCATTAAACCGAAGTGTAATAGACCTTGTTAGAAAGCTAAAGCTATTCTTTTAGCACACCCTAGAGAAAGTTGAAAATGCATACTTAAGTTAAATGGGAAATAAAGGTAAATGGGGCATGAAGGAACAAAAGCTTTAGATAAAAATGAGATTTCACTTTTTGTCTAAGACTATGCAGGCTCTGACAGCTGATTAGGATAAACAAAATTGATCACATATGATTTATGTACAGTTCTAAATGTGTCCTTTAATGAAATAGACAGTCTGGGCTTTTCTACAGCTCAGTCAATTGTAAACCTTTATTAACAGGTTTTATTCTAAAACAAGCAGAGGAGCTAAAGTGATATATTTTTTTCCTTTATGAATAGCACTGTTTTTTTAAGCAATTTGTGCTAAAGTTATTCTTGTTTGGATCTGGTAAGTCTAAATTTCCCATTGGCACGAATAAGTTACTGTATTTCATCACCCTGTCACCGTTTCAACAGTTGTCCTTCTTAGAACCAATTTTTGTAGATGCCTAGAACATTTCCTATTTTTTTCTGCTAAATTCCGAACACTTGTTACCTGAAATCTTCATCTTCTCCATATATAACACATTTCCATTTTCTTGGCTAGATGAAGTTGTCACTACTATCTTTATTTTTCATGATTTATTTGAGAGATTTAGAACTTTCATGATTTATTTACCTATACTATGTAGCACAAAAGAATATACAACTTTATATAGTGCAAATAAAATAAAACAGATGCTAACCATTTTATAAAGCTTGAGATCTTGGTGCATTCAGTGCCCCAATTTGTAACAAATACAGTGGTGTAGTCATCTACTACCTAATCTTTTCCAAGCTTGGTCACTTAGACTTGACATGAATATTGAGGAAGTATATACTGCTTCTCTTAGCTTTGCTTGAATCCCAATTCTGGAAGCTAATGATTCAAATGTAAAATAATGCCAAAGTACCGTATATGATAAAAAATGATCAACATGTAATTAACAGAGCTGAGCTAATATGGCACAATTCAAATTTGCTTGTGTGTGTAGATTTTCTCAAGAAATTCGAGTTAGAGAGAAAGTACAAAGAAATGTCATGTCCCTTGTTATATTTTGTGGTCTCTTTAGACCCTACAGCAGTGATGGCGAACCTATGGCACGCGTGCCAGGGGTGGCACGCAGACTACACTGCCGCTTTGATCTGCCGACGCTCGGCGCCGGCAGATCAAAGCTGTGTTGGAGCAGAGGAGACATTTCTCCTCTCTCCAACACTCTTCCTAGATGGTGGGCGGGACTTTTCCCTATGGGCCGCCCACCTGTAGGGTGCGGGGGCCGCCCTCTCCTCCAGCCTCAGTGCTGCTGTCATCGAGCGGCCACGGACGTGAAGGGGGCGGGGCCACGGTCGTGAAGGGGGCGGACCGTTTCCCCAAAGCAGTGCCCTTCTCACAGCAATCAGGACGACAAGGGAAGTTCTAAGGTCCTCCCAGCGTCTTCATCTCATTCTGATCTCTCTGAGATGATCATGTGACCCCTGATGCCTCCCCTGATGTGACATCATCACAGGTCCTACTGGTATATGTGAGTATCATGTCTGTGTGTGTCTTTCTGAGTGTCGTTCTGTCAGAGTGTCTCTATCTGTGTGTTTGACAGTGTCTGTGTGTCTCTCTGTCTCTACACAACACTATACAGTATATACAGGTCCACACTACATGCTGTACTAGTGTGCCTATATACTGTATATATATATATTGTGGACCTGTATATACAGTATAGTGCTGTGTATACAAGATATAACCAACAGTCTCAGATGTGCCCAGGGTCCGCAGCGTGTAAGGTGCCCAGGGTCCGCAGCGTGTAAGGTGCCCAGGGTCCGCAGCGTGTAAGGTGCCCAGGGTCCGCAGCGTGTAAGGTGCCCAGGGTCCGCTGCGTGTAAGGTGCCCAGGGTCCGCTGCGTGTAAGGTGCCCAGGGTCCGCAGCGTGTAACGTGCCCAGGCTCCGCAGCGTGTAAGGTGCCCAGGGTCCGCAGCGTGTAAGGTGCCCAGGGTCCGCTGCGTGTAAGGTGCCCAGGGTCCGCTGCGTGTAAGGTGCCCAGGGTCCGCTGCGTGTAAGGTGCCCAGGGTCCGCAGCGTGTAACGTGCCCAGGCTCCGCAGTGTGTAAGGTGCCCAGGGTCCGCAGCGTGTAAGGTGCCCAGGGTCTGCAGTGTGTCACGTGTATACAGCAGGCAGTTTCTAATGTTTTTACAGTCTGCAGTCTCTAATGTGTATACAAATATAAAATCTAGCTCAACCACTGAGTGGAGTGCTCCAAGGGAAAGTCAAACCGTAGGATTATCAATATTTATCCCTGGCACATCGAAAAATTACGGAACTTGGAGTTTTGCTTAATGCGGTTTTTTTATTGTTTCAAGAGTGAGGACAAACATCCAATCAACGTTTCGACCCTTCGGGTCTTCGTCAGGATTGTGCTACAATATATATACAGAACAAAAAATCACAACTTTGTATATAGAACAAAAATAAATGGAAGATCCATGTGCGTGATGTGATGTGAGTGGTGGAAAAAAAACCAATTTCTCGTGTTTTTTGTGATGGAGGGGTGACCATGTAGATGAAATATATTATTAATTGTGAGCTAGAGTGCTTGTGTACGTGTAGGTATTATATAAGAAATATACTAGAGTGCAAAACGTATTATTGGTGAACGTGTATTGAAGTCAAAGGTCACAAAGAAAGTTAGATACTGGAATGAACATAGTGCACAGGGGAAAGAAAATACTACTAATTGTGTCATGGAGAAGGAGTCTGTGTAAAATCAATACCTTAAGGTCCTAAGAATAGTAGATTTAGGGAGTGAAGTGTAAAAACTTCAGTTTTTTGGAAGACCTGAGAGGGAAAAGTGATGTTTTTTTAGTGTTTAACCTTTGGCTGAAGGAAGACAGTTATAGGAGAAAAAGGCAAGGTTAGAGCCTTGTTAGGGATTACTACCTGTTGGTCAGTCCCGCTCAGGGAATGAGTGGGGTTGTGTGTCTTATGTAGATAAGACACCTCACTTGAGATAAGAATCTAAATAACATAAAAAGGATCAAGGCTATTGTTGCAGTATTACTGAATATAGAGAGTTAATAGGGGTTTGGAGCACATACCTGTCCTTTCTATTGTAGAAATAACAAGATATGTGACGTTTTCTCCATGAACTGGGCACCACCTCTGTATCTGCACCAACCTCTGTGGAAACATCGAAGTGTCACTCTATACTGTTTTTCTGCCAAGCATGTCTTAGCCACTATTACATATAAAATATATATATACGAGACTTTATTTATCAAGCTCCCACAGATCCTGGTTTAGTTCATGGCTTCTTTTGGCCTATTCTCATATAATGAGGAACAAACCAATGAAATTCTCTCAACAGTTAAGGAAACTGATAATTTTTTGAACATTTCCAATAAGGAAATTAAGTCTAGAGACTATGAAAAAGAACTAAAGAAATATTCTTCTCTAGAATTGCATGCGTATACATTGGCTCAATATACTAAAGCCAAACGCATCCCTAGAGGCTTACGAGTAGGATTACGACCAACACTGTTTCACGATAACGAGGAGTTTTGTCAGCTGTTTGAGAACATCCTTAATAAATGCTCCCTGGATCTTATGGTCCTAAGCATTAAGTTCATCCAAGAAGAATTGGTGAAGGTAAAGGAGCAAATCCTCAGCATTGAAAATCAACTCACAAACACCTTATCTCCGGCCGATCTAACATCTCTGAAAACCAGGACCGAAAAAATCATACAAGATTTTACCAACGATCTCAAAGGTAGAAAACGTTCTAAGTTCCTAAGAGACCAGGACGACTACTTGAAAAATCAAGTGTACAGATGGCGCTATACAACCCTCCCAGACCGTCCAAGAAACCGACAGGGTTCCTCCGGCTCCTCGGGCTCAGATGGGGGCCGAGGTCGTGGAAGAGGAGGACGGGGAAGACCACGCCAGCCTTTTTTAGACCCAAAACTGGCACCACCCAAACATACGCCGGCGCCATCTCGAGAGACAACAGACGACGACGACAAAGGGGGCATGGACGAGGACACCTTTGCAGAGAATCGGATGCACACCCGGTCTCAGGTAACGAAAACCTCGTTTTCAACATTTCATCCCACCTTCTCTCACCAACAGAGATTCGGGTCCTTCAAAAGGGACTCTCCTTTTGTCCTACCCCTCTCTTCGACACCTTCAAGGTCCAACAGGAACTCAACAGATTTTACAGGACATTGAGATTGAAGGTACATTTCAGTAATCTACCGGCCCCGATTATGACAGCTCCAACACCGACTAATACAGTAACACCCGAGATGGTGACTTTACAAGACCTGGGACTACGAAAAACTTCTAGTTTTCAACCACCAAAATCCTCACATCCGGTCGAAACATTTATTGGTTTAGTGAACGATTCTATAAATTCTGTCTGTAAAGGTATTAAAAGAGGTGATTTTCACCTCAGACATAACACCACTAGAGAAGAAACAATGGCCCTACAAAGTCTTAAAAACAACAAACAAATTGTTATCAAACCTGCTGACAAAGGGGGTGCCATTGTCATTCAAGATAAAAAAGACTACCTTGCAGAGATTTACAAACAAATATCTGATAATAATACGTACATACCTCTTCGTAATGATCCTCTTTTAGGTATTAAATCTAAAATATCTGACCTAATCAAAAAACACGTCACTATGGGGAATATTGACCAAAAACTTGCAGACTACCTCCAGAATCAACATCCGATTACACCGGTAATTTATATTTTACCCAAAATCCATAAAAACCTCGAACACCCTCCAGGGAGACCGATAGTAGCTTCTACTGACTCCGTGTTATCCCCATTATCCATCACACTAGAAAAAATTCTAAGCCCGCTAATTCCAAAAATAGAGTCGTTCATTCGTGACACCAAAGACTTTCTGAGCCATATCCACAGAATTACACCAGTACCATCTACGTGTATACTGACCACCTTGGATGTCAACAGCCTCTACACGAGCATTGATCACCAGCTCGGTTTGGAGGCTGTTGACTGGTTCCTCAGGAAACTGGAACCTAGCAATAAGTCAAAGAGAACATTTTGCTTGGACATGTTGGAGCTTGTCCTTACCAACAACTATTTTCTATTCGAGGATAAGTTCTACTTACAAAAACGGGGGACCGCTATGGGTGCTAACGTAGCACCCCCCTACGCAAACATATATATGGCTAAATTTGAGGTGGATCATGTATACAGCAACATACTCTTTCAGACACATGCTATGGTATGGTTGAGATATATTGATGATGTCTTTTGCATTTGGACGGGCACACTTGAAACCTTTAATGCTTTTGTAGCAGAGATCAACACCAAAACCCAAAACCTGACTTTCACATCACATACTGATAGAGACAAAATCAATTTCCTGGACACACTCATACTCAAAGACCCCAGTGGGTCCCTAAGCAGTGACCTTTACACAAAACCAACAGATCGCAATAGCCTGTTACACTGGACCAGTTGCCATCCCCGACACATGAAAAAGTCGTTACCCAACTCACAACACCAAAGGGTTGACCGGATAGTGAGCAACGAAAAAAATAGAACGACCAGACATGACGAAATGACTAAAAAATTCAAAGATAGGGGTTACCCATACGAGTTCTGCAATACCAGATCTAAAACCGGTCAGGGAGTGCAAAAAACAGCCAGCGAGAGGATCAAATTCATCAACACCTATCACCCTTTTTCACCTCTTGTCAAGAAAACAATATTACAACACTGGCCCCTACTTGGCAATGCATATCCCTTGATTTCAGAATTTAAAAACCCTCCATTGATTTGCCATAAAAGGGCCCCCAATCTGAAACAACTACTTGTAAAGGCCGACGTGGGTTCTGCTATCACTCCACTAAGACAGAAGACCCTGGGTACAACACGAAGAGGCACTTTCCCGTGTTTAGGTTGTGCACAGTGTACAAATGTCACAAAAGGGGACTCATTCACGCACCCAAGGTCAGGAAAGAGATTTAATATTAATGGGTATTATACGTGTGACTCCAGTTATGTAGTGTATCTGATCAAGTGCCCGTGCGGTCTCGGGTATGTTGGGGAGACCACCCAGCATATCCGAGACCGTATAAGCAAACATAAGTCGACTATCAGGTGTCAGAACACTCTATTGCCAATACCAGCCCATTTCATCGAAAAAAAACACAGTTTGAGTCAATTAAAATTTCAAGTGATCGATCAGGTACCCATTGCAAGACGGGGGGGTGACCGTATCCGGAGACTCAAGGAAAGAGAGTCTTACTGGATTCATCATTTAAATACACTCACCCCATTGGGACTCAACAGGGAATTTGAATTACTGTATTAATTGACAAGTATCTCTAAACAGATGTTTTGGTAGCCACATAGATTTTATTATACAATGTCCATATAGCTGTGATAAGATATAATGACCCATTCTGACCTTTTGCAATATGTAAATAGGTCCCTTAGGATTCTGTGTAGTGGCATGAAGTATACTGTATATTTGATTTGTTTCTAATTGTTGTCCTTTCTATTGTAGAAATAACAAGATATGTGACGTTTTCTGCATGAACTGGGCACCACCTCTGTATCTGCACCAACCTCTGTGGAAACATCGAAGTGTCACTCTATACTGTTTTTCTGCCAAGCATGTCTTAGCCACTATTAGATATAAAACTTCACTCCAGTTCATTTCACATACCTACTACTAACCCATACCTTATTCCTACCTATATTTCCCATACACAAAAAGAAAAAAACGCTGTATACAACAACTGAAACATTATAAATTCTCCTCTGCATTCTCCTTATAGCGTTTCCGCGCATGCGCCCCACTATTCTCCGGTGGCGCATGCGCAGTAGGTATGTCGCTCCTATGGACGCTTGTATCTCCAATAACATGGCGACCGCGCATGCGCGGTGGCAACGGATGACGCACATCCGGTCGGATGATGCGCTTCCGCGGATCAGCTGTTCCTCTGCCTCCACGAGTATTTAGAGCGGCAGAACGCCGCTCTACTCCACTCCTGGCTGGATCCCTCTACTGCCACAAGCGTTCCCAGCATCATCAGGTAACTGTGCCCCCTCTCTTTGTTATAATTACGATGACCCCATCCCTGGAACCTTTCCTAATACTCTGATTACTTGTTCACAGGCAGGAGTCACATCCCATGCTAAATTAGCAGGTATGTGCTCCAAACCCCTATTAACTCTCTATATTCAGTAATACTGCAACAATAGCCTTGATCCTTTTTATGTTATTTAGATTCTTATCTCAAGTGAGGTGTCTTATCTACATAAGACACACAACCCCACTCATTCCCTGAGCGGGACTGACCAACAGGTAGTAATCCCTAACAAGGCTCTAACCTTGCCTTTTTCTCCTATAACTGTCTTCCTTCAGCCAAAGGTTAAACACTAAAAAAACATCACTTTTCCCTCTCAGGTCTTCCAAAAAACTGAAGTTTTTACACTTCACTCCCTAAATCTACTATTCTTAGGACCTTAAGGTATTGATTTTACACAGACTCCTTCTCCATGACACAATTAGTAGTATTTTCTTTCCCCTGTGCACTATGTTCATTCCAGTATCTAACTTTCTTTGTGACCTTTGACTTCAATACACGTTCACCAATAATACGTTTTGCACTCTAGTATATTTCTTATATAATACCTACACGTACACAAGCACTCTAGCTCACAATTAATAATATATTTCATCTACATGGTCACCCCTCCATCACAAAAAACACGAGAAATTGGTTTTTTTCCACCACTCACATCACATCACGCACATGGATCTTCCATTTATTTTTGTTCTATATACAAAGTTGTGATTTTTTGTTCTGTATATATATTGTAGCACAATCCTGACGAAGACCCGAAGGGTCGAAACGTTGATTGGATGTTTGTCCTCACTCTTGAAACAATAAAAAAACCGCATTAAGCAAAACTCCAAGTTCCGTAATTTTTCGATGTGCCAGGGATAAATATTGATAATTCTAATGTGTATACGGCCCGCAGTCTGTAGTGTGCAGCATCACAAAATTTTCCTGAGAGTTCTCTCTGTGTTCTTCCCGGTGTCTCCATGGATCCTGTTCCTCTCTACGCCCAGCACTGGACTTTCTGCCGCCACCTTTCATCTTTCCCCATTAGGATCAGGCTGAATCTTGGCTATCTATATACCACAGCATCCTATCTATAAAGCACAGCCTCCTGGGTATGCTGGGTATAATTCTCCTGTTTACTGAGTGTAATCCTCAGTATCTGTAGTATTCTGTATATATACACTGCACAGTACCACTTCTCCTGTCCTGTATACTGGGTGTAATCCTCAGTATATGTATTATTCTGTATATATACACTGCACAGTACCACTTCTCCTGTCCTGTATACTGGGTGTAATCCTCAGTGTCTGTATTATTCTGTATATATACACTGCACAGTACCACTTCTCCTGTCCTGTATACTGGGTGTAATCCTCAGTATCTGTATTATTCTGTATATATACACTGCACAGTACCACTTCTCCTGTCCTGTATACTGGGTGTAATCATCAGTGTCTATATTATTCTGTATATATACACTGCACAGTACCACTTCTCCTGTCCTGTATACTGGGTGTAATCATCAGTGTCTATATTATTCTGTATATATACACTGCACAGTACCACTTCTCCTGTCCTGTGTACTGGGTGTAATCCTCAGTATATGTATTATTCTGTATATATACACTGCACAGTACCACTTCTCCTGTCCGGTATACTGGGTGTAATCCTCAGTATCTGTATTATTCTGTATATATACACTGCACAGCACCACTTCTCTTGTCCTGTATACTGGGTGTAATCCTCAGGATCTGTATTATTCTGTATATATACACTGCACAGTACCACTTCTCCTGTCCTGTATACTGGGTGTAGTCCTCAGTGTCTGTATTATTCTGTATATATACACTGCACAGTACCACTTCTCCTGTCCTGTATACTGGGTGTAATCCTCAGTATCTGTATTATTCTGTATATATAGACTGCATAGTACCACTTCTCCTGTCCTGTATACTGGGTGTAATCCTCAGTATCTGTATTATTCTGTATATATGTACACTGCACAGTACCACTTCTCCTGTCCTGTTCTATTTGTACATGGCAAAAAATGGAACAATGTGTCCATGATTTCATTGCAACCAGTGAGTTGCAAGCAATGTCTCCCAGAGATATCTCTGTGTGTGACAGTACCTTAAGGCTCCTTTCACATCAGCGGTAAACTGATGTTTGCGGCCAATCCATCAGGTGGCACCGCATCTGCCAGGTCAGCCGACTTGCAGCCCAGATGCGGCAAGCCCCATGCATTGTGTATGGAGCTTGCAGTCTGGTGCGGCAAGTGGTGTTCTGCCAGGTGCGGCAGATCCGGTACTTGCGGCCGATGAAAAACAATGCTGTAAGTGGTGGGGTTTTTTTCCGTGATGGGGCATATTGCTATGTAATGTGGGCAGGATGTGGCAGATAAATATGTGATGGGGGCAAGGATGGGGCATATTAATATGTGATGGGGACAAGGATGGGACACATTACTGCTGGATGGGGCATATTACTGCAAAGGAATAAGGATGGGGCATATTAATGGCAAGTGGACAAGGATGAAACACATCACTGCAGGATGGGGCATATTACTTCAAGGGGACACGGATGGGGCATATTACTGCAAGGGGAGAAGGATAGGGCATTACCGCAGGATGGGGCATATTACTGCAAGGAGACAAGAATGTGGCATATTACTGCAGGATGGGGCATATTGCTGCAAGGGGACAAGGATAGGGCATTACAGCAGGATGGGGCATTACTACATGATAGGGGCAGGATGGGGACATTACCACAAGGGACAAGGATGGGACATTACCGAAGAGGACAAGGATGGGGAATACTACAAGGGGATAAGGATAAAGACATTACTACAAGAAGGGGGTCAGGATAGGAACATTACTGCCAGGAGAGGGTCAGGATGGAGCACAACTGCAAGGAGAGGGTCAGGATGGGGCCATAAATGCATGGAGATGGTCAGGATGGATCATATAGCTAGGAGAAGATCAGGATGGAGCACATTTCTACAAGGAGAAGATCAGGATGGAGCACATAACTGCAAAGAGAGGGTCGGGATGGAGCACATTACTGCAAGGAGAGGGTCAGGATGGAGCACCTTACTGCAAGGAGAGGGTCAGGATGGAGCACCTTACTGCAAGGAGAGGGTCAGGATGGAGCACATTACTGCAAGGAGAGGGTCAGGATTGAGCACATTACTGCAAGGAGAGGATCAGGATGGAGCACATAGCTACAAGGAGAGGGTCATGATGGAGCACATAGCTACAAGGAGAGGGTCATGATGGAGCACATAGCTACAAGGAGAGGGTCAGGATGGAGCACATAGCTACAAGGAGAGGGTCAGGATGGAGCACATTACTGCAAGGAAAGGGACCAGGATTTCAGCATGAAATCTGCTTGCATTCCATGATAAAATCTATCTCCTATCTGTCTAATATTCTGCATTTTTTCCATACAGATCAATCCACCTGCTGTTTCTAGAAAGGGCAGTGGCAACGGCTCAGCTTCAATGTGCAGTACACATGAGCTGGATGACCACTGCCGAAGAGAAGAGAAGACTGCAAAGGTAAGTTTAAAATCAATTAATTGTTAAAATAATTGAATTGATCATCAATGTTTCAGGACTACAAGCACTGCACAGGGAAGAGATTTAGCATCTGCTGGCTCTCCCCCCTGTGCAGCGCTTATGATTACTACTGCTGTAATTTAGGTTATATTATCGTATTGGCACTTCGCCATAAATAATTTCGTTTTGGGTTGCGGTTTGGGCACTCGGCCTCAGAAAGGTTCGCCATCACTGCCCTACAGCATAATAAATGTAAGGGTGCCTTCACACTGCGGCATGATCCGGTCCGTGGCTGTCTGGGATGAACCTGACAGCCGCTGATTGGATCAGCACACATGACTGGAGGGCTAATATGCCCTCCGGTCTGGTGTGCAGCCGCACGCAGTTCCCTCTGCTGATAACTCAGGACTGCAGCGCCGCGATTTTTTTGTTTAGAGAGCAAACCTTTTTTTAGGGTCAGCAGCATGCAAAGCCACCTCTTCTTCACTTATCTGCTAGCAATTCAAATAAAAATAGCATATGTCCATTATATGCTTAACACACATGGTCTAAGGGTACCGTAACACGTCGCAACATTGCATGCAATTTCACTTGCAACTTACTGGTTGCAGTGAAATCATGGACACATTGTTCCATTTTGTTTTTGTGTACAAATGTATTAATGTGTCCATGATTTCACTGCAACCAGTAAGGCTGGGGTTCCACATAAGCCCTCAGTCCGTTTTTGGCTTCAGTTTTCTCATTTTTTTTTTCTAAGTCCAAAAACTGACAGAAAAACGGATTGGATGTAATAAACACCCTGTCCGTTTTTCTATGGAGCTCCAAACATTGCCCTGTCCGTTTTTGAGTCAAAAACGTTGCATGCAACGTTTTTGGCATCAGTTAAAAAACGCATGCGTTTGTATGCGTTTTTTTAACATGGGGCCCTATGGGAAACGCATGCGTGAACGCATGGCATATGCGCAATTGCGTTTGCGCATGCGTTCGCGCATGCGTTTTTTTAATGAAAAGTCCAAAAACGTTCAGGAGTGCAGGAGGCTCAAAAAGCACCCAGAAAAAAACGGATTGGTGATGAAAATCACTTCCAAAAACGGATTTCTATGTGGAACCCCAGCCTAAGTTGCAAGTGAAATTGCATGCAATGTTGCGACGTGTAGCGGTACCTTTTTAGATCAGTTCACAGTCAGGTACTGCCATGATATTGCTTCTTGAAAATGTGCAATCCCTTTATTTCTTTTCCTTACATACGCTCAGAATAAGGATTTTTGTTGTGTGCACAAGTGTGTTATTAAGCATTCATCTTTCAGCTTTCAGATGCCTCTGAAGGTGTTTTCAATGCTTTTAAAGTTGCCTTTCATTAATTTCAATGGTTAACACCTTGTGCAATGCTAGGAAAATGTGGAAGACATGCACTGTTTGCGGCACATGACAACTGCACTTGGACAGCCATGTTCTACTGGAGTGGGTGTAGTGTCTTGCAGTTCCATACCCCACTCCCTCAGGCCACAGGCCAGCGGCTTGCTAACTAGTCTCTGAAGGGCAGTATTAAAGCACCTGTTTGCAGAAACAGTCTAGCACACAAGGACTGAACTCAACAAACCTTACTATTTACACACAAACTATAAGTCTCAAAGATGAAAACTTAACAATATACATAGTATACACACATAAATTAAAAAAAATACAGTTGGGTGAAGGACAATAAAAAACTGTAAAAAAAAAAACAAGTCACAAAAATCTATGCCATGTAAGGGATGGGCCAGTTTGTCACAGACCCACCGACATGCCTTTAGGAGGGTCCACTGGCTATCATAAGCTGCATTTTTTTCTATGTCCTGGATGATGGCTGCGGTTTAGGATAGTAGTCTGCTGCCGGTCTTGGAGGGTCTCTGGGGCTACTACTCTTGGCACATTCTCTTCCACCACCTTCCCCCCAGCACACTCCATCCTTGCCACAGCTGGAGAAGATGATGGAGTAATTATGGGATGACCATCCCCTCTAGGTAAGACAGGACCAATACCATCTTTGGGAACATATTGATGTCCTGTGACTTTGGATGCATCTGGTTGGCAAACCAAGAGAGACTTTGGCCTGATGGCAACCTGATGGCAACTTCTCTCTATGTCATGCAATAACAAGAGAAAAAGTGGAGCCAAAACATGCTTAAGCATAAATTACAATCTTAGTTTATTATGAGACATACAAAACCACGAAATTGTGCAAGGTATTGATGACAATAGTAAAAAGCACCAAGCATATTATAATGGTACAGATAGTTGTATACAATCAACAAAACTCTCCTTATTTGAAGTTAATGGGGTTCCATTGCAAATGGAAATTGCAAGCATGTAAAAGTACATATAGTTAAATTGTGACACACAGCATTGCGGGGGTTAAAATATGTATTAGTAATATCTATCCTGACTGGATTACATTTATATGACTGTCACCCCACAAAAAGAGCTGGAGCATAACATCAAGTAGAAGCAACCAACCAGTTGCATAAGCCTCTATGTCAGGGGAGAGTTTTAGGTAAATAAGTCATACCAAGAAAAGTGCGCAGTGCTGGTAAAGGGAAAATACCCCCCTCTGGGCAGGACTCCAACGCACAATTCACAGTTTTACCAGAAGGGCTTCATCATGGGGAGTGATCATGGGGTTTAAATAGTAGTGCAAAAAAATTTGACGTGGGCTTCATCGTATTTTTGTGTCCAGCCAGGTACAGCAGGCAGGAACAGGCTGCCCCCAACCCCCAGGTGCCTATTTGCACCTGCCTGGAAACAGAAATAGAAGGAAGCCCTTTTTTTATTTTTTCAGGAATTTCATGAAATAATAAAAAAAAAAATTAGTGGGGCTATTTCTATGTCCAGCCAGGTACAACTAGGCAGCTGGGGGCTGGAATCCACAGCGCAGGGAGGCCCAAGCTTTCAGGGCACCCCCCGCTGCGAATTGCAGCCTGCAGCCACCCCAGAAGATGGCGCGTTCATTGAAGCACCATCCTGTGGCGCTGTATCCAACTCATCCAGGTCCCTGGAGCATTGGCTCACTGGGTAATAAAGGGGTTAGGGCCAGCTTTGTGTTATCAGCCTGCCCTAAGCCCGAAATACATGGGGTCACGCCAATAGTAGACATGTCCCTCATGAATTTCTATGGAATAAAAAAAAAACACGGAGAAAAAATATTTTATTGGAAATAAAACAAAAAGACACTTAACCTCTACCAGAGATGTAGCTGAGCTGTGCACCCGGGCATGGGAAAGTTCATGTGAGTTCATGCAGGCAAGCATAAATTAGGACCGGGCGGGGAGCGCAGCTCCAGGGAGGGGGAAGGGGCAGGAGGAAGCGGGGAGCGCAGAACAGAAGGAGAAAGCCGGCGGTGAGGTCTTCTGCTGCTCGCTCCCTGCCCACTCCTAACTCAGGATTGGGTGGGGAGCCAGCGGGGGGAGCGGAGAATCAGGCTGTCAGGCAGAGGGAAGCAAGTAGGAAGCTTAATGATTCTTTAAAACCCGGCTTTTTACTGTCGGGTTTTAAACAATCATGTTGGCCATTGCAGCCTATTCCTCTGCCGCCAGACCTCTTTATAGGGTCCAGCAGCTGAGGAATTATTTGCTTCCCCATTGACTTACATTGGACTTGTTACTTAGCGAGTAATCGCAAGGAAACTCACAGAGTAACGAGTAGCCCGAGTACCGTACTATTCGGCGAGTACCGAATAGTAACGAGTATACTCGGTCATGCCTAATCATTAGCCTCAGGGGATGAGACTCAAGAGAGCGAGTCAGCGGACGAGGGAGCTGCAGGGTCGTCATTACCTATTTCAACTGAAGAATGACAGATAATTACAGATAATTACTCGTATGCAAGCCCTCAATTCCACTAGACCTAAGGGGAAAGGAAAAGAGAAAGATCCCCTACAGGTAGTGAACCTCTCCGATCATGTCCTCACTAAAGTGCAAATTGATGTCCTTTCTAAAGGCATAACGTTTGTTCCCACTAACAATTTAAAATTTTTTATAGCCATCTATATAGTACATCTATTTGCACGTAAGTTGTTGATGAGAAAACTGCATACCAGAGGAAATCATGATTTAGGAGAGGAGATGGAGAATCAAGCACTCTTGAATTTGGAGGATTTAGAAAATAAAACACCCTTTGATGGACCAGGTAGGTTCCCATCCACGATCTTAACCAAATCGACAAAGTTTCCCCCTATAACCGCTTGTCCAGTTATTGAGATCTTCACCAAGCTTGTGGTGGATGATTTAAAAAAAATTAGTACTAAAAAAACAACTGATAATTTAACGCATAGACAGAGGCTGGCTATTAAAGAACTAAAATCTTACAATGATGTAGTTATAAAGGCAGCGGATAAAGGGGGCAACATTGTCATCTGGCCATGCACGAAATAAGTCAACCTATTCCAAACTTGATTCCTGTCCCATCTCATGCTTCTCAGACAAACTACATTTGGTGAGTGCTTTTGAGGAGGGGGTCATCACTAAAAAGGTATTGGATGGCCTTACTGTCAAAGCCCCTAAGGTACCTATCTTCTACCTACGTCCGAAGATCTACAAGGATCCCGTTAATCCACCGGGGCATCCGATTGTGTCAGGCATTGTGTGTCTGTGTGACCCCGTATGCCAGTTTATTGATTTATACTTAAAACCCTTAGTGGAAACATTACCATCATATATTAGAGACACAACGGACACCTTTAAAAGGATTGACGGGATCTTTGTGGAATCAGATATGTTAATTGTTACGGCTGATGTGGAGTCCCTCTACACCTGCATTGATTATGATGCAGATGTAGAGGCGGTCCGCTTTTTCCTCGAAGGTTCCAACCGTGATGGCCAATTATGTGAGCTTATTATTGAGCTGCTCTGCTTCATTCTGTCACACAATTTTTTCACCTTTAAGACCATGTTCTATCTACAGAAACGTGGCACTGCCATAGGCGCAGTCTTCATGCCCTCTTACGCAAAGCTGTTCCTGGGTCACTAGGAGCGGGGCATTTTTGCGGGTGGGGGCAGGTGGACCGTTGACCATGTGCAGTGCTAGATGCGCTATATCTATGATGTTTTGATGGTGTGGCAGGGCACAGCGGAGCAGCTTGACTCATTTATGGCAATTTTAAAACAAAACAACTTGAATATTAAGCTCACACATCAATATAGTCACTGTTCCATTCAATTTTTGGACATTAAAATTGATGTTGATAAGCATGGGTTTCTACAAACAAATGTCTTTAGAAAAAAGACATTGGTAAACACATTATTACATTCTTCATCTGCCCATGTTCCTTCAACAGTAAAAGCCATCCCGGTTGGACAATTTTTGAGGATGAGGCGGATCTGCTCCACTGATGCCACTTTTCGGAAGCAGGCACTAGATCTGAAGGCTAGATTTAAACAGAGGGGTTACAGCCATAGAGTGATTAAAAATGGATATGACGGCCAGACAAGCCAAACATGATGACCTCCTTATCCCCCCCAGGAAGAAAGAAGAGGGTACTGGTGTAATTAGATTTATTTCCACCCACAACCAACAGTGGGAGACAATGACACAAGTCTTGGTGAGACATTGGCCAATATTACAGTCCGAATCATCTTTAAAGGAAGGTCCTATCCGGGGGTCCGCAGATGACCCCACATAGATCACTGAATCTCAAGGACATGTTAGTCTGGAGTCATTACCTTCCGAAGACATATGGGATCTTCGGGGTGTGGCCTCCTCTTAGAGCATTCTACCCCTGTGGTCAGTGCCTTGCCTGCGCCAATCTTACCCGAAGCACCCACGTCTCGACCAGTGACGGATGTAAAACATTCACGATTAATCAGCTTATTACATGCAGCAGCACACATGTGGTGTATTACACCACATGTGCCTGTCAGAAAATGTATGTGGGTTTGACATTGCGGGAGCTGTTTGTGAGGGTTAGGGAGTATGTCAGGGAGATTGCGCAGCAAGCGAGGTTGAGGACATCACAACACTGCCTCGTCACTTTCATAAGTTTCACAACTACAACCCTAGAACATTAATGGTGCGAGGCATTGAAAAAAATCAAGGAGGTATCAGGGGTGGTGACCTTAAGAAAATACTGGCACAGTGGGAACTTAAATGGATTGTGATGCTGGACCGGTCTCCCCTAAGGGCTTAAATGAGTCTCTCAGTTTCGTCCCTTATTTATGATTTATATAATTTTTTGTCCTACCTTGTGGTCTGGATGTTGTCTCATATTGGTACCTACCATTGATTACATCCCTATTGGGAGTATTTATTCCCCCTTTTTCCTTCTCCTTCTGTGCCAAATTATTTCTGGTGCTGTATATTTAATTTTTAATTGTTTTTATTGTACTCTTTCTGTTTATGCTGACAGTGGTTGTATCACTATATGGATCGCATGGATTCTGCTTCCATTAGGATATGGACTTTCAATATCTGGACTATATCTGTTTGGAGGATCTGGACACCGGATTTAAGCCATCGTCTAATATTTTTCATTTCTTGATGGATTTATTATTGTTAATGCAGCCTGGTGTATGATGGTTCTGTTATAGAGTCCGGATGTTTAGGAAACATGTGCACATGTGCGTACTTCCGCTGACATCACAGTGTCATGATGGTGCCCACCACGCTGGCCGCGACGGAGTCCATTACGCTGGCCACCTGTTTACTGTTGCTGGGTAACCACTCCTGGCTCCGGTGATTGGGCGGTGGGCGGGACGCCGGAAGTGACGTATCGCGGCCCGGCGGCGTGTGCACATGAGCCATTTATAATGATTCCCATAGAGCACTAATTATGCAATCAGGTGCGTTAAACTATTTAACCCCACCGGCATTAGACCCGACACTAGGACACTTTGAATTCTCTCACTAGACACAAAACCATACCAGTATCCCATAAAGTTTCCAAAATAGTGGATGGATCATAAATATCTAATAAAGAATAATGGTGGTAGTCTGAGGGGGATGCATGGAGCATCGGAGTGTACATAAAGCCCTTTAATCACAGATATAGATCGCCTTAGTCTAAATAGGAATTTAGTGCAAGAGATAAAACTCTCTAATTTATCCTAAACTACCATATGAAGGTATAATCCCTAAGCTCCTTTACACACATATATATAGTTCTACTCCACTTAAGATTCAATTAAACAAGTCTAAGTCCCAGTAATTTTAAACCCCTTGTGGCGCTCATTGTGTGCATAGCATAACAAATCTGGTATATCTGACATGATGCACAATTTGTTTATAACAAGGCATTAACACCCTTATATTACTGCAGTCTAGCTACAGTTGTGACCAAAAGTGTTGACACCCCTGCAATTCTGTCAGATAATACTTTGTTTCTTCCTGAAAATGATTGCAATTACAAATTCTTTGGTATTATTATCTTCATTTAATTTGTCTTCAATGAAAAAGCACAAAAGAGAATGAAGCAAAAAGCAAAACATTGATCATTTCACACAAAACTCCAAAAATGGGAGAGACAAAAGTATTGGCACCCTCAGCCTAATACTTGGTTGCACAACCTTTAGCCAAAATAACTGTGATCAACCACTTCCGGTAATCATCAATGAGTTTCTTACAATGCTCTGCTGGAATTTTAGACCATTCTTCTTTGGCAAACTGCTCCAGGTCCCTGATATTTGAAGGGTGCCTTCTCCAAACTGCCATTTTTAGATCTCTCCACAGGTGTTCTATGGGATTCAGGTCTGGACTCATTGCTGGACACCTTAGAAGTCTCCAGTGCTTTCTCTCAAACCATTTTCTAGTGCTTTTTGAAGTGTGTTTTGGGTCATTGTCCTGCTGGAAGACCCATGACCTCTGAGGGAGACCCAGCTTTCTCACACTGGTCCCTACATTATGCTGCAAAATTTGTTGGTACTCTTCAGACTTCATAATGCCATGCACACTGTCAAGCAGTCCAGTGCCAGAGGCAGCAAAGCAACCCCAAAACAACAGGAAACCTCCACCATGTTTGACTGTAGGGACCGTGTTCTTTTCTTTGAATGCCTCTTTTTTTCTCCTGTAAACTCTATGTTGATGCCTTTGCCCAAAAAGCTCTACTTATGTCTCATCTGACCAGGGAACATTCTTGCAAAATGTTTTAGGCGTTCTCAGGTAAGTTTTGACAAATTCCAGCCTGGCTTTTTTATGTCTTGGGGTAAGAAGTGGGGTTTTCCTGGGTCTCCTACCATACAGTTCCTTTTCATTCAGACGCCGACGGATAGTATGGGTTGACACTGTTGTATCCTCGGACAGCAGGGCAGCTTGAACTTGTTTGGATGTTAGTCGAGGTTCTTTATCCACCATCGGCACAATCTTGTGTTGAAATCTCTTGTCAATTTTTCTTTTCCCTCCACATCTGCCATGGGCTGTAAACTTCTTGATGACACTGCGCACAGTAGACACATGAACATTCAGGTCTTTGGAGATGGACTTGTAGCCTTGAGATTGCTCATGCTTCCTCACAATTTGGTTTCTAAAGTCCTCAGACAGTTCTTTGGTCTTCTTTCTTTTCTCTCTGCTGAATGTGGTACACACAAGGACACAGTGCAGAGGTTGAGTCAACTTTAATCCATGTCAACTGGCTGCAAGTGTGATTTAGTTATTGCCAACACCTGTTAGGTGCCACAGGTAAGTTACAGGTGCACAAATTAGAGAAGCATCACATGATTTTTCTAACAGTGCCAATACTTTTGTCCACCCCTTTTTTATGTTTGGTGTGGAATTATATCCAATTTGGCTTTAGGACAATTCTTTTTGTGTTTTTTCATTGAAGACAAACTGAATGAAGATAATAATAGCAAAGAATTTGTGATTGCACTCATTTTCAGGAAGAAACTGAGTATTATCTGACAGAATTGCAGGGGTGTCAATACTTTTGGCCTCTACTGTATAACTATACTAAAAAACTCTATCATCAGGAGTAAGTACTCAGAATCTCACTGATGATATCATGAATGCTTATGAGCGCAGACGCACTGCGCACCTTCAAGCAGCACATACAGAGCGCAGGGACTGCATCACCGGAAATAGTGGTCCGCGCATGTGTGGTACACTGGCTTGCGTTCCAGGACTGGAACGCACGCCTGAAGCACACGATGCCAACCACTTCCTGTGGGAGGCACTGTGCTTGATGAGGGGAGGACTATATTAAACTGACTAACTGGCCGGCGGCGCTGATAGCTCCATAAGCAGGGAGCAGCATCAGGACTGCACCACAGAAGGTGCTCACAAGAGGAGTGCAAGGAACAATTCTAAGGTACAAGAGGACTTTATTAAACCCTAAAAGACTATCTGTTTTTATATAAAAACAGAAGGAATAACATAGGAATTCTTATCTATCTATAGGTTAACTAACAACTTTACTAAGTGAATAGAAGGGACATTAACCTCTCCTTAACTAGACCTAAACTGGAGACTGGTTCTCAGACAATGTGGACAGAGGTTAGTTTATTTTATTGCACCCATGCACCCTCTCTGACCTTACTAACATACAAACACATGAACACTGTGTGTTCTGTCTCTGACATTCAATCCATCTCCAAATGTTTGTTTCTGTATAATTTGTTATTAATTCGTATAGCTGTAGATTTTAATGAGTTTTCCCATATGTAGCGTTCTGGCTCCCTCTAGCGGCCAATGCTATGTTTGCAGTCTTTCTGTCTAATTCTACTCCCTCTTGCAATGCATTTGGTAGCCCAACCTCCATTTTACTTTCATTTCTGGAAGGAAGAAGGCACTCAGTATTACTGTTCCCATGCGATTGCATGGCCGGTATGTATTCATGCCTTCTTTAGTTGTTTACTGCTCTAGTTTTAGCCTGGCTCATCTAGTTATAATCTAGATTAGTTACTAGTTTGTTCATATTGTATATCCATGTATAATGTGTATCCTGCTGTACCATGCACTGATTGTTCTGTATTCTGATTGTTTCCAGTTTTACCATATAGAAATATACTGCAACGTTCACCACAGTCTTCTCATTGGACTCAGTATAAAGGTTTAACTGTCTGTTTAAATTCATGAGCCCCCGGCCCATTTAGTGAGAACAGAACACTGTGTGTAACTCAATGATCTCTCTCCACATAATGAAAAATCCAAGGAGGCTGTAAAGAGATTTATTGACAACTAAAGAAAATAGAGAATAATAAAAAAAAAGGGGACAATAAGACAATAAGGAGGGTATGTACTATAATTATCTGTTTATACACGCCCATTATATGTAATTTATCTAAAAATAAATATCTTAATGTTATTTTAATTCAAAGTGTATACCCCATATAAGACTAAGAAGTGGATATCTCATAGAGGATCGTGATTAGTTGAAAACTGTCACTACAATCACCTGCTATGTCCCCTTTATTTTTTTACAACAGGGATTTACACATATACATATTAGGGTGTACTAAAGTTATTTCTCTTCACAATCATTACCTCATACTTTGGTGAAGGTAAATTTATCATACAAACTGGTAGTCTGATGATAACATCTAAAAACAATAGAAGAAAACCCCTTCTCTTATACTCTTTTAGGAATTGTCAAACCAACTTTCCATCGAAAAGATCCTACTGACAACCACTTTGGACTTCCTATGACCTGGGATCCTCGTGGGCCTGTGTGCTAGACTCACAACCTAAGGGTCACATTTGACTTGTGTGACCCTATCTACCTGATATGGCATGTTGCCCATGCCCCTGATGAGCCTCTCAAGGAAGTTGTGAGAGGCGAAACGCGTCAGGAGGATGTTAGCTATAACAAGCCATATCAATGGCTTTATATTGATGAAATCATCTATGTCTGAACGAAACGTAGGACTTTGAACAGAGGGTCGGGTTGGACTTCTGACATAGGGACGATAGATACACACTAGAACGACCCAGAACCTGGGTTTGAATGACATAAACTACAACGATATATTGGCCTGAAGCCCTTTTGGAGACGAATAGTGTCCAGGGGCTTTCATCCCTCTTACCGTCCTTACCTCTCTATACATCTATATATCGTCTTCCAACTGAGACAGACCCTGTCATTGTACCTCACTTGCAGATAAGTTGTGTGTTTAGTTTGTTAAGTGGGGGTGGGTTGTCTATGTGAAAGCACCAAACACTGTTTCACAAATCCACACCGGATTTTTAATTGAATAGAGTAAAAATCAAAAACAAGATAAAAGTTCATCCCTCTTTATTTCATAATATTTAGCTTTGGACAACTCAAAAACCAAATTTCGGTGAAATAGAAATAACCCAAAGTGGGATTCACTGCTTCATGATGCTGGCTGTGTAACTTGACCTAAAATAAATAATGGAGAATAACGTTTTGTGCTCCACCCTATTTGTAATTGCCATCTAAGGTTAGGCCTCTTTCACTTATCCGTGCAAATGTGCACGTGTGAGAGAGGTTGTTTTTGGGGGCCATGTGTCCGGCACTGTGTGACCTACATATGGTGTCCGTGTGATAGCACACGTACAGCATGTCATTGTAAACATACCTGTCTCCAGCGCTGCCTGTCTTTCTCACTTTCTGGGCCCCTGCAGCTCCCAGTTTAGTATATATTCATGAGCTTAGGGTGGCTCCAGAAGTGATAGTGACAGGAGTATCGCTGGAGTCAGGTAAGTATAAAATTTGTTATTTTTATACTTACAAAATTTAGCTATAATCTGTACAGATGGATGTCACATGGATGACATCCATGTGTGGGATGTTTTTTACATGGATCCATTGACCTGAATGAGTCCAGTCTGACGACCAAAAACGAACATGTGTCCATGTGGAGCACATGGTCACGCATATGCTCCACACAGAGACACACAGGGGCGGGCTGGCCCAGGTGGCAGGGGGGCAAGTGCCCCCTGGGCTGGTGGTATATTCCACATCTAGGGCCGCCCCCTACAGAAACGGGCCGGCCGCGGGCGTCGCTTTGCGGCCGGCACATGACGCGAGACGGCCCGGCCGCGGGAGTTGCTCTGTGACGCTGGAAGTCAGGTAAGGGCTGACAGCACCCCCCCCCCCGCTTCTCAAGTCAGACCTGACAGCACCCCCCCCCCCGCTTCTCAAGTCAGACCTGACAGCACCCCCCCCCCCCCGCTTCTCAAGTCAGACCTGACAGCACCCCCCCCCCGCTTCTCAAGTCAGACCTGACAGCACAACCCCCCCCCCCCGCTTCTCAAGTCAGACCTGACAGCACAACCCCCCCCCCCCCGCTTCTCAAGTCAGGCCTGACAGCACCCCCCCCCCCCGCTTCTCAAGTCAGGGCCGGCAGGGATGGAGGCTCCAGCCAGCCCCTGGAGACACATGTGCTCCACACGGAAACACAGTACGTGCAGAATCACTGATATGTTAAAATGTTCAGAGATTAACGTTGGTCTCCGTAGGTCCATGCTTACGGCATCTGTTGGCATGGACTGCACATGTGCTGGAGACACAGATGGGTGGAAGACGCCTTAAAGTAGGCAGCTGAGGGCTGGTCTTCCCAGCAGGGTGAGGGCCTACCCTTATTGAGCCAACTCCATGCTATGGAAGTACATTCAACAGCTGCACCACAAATTGCCACATTCATAAAAAGCTCCAATTCTTGGCACTTTACCTACCTCTTCCACTTGCCATGTAGCAGTGGCAAACTGGGTATTAAGGGGTTAATGAGCAGCTTTGTACTGCCAGCTGGCATTAAGGCTGAAATTATTAATGTCGGACCAATGTTACCCCCAGCCATTAAGAAGTTCAAGTAAATAGTAAAAAAGACACAACAAAACATTTTATTAGAAATAAAAACACAAGTGTATCTGGACTCCATCTTTATTACCCTATCATACCCATTCTTGAGTCTCTGCGACGTCTTCTTGAATGCAGGCTGTGGTGAAGAACACAGCATCCTGTCACCACAGCCTCCAAACATTGAATGATTGAGCTGCAAGCTCTGGTCTTGTAAGCGAGTTGGGAATAAAAAGCTGGTATTAACCCCTTATTGCCCAGGTTGCCTCTGCAACACGGCTAGTGGAAAAGCTGAGTAAAGCAGTAGAAATATTTGCATCTTATGAATGTGCCAATTTCAGGGGTGGTTGTGGGATGCTATTCTATAGCATGGTGGGGGCCAAGAACACTGGATCCTCGCCCCACCGAGATTACCACCCCTCAGATGCCTACTTTTACCTTGGCTTGCAATTTTTCTCCATGCAATTTTGTTTCCCATTATTTTGGGGGGACAAACTATGATGGCAGGTTGGTTGCCATACACTAATATGTATGACAGGGGTGAAATAAATCACACAGACAATGCTCATTTTTCAATTTATTACCAAACACATACCCCTCCAATGATAATCCATAACGATGGTCCAATGAAGAACACTCAGCTCTGCTGCATCAAGAGATTGCAGGGAGGAAACAAGCATCCAATGGCTGCAGACTCTGCAATCACACTAACTACTGCAGGGGAATGGTAAGGTCATTCACTTAGTCACTGAGGGCTTCCTGCAGCATTGAATTAAGGATGGGGAGCCTTAATGACGCAGTGAATGACATCATCTGCGGTCAGTATGATTGCAGATTCTGCAGGGAGAGGATACTTATTGCCTCGCTGCAGCCTTATGATGCTGCAGAGCTGAGTGTGCTTCATGAGACAATCTTTGTGCATTATCGTTGGAGGGGTATATGTAGGGTAACACCAGGGCATCGGGAAGAGCCTGGCAAAACACCAGGGATTGAAACGTCTAATGAATGTGGCAATTTCTGGGGTGGTTACTCTTTAGCCTGGGGGGGCCCAATATCTGTGGGCCTCACTATGCTGAGAATACCAGCTGCCTGGGTATTACCTTGGCTAGCAATCAAAAATAAAGGAAAACCCACACATTGTTTTCTTAATTATTTAATTAAAATATAAAAAAAAATAATGGGCTCTGCTGTTTTTTTTGATTGACAGCCAAGGTAAAGCCAGGAAGCTTAGGGTGGCACCCCATAGCTGTCCACTTTATCTGTGCAGAGAATCCAACATACAGCAAAGTCCTACGTAATTTTTATCTCATAATTATTTTATTTTTACACTACTTTTTGCTTTTTTTTCACCTCTTTACCTCTTTTTACTTAGTCCATATATGGGACATTGTTGCTTTGATTATAGCTGCACTGTATAACAATAATCTGAGTGCCATACAGTGCAGCTGTCAGTTCTGCAGACACAAATCCCAGAGATCACATGATCTCTGAGGTTTGGGTCAGGTGACCGGATTTTGCCATGACAACATCAGATTGCCATGGAAGAGTCAGGTCAGCATGGCAACAATCAAATCTTTGCAATTATATTGCAGAGGCACCAATCAACATGGAAAGAGAGGTAAAAGTGCATGCAATCCCTCTTTCAGTACCCTAAGTGCTGTGATCAATACCAATCGCAGCAGATAGGGGGTGACACAGCCAGGGACACACGGTGCTTATGTCCCTAGCTGTGTGACACTTTTTCTCTTCAGTCTTCAATCCCCCCATGCAGAGAATTAAGCTGAAGAGGAGCACTGACAGATGGATCACACTGCTGCTGTCCTCCATGCTGATCAAAGTGGTCATCACAGCACAACCACTCCCATCAGTGATGGAGAAGGTGACATCTCCTCCTCCAGAGCTCTACCTATGTTAAGAAATGTTGCAGACCCAACCATAGGCTGGATCATAAAGTGAGTTAATGGGCTAACACTGGAGCTGGTGTAATAAATAAAATAAAATAAATAATCGGGATATAGATTTTAATATTCAATGCATATTATTCCCGTGTGCTGCTTGTAAACCCCTTAAGAACTCCGTGAACCGTTCTTAGATGGTTAGATGGCTTATGCCTGAATTGACAATTGAACAGCCAATCATTGCAATTGTTGAGGTCGAGCTCTGGTCCCGTGTGTATAGAATCAAAGGGTAACAGAGCGCGATCATCATTGCCGTGGCTATTTTGCTGCGAATCTGCCATGATCAACCCGTACATTATATGTTGGTAAGTACCACAGTACGTCAAGTATCTCAAGGGTTGTGAAGGGGTTAACAAATAAAATATTCACTTCTACTTTTAAATTGATGTACCTTGATCTGCTTTAAATTAGATCACACAAATTGATTGTTCTTTGTGTAAAGTTCTACTATTGTGTCAAGTGTATTAATTTGGGTAAAACGTTAATGAAAAAAAATTTAAAAGGCTATTAACTATATTTTCTCCAAATTACTTAATGAATTACGACTAGCAATCAAATGTATAAGTGCTAAGTTAAATACTCTTATTACTGGAGTGCATCTCTGAAGTGCTCTTGTACTAAAATAGATGTGCAAACCTCAAAGGTGCACATGCCAATCACAGATCCTCAATAAAATAAAATATGTATTTTATTGTGAAAACTCAAGAAACTAATGTTTTTTGTGTCATTCCTACTGTAGTAGATGAAACAATAATGAAAAACGCTTCCGTGCTGTACATGCATGAAAGATGTTGAAGAATATAACAAATTAAGAAATCAGTACATACTTTGACTTAAATAAACATTCAATATTCAGGCATTTGGGAAATTATTTAATTTAAATTGAGCTTACAGTGTACTAGTTTGAAGTAACAAGCACTTAAAGCATCACCATACTATTAGATTATTAGGTTTATTTAGCCCTAAATAAGTGCACCTCACTAGGACAGACACCATAGTTTACAAGTTATTCTGCATTTGTATGGCTTTGCTTTTAATTTCAGTTTAGGTACTCACAAGACTTGACGTGGGTTAAAAGCTTGGATATTTTTGCCAAAATATCAGCCAATACCTCATATATATTAGTTATATTTTTTTGCACATTTTATTTTCATGCAGGATGCAATAAGCCCATTATTGTAAAGCTTGTAAACTAGGGTGTTTGTACTGGTAAGGTACACTTAAATAGATTTGGACGATCTGACTAATCTGATTGTTCAAGTGTCCCTAATGGAAAAACCAAAGAAAAGGAAAAAAATGAGCAAATACCCTAAGAGTAGGATCACATTAACGTTAATCAGGGCTTGCGTTAAAAACATAGGTTTTGGTAGCATAAACGCGGTGCTACTGCCATGTTAGCGCTGTGTTAACACAGACAATATTACTCTATGGTGATGCGGCCCGCAGCACGTCTATAACTCCGGTATCTGATTGAAATTTTGCGTTATTTCCTAACGCAAGGAAAGACGCTACTGAAAGCGTCTTTTCTCGCATTGGGAAAAAGCGCGAGATTTCACTCAAATGCCGTCATTTCAGCTGCGGTAGGGGCTGCATCACCATATATAAGCTTTGACAGCGTTAATGTGATGCTTCCATTGCGGTAGCACCGCGTTTATGCTGACAAAACCTATGTTTTTAATGCAAGCCTTGAATAACGGTAATGTGACCCTAGCCTCAAATAATTTAATAAATTGCAATAGTGAATGAAAATAAAAGTCGGATATGTGTAACATCTTGATAAAAAAAGTAAAATCCCACCACATCAAAGTAACGTCATTAGCACGGTCCTACCCTAGCATCAAATATTAAAAACATGTCAGGTGACGTAAACATGATAAGGATTGAGCAGGGGCCAGGGCCTAAGGCTAGGGTCACACTTGCTTCACACTTGCGCCTAACGCAAGCACTAGAAACGTAGACATTTTCACTGCAGCGCATACCATTAACGCTATGTACTGCCATGGAACGCAGCCCCATAGAAACCCATTGTTTACCTTAGCAGCAGCTAAACACAAAGCATCAGGAAGTGCACTTTTCACCAGTACACAGGAAAACATTGAAGGCAACGTTTCTTGTGCGCTGGTGAAAAGTGCACTTCCTGATGCTTTGTGTGTGCATGCAGCATGCGGGTGCATGTTCACACAGGTCACAAAACAGCAAAACAAAAGAAAAGAAACAAAAATGAGCTGATATCCTAAAATAAGTAAATAAATAAATTGCAATAGTGCATGAGAATAAACATAGGGTACTTCGTAACATTATTTTGATCAATAAACATGTGTTACTAATAGGCTGTAAGCCAGATATTGTGCATCTATATATGTACAACCAGTGCCCTGCTCGAGTCTTTTTTTATGTGCAATTTTAATACTATGCAAGGTGATGATGATTCTTTCATCAGTATTTTGCCGCTTTGTTGCCTCTATTAAGGGATTTGCTGAGTTGTGTGAATGCATTTGTTTCCGTGACCTTGGCAGGTAAATACTGTCGCCCTTTCACGATTTTGCTATAATGGAACCATCCAGTCCGGGACACATTAAATACAGGCTCGCATCCTATACCTACCTGCTCAAGGATATCTTTTTTTCGAATTGTACCTCACAGATTTAAATGACTCACCCAAGGAGAAGAAATCCCTACCTATGAAGAGACTACCCACTGAATGCAACTATCGTGAAAATGGTCTACAGTTGACCGCAACGCGTTGGCATCTCAAGGTTGCTGTCATATCTGAATCTAATCAAAGAATACTTTTTGCATTCAAAAAGGAGTGTGCAATTGTAATTCACGTCATGCTCTATGAGGGATCACACCAATCCCCTCAATTAGCACCTCCACCATTGAAATATCTCAGTGTGCACGCCATTTTTTGTTTCTTAGCATACAGCTGCAAACATTTAAAGTGATTCTGATTAATTTCATTTGTGAAGAATTTGGGAAATTGTTGTATCATAAAGTACATTAGCAGTTTCTGGAAGGTACTGCTTCTGCACTACAATCATTCAATCTCCTCATTTGCTCTGAGATATAGTGGTAAAATAGAAGGCTTTTCTGAAAAATAAAAATAACCAAGTGTGTCTATGTTTTTCTAAAACCTAAATAAAGTTTTCCAAATACATATGAGAAAAATGTCTTTTCTGATGAGACAAAGATTACATTTTTGTCCCATAATTCTAAAAGGTATGTTTAGCATAAAGTCAATGTTGTGCATCACCAGAAACACACCACATCCACGTAGAGATGAGCGATGTTCAATTCGAAATGTTTGCCAATCTCAAATTCGAGCTGTGTTGGGTGGTGTTCGAGTCATTCGACGAATGCGAACAATTAGGTTCAAACTCGACAGTTCGAGTTTATGTTCGATAACGGTTCATTCACCAAAAGCTTAACCCTAACCCTAATACTGTTAATGAATGTTAATATCCAGTTTCAGTGTATAGTGTGTGGGGAACCGGTTTAGATCAGTGATGCAGAAATAATGTCGATCTCCATTTTTTTTCTCCTAACTGCATATACAGTGGGGCGGTGCAGGCTGTCAGCCAATCACACACAGCAAAGTGCATTTTTTGCACACAAGCAAGGGCATGTGTCATTGGCTGTGTATGTCACATGTTCTTGCCCTATAAGACCCAGCCATTTTCCCCATCACCACCATTTCCTCAGTGCTGCAGTTGTGTGTCAGTCAGGCACTGCTACTGCTGCTGTGGGCGCTATAAACTGTTAGTTAGATAAATAGTGAGTGAATCTCAAGTTAGAGAGACAGATAGGTTTAGGGTGTAGGGACTAGTTAGAATCTCAGCCCTTTTGAGGGCTACTTCAGACAAGTAGGGAGTAGGGATTAGTTGTAAATATCAGCCCTTTTCAGGGCTACTTCAAAGAAGTAGGGACTAGTTATAATATCAGCCATTTTGAGGGCAACGTTAGAGCAGTTCCGATTAGTTTTTGCCAGGCAGGTGTGTGTCAGTGCTGTGCAAGTGTTTTTCACAGCATCTGGCCAAATCTAGCTCAGCCAATCCTTTAGATCTGAGACCACTCCAGCAGCTCCAGAAGAAAACTACACCGCAGTGTCTGATAGTCAGCGGTGTAGCCCAGCTGTAAAGTAAGCTACACCGCCGGTCTATCCAGTAGCCATTTTTTTACTGCAGCTAGTCCAGGCAATTTTTTTGGGCTACTAGCAGTGTCTGGTAGTCAGCGGTGTAGCCCAGCTGTAAAGTAAGCTACACTGCCTGTCTATCCAGTAGCCAATTATTTACTGCAGCTAGTCCAAGCAATTTTTTGGGCTAGTAGCAGTGTCTGGTAGTCAGCAGTGTAGCCCAGCTGTAAAGTAAGCTACACCGCCTGTCTATCCAGTAGCCAATTTTTTACTGCAGCTAGTCCAGGCAATTTTTTGGGGCTAGTAGTAGTGTATGGTAGACCGTGGTGTAGCCCACTTGTGAACCAAGCTACACTGCCTGTCTAGTTCAGACTAATTTTAAACTGCACCTAGCCCAGCTAATAGTTTGGGCCTAGTAGCAGTGTCATTTAGATAGTGGTGTAGCCCACTTGTGAACCAAACTACACTGTGTGCTTATTCCGGCGTTCATATCCCACAGCTCAACGACTTGCATCGCTCCAGAAGTCTTTCGGCCTGCTGCTTCTTTGGCTGAAATGCGATGTGCCGACTTGCTGGAATGGCAACACCGCTGAGCCCTGGTGCAATACGTTATGATGTATAACCTGTGGCAATGAGATCCAGAGGTGGGGCAGATCGCGCTGCTGGAGTGGTCTCAGATCAAGGACCTATGCACCCTTCTGCACAGTTTTGAAATGGTGACAAAGATGTGTAGTGCTGACGATGCCATTATCAGCATGACTATTCCGGTTATCTACATGCTGGAACACACTCTAAACAGTATTCGGAGTCAGGTGGTGGGAGGAGGAGGTGGTGGAAGTACAGGAGGAGTCCTATGCGGAAGGGATAACAAGATCACCAAGGTCCTCATGGTCAGCAGCATCAAGACAGCAGGCATGGGAGGGTGGGGGAGAGGGATTAACGAGGGCGCATGGTAGCAGCCAAACTATTGAGGAAAGTACAGGAGCCCAGGAAGAAATGGAGGATGAACTGGCGATGGGCATGGAAGACTCAGCAGATGAGGGAGACCTTGATGACATTTCTGTTGTGCGAGGTTGGCGGGAGAGGGCAGAGGAAGGAAGCATGATTCTGACCTCCCACCACCAACACAACAAGGACTTGGTCCTCCTGGATGCGCAAGACACATGAGCGCCTTCTTGCTGCACTACCTGCAACATGACCCTCAGATTGTCCAAATTAGAAGTAATGCTGACTACTGGGTTGCCACACTCTTAGATCCCCGGTACAAGACAAAACTTGGTGAAATAATTCCTGCCATAGAAAGGGATGTACGCATGCAGGAGTATCAGCAGAAGCTGTTACACAATCTTAGATCACCTTTTCCACAAAACACCAATAGTACACAGAGTTAATCTCACAGGAGTATCTCCCAGTGAACATCGATGCCATGACTGGGGAACTGGAGTCTTGCTTATTTTGGGCTTCGAAGCTGGAAAAAAGGCCTGAGCTTGCCACTCACGCCTTGGAGATCCTGTCTTGCCCCGCAGCCAGCGTTCTCTCTGAACGTGTCTTCATGTGGCTTATCTGTCAGCAGTTTAGAATTTGTGGACAGACTAACGTTCATCAAGATGAACAAGTCATGGATCCGCAAGGACTTTTCTACCCCTGTGTCATACTGAGGAGACTAAAGGCTTGTGGATATTTGATTGTGCTTCATGACTGTAACCATTTAAAGTTTGCAACTGTGAAGCAATTGATGCCATTTAAGTGGTGTCTATGCCCAAATTTTTGGAAAAAACGGAGACTCTTGTTGGAGTCCCCTAAATGTGTTTGAGAAGAGTTTAGAAGGGCATGCCATGCCTATATCTGTGTCTCATCCTCCTTATACTCATCCAGCTCTTTTCTTTTCCCATTTTTATATGTAGTTTTCACTTTTCCATATGTTTGTTGTGTCTTCTGAGTAGTTTGTCACCTTTTGGACACCTTAGAAGGTGTTTTCTATGTGTGTGTGTGTGTTTGTGCTTGCCTGCCATTGCTTTCAATGGTGTTCAGCGGTGCTCGATGGTGTTGGACAAACATTCGGCAAACATTCGACGAACACCCCCCCCCAATTCGACAAATCGAATTCGAACACTAAGATGGTGCCTCATCTCTAATCTACAGTGAAGCATGATTATATTTTAATTGTTTTTTCAGAAGGTGGAGCAAATTAAAGAAATTATGAAAGTTTCAGATTTTGCAACAAAACCTTTAGGCATCTTCAAAAAATCTATACATAAAATCGAATATCACCTCTCAGCACATCAATAACCCTATGCATACCTCAAAAGCAACAAAATAATAGCTTCAATAAGAGAATCAAACTTTTAGACTAGCCCTACCACAGTCAAGAATAATTGAAAATAAGGGGCGTGGCCTGCTGATAAGGGAGTAGGATGCTTTCTGCTGCAGCTCTGCTCCACTGAGCCCCTAAAGCCATATTATATAGTGCTGACTGCCGCTATATTTTCATGGGCAAGACCAGGAGACTCCCTGGAGGTACCGGAGCAAACAGCCCGATCCCCAGAGCAGTATCGACCGCTTACTTCGCTCTGGCGTGGTCTCTCTCACAGACCCGCACCTCCCAAGATGGCATCGACTCCTGACCATGCTGGTGCAGCGCCGTGGGATAGGAGACACAGAGGATGCCGATATGAGGTCATAACTTGTGCAGAACTAAGTACATACCTTAAGCATCTGCCTACTAAGTGGGACTTGGAGAAATTTGCTTGCCGCCTGGAGGGTACATATTAAAAAAGAGATCCAAGCTCCTAAAGTTGAATTTACATCCAGGGTTGAGGAGATAGAGAGGGCCAAGGAGGAAATCCTAGATTAGCTGCATGCCCATAGAAAACTCCCGCAGTCGCACACTTCCACCATAGAAAAGCTACTATATGGCCAGGAGGATGTAGAAAACTGTAATCGGAGGTCTCCCAGAAATGATTCCTCTCCATGGATCTAGAGAAAGTGGTTCAATCACTCTTTTAAACAAATCCTAGGATAGGACCAGGTACCCACAATTGAACTGGACAGGGTCCTTGTAGCCTAATCACCACGACCACCAGCAGAAGCTAGACTTCGAGATGTGATATGCCCGATCCATTTTTTTTACTATCAAATTAAAGAAAGGAATGGTTCAAAATAAAAAAAAATGACATGCCCACCTTTACACCGAGTGTCCTGCGATGCGTGGTATCCACCTCTGATGCCTGAAGGACCTTAATCAGCAGTGATGTGACACATCAACTGATCAGGTTGACCCACCCCTTCCCGGTCAGCTGATTAAGGTCCTTCAGCCATCGGAGGTGGATACCACACATCTCGGGACACTCAGCGGAGGGGTGACTATTTTTTTTTAATTTTTAACCATTTATTTCTTTAATTTCACTTTAGCAGTGTAAGTAAATACACTGCTAAAGTGAAAGTTACAGTGCCAACACCACTTGCTTGGCTCTGCTCCACCCAGATCTTTCTGTGTCCGGATACCTCAAAATCATGGATCCGGACAAAGAAATGGTATCCAGAGTTTAAAATAAAGACCTGTTCATTCCTGTCCGTGTGGTCCTGCAAAAAATAGGACCCCACGGACAGAAACAAGACCGTGGTGTGAAACCAGCCTAAGTAGTACAAGGAGTAGTAGGAACAATTTGAGCAAAATAGTTCTGAGGAGTTAGAGACTGAAACTAGGCTGAATGTTATACTTAATACTCAAGTAATGAGTAAGTGTTCCATGTGGCTTTAAGTAGGCCCAGGCAGGAAACAAGATGGCTCCCACAGGTTGAAAAGTGGCCATCTTAATAATGGGTAATTGCAGAAACCCAATAACAGTCAAAAGTGCCAAGGAGTTGAAATGCAGCCCAATTTAACAAAGTAAATAAAAGCAGCCAATAGTGGTCAATCTGCAGGACAACAGAATCCTAATAGAGACATTTGGTTTGGCCAAAGTGAAGGAATTTTTGTAAGTATTGTAACAAGATTGCAATCCCCTGTAAACATTAGCAATCCTGATTTATAGGTACTTTTAATTCCTTTACTTAGCATTTTAAGAAATATTATGGTTGTAAGAAATGTAAAGGTGAGACACATGTAGGAACTAAAAGAACAACCTGTGTTTTCATCCATAGAACAGATGTCTACAAGGCTAATATGAAAGGACACTGCTAATGTCACAGCATTAGTGAAATCCAGCACTAGCACTGTGACATATGTAGAAATAAGAGGAAAATATTCATAACTTATTAAAATTCAGTAATCAACATAATAGATTCTATTAAGTTGGTAAGTTTAAGTGACTCTTAAGGGGCCGTCACACGCGTCAATATCGCTGTCAATATTGCTGATGCACGTGACGTTGCAGCAATATTGACGCGTGTGACAGGGCGCATCAACCAGCGATACATCGCTGGTTGATGGTCGCCAGGTTTTCGGACTGGACCAAAAACCTGCCGATGGTTGCCCAGTGGACACGCAGCATCGCTGCATGTGACACCGAGATGTGCGATCAGCCAGCTCCCAGCGCCTCTCAGCAAGCGCTGGGAGCTGGTAACCATCGTAAACTGCGAGTAACTAGGCAGCATGCGCTGCCTAGATACCCGATGTATACCTTGATTACCAGCCTTCTCCCCTCACCGGCTGGTATCCAAGGTACACAGCCGGTAACTAGGGTCCCTAGTTACCCACAGTTTTCCATGAATACCAGCCTGCAGACATCGTGGAAACGATATTTAAATCATTTCCATAATGTCGCTGGTCCAATGATCGCTGGTGAGTCTGCCTGTGTGACAGCTCACCAGCGATCATCTGTCAATGTCGCCAGCGATCAGATAGCTGACGACATTGATGTGTGTGACGCCGGCTTTAAAGTGACAGTACCTTTGAACTGCATTGAACTATGCATAAAGTATAATGACATATTTTTGTGACACTGGTCACTAGTCTTAAACTATGTTTTTAAGTACTGGTTATCTACCAGTACCAATTATCATTGAAGTGCGGTTTTATTCGTCAACGTGTTTCTGACAAAATGATTTTTTTCAAGATCAAAAGGCTTTTGTAGTTTGTCCTGATGAGCATTTTTTTCAACACACATTGACGAATAAAAACTACACTTCAATACACGCTGACTCCTGTTTCATCATTGAACGTCCGGCAGCACAAATTTGTACGTGTTTATGTCCTTTAGTTTGCTATAATCTAAAGTGTGGTTCTGCAGCAGCCCTCCATACATATGTGCTAATAAGGGTTGTGACTTCACAATGGAACCAGGTGAGCATCATCCCCCATTGTCTAATTAGATGTTACTAATGGCGGGTTTACACGTCGCGATATCGTAGTACGATTTCAATCAAAAGTCACGTGGTTCAATCGTCGGAGCCGAAATCGTGCCTGCGTTGTATGGTGTGAACGTCCAATACGATGCAGGCACGATGTCAATGCGATATCGGGGATTGAATGAGCGTGCTATTCAATGCTCCGATATTGCATAGCGATTGAAGCCGGATCGTGCTGTGTAAAAGCCCAATTACGATGCGATTTCATACGTCACCCATTCACTCCCATGTTAACTATGCGATCCTGGGTTGGGAGGCGGAGACATCGCACGGACGTTGTATTCCGATATCGCGGCGTGTAAACATTCAATGCGATGCGGGAGGAACGTGCACTAATTGCGCGCTCCCGCGCCATTGAGTTGCGATATCGCAACGATATTGAAGCGTGTAAACCCACCATTAGGGCCGCTTTAAACACACAGATATCTGTGACCAACTTCTGAACAGATCTCTGGTTGCAGTGAAATCATGGACACATTGTTCCATTTTGTACACAGCCACAAAATGGAGCAATGTGTCCGTGATTTCACTGCAACCAGAGATCTGTTCAGACGTTGGTCACAGATATCTGTGTGTGTAAAGCGGCCCTTAGGTTAAACCCTATTTGCGCTCTTGTTTATTCTGGCCATTTTTCATACTGTTGATCTACTTGACAGAGCTGTGTAGAAAAAGTTGCCACATTCTGCAGGCAAACCTTTACAAAATGAGTGTCTTCATAAGCCAGGAAATACATGAAATGTGGATGCTGCAGATCTTTAAGATACAAAATAGAAAAAATCTACTATGTTGAAATTTTAATTTGATTTGTCTCAATTAAATTTGCCATGGATTGCAGGCACTTCAAGTTCCTCTGAAAAAATCTGAAGCGTCCCAAGAATACATTTAACTTTTTCAAGGCAAACTGATTTTTAAGGCAAATCAAGTTCTAGCATTGTTAAATTGCCATGCTGGATGGTAACCTTGAAGTAAACTAGATGTAAAAAATAACAACTTATTTATACTATTTTGTAAAAAAAAACCTGGTCAAAAATATCCTTTTTAGTCTTTTGCTATCAGGCAGATCATTTTGTGCACGACACTGTGTCACTTATTGACTGCCTTGCAGTGAAGTGCTGCTGCTGTAATTTAAACTGAGCCTTTTTTTTCCTTAGTCACACTGCAGCTGTGCAGGTGAAGCTTCATGAATGTGGTGGGTGTGACTCATAGCTCAGGTGAAGTGAGGGGTGTGTCTGAGATTTCTGCTCTCTACCCCCTCAGCCTTAAATAGTTCAGCTTCCTTCCACCAGATGTTACTGATTGAGTTTCATTTCTCATAGTAGACCTGTGGTGTGCAGTTGTGTTACTGGAGCTGCTGCTATCACCTTCATTTGAAGCTGCTGGGTTTTTCAGGTCCGTGAGTGGAGGTAAGGGCTTTGTGCCAGGGGCTTTTTAGAAGCTTAGGAGAAAGGGTGGTAACTCGGACCTCCTCACCTCTGAAGGTGATGAGGTCCGAGTCGCCACCCTTTCTCCTAAGCTCCTAAAAAGCCCTTGGCACAAAGCCCTTACCTCCGAAAACAGAGTGAGCCAGGGACCCCAGTATCAGGGTCCGTTTAGCTCCCCCTGAATCCCTTCACTCACCTCACCATCCGGTTCCAGATTCCCTCCCCCCTAAGCATGACACATTGACTCAAAAAATGTCACTGTTACAGGTAAAATCATCCTGCTGTGACTTAGTTCAGTTATATGCCACAGAGTCCATAAAATCCTTCGCACTTTGCACAATACACTTGCCAGAGTAAAAAGAGTCCACTTGTGGTTTACATTAAATATCACTACTGCCCAGACTTCTTATTCTAGCGATAATGGTGGTGCTTTTCCTGCTGTCGCTAGTTCCCACATTATAGGCCATGGCAACGTTTTTTTCTTTTAAACTTCATTGAATTTATTAATTTTCTTTTTACCATATATTTTTGCATCACTAATATAAATTTGGACAATCTTTTCAAAGCCAATTATCCAAACCTTGCCTAAAGGATTATAAAATAAATGGTAGGCAGATAGATAAGTGTACATGATAGTAAATTTGAAAACAGGCTGCAGTTATAGGTGTGGTATGAAAGGACTAGCAAAGTAGATGCGCAAAAACAGACATGTTGTTAAAGTAATACTTTTTTAAACACTTTATTCCAATTTTTTTAAAACAAAATTCAGCCATTTCCTAAAATTGAAAAAATCAGAAATGTTAGGTATGCACATGACCATAATGTCTACACCTGCAACAGGGTTCTGTATGGGCCATAATCAATTCAACTATCTTTAGGTAAGAGTAGTCCAAACAGAATTTGGAGACCATTAGGGCCACGTCACATGGTTCAATTTGCAGAACTATATTGTTAGCGATCACATGCACGCGCAATCGCTAATAATATCGTTCACATCGTTGGTGAGCTGTCACACAGGCAGACTCAGCAGCGATGTGGACCAGCGAGAATGCTGGTAATCATGGTAAACATATAGTTACTAGGCGCCGCGTGGCACTTAGTAGCCCGATATTTACCATGGATACGAGCTCCAGCATAGGCTGCGAGGCGCTGGGAGCTCGTTCATCGTTGCTCTGCCGTTGTCACTCGCAGCGATGCTGCGTGTCCTTCGGCCGACCAACGATAGATTTGTGAACATGTTCACAAATCTGCAATCAAACGATTTTTCAAAGAAAAATCGTTTGATTACACACAGTAAATTGAACCGTGTGACATTTTAAATGTGCTTCAAATTACTACATTATTGAATCCTTTCTATTTTTATCTGCATGTGTCACATATATACCTGGATAATTATGGGTTTGTCTCATTTTTCACCAAACAAACTCAGACTCATCATATCATGGATTTCACCTTTAAAGCTGTTCTGTGGTACCTGCAACCAAGATGTTTGAAGACCTTTTAAATGAATATACCTACGGTATGTTGTTTCTACTAAGCTGCTTCACTGCTTGTCACTGAGAATGATGCCGGACGGCTGGAGAAAGCTGCTTATAGTAAGCTGATTTCTGGCAGTTAATATAGATATTTTTCAGAACTGAATCTTTAGTGTTTCACAGAATTGTTTATTATATTAACTTACAAAAAGGAAGATTTTCTATCAAGATTCTTGAGGCTTGAAGACAACAACCTCTCAAGTTTAATCATGTGTTACCCTTCTGAATCTCTCCCATAATTGCCATTGTCAGACACTTCTAACTAAACCAAAAAGAAAATCACAAATTATAAAAAGAGGTATTTTTTAGCAAGTTCAATAGACAGTTGCAATCATCACTTATATGGGTTTTAAACTTTTGGGAGGAAAATTAATAAGGGATATCCCATTTACATCCTGTGAATTACACAGTGGGGCCTCCAAGAATGAGATAATTTGTTCACATTATGCAGATATTTTAATAAATTAAGATCTGGGAAAATTGGAGGCAAAATCAAAATCATAAACTTTTTGTCATATTTTTAAGCCTTTTGTGAATATTTTTTTACAATGTCATTTTATGATTCTACTGTAAATAACTTTTTACATAATTTAAGCCTGAGCTATGTAGCATTGTCATAGCTTGCATAGGTGCTGTGGCTACACAATGCAATAAGTGTACCGCCCCAGGGTATGGGAACTCAGATGTCTGGGTCCTCAGCTTCGGTGGGGGATCTCACTGGTGGCCTGCCCAGACTTGTTGCCCCGAGAGGGAGACAGCTGCCAATTAAGGGGTTGAAGTCTTTATCTCGTGACGCCACCTGTAGTGCATGGTGACTAGACACCAGCTCCACCACAGTCCTCTGGAGGAGCAGCTCCCTACAGGTAGACCTAATCCTCCGTGGCAGTGTTACCTGATGCCGGCACAATACAAACATTTGAGAAAAGTCAATGAAGCAGGACAGAGACACAGAGGCACTTTACTCTTCCAGGTACTTTACTTACATGCCTACATGCATGATACAGGGTCTGGAACAGGGTCTGGCCTAGCATTTCAAGTAGTGATGGGCGAATCCTAAACTACTCGGAATTGCTAGACTCCGACGAGTCTGAGTCCAGGACTCGCTACTCGTTGCTAGTCTAGCGATTCCAATGTTAATGAATGGGGAGGCGAGTATTGCAGCGATTCCTCTGCTGCCGGACCCTATAAGGGGTCTGACAGCAGAGGAAAAACCTGCAAATCCCCATGTTATTCTTTTAAAGCCAGCAGCAAAAAGCCGCTGGCTTTTAAAGAATAGTAAAAAAAAAAAAAGCCACTGGCTTTTAAAGAATAGTAAAAAAAAAAATAAAGGATTGAACCGGGGGAGGGGTGGGGGTGGGGGTCATAATGACCTGAGCTGAACCCTGACTGTTTAGTCAGTTCTCAGCTCTGCTACATCCCTGTCTGTCTAAGCACAGACAGGGATGTAGTAGAGCTGAGATTGCGTTTTGGAGTACGTCGGACGGAAGAGGATTTTTTTAATTAAAGATGGAGTCCCTAATGTCTTTTTTTTTTATTTCTAATAAAAAAAATTTCTCTGTGTTGTGTTTTTTTTAAAACAATTTAATAGAAATTCATGGCGGTCATGTCTAATATTGGCGTGACCGCCATAAATTTCGGGCTTAGGGCCAGCTGATAATACAAAGCTGGCCCTAACCTCTTTATTACCCAGTGAGCCACCGCCACCAGGGCCACTGGAAATTCTCAATACGTGTGATGTTTCACATGACCCTGTTGCCTTTGAAAAAAATAATGTTGGATCCAAAATGGCCGACTTGAAAATGGCCACATGGTCACCACCCATCTGAAAAAGTTTTCCCCCTCCCATATACTAATGTGCCACAAACAGGAAATTGATATAACCAACCATTCCCATTTTCTTCAGGTGTATCCATATTGATGGCCACCCTGTAGATATGGATGTAGGATATGATTTATCCTTACCTGATGTGTCACTTTCTGATATTAATTGTGTGGTGAATAATGAAAGTAATACACAGTTTAATAAAGATGCTGAGCAAATTACTTTCATGTTTAATGAACAAATACTATTGCTGATTTGAATACTTTGGTAATGTAAAATGATGGAATTACCAATGTAAAACAAAAGAATTTGGTGATGGATATTAAAAATCCATCATACTATCTGAAAAAATTGAGAGTTGAAATGTAGCGCCCCACTAGTCAGAGCACTACAAAAAGGTACTGCACCCCTAACAGAAGGTGCAGTATGCTTTGTCCTGGTAGGGGGTAGTAGAAGCCTGAAGCTCCATCACCACACACACACACCTTGTGATAGGAGACAAATCAGATGCCCGTTACCAGGGTAACGGGTCCTGGTGGGAGGATATGCTAGGTGATATAGTGAGAGGGGAAAGTGCGGAAAACAGAGAGAGAGAAACAGTCTCAGTAGAAACAGTAGAGAAGCAGACAAGGAATGGAGAAGAGTGGAAGTGAAAGAGAGTGTAAAAGAGGAGCACCTCAACTTGGTGATCCAGACAGAGAGAGGCAAAGAAGAGGGCGACCAAACACTCTGGCCCAGTCCGAAGCAGGGTATCGGCTCCGACATGGATCAGAGGTCCATGAACCGAAAATTACCTGCGTGTTCGATGTCTTCATAGGAGCACGATCCAACCGCCCAAATCAAGCACAGTCTCCACCTGAAGCGCTAGAGTTGGTTGGGTTCCCTTTGGAGAGAAAGAGGGTTCCCATATCACCCGACGGGCCTGGTTCAACAAGTGGGATCCATGGAGAGTAGCGCATGGAGGAAGGAGTGCGCAGAGGTAGGACAAAGCGAGTATAGAGAATGAACATCACCGGAGCTTCAGAGGGACACTGCCTACTGCCAGGACCACCCGGTCCACTACTCTTGCTGAAACAACTGCATATTCTGTAAGACTGCAGATTACGTGTTTGTGTTCTTTGCCGATGAATCGTATTTTACCTGCACAGCACCACAGAGACCGCGCAGCCCCATTCGAGCCGCACTGCCTGATTCATCCATTGTTATGCTACAGCCCCGGGAATCCCGCTCTTCCTGTAGGAAGCTAAAACACCTTGCTGCCGCCCATCACCCCGGAGGCCCCAGCAGCGCCGGTGCCATCACCAGATCTACAGGTGGCGTTACGAGCTTCATAAACTTTATTATTTTTCTTTTTCTTCTTTTTATTGTCACCGCAAGGGCACAGGCTCGGGCACCGACCACCCGTGACATTCACCACACCCGAACACCCGAGACCTGAGTACCCCAGACCCTTGTGAGCCAGATAGAAATATTTGATGTATTTCAAGCATTGGTAGAACAAGAACTCAAAGAATTAGAATCTTCCATTGAATCTAAACCCTGACACAGCAACCTGTATGAATAAGAGCCTAAAGCTCTTACTGATTTGAAAATTAATCCTGAGATGGTAGTTCAGAAAGCAGACAAAGGTTGCTTTGTCGTGGTTTTGGATGCTGATTTGTATAAAAACAGGTAATGATGATTTTGAATGATGAAACCACTTGTAGGAAAATATTATCTAATCGTAGTGAAATATTCAAAGAAAAGGTATCTGATCTAGTGAACGGTAGTGTAAGTAGAGGGGTGATCGATAGTTGTACATCTAAATTTTTATTATATGATCAAAGTACGGCTGCTATTTTTAACGGTCTACAAAAACTGCACAAGGAGGTTTTCTCTTCTTCGCTATGCCCAAAAATATTAGGGATACGAGCTACATGACAATATCTGAGCCATTCCCTCCCCCTGCCTCTCTGTGCTGCTTCTGCTGTGCTGGCTCTGTCCTCCTCCTCTCTGTCACTCATCCTGCCGCACACAGCATGCAAATCATTTGTCCTGATATCAGCTCCAGATTCCTGCCCTGCTGTCTGAACAAAGCATAAACAGCACAGCAGGAGGTGGCACAGAGCGGCAGAAGGGGATGGAATGGCCCCCATGAATCAAGCTCACTCCTGCACCAGGGAATGCCCTGCTGACTTTTAACAGTGAATTTGCCTAAGACTATAACTCAGGGTACACAGCACACATACACATGGGGGACCCCTTCCCTGAATTTTGAATTGCATTTTAGATTGCCATGCAGCACGGGGGTGACAGGTCCTCTTTAAGAGATAGTACTTCTGTTTTGCAGGTTTTTAATAATCTGGACTGGAAAGAAAATTACAGTTTCATATCTTGTGATATAATAAATCTATAATCCTCCATACCGCATGATTTATCTCTTATGGTAGTGATATATCACTTAGATTCCTTCAGCAGTTACAAACCAAATTAAAGGAATTTATTTTACATGCTGTTGACTTTCTATTAAAAAACAATTTCTTCATGTTGAAAAAAAATTCTATCTTCAATTGAAAGGAGCCCCAGTAGGCTCTTGCTTCTCGACAACTCTTGCAATGTTATTTGTGGGTTGGTGGCAGAATTTCTGTTCCTCTTGCAATAATTAATGGCTTGAATCAATATCCTGGTACGGTTGCTATGCAGTTGATGTCTTGATTTCGTGGTCTGGTGACATGGTGGCTGAGCCAGGATTTATGAGATACCTAAATGATAACCCCTGTAATTTAAAATTTACTTACAGCGGTATGATAAGAATAAACAGAACCTTGAGACTTTAATCTTTAGAAAGATAGTAAGTGTCAATACCATTCTGCTGATAGCAGTCATCTGAGCCATACGATCGATCCTGTCCCTTATTGAAATCATGGCAAAGCGAATCAGTTCAAGTAATCAGCTCTTTCAAAAGTAATGTGGCCATATGACAGAGGCCCATAGAAAAGTGCCTTCAAACCTATCTAAATCTGTGAGGCTTTTGAAAAAGTACCAAATTGAGAAAGAAAACCATGCTTAGTGGAAAAAGAAATATGACAAAAAAGGACAGAAATTGATATAGGATATTTAGTGGAAAGGAATATCCCGATTGGGAAAATAATAAAGTAAAAAATGTTTCAACTTTTAGTACACCATACAGCTTGCAGTATAATAAAACTAAGAATATCTTGAGTACCATCTTTTTCCCTTTTTTCACTTTATAAGACACACCAGATTATAAGAGGCACTCCAAATTTGGTGATGGAAAAAAGAAATAAAATAATTTTTAATGTTAAATGGGGTCAGTCTTATGATGCCAGTGTCCGTCTTACAATCAGTATTTATGTCTACCATCCTGGTGTATTTATATTCCTCATTTTAGTAGATATGAACCCCCATCCTGCTATATATGTCCCCCATGCTGTTACACATAGCACTCCATGCTGGTACACATAGCACCCCATGCTAGTACACATAGCACCCTATGCTGGTACATATACCTTCCATGCTGGTACACATAGCTCCCATGCTGGTATACATAGCCCCCATGCTGGTATATATAGCTCCCATGATGGTACATATAGCTTCCATCACAAATAGCCCCAAAATTGTACACATAGTCCCCATAATGGTGTACATAGCCCCCATGATGGTATACATAGCCACCATCCTTGCGCACACTTAAACAATAAACGAGCATACTCACCTCTCCCCATGGCTCCTTGCAGCCAGTGACATCCGTCTGTTTGTCTGCTTGTGTCAGCATCCAGTCATGTGAGCAGCGTGCAGTGATGATGTCACTGTGCTGTGCCTCTCACATGACTGGATGCCGGCACAGAAAGTGGGGACCGGTCGAGAGAGGTGAGTAGGATATCGTAATGAAAGCAGGATAGGCAGTGACTATCCACACAGAATCGTATGGGGCTGCAGCTGCTAAGCTGTGGCTCATTAGGTTACTGTCATATGGGTTGCCCCCCCCACACCAGTGATGTAGAGGGGGATGCAGTGAATACTACATTATCCTAATAAGCAGGCCCATGTCATCATGCACTGCAGCAGCAGCCTGCTCCAGCCTCCTCGAGTCCTCAGACACCACTCCAAAGCTCCCCCCTAAAGCACAAAATAGAATAGATTCAGATTATAAAACGCACCCCCCACATATTCCCCAAAACTTGGATGAACAAAAGTGCATCTTATAATCTTAAAAATACGGTAAATTTATTTGAATATTAGATCAGGATACAACATCAAAAAATATTCTGTAGCAAGGACACACGTGTGTTGCCAAGAAAAGCAAGTCAATTGGAAATTTTGTTTTCTCCCGTTTATTTGGGGACGGCGACGCTGGAGGGCGCCAAAAACGTGCGCGCATCCGCAGTCACCGCCGACATCTCTAGCCCCGTTGCCAGGTGTGATGGGGACTTTAGGGTTTTTTAAATGCGAGGAAAAATGAGCAATGCTTGCCAGCATACCAAAAAAACTCAAAAACTTGATAAAAAATGTAAAGTAAACAACAGTGACACGGCACACGTTATGTATTGTGTGCAGTGTATACAGTGTAATATAAGGTACAAATGTTGCACAAGTAAGAAATTAAAGCGACTTGCTGAACAAATGTATTATATTGGTATTAACAACACATATTAGGGTACTTTCACATCAGCGGTTTTTGCCGATCGAGGCAGATGCGGTGAAAAAATAGCATCTGCCGCGATTACCGCATAACCGCTGCACTTGCCCCATAGAATGTCTATGCGAGCTTGCAGCAGGTGCAGCAAGTGCGGTATCGGCACTTGCCGCAGGTGTGGCCGCAAAAAAAACGCGGCTGACCGCGGTTATTTTCGCGGCCACACCTGCCGCAAGTGCCGAAACCGCACTTGCCGCACCTGCCGCACACTTACCGCAAGCCCCATAGTCATAGCATGGGGCTTGCCGCAACTGTGCCGCAAGTGCAGTGGTTATGCGTTAATCGCGGCAGATGCGGTTTTTTCACTGCATCTGCCGCGATCGGCAAAAACCGCTGATGTGAAAGCAGCCTTACTCAGGTGTCACTAAACATTTTATGCAGCAAGTTGGGGGGTCAATAAAAGATTTGAGAATTTTTGGAGTAGAAAAGGTTGATATCCTAAAGCGAGGAGACAGTTGGCAGAAAAAAACTATACATGAGGGAAGCTTTATTGATAATAGGATTAAACAAGAAATAACCACAGGGAATAAATAATAGGTGGGATACAATTTTAATTTACTTATATAATGATGCCCATTCTCTTGACCTATGTTTTATTTATGCATGGTGTTAATGCATTCTCCGATCTCTGCCTATGGACTCCTTACTGGCGGAGTGGCAGTCACGTCATAGTGACCGACTTCTGACCAGGAAGTTGCCAACAGTGGTGGGCAAGAAGAAAAGCAATCACTGTGTATGCAGCAACAATGGCACCATCCATCACCCACTCATGGTCCGAATATTGTATCCGGTCTTTCTATGTTAAAAAGGGCACATTCACTCTTTTCCCTGAGGCCCTCCAAAGTAGCCAGGCAACAAAATGCATTGGGGCTCTCTGTGTGAAAGCATTAGCATCTTTGAGCTATATGGGTAAGCATTAGTGATGGGCGAATCCTAAATTACTCGGAATCGCTTGACTCTAGCGAGTCCGAGCCCAGGACTCGCTACTCGTTGCGAGTCTAGCGAGTCCAATGTTAATGAATGGGGAAGCGAGTAATAGCGAGTAGTGTGAGATTTACAACTCGCAGATGTGTCTCGGAAGCTTCAGCCTGAAGCAATCCTAGTTTTGTCATGTATTTGCATTGCTCGTTTACTTTGTAAGTAATCGCTGACTCGCACAGATAAGAGTCCTGTCTTCTCTGTGTTCTGGCTGCCAGCTCCAGGGTCCTAGAGCCTGCCTGCTGCCTGATGTAGCAGTGCTGAGATTGTTCTCAGTCTGCTCAATCCCTGTGTACAGACATGAATGTCTGTGCACAGAGATGATGTAGCAGAGCTGAGATTGTTCTCAGTCTGCTCATTCCCTGTGCATAGAGATCTATATCTATACACAGGGGATGTAGCAGAGAGGACATCGCGTTTTGGACTGCGTCGGACGGAAGAGGATTTTTTTAATTAAAGATGGAGTCCCTAATGGCTTTTTTTTTTATTTCTAATAAAAAATTTTCTTTGTGTTGTGTTTTTTTTAAAACAATTTAATAGAAATTCATGGCGGTCATGTCTAATATTGGCGTGACCGCCATAAATTTCGGGCTTAGGGCCAGCTGATAATACAAAGCTGGTATTAACCCCTTTATTACTCAGCGTGCTACCGCCACCAGGGCCGCTGGAAGAGCGGGGTTCAGCGCCAGAGGATGGCGCTTCAATGAACGCGCCATCTTCTGGGGCGGCTGCGGGCTGCAATTTGCAGCGGGGGGTGCCCAGAAAGCTTGGGCATCCCTGCGCTGCGGATTCCAGCCCCCAGCTGCTTAGCTGTACCTGGCTAGACATAGAAATTGCGCGGAGCCCCACGCATTTTTTTTAAATTATTTCATGAAATTCTGAGATTCTGACTCTGACTCTGAGACTCTGACTCTGAAATTCATTAAATAATTTTTAAAAAATGCGTGGGGCTCCGCGCAATTTCTATGTCTAGCCAGGTACAGCTAAGCAGCTGAGGGCTGGAATCCGCAGCGCAGGGATGCCCAAGCTTTCTGGGCACCCCCCGCTGCAAATTGCAGCCCGCAGCCGCCCCAGAAGATGGCGCGTTCATTGAAGCGCCATCCTCTGGCGCTGAACCCCGCTCTTCCAGCGGCCCTGGTGGCGGTAGCACGCTGGGTAATAAAGGGGTTAATACCAGCTTTGTTATACAAGCTGGTATTAAGCCCGAGATTCTTAATGTCAGGCCACGTTTGACCCAGCCACTAAGAATCTCCAATAAAGGGTTAAAAAAACACAGAGAAAATTTTTTATTTGAAATAAAAAAAAAAGCCATTAGGGACTCCATCTTTAATTAAAAAAATCCTCTTCCGTCCGACGTAGTCCAAAACGCGATGTCCTCTCTGCTACATGCACAGGGAATGAGCAGACTGAGAATAATCTCAGCACTGTTACATCTCTGTGAGCAGGCGGGCTCTAGGACCCTGGAGCTGCACAGAGAAGACAACTGGACTCGGCTCGCAAAGAAACAGCAGTTACTTTGCGAGTCTCCCTGCTATCACTGGCACAGTAGCCAGTGATGACTCGCACGAGTCTAATGCAAACAATGGCAATCCTAGTTTTGTCAGTGTTTCTGACAAAACTAGGATTGATATTGATTTGCATTGGACTCGTGCGAGTCATCACTGGGAAACTCGCCGAGTACCGAGTCCTGCGAGTCCCTTACTACTCGCCGAGTAACGAGTCCTAGCGAGTAGATTCGCCCATCCCTAGTAAGCATGAGTCACTTTACTGGGTCTGATAGTCTTACATGGGTGAGAGCTCCTTTTATCTAGGCATCGTGTTGCCCCCAGTGGTTTATTTTCGCTTTATCACTGGACTCAATTACAGATTAAGTTTTTATTTCTTCTGAGTAATTATCATGTTCTCTGCCTAAAGTTTGTTCACTTGTTTTGATTGCACTGTCACTCTATATATTATGGAATTACAGACCTTACTTGCATCTATTTTTAGCTTCCCAAATTTATTATTTGTGGTTACTCGCTCTATCCATACCTCATGGGAAAAAAATATTGCGTTTGTGTAAAAAAAGACCTATACCTTTTCTTTTCTACTTGGTATTATATACTGTATAATATAATTATACTATATTAAAGAACACAACATTTTGTATTCTTAGTTATCTCCACTCTATCAGCCATTTCTGCTTGTAAAGTTATGTTCTATTCTCATATGCTATTCTGACCTATTCTCTATTTGGCAGAATATATGGAATCCTGGTAAAACTGGAGTCGCACAGAAATATAGGAAAAGCATAGAAATACTGGAAACAGAGATTTCCTTTTACTCTCTTGTCTCCTAATCATTGCTATTTGTCAAGGTTAAAATGACCCAAAGAATGTCCATGTTTAAACCAGATTGCAAATTCTGTTGATATGCCTTGTCAACCATTATATATTACCCCAAATTCGTAATCCGTCCAAAAGCCCCCACTTCTTGCGCATCTCTTATGCAACATGTCAATCTATTTTTGCATACTTTGAAACCCTATATAAGAACTCTGTTACAATAAACAGTTTGACACTCTCTTGTAAAGACCCTGACTCTGTCTTTGTGTTGAGCTTCTCCAAAGAATACGGTATACATGTGCTGATGCCAACATAACGTCGGAGCTACCTGAATGGACGAATCTCACAGCACTAACAACTGCCACTGCTCCCCTTGATTGAATCCAATAACCCTAAAAGCAGGGGTTAATCAATAATTTATTGTAAATTATTTCACCTGTATGTCAGTCTCAACATGTGTATATATGTATGTGTCAGTGTATTTTATTTTATCTATGACAAAGGGCGCATCTTGGACCCTAAAAATGCAACAGATCTGCTGTCCCCCATGTGGCATTTTAGTGTGAAGAATAAAGCATGTTTTTTTACCTTCACAATCCCAACACTTTTGTCCATAATTTAGGCTAGGGTCACACATAGAATTCCATTTTTGGAAGTGACTTCCATGACCAATCCGTTTTTTTTGGGTGCTTTTTGAGTCACCTGTACCTCTGAACGTTTTTGGACTTAGTCATTTTTTGTCCAAAATTCTTGAAAAAACTGATCCGTTTTTTTAAGGCACCCAAAAAGGGTCCATGTTAAAAATTTTTTATCTTGAAAAACGGACCCCAAAAACTTTGCTAGCAACGTTTTTTGGCTCAAAATCGTACCTAGCAATGTTTTCAGGTGCAGAAAAAAATGGATAGGGTGTTTATTACATCTAATCCGTTTTTCTATCCGTTTTTTGACTTAGAAAAAAAAATTCTGAAGTCAAAAACGGACCAAGGGCTTATGTGTGACCCTAGCCTTACTTCTTTTTTTCCATTTTGGATGCTATTTCCTGTTGGTTGGACATGTGGAAGGAGCATGTGTGAAGCTATAAGCCATAGAGGTATGCTATTACATAGGCCATAATACCTTTGACTTTGATTGCTTATTTTATCAAGTGCCTAATAATTTTGCACACAGTGTATACAACCCAATGCTGCACAAATCAATAAAGGTTTTTCAAGAGATATTAATTGAGCTAGGAAAATATTTAGCTTCCATCAAAGTGTCAGCAAATTTAATTTATTTTTTGTATCATTTCAGTAAATTGTAAATATCACACCTGAGTTTTTTTAGTTTAATGAAAAATAGCAAAAACATTTTTTTCTTAAATTTCATTACAGAATCAATTTTCCAGCAGTGAAACAAACAAAAACTGACAGTTTGATAAATATTGTAGCATTTTAATATAAAACTCTTTTTACATAGTCTAGATAAAGCTTTTTGACTGCTTGCCATTTTTGTAAGTTAAGTGATTTTGTCTTTTTTGAAGTTTTCTTCTCCAAACATTTCTGCCAAGCTTTTAAACTGAGGGCCCCAGTCACTTAAGAAATCATAATCCTGATCTACTTCCATACTGGTTGACTCTATGGAGCTCAGTGATTCAGCTACAGATCCAGAGCCTTCATAAGCATATGTTGCTAGTGAGTCATATGGTGGAGCATTTGGATCAACATCATGCTCTTGAAGCCTTTCGTTGATGAAATCTCTGATGTCACTATTATATTCCGCAGGTGGTTTATGTCGAGGCACACCTAAAGGATCAGGCTTTATGTCTCTCCGTCCCTTATTATCCTCAATGACCTTTGGATTTCTTAGGGCACCAATGTCAAAGGCCTGAGTGTCTTCTTCTCCACCTCCTTCATCATCATAATGGATTACATTATCTCTTATATCTTCTTTTGAGGTCATCAGAGCATCTTTCTTTTTCTGTCTTCTTAATGCTACATAAAGTACCACAATAACTGAAGAAAAAAAATGAAAAATTGAATTAATTTTTTCCTATTACGGTACTTGAATAAATAAGTTTGACAAATATAAATTGAACTAAAAGAGGAATGTGGGAGAAAAGAGAGTACCCAAAGTAAAATCATTCAAACTCTTAGCAGAAGTTCTTTGTATTATTATTATTAGTATTATTATTATTATTATTATTCGTTACTATAGCGCCATTTATCCCATGGCGATTTACATATGAAAAAGGGCATACATAGACAAGTACAATAAACGTGAGCAATACAAGTCACACACAAGTACAGAAGGAGAGGGGACTGGTATGGGAGAAAAGCAGAATACAGAAATCAAAGGCAGGACTGTCCCAATGGGGTCACCTTGTCGTGGTGGGACAGCTTATGCTTTTATATGATCATATCTATGATTATGTTTTTTGCACTATAGCATTTTCACTTTTTCATTTTTGGGGTATTTTGCACATTTGTTGCTTTTTTGTTGTGTGTTCTATTTTAAGGCAGGTGTGAACTCACGCCACTGCAGACTATCACCTTACTTTTATTTACAGAAATCAAAGGTGGAATGTGGGAGAAAACCCAAGATCCCAATGGAAACTCTTTGCAGGTGTTGTCCTTGGCGAAATTTGAAACCAAGACCAAAGTGCTGCAAGAATATTAAAGAAAAACACTGAACCATGCGCACTGGTAAAAAAAGATAATTACTTATTAAATAATTTATAAAACGCTTAAGATATGTTCCTATGGATCAAATACACATATATTTTGATTTAAATTTCCTGACAGAGTTATGTATTATAGTAGTAGTAGAATTTGATATCCTTAATATTAATTAAGATTTAGATATGTCAATTTATGCAGAGATTTAGCTGGAAAAATATATTGGAATCTGATAGTCCTCAGGGGTTGATACCTTTTAATGGCTAACTGAAAAGATGGTAAGCATAGCAAGCTTTCAGGACCATAGTGTCCCGAAAGCTTGCTATGCTTACCATCTTTTCAGTTAGCCATTAAAAGGTATCAACCCCTAAGGACTCTCAGATTCCAATATATTTTTCTATCTACTAACACGTTATAAATATTCTTTACCTTATCGAGATTTAACTAGTGATTTCAACCAAATGCAATGCAATGGATGAAATGAGGAGCTCAAGCACACTCTCTTTGCAATCTACAGGAAAGGTGTAAGTAAAATGGACACTAATTAGTTGTTTAATAAATAATGTCATTACAACTATTATTATTATTATTATTAGAAACGTAGAGAACCTCATGGTTTATCTTCTGAGTATTTAAAAAGACATACTTCTAGTGAATAAATGGATCTATCATCATGCCTGATATAAGCAGTGATGTCACTGCAGGGGGCGGGGCAATGTGGCCAAAACCGCCCCCCTCGCTCTGTGTTATGCTGCAGGCGAAGGAGACAATGATTGGCATCAGGTAGGCGGCGGTGGGCAGATTAAACATGCAGGGGGTATGAAACTGCCCTTTGGGGATTTACTAATCTAAATGTTTCAGTTTTATCGTAATGCCAATACTTATATGTTGTTGATACTTTTTTTTTCTTGTCTCATAAGTGGGTACAATATTGCCAAAAAGACAGTGTTTGTTGTAAATTGGGAACAGCCTTATTTGTGATAGAAAGATGTGTCAATAAATTGACTAAAATTTTGGTAATAAGTTAAACTAACAGGTGTTGTAAAAGTAGACATGAATTTAACAATAAGTTTCCAAACTATTTTTTTAATTTAAAAAAAGTTGTAAAATATTTTCCACATCATATATGAACAAAAAAATTGCAACTTTTTGGCTATTTTGGTAACTAGTCACAAATAAAAATAGCACAGCTAGAAGAAAAACTAACTTTAAAAATTCTTCCAGATGCAATGCAGTAAATTTAAAAACTTTATAAACCACTGTGCTGGTTTGCCTCACATCCAGAAATTCTTGGACAGTCCATAAAATTCGGACACTTTTTTGACCTGTCTGTAAAAAAATGACCGACCGGGGCATGCATGTGTGACTCATCCCGCCGCCTAGTGTCCGGTGCCTGCCGCTGTATTCAGCATCACTGTAGTCAGTATGCCAGCAGCCGCGCCGCTCACAGCCCAGAAGCCCATCAGCCAATCACAGCTCCAGAGCTGTGTACCGATCTCCGCCCAGGAGCCTTGCGCTAATCACAGTGCAGGAACCATGAGCCAATCCGAGGCCAGCTGATGTCAGTCCATAGCCTCTGATTGGCTCGCGGTTCCTGCGCTGTGATTGGCTCAGGGCTCCTGCAGCGTGATTGGCTGCTAGGCTCCTGGGCTGTGAGCTGCGTGGAGGCTGGCCCGGTTTAGAAATAGGAAAATGTAGCATACAGAATACAGCAGCAGGCACCAGACAGCCGGGACAGCGGGTACAAACAAGGTGTGCCTTATTTTCGGGGAATCACGATGTGGGTATGGGTGTGTGTGTGTTTGACTATGTGTGTTTGTGAAGGATGATGGGGGGGCTGCAGAGGGATAGTGGAGGATGATGAGGGCTGCAGATGGATAGTGGAGGATGATGGGGGCTACAGATGGACAGCGGAGGATGATGGGGGGCTACAGAGGGATACTGGAGGATGATTGGGGGCTACAGATAGATAGTGGAGGATGATGGGGGCTATAGATGGACAGCGGTGGATGATGGGGGGCTACAGAGGGATACTGGAGGATGATGGGGGGTCAGAGCTTTGTTTTATCTATGGTAATCCGGTGCGCCTTATATGTGGACCAAGAAGGCTTAGCAGCCCTTTTTTGATGGTACACCTTATAATTAGGTGCGCCTTAGTGCGGAAAATACGGTAATTTTAATCATTTTACAATTCACAGTGATTATGGCTAGCTAACATCTCAATATCCGAACTATGGGCTTTAGACAATGTGAAGCAGTGTCAGGTGTAATATATAAATGCTGCTATGTGTCCCCAAGAATGAGTTTAGAAACCCTCTACAACCTGCTGGAGTGTGTTATATTCACAGTTGTTGCTGTGAGTACAACACAAGGGTAAATCAGTGTGAACTAGTTCAAGCTATGTGACCTAGGTTTTTAGGAAAACCAGCTCAGTGCCTTTATTTTGGAGAATCTGTAGGATGGAAATGGGACAGATTCTCCCTCCACTCTGGGTCTTGTAACAAGCTTATGTCCGGGGTAGTACATTTAATCCTGCAGAGCAGAGAAGGGTGTGTCTCAGTTAGAGCCATATTGCTGAAGATGTATGTGCTATGTGAGCTTGCTGTGTGAGGACTATATAGCCCAGCACTGTGGACTTCATCCTCACAAGTTGACCTGTCCTTAAAAGGAGCTTTTAGCATCAACGAGATTTCATATGGACTGTATCAGGTGTATACTAGACTCTACAGACTGCGACCCGGAACTGAAAGGTTTGTCAATAAGTTGGACTTGCAAATAAAATACTGTTTGGTGTAAACAAGAACCTGGGTCACTGCCTCATGTCTTGGTTGACCAAAGCTGCTGTCTTATAACAAGTATCACTTATAATCATAATGATTTATTATGGTTTTCCAATGTGTCCATAAAAAGCAATGTCTGTCCATAGTTTTGAAACATGATGCCTGGAAGAAATAAAGATTCAACTTAGCAACCTTGTCACTGTGATGAGTTTGCACTAATATAAGTCTGTCTAGAGTCTAGACTAAGTTTATAATTAGATGGTATTGATAAATATGCCTCGATGTCTAACAGAAATTTGGAGAATGACATGTACTGTACAAAATATTTAGGCCATATTTATATTAAAACAAAGAGTAGGGATGAGCGAGTACTGAAATATTCGGACTCTCTAGACTCGTAACGAGTAGGTCCCAATACTCGTTACTCGTTATGACTATAGCGAGTCCTTTTTAAGGCAATGGTGAAGCGAGTATTGCGATTAATTCCTCTGTTGCTGGACCCTATAAAGAGGTCTGGCAGCAGGGGAAAAACCTGCAATTCCCTAATTCATTGTTTAGAAGCCGGCGGTAAAAAGCCGTAAGCTGTTAATTCAAACTGGATTCTCCCAGATTGCCCCGGTCCGGAGCAATCTGGTACCACAGAGTCCCATGTTACGGGGTGCTGGATTGCACCGGACAGGGTGAATCCGGTTTTGACCGATTTTTAGCATTGTACCCTAAACCGGATTCTCCCGGATTGCCCTGGTCCAGTGCAATTCGGCGCCCTGTAACATGAGACTCTATGGTACCGGATTGCACCAGACCAGGGCAATCAAGGAGAATCCGGTTTGAATTTACAGCTTATGGCTTTTTACTGCCGGCTTCTGAACAATGAATTAGAGAATTGCCGGTTTTTCCTCTGCTGCCAGACCTCTTTATAGGGTCCAGCAGCAGAGTAATTGCATTTCCCTTGATTTACATTGAACTCATTACTGTGCGAGTAATTGCTAGGAAACTCGCAGAGTAACAAGTAGCTCGAGTATCCTACTATTCGGCAAGTAACGAATAGTAACGAGTAGACTCGTTCATCTCTAACAAAGAGCCTTAAGGACAGCAACATTTTAAACATATAACATTGATATACAATTGTGTTTGAAAGTTTGTGAATCATTCAGAATTTTCCATAGGTTTTCAAAAATTTAGTTCTGAAACTGTATCAAATTTCAACATAGGTCCAAAAAAACTAGATAAACAGGATCAAATGAAAAGAATGAGTTCAAAATATTAAACTTTGTCATGTTTTAAAAGAAGGAAATGGCCCAATCTTTTATGTCCGTGAGAGATAAAAGTATGTTAACCTTTAGAATAAGAAGAGGTGAAATTGGAGTTTAGTGTTTTCAATCAATGAGATGACAATGAGTTGTGAGTTGTGAGTAGACAACCTGAATTTTTTTATTATTTAAAGAACAAGGATCTATTAAAGTTAGATACTCAAAATGTTTATGGAAATATATCATGGCACACAAAAAGAAGTCTTGAGAGGATTTTAAAGGAAGAGTTCTTGATGCCCATCAGGCAAGAATACCTTGTAAAACAATATTTAAGGGCTTTGGACTCCAACATTATATATTATGATAGATTATGTACAAACTGAGCAAATTCAAGACCAGGAATATCCTCTCCAAGAATTGTAAACCAAAATAGATCACTATTAAGAGCATTTAACATTAAAGCAAAGCAAAGAGGATTAAAGCAAAGCCATCTGTGTGTTTGTGTGTGGAGCTTGGTTACAGCCACCACTCACTATGAACTAAGTGAAACCCCAAGGCTTACAATAGGGATTAAGTTTATTTCCTCATAGCAGCAGGAGTCTCAATGCAGGTGCTTGGCCGCTTTAGAACACTATTAACCAGTACATTAACACAATATCTGCTGGTTAACAGATTTTTTTAACTGACAAGTTCCCTTTAGTTGTACTGTATACTGATATCACAGTTTCCCATTACAAGGACTATGTAAAAGTGCTAATCCATTGATGTCTGTGTTAGGGCCCTTTCACATCAGCGTTTTTTTCAAATCGCGGCAGATGCGGTGAAAAAAACGCATCTGCCGCGATTACCGCATACCGGCTGCACTTGCGGCGCGGTTGCGGTTTTTGCCATGCAAAGTATAGGCGGACTTGCGGCAGGTGCGGCAAGTGCGGTTTTGCACTTGCGGCAGGTGCGGCCGCGAAAAAAAAACGCGGTCAGCCGCGTTTTTTTTCGCGGCCGCACCTGCCGCAAGTGCAATACCGCACTTGCCGCACCTGCCGCAAGTCCGCCTATACTTTGCATGGCAAAAACCGCAACCGCGCCGCAAGTGCAGCCGATATGCGGTAATCGCGGCAGATGCATTTTTTTCACCGCATCTGCCGCGATTTGAAAAAAACGCTGATGTGAAAGGGCCCTTACATTTTGCATGACTGACAGGTTATAACAGTCTTCTCTGAATGAAGAATAAGAAAGTGATTGATTTCAGTTGGAGACATCACAGATGGGTATCTGGAGTTGCCTGTACTGTACATGTTGATAGATTTCACTATATAATAATTGTCTAGAAATACTGTTAGTGTTATTACTATAATATTTATTATTAATCAATGTGGAGTTATGATTTAATCACTATGTGGTAGTGATATGTAGTCTGGTCATGATGTTGGGGTACAATTTATCTTTTGCATGTGTATTATGGTATATTGGTCTTGGTATAGGTAGTTTTGCTTGGTAAAAATATTTTGTGGCTATACTTTTACATTATAACATATGGTGATGGTGTGGTGGCATTATTAGATTTTTGTATGTGCTATAATTAGTATATTGGTCTTGCTGTAGTGGGTATTATTCAAAAATAGTATGGGAGTAACATTTGTCATTCGGTAAATGCATGACTGTAATATTTTGATTTAGAAATGTATCTTACTATCATGATGATCTCAATGAATTAGTGTATCATCAAAAAGTTATTTTTTTAAGTAATTCAGTAGATAAAGTGAAACACTTATATAGAATCATTACAAACAGAGTGATCTATTTCAAGTGTTTTTCTGTTAATGTTGAAGATTATGGATTACAGACAATGAAAACCCAAAGGTCCTTATCTCACAAAAGTAGGGAGGATGAAGGGTTAAAAACCTGGCTATTGTATTCCACGAGACATCAAAGGTTAAATGTAATATTGATTTATTAGCGATTTACATGGCTCCCAGAAACATAGCAATATGGGATTGATTTTTGATAATATTCTAATTCATTGATATGCACTAATATATAAATTACTTGTATTTTTGTATAGCAAGATCACACAAACTCTTTGTTACTGGGCCCATGCAGCTAAGAAACTTGGTCTCAGGTCTAATTGTTGCCGTAAAATCACAAAAGACTCTATTTATTCCACTGTTTAAACTGCTGAAATCAAAGCACCAAATACTTTTTCCACTCACAGTCATAATATTACATAATTTTCTTCAATGTAAAAACCAGGTATCTTAGAAGGTAGCGGGTAGTCAGTGTTCGCGCTGCCAATCAAAAGTTATGATCCAGGACAAGTCTAGGGGATCGCAACCTTTGATAGGCAGCGTGAACACTGAATAGCAGCTTTCTTATAAGATATGTAGCTTTTTCGTTCCCTGGGTGTTTTGCAGCAGCTGATTTTGCTCTACTAGTGGTTGTGGCTCCCACAACCTGATCAGGTGAGTGGTTCCCTTACCATTCAGGATCTCTATTAATAATTGAATAAGACCCTATTTGTCCTTTTCTTTCCTTTTAGCTTGTTGTAAACACACAAGTCTAATATTTTTGTCTCGATTGTTTTATTTTGTTACATATCTACTTTATCTACTTTTAGCATTTATGTCCAAATCTGATTTAATCAAAATAACATAATACATAAACAATTCTTAATAATTCGATAACTTTCAATCACCAATATTGATATATTGAAAGTTATCGAATTATTCAGAATTCGGGTTCACATCTTAGGGGGAGTTGCGTTTTTCTTGCATTGCGCTTGCATTGCATTAGCGCATGAAGCACATACAAACACAATGCTAACGCAATTTACATGCATTTGCAAACGCACCCATTATATCCTTTGGGCGAACGCATGCAAAAACAACCCCAAACCCAAGTGCAAAGTGGGTTGCGTTCGTACGAATGTGTTAGTCCCAGCACACAGGAAATGTTGCCAGACACGTTTCCTGTGCGCTTGGACTAACACATGCATTCAAGCGCAACCCCACTTTGCACTTGGGGTTGCATTTGCATGAATTTGCCCATGGGACATAGTGGGTGCATTTGCAAATGCATTTTGATTGCTTTTGAATTGCGTTTGTATGCACTAATGCAGTGCAAACGCAATCCATGCAAAAGCAGCATAGCACAGATGTGAAAAAGGCTTAAGGCTTTAATTAATTTAGACTGCCATTTCATATATAGAGGCATGTATAAAATTTCTAGCATAAGAAATGCTGCCTCTTTCCTTGAATTTGATGGTAGACATTGCCACACCATGTGCTACCCTGGCTCCTCTTCAGCTCCAACTATTTTGGTGAAGCAGCTTGAAATTTGTATGAAAAAGCGAAATGTCTCATTAATATTAAGCAAAAACACTTGGTACTAGTCAAAGTGTTTTAAGACAGTTTCCTGATGTAAACATTTTGATGTATTGACTACACTGCATAGCCAACAAGAGACAAATAAAAAGCAAAATACACTACGATTTTGAGTACTCTTACCTAAAAGGATAATAATGCACAGCAAAATGGCTATCAAAGCACCAGTGCTTAAACCAACAGGTAAAAAAATAGCTTCCACATTGCAGGAGAGAATTTCCCCTCTTGAGTCACATCTGCATACTTTAATAGTCAATGTGCTTGTACTGCTTTGGATAGGGTAACTACTGTCCTCCACCACCACTGGAAGGAGATAGAACTCTTGATCTCTGCGACTGTACCCATGTTTCTGTGCTTCAATTCCAGCTGAGTTATCTAAAAAAACAAAATACATATATATATATGATATACTAGAGAAAATTTTGCATCTATTTAAACAGTTAATTTAGGTTTAAGATAGTGATGAACTATACTTATGTTTCTATGAGATTGAGGAGGGTCTACTATATTGCACCACCACTGATTAGCTCTAACAGTGGCTTTTATATCAAGGTGTCAAAGCTATAAAGCTAATTAATGGTGATTCTGGTTGCCGACTCTCCAGCCATTTGATATTGGTGACCTGTTATAGGGAAAAGCCATATACAGTTGTGAAAGTATTTGGCCCCCTTGAACTTTTCAACCTTTTGACACATTTCAGGCTTGAAACATAAATATATAAATTCTCATTTTTTTGTGAAGAATCAACAACAAGTGGGACACAATCGTGAAGTGGAACGAAATTTATTGCATATTTTAAAATTTTTTAACAAATAAAAAACTGAAAAGTGGGGTGTGCCATATTATTCGGCCCCTTTACTTTCAGTGCAGCAAATTCACTCCAGACGTTCAGTGAGGATCTCTGAATGATCCAATGTTGTCCTAAATGACTGGTAATGATAAATAGAATCCACCTGTGTGTAATGAAGTCTCCGTATAAATGCACCTGCTCTGTGATAGTCTCAGGGTGCTGTTTCAAGTGCAGAGAGCATCATGAAGACCAAGGAACACACCAGGTAGGTCTGAGATACTGTTGTGGCAAAGTATAAAGCCAGATTTGGATACAAAAAGATTTCCCAAGTTTTAAACATCTCAAGGAGCACTGTGCAAATGATCATATTGAAATGCAAGGAGTATCAGACCACTGCAAATCCACAAAGACCCGGCCATCCCTCTAAACTTTCATCTCGAACAAGGAGAAGACTGATCCGAGATGCAGCCAAAATGCCCATGATCACTCTGGATGAACTGCAGAGCTCTACAGCTGAGGAGGGAGAGTCTGTCCATAGGACATCAATTAGTCATACACTGCACAAATCTAGCTCTGGCTTTTATGAAAGAGAGGCAAGGAGAAAGCAATTTCTCAAAGATATCCATAAAAAGTCTTGTTTGATGTTTGCCACAAGCCAACTGGGAGACACACCAAACATGTAGAATAAGGTTCTCTGGTCAGATGAAACCAAAATTGAACTTTTTGGCCACAATGCAAAACGATATGCTTGATGTAAAAGCAACACAGCTCATTACCCTCAAAACACCATCCCCACTGTCAAACATGGAGATGGCAGCATAATGGTTTGGGTCTGCTTTTCTTCAGCATGAACAGGGAATATGGTTAAAATTGATGGGAAGATGGACGAAGCCAAATACAGGACCATTCTGGAAGAAAACCTGTTGGAGTCTGCAAAAGACGTGAGACTGGGACGGAGATTTATCTTCCAAGAGAATCATCCCAAACATAAAGTAAAATCTACAATGTAATGGTTCAAAAATAAACATATCCAGGTGTTAGAATGGCCAAGACAAAGTCCAGACCTGAATCCAATTGAGAATCTGTGGAAAGAGCTGAAAACTGCTGTTCACAAATACTCTCCATCCAACCTCACTGAGCTCCAGCTGTTTTGCAAGGAAGAATGGGCAAGAATTTCAGTCTCTCGATGTGCAAAACTGATAGAGACATATCCCAAGAGACTTGCAGCTGTAATCGCAGCAAAAGGTGGCACTACAAAGTATTAACTCAAGGGGGCCAAATAATATTGCATGCCCCACTTTTCAGTTTTTTATTTGTTAAAAAAGTTTAAAATATCATCTTTCATATTTCTCTCCTACCTGTATTTCATTGTACATTTAATTTAATTAAATCTTCTTTTCTTCAGTAATACAAAAATACTATTAAGTCTACTTCTAATTACATTACATTTCAGATCATCATATTGTTCTTTTTTTCTGCAAGATGTTATTTAAAATTCTAAAGTGATGTATAGTATGTTTGTGTGTTTGCACAAGAATGCCCTGTCACAAAATGTATGTTGTATTAGTCAATCAATATATGACCATCTAGCAGTTGTCTTGTTAGATGCTTGCTATCAACAGAACTACAAGCAAAACATGTATAAGGCGACTGGAGTTTTTTTCCCCTTATTTTAATTTTCAAAATGCAGCTTGTTCTGAGGGCCATTTTTTTCAACTTTGCTTCTCTAGTCTTCCATATAGCACTTGAAAAACACTAAGATAAAACACTGCACATAAAGATACTAAACAATACTATTACTAAATAAAAAGTACCTCCAAAAATACTATAAAACACATGCCATGTTTTGGAAAGTTACCATTTTTAATTATCAATGAAAAAATATTTAAAGGAGGGCAAATTGTTATTTGAAAATGTATGAGATCATCTGTAGAGTTATATTGCATTTTTTTATCCATCTGCAGTCTACAGCTGTGTCCTCTAGGGGGCGTCAGTCACTTGTGTTGCATATTTTGTTGCAGGGCAGCCCGCCTTGTCTAACAGCTGGGCGTCTTTAATAGGCTGCTTTCTGACTTTATGCCTCACTCTTGGAGTGGCTGCCGCCCTGTAGTGATCTCATGTCCAGTGATACCACCTGTCTCCTCCTTGTGGCACGGCTGGACGCAGATGCCACAATCGCCCCCGTGTCAGGGTTGTAGGGGATGGAGCATCGGTGTTGAGAGATATGGGTTGCTTCTGAGGTGGCTGATAGTATCCTGCTAAATGCAATGGTATTTGTAAGAGACCAAATTTGGTGAGTTTTTTTTTTTTTTCTTAAGGGAGCACACCCTAAAGTGCACCCGCATGCTGCCTAACTACACAGCATCAAGAAACCAAAGTCTATATTAGTTCCCTGTTCCTGATTATTATTAGTGAATTATGTTTAAAATGCAGTGCTCCCTAGGGAATTTGAATGGAACCTATCAGGTGATTAGTTTTGGGTGCATATCTCTAATCCCTGTCTAACAGTCCCAACATGTATTAGCATACATAATTAGAACTTTAGAAAAATTATTTTTAAAGATCATTTATGATATGCTAATTAGGGTTTTGATTAGTCAAGGGGGCGTTACTTCCTCTACAAGTTTGCCTACTTAGCATGTTATTCCGCCTTTGTGGGCATGGTAACATGCTTTACATAGCAGCATCATCTGCATTGCCATACAAAGCCACACATGGTCACCAGTGAGTTTCCCTGATGCCAGATGTGTTTACCCTGGCTTCAACGAGGCTCAGTGTGCATGACTGGATGTCAACTGCACTTGCGGTCATGCGCTCGGCTTCATATATTGAGTTTATCTGCTGTCGGGGTCGGGTTCTTACACCCAGCTTCAGAGTAGTGCGCATGACCTCAATTGCAGACAACTTTTGATCATGCACAGTGAGCCTGTCTCAATCCAGGACACATACACCCGGTGTTAGAGAAACTCAATGGTGAGGGACACAAAACCGCACACATGCATTGCTCTACATGGCTATGCATATCACGCTGAAATGTAAAGCATATTCTCACACCCACAGGAGAGTGATAACATACTAAGTGGGACAACCAGTCAGGGGAACTAGTGCCCCCTTGACTAGTCAAAGCCCTTATTAGCATCTCATATATTATCCTTAGAAATACTTTGTCTAAAGATCTGTTTATTGATGCTACCATATAAATGAATGGTAAGGCAGGTATTGGAGATATGCACTCAGAACTGTTCATATTTCCAGATGTTCAGTGGACCTGACAGTTTCCTTTTAAATAGGCAAGTAGTCTCTTCTGAAAAGACAGAGGAGCAGAACTCTAGTGCCAACTATTGAAGGTATTAATCCTAAATGCCACTTTTAACTTTTTAAAGCATTTGCTACATGACTTAGCATATTATGAAAAGCTCCCTTCAGAGACAGGCATTTTGGAGTTTTACCCATCAACAGGACAAATAGTACAGAAATCTGTCACTCAGAGGTGAAAATGGTAAAAGACATGAACATTTATTTATGTGGTCCACAAGATAATGTACATCAAATATGTGACGTTTTGGTTGGTATGGACCTTTTTGTACAAGGAATGTCATATTCCTCTCTCATCACCATCATCAGGGCAAAGCAGAAGAACAAATTGCTTAAGTATGCGGCCTCTAACAGTTGGTCTAAAGGTTACGCTTCTTCATTGAATTTTAGGATGTCCACTCTAAATATGACACTAGTGATCTTATCCTTTTTCTTTCTGAAGAGGTTATATCCTTATTTAAATCCATAAGGAGAGAAAGGTCATGGCTGCTATAAGTTTGTTCTCTCCACAAAGATAAATTTTACGTCTAAGGGCCCTTTCACATCAGCGTTTTTCGTAATTCGCGGCAGATGCGGTGAAAAAAACGCATCTGCCGCTTTTGCCGCATAACCGTTCCACATGCGGCGCGGTTGCGGTTTTTCCCATAGAAAGTATAGGGGGACTTGCGGCAGATGCGGCAAGTGCGGTTTTGCACTTGCGGCAGGTGCGGCAGCGAAAAAACCCGCGGTCAGCCGAGGTTTTTTTCGCTGCCGCACCTGCCGCAAGTGCAAAACCGCACTTGCCACATCTGCCGCAAGTCCCCCTATACTTTCTATGGGAAAAACCGCAACCGTGCCGCAAGTGGAACGGTTATGCGGCAAACGCGGCAGATGCGGTTTTTTCACCGCATCTGCCGCGAATTACGAAAAACGCTGATGTGAAAGGGCCCTAAGACTTCTTGTCATAGGTCTTGCTCCCAGCCAAACAATTGTTTTACTTTGCACTTACGATGGGCAATAATTTAAACTACAAAACTTGAAATGACGTTTCTAGTTTGATATCTAATACTAAGTCATGTGGAAAGGTCCTGTAAAAGGTTCATATTGAATTCAACAGCCCCAGCCTAACAATAATAAGTAAAGTGCTAGTGCATATGAAGATTATTCCATCGGAGGCAAAGCCTCATACCTTGTAAACAGCCTATATAAATTGGTCCTTTCCTAGGAATCTCCCCTCTTTGTGGGCTGCTTACAAGGTATGAGGCTTTGCCTCCCATGAAATAATCTTCATATGCACTAGCACTTTACGTCTCATTGTTAGGCTGCGGGCTGTTTAATTGTCTCCATTGTACCCATTCTACCTATGTAAAACAGTCTTTGTTACTGTGTAATGTGCAATATATTTATGTATGTACATGGGAGCTTGTATTCTGTAACTACCCAACCTGCTTTATTATGTAATGTATTGTTGGTGCCCATATGAGTTGTTATATGTTTCTCCGCTTAAAGGGATCCTGTCACCCCCAAAACACCTCAAAAGCTATTAAAAGCTGTCCCTAGAGTATATTCACACTTACCCTACACTCCTTTTAGCTCCTAAAAGCATCTATTGAGAATGAAGATAAAAGTTATTACACTACCTCATTAGTGATGATAATTAGTGACTATTGTATGCATAGTCACCCTGGCAGGCTCTCCCTCTTCATGATATCACGTCTCAATAGGCGTGATCTTCAAATCAGATTCAAATGCGCGCTTCCTCGCTCTGTCCTGTGTCGGCCGGGCTGCAGTGGGGCTGGGTGACGCGAATCGCGTCATTTCCGGCGCCGGGTGACGTATGTACACCCGCGCCGCTCTGTTTGATTCAAAACGCGCACTGCGCATGCGCTGGCATAGGAGAGCGGGGAGGCGCGCATTTGAATGTGAGTAGAAGATCACGACTATTGAGGCGTGATATTAGGAATAGGGAGAGCCTGCCAGGGTGACTATGCATACCATAGTCACTAATTAACATGGCTAATGAGGTAGTGTAATAACGTTTATCTTCATTTTCACTAGCTGCATTTAGGAGCTAAAAGGATTGTAGGGTAAGTGTTACTATGCTTTAGGGACAGCTTTTAATAGCTTTTGAGGTGTTTTGGAGGTGACATGATCCTTTTAAAAAGGGCGTGTATTTCCAAAAAATCTTTTCTCTTGTCTTTTATCATGCATTTTTTAAAAATCAATAAAAAACATAAAATGTTACTGCAATATACTCCAGTTGTTTCTCCTGCTTAAAAAAAGAAACTATAATATGTAGAATATTGTGCATTTCTAAATTTTCAGCAATATTTTCAGCTTCAGTATAGGTCTTATCAATGTCTATTTACACACATGCTTTGGTGGCTAAATAGCAATATATATTTTATTATTTTTCATTTTGATACCCAAGGCATTGAATTAACTTTTTTAAAATAAAACAGGACATTAGACTGCATGCCCTTAACAGCTCATTTACTTTTTTTTTCTTGACTTTATAAGAAATATGTGGTGTTATTTAAAGGGATATAAAAGTCAAGCAGCTCATTTAAAATAAAAATTAGCCTTTATTTCATTCCATGAAAAAAACTTGAATACAAAGCCAATTTAAAAGTAATGCAGGCTTACATGCTTGGAAATATCCGGTTCTTATGGCCATTTTACACGTCCCAACATCGGTCCGATATTGGATACAACGACGCGGGAGCACGCTTTTTCTGGGCAGAATTTCAAGATCGCATTGGGGGATGTTACACAGCGTGATATCGGCAGGCAACGCAGCAGCGATGTGTACGCCCCCTTATATGGCCGACTCAGGGACGACCATTTAACATGGGAGAGAATAGGGGAAGTTGTACTCCACATCGTTGTTGGGCTTTTACACAGCACGATCCGGCCACATCGTCCATCCAATATCGGGCCGTTGGAGAGCAGGCTCATTTGATCCCCGATATCGTTTTGGCATCGTTCTTGCATCATATTGGACATTTACACCATACAACGCACGAACGATATCGGGGCCAACGCACGAACCACGTGACTTTTTATCGGAGTTGGATGCCGATATCGGGACATGTAAAGTGGCCATTAGTCATAGCAGGCAATAGTGAGATTCTGGAAAACTTTTAAAGAATCCAAATGTCAAACACCTTCCCCAAGCTACCAAATCAAGCAAACAAATTTCAGATGCACTAGTCATGGTAAAATTTACAATTTAACCCCTTATTTCGAAATTACAGGCATTGCACAAACTCAATGGACACCAATACAAGGTTAAATGACAAAAACCTCCATACATGTAAAATACATAAATTGCAGTTATTATGAATATGGCATAATGTGAGAATCATATTTAAGATAAATTATGATCCCAAAATTAAATTTACTCAGTATAATTACATGAGATATGTTCTCACATTCATACCTGCAGGAATTCTAGTTCTTAATTTCAACATCCATTGAGCTCCTTTACTGTATAATAATTTTAAGTGATCTCCCCCATTCTGGTACAGGGACATGTTTTACAGCGCTAACCCGTAAATAGCTCAGATCTCCCGAGTGGCACCCTTCTTCTAAAGGTCCCAGATTACCTAAATCTATTTTTAAAAACATGGTAATAAATTTCATTCCAAAGAAAGCTCACCCCGTGTCAGTTTCTCATCTGAGAAAGAGACCAAAGTTCCTGACACAGATATTGAAGACACTGAGGATGAAGAGGAAACTACACTACAAATAAACTGCCCTAGTTTGTCAAAAAATGCAAAATCCAGAAGCGCAAACCTACAAGGAGATCAGGAAGGAAAAATAGAAGAAAGAAGGCACAACTACCAAATGAGAAACTGAAAGTGAAGAAACTCACTGTGCTAAATCTTTCAGCCAATGTTCTTCCTCAAAATCACGTTATTGTGTTAAAAAAGGACTTACACTATGAGATAATTTTGGGATCATAAGTTATTTTAAATATGATTCTCACATTATGCCATTTTCCTAATAACTGCAATGTATATACCGTATATACTCGTGTATAAGCCGACCCGTGTATAAGCCGACCCCCCTACTTTTGCCCCAAAAATCTGGAAAAACCTATTGACTCGTGGATAAGCTGAGGGTGGACCCCAGCACAGGTATACAGCCCCCAGCAGTGTGGTATACAGGCCTCCCCAGTGGTAGTATACAGCAGCCCCAGTGGTAGTATACAGATTCCCCAGCAGCCCCAGTGGTAGTATACAGATTCCCCAGCAGCCCCAGTGGTAGTATACAGATTCCCCAGCAGCCCCAGTGGTAGTATACAGGAGCCCCAGCAGCCCCAGTGGTAGTATACAGATTCCCCAGCAGCCCCAGTGGTAGTATACAGCAGCCCCAGTGGTATACAGCAGGCCCCCAGGGGTACATATAGCAGCCCCCAGGGGGTACCCAGCAGCCCCCTGGGGGTACCCAGCAGCCCCCTGGGGGTACCCAGCAGCCCCCTGGGGGTACCAGCAGCCCCCTGGAGGTACCAACAGCCCCCAGGGGGTACCAACAGCCCCCTGGGGGTACCAACAGCCCCCAAAAGCTGGCACTGTCCCCCCTTGTAAGGGCCACCCGCTGCTTATACATTACCATACCGGTGTTCTGATCGGCGCCGCTCCTCGGTGCTGCGTCTTCATCCTCCCGTCCGCGCTGGCTGCATCCGGGATCTCCGGCGGTCGCGCGATGACGTCATATCTGCTGATAACTGCTGCAGTCCTGGTATCATCAATACTGGTCATCAGATAAGAAAGGGTTAATGACCTCGCTGCTATCTTCAAGGATACCAAAGTCAATAAATTATTCTTCAAGAATTATAATTTATTTTCTACACGTTTCAAAGATTAGCTCCTTCATCAGGAGTAATCACATTCATGAAAGTATTAGGTAATGTGATTTTTTCCTAATGAAGGAGTTGATCTCTGAAACACATACAAAATAAATAACAATACTTGAAGAATATTGTTATTTATTGACTTTGGTATCCTTGAAGGTAGCAGCACGGTCATTAATCCTTACATATCTGATGCCTGTAATATAGAAATAAGCATTTAAAGGGAACCTGAACCCACAAACTGACCCCCCGCATCTTTAGACCTGTCCCTGCACCCCCTCTTATCATTTCTAGCCATCCCTTTTGCAGAAAAAAATCGATTTTGTAAAGTAGAGAAGAGGTTATATTCACCTCGTCCTGTGTGAGTTCTCTGTTTCTGAATTAGTCTCAAAGGCAGGCCAGTCTGCTGCAGCCTTGTAATTATGCACGCCCCTCTATGCTTACTAAGAGCCTGGCTGCGTCATAAAAGGGGCAGGGCTACCAGCTTAACACGATTTAGCCCCGTCCCTTTTATGACGCGGCCAGGCTCTTAGAAGCAGAGAGGGGCGTGCATAATTACAAGGCTGCCGCAGACAGGCCCGCCTATTGAGACTTATTCAGAAACAGAGAACTCACACAGGATGGAGGTGAATATAAACTTTTCTCTACTTTACAAAATCGATGTTTTCTGCAAAAAGGATGGCTAGAAATGATAAGAGGTGGTGCAGGGACAGGTCTAAAGATACGGGGGGGTCAGTTTCTGTTTTATCATGAAGAGTGAACCTGAAATGCTGGATTTAGTAGCTTGGGGAAGGTGTTTGAAAGTTGGATTCTTTAAATGTTGTCCAGAATCTCATTATTACCTGCTATGACTAAGAACTGAATTGTTTGAAATATGTAAGCCTGCATTGCTTTTAAATTGGCTATGAATTCAAGTTATTCTTAATTCATTTGACCTCATATAAACAGAGCAACTGTTTGGGATGTTCTGTCGATGGGGTGTGACTTTTGATGTCATGCTGATTGATAGCTGGCTCCATGCAGTTGGTTATCAGGGTGTCGGCTTTCAGTGACTTCAGCAGTAAAGCCCCATAAAATGAGCAGAGGAGAGTAGAAGAAGTTGCTTTGGCAATATGACATGATTGGAAGCTGCAAAATTACCACCAGGAGACATACATGACCACTTTCAGTCAGCGGAGCTCAGCGCTGGGTGGGACAGGTAGGTCAATAGTAAGTACCTGCCTGTAAGTTTTTAGGCTCATAAAAAAAAAATAGTCCTTTAAATTTTCCACCTATTTACATTTTTAAGGCAACTTTTCCAATGCACCAAAAATAAAAAGTAAAGCCAGGTAAATCATTACAGATTTGTATCTTTGGAAACCCAAAACATTTATTCTATATTGCGTTCTGCAGTAGGAACCTTTATGAAATAATATATGGTCAAAGTTGACTACTATAAAAAAAACAGTTTTGGACGAATATTATGACTCTTTATTTGTTGAATATTCTACTTGATTCATTGATAATCTATACACGAATTTGCCAAGCAGATCATTATGCTATAAAATAAATGCACAATTTTGGTTTAATTCTACAATTTTCATAAAATGTATTTATTTGTCAGATTTTGAGATAAAGATTTATGTGTACAGGCTGCCCTCAATGCCTTATGTGTGCTGTTTGAAAATAAATGGGACAGCATATCCAACAGTGAGAGGAAACATTTATCAGGGTATTTGTTCCATGCATTGCTAATGCATGTGATCTTTCAGAATATAAAACGTATGTTATCATAAACCTTACTTTTATAGTCATGGATGGTGAAATTGGGATTTGTCAAACCATCAGGTGGCAGTCTAAAGGAAAATCTCTGCGCTATAGGGGACATATCTCTGTCAGCAGCACCAATAATTTGGATGATCTAAAAGGAAAGAAGAAGACAGAAATCACATACTAGTCAACACGTTTTATGTAAACAATACAATAGGCTTCCTCACACATGAAAAATATATTATTCATTGGATTTACAGGCTTTTAGAACATAAAGGAAAGAAAATATGCAAGCAAAGTAAAGCTTAATTTATGTTCCATTTATAGTAGAGAATATTCTTCAGTGAAAGGGAGCACTCACTGCTGTAATAGAAAGCTGATTTTATCATTTTATGATAAAATGATTTGTTGCTTTTATTATGTATCATACATTATCATATCGATAACAAAATATTTTTCATTAATTATTTTATTGTTCAGGTTTAATTACCGTATTTTTTAGTACTATAAGGTGCACCAAACTATAACCTGCACCCTGGTTTAGACAATAGGAAAAACAATCACGCAGGTCTACAAAAAAATATTTTTTGTAATCATCGCAGGTGACTTTGTAGTTTTCGGAATCATCTTTTTGTCCTGATTTCAAAAATGTATGTAGTTTTTCTGTACCTCATATTGTTTCCATGGAGCAGCAGCATTATTATAAGGTGTAGGAAATATACTGGCGACATTAAGAAAACAGTAATCTACATATCAGAAAAAACTTCACCTTACAAAACAGTTTTTATTAAACCTAAATAATTTCATATGCAAAATAGAAACCAAAATATGAGCAGAAATTAAAAGTGCTTGACATTAGACTGTTACGATTTTTCTGGGTTGTCCCTTCATTACTGTTATTATTATTATTTATTATTATAGTGCCAATAGATTCCAGGGCTCTTTAAATATGGAAGGGGCAAACAAAGACAAGTACAATAAGTATGGACAATCAAGTCACACAGGAACAGAAGGGGAGTGGACCTTGTCCGCGAGGGCTCACAGTCTACAAGAGACGGGTGAGGATACAGTATGAGAGTATAGCGTATGCACATAAGAAATCTTGTATGCGGTTGTGAGAAGAGATAAGAGGGGAGTAGAGAAGGAGCTCTTGAGAGGATCGCAGGTTGCATGAGGAGAGGTAGCAGGAAACAATGTCAGAGACGTATGGAGGAGACAGGTTGTGGATGACTTTGTATGTGATGATTAGGGTTTTGAACCAGGGCCTCTGAGAAATGGGGAGCCAGTAAAGGGTTTGGCAGAGAGGAGAGACTGGGGAATAGTGGGGAGACAGGTGGATTATTCGGGCAGCAGAGTTTAGGATAATGGGGTGGTGTAAGGAAGCTAGTGGGGAGGCCAGTGAGCAGGAAGTTACAGTAGTCGAGGCGGGAGAAAATGAGGGCATGAACAAGTGTTTTAGCAGTGTCTTGGTCAAGGAAAGTGCGGATAAATAACATCCAACAGTAATCCGCCATCATTGAGTAGTCACTTCAAAAACTCTGTTTTTCATTATTTTAATGTCCTGGTGACACCGTTTGCCTTGTTCATTGCTTACATCCCCAAAATTTTGAGGGAAGAAATCTAAATGTGACATATGATAACATGTGACTTTCCGAGAAGCAGTCATTAGTTGACTGCACTGTCAATACTCCTTCCCTTAAAACTCACTAAAACCTTTACTGATGTTGTCCCTGTAAGAAAATTCACAATTAAGTAAGACAAGCAAAGAAATTGGAATTAACATAGGAAAAACCACATACATTGAAAATGCAGAAATAACAAAAATACTTCTATCTCAGAACTTTATGTCATTGAGCAAAAGTAAGCATGTTTTTGGAATCAGCATATCAAACTCCATAAAACAGACATATTACCTTTGCTGATGATTTTTTTGTGTTGACCAGTTACTATGTGAATGTGAAATGTCATGAACATTAGATTAATAATATATTTTATTTATATAGCGCCAACATATCCCACAGCACTTTACAATTGAGTGAGGGCAATGTACAAACAATAATAACAATACAAAATATTACATTGTCCACCAGTTTCAGGGGGGTGAAGGCCCTGCTCGAAAGCTTACAATCTATAAAACATTGTTGGTCAACAGTTGTGCTCCTTTCTTGGTGCTCTATTGAAGAAGAGGGGGTAATGATTTATTACAAAGGTATATAACTATATTAAGAAGGTTTTACCACAAATTATAGGTTGCTACATATTGTCCCACACATAAAAAGTTTCCTTTAAAGATTACATTGTTCTTCTTGTATCCAACATCATAAAGAGCACAAGTACATTTGTTGTGGAACCACCTATGTGTCTGGTATCTTACACGCGTAATAGTTTTCTTTTATGCCACTTAAACTCCTTATACTGTACACTATTTAGTCGGCTGTACATTTTAGTAGGTTATGTTAAAATCCAAATTATTAAGGATGTCTATTGCAGATTTTATATCAAGTAGTCCTGTATTACACTGATATTCTTCATGACCACAAATAAATGTGGGTAAACAAGGACGGTATCACATGTATATATTTTATGTTGCACAGACAGAAAAACTCGTAGAAATATGGATCGGATTTTGTTTGCAAGACAGATATTCTTATGCTAAGGAGATCAACCAGTTATGTACATGTAACCTTCAAATGGACGCAAGGTTTACTTCACCTGCTACCTATCTAGTTAAGTAATCAGAGTGATAGGAGCATGACATTTATGAATAGAGATGAACAAACCTTTAGAAGCTCGAATTTGGCTTGGTTTGCCAAATTTGCAATGCTCGATGAACAGTGTGACGAAACTCTGAACCCAATTGAAAAACAATGGGAGGCAAAATCAAGGGCCTACAAAACACCTTTAAAGGGGCACAAAAGCGGCCCCTTGGATAAGTGAAAATAAAAATCCATATTTTGGGGAATTTCTTGGGAAATTGAGTCATTTAGAATTTTCTCATCTCTATAGAATATATGTTGCCTTTCCATACACTGATATGACCAAAGCCATTGCTATACTATGCTGAACTAGTTTTGCAAAAAGTTCATAAAACTAAAGAGAAACGTTTATATTACCTGTCGTGGTTTTGCATTTTCACATACCGATGTCTCATATGGTATTGTCACCTCCGGAGCAAATTCATTAACATCCAGGACATTTATGATGACATTGACTGAACTAGTTAACTGTGGGTTACCTATAGAAATAAAAGATTTAGCAAAAATGTTAAATTACAGCTAAAGGAAAAACGATTTACCAATTTTCATAAATTTATAATGGCCGCTAGTTTTTCAAGATTTTGCCCTTTAAGAAAAAAATAGAGATCAATGAGGGAATAGGAAGTAATACAAATGTGCTTCTAAGTATTCTTCTGAAAATCAGTTTGGTTCATCCATGCATTAAAATTACAAATTAGGGAGCCCCGAATGTGAGCATTTGCACTGGTAAAACAAAAGAGATACATTACATAAATTAGGAGTGGTTACTTGTCAAATTGTTATTTTTTTTTTTTTTAATTATACAGTATGATGAGTATTTAATTTTTAACTAAGTAGTTTGGGAGAGAAGTAAAGATGAAAAATGAGGAGTTTAAAAAATAAGTTGAAACAAGGTCTCTAAGTAGCTATTTTTTCCCTAGCGTTTTCTTTTCTTATTTTTATTATATAGTGAAAAGCAGGGTTGAGGTTTCCTTTAGAGCATATTCTTCTATATGTATGCAAAACTTGAGCAAAAGTTCCAGAATAAATACAATTGGGGTATTTGTGAACATTTTGCCCACCTTGAAGCCTGAAGATGGGTTAAATTATTTTGTTTCACCAAGACACCAAGACACCAAGCTACAGTATACGGCATCTCAAAGCGGAATACAGTCCTTAAATTTTTGTAAATATTTTATTATAACTTTTTATAGGACGCCACTGAATATATGACAGTTTGATACAATGTAAAGTAGTCATCTTATATAGCAGGTTGAATTTGGTGTGCCCTCTAAATAACAACACAGCCATTAATGTCATAAGCACTGGCAACAAAAGTGAGTACACCACTAAGTGAAAAATTCCAAATTGTGCCCGATTAGCCATATTTCTTCTTGGAAATGAGAGAAGTCCAGCTTCTGAAATGCTTTGGTGAATTTTATTAAGAAAGTCAAGATTCCCATAAAATTGGCAGAGCAAAACATGCAAATACAGGGCATTGGCAGAAGCCCGCGCTGCAGTTAATGCGTTTTGGACAAGATCTATGTCCTTTTTCAAGCCTGCACCAGAGAGACCAGACCCCCAATTTATGCCCCACCAAAGAATGATTTCAGCTGCACTTAATCAAGTGTGGATAGGTCTTTGAATAAGAGGGCGTTTTTGGATATCTAGAATATCATGGTCAAGAATGCATAATGCACAGAGAAGAAAAAAACAAGTGTAATAAAAACAATATACAAAAAAAGCAAGTAATATCAAAGATACAGATAAAATAAAGTTTAGACACAATGAAAAAAATAATAAAAGCAGAATATAGTGCCTTGTGAAAGTATTTGGCCCCCTTGAACTTTTCAACCTTTTGCCACATTTCAGGCTTCAAACAAAGATTTAAATTTAATTTTTTTGTGAAGAATCAACAACAAGTGGGACACAATCGTGAAGTGGAACAAAATTTATTGGATATTTGAAACCTTTTAAACAAATAAAAAACTGAAAAGTGGGGCGTGCAATATTATCCGGCCCCCTTGAGTTAATACTTTGTAGTGCCACCTTTTGCTGCAATTACAGCTGCAAGTCACTTGGGGTATGTCTCTATCAGTTTTGCACATCGACAGACTGAAATTCTTGCCCATTCTTCCTTGCAAAACAGCTCGAGCTCAGTGAGGTTGGATGGAGAGCGTATGTGAACAGCAGTTTTCAGCTCTTTCCACAGGTTCTCGATTGGATTCAGGTCTGGACTTTGACTTGGCCATTCTAACACCTGGATATGTTTATTTTTGCACCATTCCATTATAGATCTTGCTTTATGTTTGGGATCATTGTCTTGTTGGACAATAATTCTCCGTCCCAATCTCAGGTCTTTTGCAGACTCCAACAGGTTTTCTTCCAGAACAATCCTGTATTTGGCTCTGTCCATCTTCCAACAATTTTAACCATCTTCCCTGTCCCTGCTGATGAAAAGCAGGCCCAAACCATGATGCTGCCATCACCATATTTGACAGTGGGAATGGTGTTTTGAGGGTGATGAGCTGTGTTGCTTTTACACCAAACATATTGTTTTGCATTGTGGCCAAAAAGTTCAATTTTGGTTTCATCTGACCAGAGCACCTTATTCCACATGTTTGGTGGGTCTCCCAGGTGGCTTGTGGCAAGCTTCAAACGAGACTTTTTATGGATATCTTTGAGAAATTGTTTTCTTCTTGCCACTCGTCCATAAAGGCATGATTTGTGTAGTGAACGACTGATTATTGTCCTATGGACAGACTCTCCCACCTCAGCTGTAGATCTCTGCAGTTCATCCAGAGTGATCATGAACCTTTTGGCATCTCTGATCAGTCTTCTCCTTGTACGAGATGAAAGCTTAGAGGGACGGCTGAGTCTTGGCAGATTTGCAGTGGTCTCCTTCCATTTCAATATGATCGCTTGCACAGTGCTCCTTGAGATGTTTAACCCCTTCACCCCCGGGCCTATTTTGACCCTAATGACCAGGCCATTTTTGTCAATTCTGACCAGTGTCCCTTTATGGGGTAATATCTCTGGAACGCTTCATTGGATCCGAGCGATTCTGAGATTGTTTTTTCGTGACATATTGGGCTTCATGTTAGTATTAAATTTAGGTCGATAATTTTTGCGATTATTGGTGAAAAAATTAAAAATTTGGCAAAATTTTTGAAAATTTTGCAATTTTCAAATTATGAATTTTTATTCTGCTAAACCAGAGAGGTATGTGCCACAAAATAGTTAATAAATAACATTTCCCACATGTCTACTTTACATCAGCACAATTTTGGGAAAAAAAAAATTTTTTGTTTGGACGTTATAAGGGTTCAAAGTTCATCAGCAATTTTTCATTTTTCCAGCAAAATTTACAAAACCATTTTTTTTTGTGACCACATCACATTTGAAGTCCCTTTGAGGGGTTTACATGACAGAAAACACCCAAAAGTGACACCATTTCAAAAACTGCACCCCTCAAGCTACTCAAAACTACATTCAAGAAGATTATTAACCCTTCAGGTGCTTCACGGGAACTAAAGCAAAGTGGAAGGAAAAAATGGTAATTTTAATTTTTCCAACAAAAATGTTCTTTTAGCCTCAATTCTTTCATTTTCACATGGGCAACAGGATAAAATGGATCCTAAAAATTGTTGGGCAATTTCTCCTGAGTACATCGATATCTCATATGTGGTCATAAACCACTGTTTGGGCGCAGGGCAGGGCTCAGAAGGGAGGGAGGGCAATTTGACTTTTGGAGCTAATTTTCCGTTCAAAAAGTCAAATGGCGCTCCTTCCCTTCTGAGCCCTGCTGTGTGCCCAAACAGTGGTTTATGACCACATATGAGGTATCGGTGTACTCAGGAGAAATTGCCCAACAATTTTTAGCATCCATTTTATCCTGTTCCCCATGTGAAAATGAAAAAGTTTAGGCTAAAAGAAAATTTTTGTAGAAAAAAAAGTACTTTTTCATTTTTACGGATGAATTTGTGAAGCACCTGGGGGTTCAAAATGCTCACCACCCATCTAGATAAATTCCCTGGGGGGTCTAGTTTCCAAAATGGGGTCACTTGTGGGGGAGCTCCAATGTGTAGGCACACAGGGGCTCTCCAAACGCGACATGGTGTCCGCTAACAATTTGAGCTGATTTTTCAGTCAAATTGTTAGCGGACACCATGTTGCATTTGGAGAGCCCCTGTGTGCCTAAACATTGGAGCTCCCCCACAAGTGACCCCATTTTGGAAACTAGACCCCCCAGGGAACTTATCTAGATGGGTGGTGAGCATTTTGAATACCCCAGTGCTTCACAAATTAATCTTTTATAATGAAAAAAAAAAATTTTGTAGAAAAAAAAGTACTTTTTCATTTTTACGGATGAATTTGTGAAGCACCTGGGGGTTCAAAATGCTCACCACCCATCTAGATAAATTCCCTGGGGGGTCTAGTTTCCAAAATGGGGTCACTTGTGGGGGAGCTCCAATGTGTAGGCACACAGGGGCTCTCCAAACGCGACATGGTGTCCGCTAACAATTTGAGCTGATTTTTCAGTCAAATTGTTAGCGGACACCATGTTGCATTTGGAGAGCCCCTGTGTGCCTAAACATTGGAGCTCCCCCACAAGTGACCCCATTTTGGAAACTAGACCCCCCAGGGAACTTATCTAGATGGGTGGTGAGCATTTTGAATACCCCAGTGCTTCACAAATTAATCTTTTATAATGAAAAAAAAACATTTTGTAGAAAAAAAAGTACTTTTTCATTTTTACGGATGAATTTGTGAAGCACCTGGGGGTTCAAAATGCTCACCACCCATCTAGATAAATTCCCTGGGGGGTCTAATTTCCAAAATGGGGTCACTTGTGGGGGAGCTCCAATGTGTAGGCACACAGGGGCTCTCCAAACGCGACATGGTGTCCGCTAACAATTTGAGCTGATTTTTTAGTCAAATTGTTTTCGGACACCATGTTGCATTTGGAGAGCCCCTGTGTGCCTAAACATTGGAGCTCCCCCACAAGTGACCCCATTTTGGAAACTAGACCCCCCAGGGAACTTATCTAGATGGGTGGTGAGCATTTTGAATACCCTAGTGCTTCACAAATTAATCTGTAAAAATGAAAAAAGAAAATGTTTATGGAAAAAAAAGTACTTTTTCATTTTTACGGATGAATTTGTGAAGCACCTGGGGGTTCAAAATGCTCACCACACATCTATATAAGTTCCCTGGGGGCTCTAGTTTCCAAAATGGGGTCACTTGTGAGGGAGCTCCAATGTTTAGGCACACAGGGGCTCTCCAAACGCGACATAGTGTCCGCTAACAATTTGACTGAAAAATTAGCTCCAATTGTTAGCGGACACCATGTCGCGTTTGGAGAGCCCCTGTGTGCCTAAACATTGTAGCTCCCCCACAAGTGACCCCATTTTGGAAACTAGACCCCCCAGGGAACTTAGCTAGATGGGTGGTGAGCATTTTGAACACCCCGGAGCTTCACAAAATAATCTGTAAAAATAAAAAAAGAATTTTTTTGTGGAAAAAAAGTACTTATTCAATTTTACAGATGAATTTGTGAAGCACCTGGGGGTTCAAAATGTTCACAACTAATCTAGATACGTTCCCTGGGAGGTCTAGTTTCCAAAATGGGGTCACTTGTGGGGGAGCTCCAATGTTTAGGCACACAGGGGCTCTCCATACACGACATGGTGTCCGCTAACTATTGGAATTGTTAGCGGACACCATGTCGCGTATGGAGAGCCCATGTGTACCCAAACATTTGAGCTACCCCACAAGTGACCTCATTTTGGAAACTAGACCCCCCAAGGTATGTATCTAGATGCATAGTGAGCACTTTGAACCCCCAGGTGCTTCACAAATTGATCCGTAAGAAGGAAAAAGTACATTTGTTTTCACACAAATTTTCTTTTTTCATTTTACGGATCAATTTGTGAAGCACCTGGGGGTTCAAAGTGCTCACTATGCATCTAGATATGTTCCTTGGGGGGTCTAGTTTCCAAAATGGGGTCACTTGTAGGGGAGCTCCAATGTTTAGGCACACAGGGGCTCTCCATACGCGACATGGTGTCCGCTAACTATTGGAATCATTAGCGGACACCATGTCGTGTATGGAGAGCCCCTGTGTGCCCAAACATTAAAGCTCCCCCACAAATGACCCCATTTTGGAAACTAGACCCCCCAAGGAATGCATCTAGATGCATAGTGAGCACTATGATCCCCCAGGTGCTTCACAAATTGATCCGTAAGAAGGAAAAAGTACATTTGTTTTCACACAAATTTTCTTTTTTCATTTTTACGGATCAATTTGTGAAGCACCTGGGGGTTCAAAGTGCTCACTATGCATCTAGATATGTTCCTTGGGGGGTCTAGTTTCCAAAATGGGGTCACTTGTAGGGAGCTCCAATGTTTAGGCACACAGGGGCTCTCCATACGCGACATTGTGTCCGCTAACTATTGGAATCATTAGCGGACACCATGTCGTGTATGGAGAGCCCCTGTGTGCCCAAACATTGGAGCTCCCCCACAAATGACCCCATTTTGGAAACTAGACCCCCCAAGGAATGCATCTAGATGCATAGTGAGCACTTTGATCCCCCAGGTGCTTCACAAATTGATCCGTAAGGAAAAAGTACATTTGTTTTCACACAAATTTTCTTTTTTCATTTTTACGGATCAATTTGTGAAGCACCTGGGGGTTCAAAGTGTTCACTATGCATCTAAATACAGCGAAGCTTTTTTTTTCTAGGACTAATTTTAGAAAAAAAATGGCGTAGGGCTCCGCCATATTTTTGGTCCAGCCAGGTACAACTTGACAGCTACGGACTGCCAGCAACCCCCAGCTGCCTCATTGTACCTGGCTGGCAACCAAAAATACAGCAAAGCCCATTTTTATTTTTTTTCTAGGACTAATTCTAGAAAAAAAATGGCGTGGGGCTCCGCCATATTTTTGGTCCAGCCAGGTACAACTTGGCAGCTACGGATTGCCACCAACCCCCAGCTGCCTTGTTGTACCTGGCTGGCCACCAAAAATACAGCAAAGCCCTTTTTTTTCTTCTAGAACTAATTTTAGAAAAAAAATGACATGGGGCTCCGCCATATTTTTGGTCCAGCCAGGTACAACTAGGCAGCTGGGGGCTGGAATCCGCAGCATGGAGAGGCCCAAGCGTTCTGGGCCCCCCATGCTGCGAATTGCAGCCCGCAGCCGCCCCAGAAAATGGCGCATTCATTGAAGCGCCATTTTCTGGCGCTGTACCCAGACTCTTCCAGCTGCCCTGGTGCCGGTGGCAAACTGGGTAATAAAGGGCTTAATGCCAGCTTTTTATTGTCAGCTGGCACTAAGCCCGAGATTCATAATATAGGGCCAATGTTAGACCCGCCATTAGGAATCTCTGGTAAATAGTCAGAAAATACACACAGAGAAAAATCTTTTTATTTGAAAAAAAAACACAAACAAAATTCGGACTCCATCTTTATTATAAAGATCCGACGTAGTCCACAACGAAGGTCCCACGACGCTCGATCGCCTATGACGTAGTCCACAACGAAGGTCCCATGACGCACGATCGCCTCCGACGTAGTCCACAACGAAGGTCCCACGACGCTCGATCGCCTCTGGTCAATCCAGAGACTGCAGCAAGGGATGAAGTGTCCTCTTCTTACAGTCTCTGGGGTCAGAGTTATGGTGCACTGTATGACAATGATCTGTCATACAGTGCACCATGACTATGATCCCAGAGACTACAACAAGAGGACACTTGATCCCTTGTTGCACCCATCCATCCACCTATGCACCCATCATCCACGCACGCACACGTCTATGCACACACACATCTATGCACGCACACGTCCACACACATGTCCACACACGCACACGTCTACGCACACATCCATCTATGCACACATCCACGCACGCACACGTCTATGCACACACACATCTATGCACGCACACGTCCACACACATGTCCACACACGCACACGTCTACGCACGCACACGTCTACGCACACTCACGTCCACGCACGCTCATGTACGCTCACGTCCACGCATGCACCCCCTATCCATTCACCCACCATCAATTCATTCATTCATTCATACATACATACATACATAGATACATACACATACATACATACATACACATACATAGATACAAACATACACATACATACATACATACATACACACATACATACACATACATACATACATGGATACATACACATACATACATAGATATACATACATACACATACATGCATGCATGCATGCATACATACACATGCATGCATACATACACATGCATGCATACACACACATGCATGCATACACACACACATGCATGCATACACACACATGCATGCATACACACACATGCATGCATACACACACATGCATGCATACACACACATGCATGCATACACACACATGCATGCATACACACACATGCATGCATACATACACATACATGCATACATACACATACATGCATACATACACATACATACTTACCTCCCTCGTTCCACCGATGAGCAGGAGGAGGCCGGGAGAGGAGGCGGGGCCACAGACCGGGCAGAGAAGGAGGAGCTGCAGCAGCGGCAGCGGCGGCGGCGGCAGCAGCGGCGGGTGCACGGAAGTGTGCAGCCCGCCGCAGGAGGTGAGGAGGGGGGCCAGGCACAGGGCCCGGAGGTGGGGGCAGCCTGGGGGGAGCAGTGGAGCAGGGGACCAGGCAGTGTTGCTGGCGGGCGCACGCGGGTGCAGCCCGCCGGCACATACATTGTAATAGAGGGGGGCGGGCGGTTGGGGGGGACGGCGGGGGGGCCCTGGACAGTCCTGGAGAGTCCTGGAGCTGGAGGGGGCTGAGGAGGGGTAGGCACTTGCCGATCCGCCCCTCCAGATCTGATTGGAGAGCTCCAATCAGATCTGGAGGGGTGAATCCCTGTGATTCCCTCCGATCGGCAGTTTCACTTTTAAACTGCCGATCGGAGGGGTCCTGGGCACGGGGGGGTTAATCCACCCCCTGTGGGGTCATCTGCAGGTTGTCACAGAGCAGCAGCATCTGTGACACCTGAGCGACCCGGCTCACAGGGGGTGCAGGAGCTCAAATCTGCCAGGACGTTGTGCAACGTCCTGTGTCGGGAACGGGCAGAAACACAGGACGTTGCACAACGTCCTATGTCGGGAAGGGGTTAAAACTTGGGAAATCTTCTTGTATCCAAATCCGGCTTTAAACTTCACCACAACAGTATTTCGGACTTGCCTGGTGTGTTCCTTGGTCTTCATGATGCTCTCTGCACTTGAAACAGAACGCTGAGGGCCGCTTTACACACACCAACTTCTGTGACCAACTTCTGAACAGATCTCTGGTTGCAGTGAAATCATGGACACATTGTTCCATTTGTACACAGCCACAAAAAGGAACAATGTGTCCATGATTTCACTGCAACCAGAGATCTGTTCAGAAATTGGTCACAGAAGTTGGTGTGTGTAAAGCGGCCCTTAGACTATCACAGAACAGGTGCATTTATACAGAGACTTGATTACACACAGGTGGATTCTATATGTCATTACCAGTCATTTAGGACAACATTGGATCATTCAGAGATCCTCACTGAACTTCTGGAGTGAGTTTGCTGCACTGAAAGTAAAGGGACTGAATAATATTGCACGCCCCACTTTTCAGTTTTTTATTTGTTAAAAAAGTTTAAAATATCCAATGAATTTCATTCCACTTCACTATTGTGTCCCACTTGTTGATTCTTCACAAAACAATTAGAAATGATATCTTTATGTTTGAAGCCTAATATGTGGCAAAACGTTGAAAAGTTCAAGGGGGCCAAATACTTTCACAAGGCACTGTATACCACAAAAACTAGTGGAAATTTAAAGTGAATTTTTGTGATAGAAGATAGTTGAACAATGTAATAAGTGAATATCAACAAGTACAATAGGAGATATAGTATCTATTATCACATGACCATGTCATCATGATGCCACCACAAATGACAAACAAGAAAAGGTGCACCCCACAAAGCAGTCCAGTCCAATGCCAGAAAATACTTTAAATCCCACACTCAAAGTCAGGTCAGAATCAACAGTTGAAATGTAATCACTCCTAGATGGGAGCAGTGTGACTCATGACTTCAGAAACAAACTGAAAAAAGTGACCTGAAAGGGTCAATTAGAGGAAACAGTTACCGTATATACTCGTGTATAAGCCGACCCGTGTATAAGCCGACCCCCCTACTTTTGCCCCAAAAATCTGGAAAAACCTATTGACTCGTGTATAAGCCGAGGGTGGACCCCAGCACAGGTATACAGCCCCCAGCAGTGTGGTATACAGGCCTCCCCAGTGGTAGTATACAGCAGCCCCAGTGGTAGTATACAGATTCCCCAGCAGCCCCAGTGGTAGTATACAGATTCCCCAGCAGCCCCAGTGGTAGTATACAGGAGCCCCAGCAGCCCCAGTGGTAGTATACAGGAGCCCCAGCAGCCCCAGTGGTAGTATACAGGAGCCCCAGCAGCCCCAGTGGTAGTATACAGGAGCCCCAGCAGCCCCAGTGGTAGTATACAGGAGCCCCAGCAGCCCCAGTGGTAGTATACAGGAGCCTCAGCAGCCCCAGTGGTAGTATACAGGAGCCCCAGCAGCCCCAGTAGTAGTATACAGGAGACCCAGCAGCCCCAGTGGTAGTATACAGATTCCCCAGCAGCCCCAGCGGTAGTATACAGATTCCCCAGCAGCCCAGTGGTAGTATACAGGAGCCCCAGCAGCCCCAGTGGTAGTATACAGGAGCCCCAGCAGCCCCAGTGGTAGTATACAGGAGCCCCAGCAGCCCCAGTGGTAGTATACAGGAGCCCCAGCAGCCCCAGTGGTAGTATACAGGAGCCCCAGCAGCCCCAGTGGTAGTATACAGGAGCCTCAGCAGCCCCAGTGGTAGTATACAGGAGCCCCAGCAGCCCCAGTGGTAGTATACAGGAGACCCAGCAGCCCCAGTGGTAGTATACAGATTCCCCAGCAGCCCCAGTGGTAGTATACAGATTCCCCAGCAGCCCCAGTGGTAGTATACAGGAGCCCCAGCAGCCCCAGTGGTAGTATACAGGAGCCCCAGCAGCCCCAGTGGTAGTATACAGGAGCCCCAGCAGCCCCAGTAGTAGTATACAGATTCCCCAGCAGCCCCAGTGGTAGTATACAGATTCCCCAGCAGCCCCAGTGGTAGTATACAGGAGCCCCAGCAGCCCCAGTGGTAGTATACAGCAGCCCCAGTGGTATACAGCAGGCCCCCAGGGGTACATATAGCAGCCCCAGGGGGTACCCAGCAGCCCCCAGGGGTACCAACAGCCCCCTGGGGGTACCAACAGCCCCCAGGGGGTACCCGGCAGCCCCCTGGGGGTACCAACAGCCCCCTGGGGGTACCAACAGCCCCCAGGGGGTACCCAGCAGCCCCCTGGGGTACCAACAGCCCCCTGGGGGTACCAACAGCCCCCAAAAGCTGGCACTGTCCCCCCTTGTAAGGGCCCCCCCCGCTGCTTATACATTACCATCCCGGTGTTCTGATCGGCGCCGCTCCTCGGTGCTGCGTCTTCATCCTCCCGTCCTCGCTGGCTGCATCCGGGATCTCCGGCCGTCGCGCGATGACGTCATATCGCTGCGACAGCCGGAGATCCCGGATGCAGCCAGCGAGGACGGGAGGATGAAGACACAGCACCGAGGAGCGGCGCCGATCAGAACACCGGGATGGTAATGTATAAGCAGCGGGGGGAGGGGGGGCCCTTGCAAGGGGGGACAGTGCCAGCTTTTGGGGGGCATATATGAACTGCTTCCCCCTGCCACTGATTGACAGGGGGAAGCAGTGCATATATAATGAGCGGCCCCACGTGACGGGCCGCTCATACAGCAGCCTCCCCCCGCCTCCTCCAGCCTCCACAGCCCCCACCACCGTATATGACCCGTGTATAAGCCGAGGGGGGGACTTTTCAGCCCAAATTTTGGGCTGAAAAACTCGGCTTATACATGAGTATATACGGTAATCTTTACCCCAAACTAAAATAGAATGGATGTGAACCAGCCTTCTTCAGAGGGTCAGTGTGGAGAGGACCCCACACGTATCGTCACAAAGTGACTTCATCAGGGAAAGTGAAGCATGACAAGTGTTTCCTCTAATTGTCCCTTTCAGGTCTCTTTCTTCAGTTTGTTTCTGTAGTGATGGCTTTGATATCTCATGGAATACGGCAGCACGGCTTTTAATCCTTCATCCTCCCTACTCTATATGCACCACGTTGGGGATTGCAGCAGCCATGATATGCTTTTATAGTGGTTGTGACTCTCACAACCACACAAGCTGAGCTCTGATATCTATTTAGGTAATATTTTATCTCTCAGACCCTTCATTCTCCCTACTTTAATTTTCTGACATAATGACCTTTGGATTTTCATTTGCTGTAAGCTATATTCATCAACATTAACAAAAATAAACATTTGAAATAGATTACTCTGTCAGTAATGACTCAATATAACAGATGTGTTTCACTTTACATATTGAATTACTGTAGTTAATTAAATTTTTGATGATATTCTAATTCTTTGAGATGGACCTGTATCTATAAGTAAGTAGAAAAAACACAGAACACCGAGAAAAATTTCTTTGATATAAAACACACAGGCATCCCTGTGTTTCCTCTATATTACCACCAAACATACCCTCTGATGGTAATTCACAGCCAGAACCAGTTGTCCCATGACAACCCATCTTAGTTCTGCTACATCTCAATGAGTGGAGAGTTTAGAAATGTGTCCACCAACCAGGAGTAGCACTCAGACATGACATCTGAGGACAGAGCAGACGCAGGTCTGCAGAGTGCACAGCTTAAGTCTTTCATGACACCGCAATCACAGGCACAAACGTGTCTCAGGGTGAGCTTGCTGGCCCAGGTGAACTTACATATGCCTGCTCACAGGGATGTAGCAGTGCTGCAGATCTTCAAGGAACCTTGCTGGAAATTATCATTGGACGGTTTGTTTGAGATTAAGACTATGGTTTGTCTGTGTGTTGTTTTTACAATACAGGATTTTTCTCCATGTGTTTTATTTCTATTAAAGAATTTTGCACTGGGTCTGTGTTTTTTAATTATTTAGTCACTGGACTGGCACTGTAGTGGTATCAGGTATGCCGCAACATTACCAATCCAGGAGGGGTTGAAGACAGCTGACAATACTCATCTGTCATTAACGTCTTCTATTACCCCAAATGCTACTGTAGAGGGCAGCAGGAAGAGCTGGGATAAAGCAACAGGATTGGTGCAATTTACAAATGTGCCATTTCTGGGGCAGCTATTTTTAGGCTGGTGAGGGCCAATGAAAGATGGCTCTTCCCACCCTGAGAATGCCAGACCCAAGCTATCAGCTTTACCTTGGCTGCTAATCCAAAGTGGGGCAGACCCTACACCTTATTTATAAAATATTTTTTTATTTATAAATAAATTATTTGAAAAATTAGCTTGGGTGACCTTTATTTTAAATTACCGGCCAAGGTTAAGCTGCCAGCTGTAATCTGCAGACTGCAGCTGTCTGCTGTACCCTAGCTGACAATGAAAAACAGAGGGTAGCCCGTGTCAATTGTTTTCATTATTTTTTTTTTTTGTAGCTAAAAACAAGCCTAAAACACATTTTAGTGCAACATGAAATGCCTTAAAAGGGTGCACTCTTATAATGTATTGGAGGTGGGACATAATATAGCTGTTTGACATCTATCTCTATTTATGGCGGCCGTCACATGCATCAATTTCTTGAACGATATCGCTTAAGCGATCTGCTTTTTTGATCGCTAAGCGATATCGTTTGTGCGTCGCTGCGTGTAATCAAGCGATTTTACAATGTAAAATCACTTGATTGTTTGATCGCAGATTTGTGAGCCGGACCTCAAATTAAGCGATAATCGCTTGATCAATCTGCATCATTGTGGTGTGTGACACCACGATGAACAATCTCCCAGTGGCAGAGCCTATGCTGGGAGATGGTATGTATGGTAAACGTCGGTTTACTAAGCGCCGCGTGGCGCCTAGTAACCCGATGTGTACCATAGTTACCAGCGTTCTCGCTGGTCCACATCGCTGGTGAGTCTGCCTGTGTGACAGCTCACCAGCGATGTGAACGATATTGTTAGCGATCGCGTGTGCATGTGATCGCTAACAATATCGCTCACAAGATTGAAGAGTGTGACGGCCGCCTATAAATCAATCTATTTTTACAACTATCTTTAAATTTATCTCTATCTCTACTATCTATCTATCTAGCTATCTATCTAGCTATCTATCTGTATATCTATTTAGAAAAAAGTAAGAGCAGCACAACAAATGGTCCTGGATGCAAAGCCTACCTTGACAACTTGACAGCTACCAATAAAATAACAGGCAGCACTCCAAAACAGCAAGAAGTAGCAGACCTTTATTGGTCAGTGACTAGGCAACATTTCAATGCTTAGTGGATCTTTGTCAAGGCTATTTTGTCATTTACTAAAGGAACCACTACAGTTTTTTGCAGTTTTGGTGTAAGATCGCTCTGTTTTAATGTCTGGATACCCAGAAATCGTGTGGAGGTTACCTCAGGGGAAATGGTGTATCAGTGTCCGCGCTGCTGAAATCCCTGAGGAAGACACTAGGACAGTGTTGAAACGTGTAGGAAAAGGAATAAATGGATGATTGATGCAACCTATATATGGTTTCCGGATCGTTTTCTTGGGATTTCAGCAGCGCGGACACTGATACACCATTTCCCCTGAGGTAACTTCTGGATGATTCCCACGTGCATGTGGAAGGTGGAAGTCCTGCAGCAGCTGCATTTAATGCCAAATGCTTTTACACCAGTTGTGGGTCTCACAACTGTGCTAGGTGAGTGAATTCATACCCACCGCATACATTAGTGTCACTAGTGATAGGGCACTATTGCGCCTCTTGTTCCCCCCCCTATTTTTTTACTCAGAAATCGTGTGCACATGTACAAGCTTCTGCTCAGGTTGCGTCATTATGACGGCATCCACCACACCAGCCGCTTGTTTACTATTGCTGGGTAACCAGCCATGGCTGCAGTGACTGGGCGGCGTGCATGCGCTGCCTACAATTGATTCCATCGGGGCAGCAAACATGCTATCAGGTATGTATCTGCTATTTAAACCCTGTACATTAGACCTATTACTCCCGATGATGAGCACCGTGATAAAGAAACAGCGAAACGTGCGTTGGAGTCCAGCCCAGAGGTGGGTCTTTTTCCCTGTTTCTAGCACTGTGCACTTTACTTGGTAGGCATACTTATTCTAAACTCTCCCCTGCTCATGGGTTTCGTGTATTTGGGTTAATGCATTGACTTAGTTAACACTTGTGCTCCATCCTTATATGTGGGGTAACAGCAATATAAACTCAATCCATTCTGGATAGATATCATCAATACTGTTCGATAACCCCCTCATGCTGTTAGTGCAGTTGACTGTATGTAACCTTGTTATTTGTGCATTATCCATTTGTAATGGAACCTTAAATAATGCTAAGTAGGAGAGCTTTTGCTTGAATTGTAAATGCCTGTACCATTATCTAGCTAGGTGCTCTTTATCTGTCATCATTTCCTTGCACAACTATGTGTTTTGTATGTCTCTTAATAAAATATATTTGCAATTTATTTTAAGCATGTCTTGGCTCCATAATTTCTCTGTTTTTGCATGTACCGTATTTTCCGCACTATAAGGCGCACCTAAAAGACTAAGATTTTCCCAGAAATCCTAGGTGCGCCTTATAGTGCAGTGCGCCTTATATACGGATTTTTCCAGGAAAATTTAGCACCCCCCAGAAAATAAGGCATACCTTTGTGCCGCAATATCCTCCGTCCCCGCCATCCCCCTCTGTCCGGTGCCCGCCTGGCATCGCTGTGCGGAGGCGCGATCACCAGCCGCCATTCCTGCCATCCATGCTGGTGCCGGGGCCTGCCTCACATCACTTTGCGGGGACGCGATCACCAGCCGCCGTCCCCGCCATCCATGCTGGTGCCGGTGCCAGTGCCTGCCTCACATCACTGTGCGGGGACGCGATCACCAGCTGCCGTCCCCGCTGTCGTGTCCGGTGCCGCCGCTGCATCGGGCGCGCTCACAGCCCAGGAGCCCAGGAGCCCATCAGCCAATCACAGCTCCGCCCAGGAGCCTTGAGCCAATCCGAGGCCAGCTGACGTCAGCCCATAGCCTCTGATTGGCTGAGGGCTCCAGCGCTGTCATTGGCTGTGGGCTCCAGCGCTGTGATTGGCTGAGGGCTCCAGCGCTGTGATTGGCTGGGGGCTCCAGCGCTGTGAGTGCCTTGCCACACAGTACAGTAAGTGTGTGTGTGTGTGTCTGAGTGTGTATGTGTGTGTGTGTGTGTGTGTGTGTGTGTGTGTCTGAGTGTGTATGTGTGTGTATGTGTGTGTGTCTGAGTGTGTGTGTGTGTGTGTGTGTCTGACTGTGTGGGATGCTGGAGGGTGATGGGAGGCTACACAGGGATGCTGGAGGGTGATGGGAGGCTACACAGGGATGCTGGAGGGTGATGGGATGCTACACAGGGATGCTGGAGGGTGATGGGAGGCTACACAGGGATGCTGGAGGGTGATGGGAGGCTACACAGGGATACTGGAGGGTGATGGGAGGCTACAGAAGGATGCTGGAGGGTGATGGGAGGCTACACAGCGATGCTCGAGGGTGATGGGAGGCTACAGAGGGATTTTTTTTATAGTAATATGGTGCGCCTTATAATCCGGTGCGCCTTATATATGGACCAAGACGGCTTAAAAGTCATTTTTTGAGGGTGCGCCTTATAATCCGGTGCGCCTTATAGTGCGAAAAATACGGTAATTAGTGTAGAGTCGCTGAGCTGTTAAGAGGCATGAATGTTCTTCTTTAGGAGTACGGCTTAAAACATTAACATTTCTATAGTCTTAGGAGAAGTCATATAAAGGGTGAAATGATTAACTTGTGCAAGTCTATCAATGGTCCATACAAAAAATATGGTCAGAAGATGTTTTATATGAATGCCCCACCCACAAAGTAGCAGTCTCTTCACATGGTGAAAATGGTGAAAGGAAGGTTTAATCTCAAGACAAAAGGCACCTTTGTCATAAAAAGTCTTTGTATTGGACTGTAAAATTCGGGACCCGTACCGAATACATACTATTTGGTGACAAGGTCCCGAACATGGGTTTCCATGGGAAACCCATGTTACAGTTCGGGCCAGTTTGTGGGCAGGGTCTGTAAAATAATAAAAAATAATAAAATAATAAACATAATCATACTTATCTGTCCAGCGACGCGTCCTCCCGTCTACTCTCGCAGCCACTTCTGCTCCCGGAGCCGCTCGTTAGCTTCCGGTATTATTCACTGCACTGTCGGCAGTCTTCAGCAATTTCCGCTGGTCCTCGGCAGTCTTCGGCTTTTTCTGGCTGCCACTTGGGTTCACCCACGGTCATGGCCCGTGCTATGAACTCTCGTGAACCCTGACTGTCACAGTCAGATTTGGCCTGTTCGCGCTCTGCGTAGACATGTGTCGTCTATGCAGAGCGATGTAGCAGTGCTGAGATTGCTTCCCTTTTGGACTACGTCGGACTGAAGATAATTTTTTTTAATAAAGATGAAGTCTCTAAGTGTTTTTTTATTTTATTTCTAATAAAATATTTTTTTCTCTGTGTTGTGTTTTTTTAATACTAGAAATTCATGGCGGTCATGTGTAATATTGGCGTTACCCCATGAATTTTCGGTTTAGGACCAGCTGATAATACAAAGCTGTCCCTTACCCCATTATTACCCAGTGAACCAGGGCACCAGGGCCCTGGATGTGTCGGGTACAGTGCCAATAAAGCCAGTAAATGGTGCTTCTATGAACGCGCCATTTTCTGGGGCGGCTGCACACTGCAGTTCTCAGTTGGGGGGGGCCCAGAAAGCTTGGGCCTCCCTGCGCTGCAGATTCCAGCCCCCAGCTGCCTAGGTGTACCAGGCTGGACTCAAAAATAGGGCAAAGACCTGCATATTTTTTTTATTATTATTTAGTGCAATTCATGAAATTTAAAAAAAAAGGGTTTCCCTATATTGTTGTGTCTGGCTAGGTACAAAAAGGCAGGTGGGGGTGGGTGGCAGCCCATTCCTGCCTGCTGCACCTGGCTGGCTTACAAAAATATGGCGAAGCCCACATCAACTTTTTTTTAAAAATCCATTAAACAATAAAAAAAAAAAACTAATTGCAGTCCACAGCCACCCCAGAAAATGGCGCGTTCATTGTACCGAACTCATCCAGGGCCCTGGTGTAGTGGCTCAATGGTATTAATAATAATAATAATAATAATAATAAGTGGCAATAATAGGGTTAGGGCCAGCTTTATATTATCAGCTGGCCCTAAGCCGAAATTCATGGGGTCACACCAATGACCGCCATGAATTTCTAGTAAAATATTAAAGAAAAACAAAACAAAGAAAAAATATTTTATTAAAAATAAAACAAAAAACCCTTAGAGACTCCATCTTCATTATAGAAATAATCTTCAGTCCGACGTAGTCCAAAAGGGAAGCAATCTTATCTCTGCTACATCGCTCTGCATAGACTGCATAGCGAAAGCAGGCTGAATCTGTCTGTGACAGTCAGGGCTCATGCGAGTTTATAGCCCAGGCTATGACCGCGGGTGAACCATGCTGTCATAGCCCAAACACTGCTGAGCGCCAGCCGGAAAAATCTGAAGACTGCCGAGCGCCGGCGGAAATTGCCGAAGACCGCCAACAGTGCAGTGAATAAAACCGGAAGTTAATGAGTGGCCTCGGAAGCAGAAGCGGCCGAGAGAGGAGATGGGAGGACACGTTGCAGGAGCGGTAAGTATGATTATGATGTTTATTAAAGTTTTATGTCTTTTTTTTACAGCCCCCCACCCCACCCTCTCCATCCCATGTCAGTAAAGTTCAAGCTCGGGGCATTCGGACACAAGTTCGTGTCTTCTCGGTCCCGAGCTTGAACTTTACAAAAAATTTGGTCGACCCCGCCGATCCTGAGTATGAGGGGATCCGCCTATCACTAGGAAACCTGGATGGAGTCAGAAAAGGTGTAAATGTTTTTAATAACGAAAGTAATATAAATAAGTATGCAAACCTATAAAAATATTGTCTGAAAACTTTGTCCAGTTGATTGACAATTGGGATCAGAAGGGAAAGATTTGCTCTTTAACAGCAGACAGGATAATGTATTATATTTGTACATGTACCCCTCTCCTCCTGTTTTCCTATCGCATAGTTAAGTTTGACAAACTTATGTATTTTGTCAAACGTAATTACCGTATATATTCGTGTATAAGCCGAGTTTTTCAGTACAAAAAATGTGCTGAAAAGTCCCCCCTCGGCTTATACACGAGTCATACAGCGGTACCCAGTGGTATACAGCCCCCCCCCCCCCCGTGGTATACAGGGCCCCCCTTGCTTGTGGCAGACCTGTAAAGGAAGAGATCATTATACTTATCGTGTCGCTACCGTCGTCGCCGCCGCTCTGTCACCGCCACCGCGCTATTCCGGGTCTTCATGCTTCCTTCTCCGGCGCACAGGAAATGACGTCATTTCCTGTGCGCCGGAGAAGAAAGCATGAAAAGCTGGAATAGCGCGGTGGCGGTGACAGAGCGGCGGTGGCGGCAGCGACACGATAAGTATAATGATCATCTCTTCCTTTACAGGTCTGCCACAAGCAAGGGGGGGCCCTGTATACCACTGGGTACCTCTGTATACAGCTGGGGCTGCTGTATACACAGCTGGGGCCCTGTATACCACTGGGGCTGCTGCTGTATACACCACTGGGGCTGCTGTTGTATATACCACTGGGGCTGCTGCTGTATATACCACTGGGGCTGCTGCTGTATACACCACTGCGGCTGCTGCTGTATATACCACTGGGGCTGCTGCTGTATATACCACTGGGGCTGCTGCTGTATACACCACTGGGGCTGCTGCTGTATATACCACTGGGGCTGCTGCTATATACACCACTGGGGCTGCTGCTGTATACACCACTGGGGCTGCTGCTGTATATACCACTGGGGCTGCTGCTGTATACACCACTGGGGCTGCTGCTGTATACACCACTGGGGCTGCTGCTGTATACACCACTGGGGCTGCTGCTGTATACACCACTGGGGCTGCTGCTGTATATACCACTGGGGCTGCTGCTGTATACACCACTGGGGCTGCTGCTGTATATACCACTGGGGCTGCTGCTGTATATACTGCTGGGGCTGCTGCTGTATACACCACTGGGGCTGCTGCTGTATATACCACTGGGGCTGCTGCTGTATACACCACTGGGGCTGCTGCTGTATACACCACTGGGGCTGCTGCTGTATACACCACTGGGGCTGCTGCTGTATATACCACTGGGGCTGCTGCTGTATATACCACTGGGGCCGCTGATGTAACACTGCTGGGGCCTGTATATACCACTGGGGAGGCTGCTGTATACCACACTGCTGGGGGCTGTATACCTGTGCTGGGGTCCACCCTCGGCTTATACACGAGTCAATAGGTTTTCCCAGGTTTTGGGGGCAAAAGTAGGGGGTCGGCTTATACATGGGTCGGCTTATACACGAGTATATACGGTAACTATTTAACTATACAAGTAGCAGCAAAGCCACACGTAAAAAAACTGTTTCAAATATTACAAAAATGGAGAAGGAATGATAAAAACTCAGCTGCTTTGAAGCTGGGAAAAAGGAGCAGTTGCAAAGGGAGATAGAGGCAGGAAGACACACAAATATATATTACTGCTTCTAGCAATTGTTCTAATGATTCACAGCAGAGCTAAAGTGACAGCTACATTGGTTATTACTGGTATACTTGGGCCGTCCATGCTAATGCTGTTTCTGACTTCATAAGAAAGATAGGGGAGCAAGTTTACCTCTTCTATCTAATATATAAAGCTGAAGGTGTGTGTGTATATCCTGGATTGGCATCTACACCGTCGCAACTACAGCCACAAAATTTTGCACAGTCACACATCTGGACCCCGAGAGCGTCATAGGCTATGTTGTGAGGCAAAATTTTAACCCTGCGTGTTCCAGTTCACCAAACAATTTTGCCCCTATCTACATAATGGGGAAAAAGTGAATGGAAAAGTGTTGGAGGAAAATCGACAGCTGTCAGCTATAGCCACAAAATTTTGCACAGTCACACATCTGGACCCCGAGAGCGTCATAGGCTATGTTGTGAGGCGAAATTTTAACTCTGCACATTCCAATTCACCAAACAATTTTGCCCCCATCTACATAATGGGGAAAAAGTGACAGTTACCAGTTGACAGTTGTGAATGAGAGGGGCTTAATGATAGTGCCAAAGACTAACAGCACATACCAGCATATAGTCACTAAGGTGAGGCCCCAACATGACATATTCACCACGCACGGGGACATGTATACACACCACATGCACACAAAAAGTAACAGCAAGTGTATAGTCACCAAGGGGCAGCCCCAATATTGGATACTCACCACGCACCCGAACAAACACACACACACCACAAAGAGACACATACAACACAGAGACACCCCCACACACCCCCACGGGGACACATACACACCCTATAGCGACACATGCACTCACCCCACAGGTACACACACCACAAAGAGACACACACAACACAGACACACACACACCACACAGACCCCCCCACAGGGACACACACACATAGCCACCCTATAGGGACACATGCACTCACCCCACAGGGACACACACACACACCACAAAGAGACACACACACACCACACAGACCCCCCCACAGGGATACACACACATACACACTCTATAGGGACACATGCACTCACCCCACAGAGACACACACACCACAAAGAGACACACACAACACAAATCACCTCACACAACTCGCCTCATATGTGTGCGATCTTTAATTTCCAAACATAAACTTCTCATTAAAAGCAGCCAATGTGCAACACATGTGCCATGTAGGGAATTAAGGCAGATGTCAGTCACATGAGCTGTCTATTATGTGTATGTGTGAGGTAACATATACTGCCCGGCCAGGGGGAGGGTTTACTGTTGGCTGGAGATTTATTAGGCTGCCTAAAGCAATCAATCACAGCTCAGCTTCTATTTTCCTACAGGTCATTAATATGACATATTCAAATTCTATTTTGTTATAGCTAACATCAGTTATTTATTAACCCGGGCGTAGCCGGGTACTACAGCTAGTTTTAAATAAAAACAGTTATCATGTGTAAATATTATTATTAATTTATAAGTTATTATTATTATTTATACAAATCTGGAAATTGGGATGAAGTGATACCTTGAGCCTCTATTCTTTAAGCTAGTATTGCCATCAAAATTACCAGCACTTAGGCTAAAATGTATATACCTAGTTAAAGGTCAATAGGATGTGCCATGATGCTAGTGTAAACAATGACTGTTTGCCTGTATTAGGATAAAAAGGGTTCCCAATCAAATATTGACGTTAGTGGACCATCATTATATCCTAATGCACATTTTTTATGTAAAACTTTCTTAACACATGTAAAAAATGTATATAATTTTAGTATGCGCTGCTGAAAATGTTCCACATTATATTTTACTATAACTATATGTGATAGTTTGGAGAAAATAAGCAAAATATTTACTGAAGAGGCTAGGACATGGCAGGTGATAAAGTCTGACAGAACCAGCATACCACTGTGCTATCGCATGCAGATGGAGCTACTGCCTGCAGGGGTCTTTAGTTTTCTGTGACTGTTTTTCCCTTTTCTGTATATATGATTCTAATAGGAATCAAATGAAAACACCTCTGCAGACATCTAACATTGCATAAAGAGTGGATCCCATCTGTCATAATCATGAATATTTTATAACTATGAAAATAATTTCAGTCTGTGACTGTCAAGTGTAGTTTGTGAACAGAAACTGTGTCAGTAAAGCACTTGGCAAATCCATACTAAAAGTTCTGACACATGCAATAATATCTTCATCCGGAGGCAAAACATTGCATTAATATTTAGTTGGAAGTGTTGTGTTAGAATTGCCTTTCAGCTGTATTTTTAGAAGAATTACATTCTTTTGTCAAGTAAAATTTGTGTCAAGGCTCACTTAAATATAACATTTCTCTCATTGTAGAACAAGTTCTAAAGTTCACGGAAAACTGCAATAGTAGTTTTCCAAAACAAATGTGATGAAATAGCATTTACCGTCAATCATAGATGCCCTGCAGCAATACAAGATACATAGGCAAGGCAGGCCTTTGAACGCTAGGCACCCAGTCTACATTTGTAACACGCTGTAAGATGGGGGATTGTCTATGGTGATGTTTTCCTAGTTGCAAATGAAGCTCCTAGAAGTCGAATTCTCGGATTGAAAAACATGATATAATGAGCATCTTGAATTTTATTACTAAACAACTGTCAGTACAAGCCATCATGCAATAGAGTAAACACTGTGAGGCAGCGACCCGGGAACTCGCTCGCGGCATAACGAAACCAACACGTGCTTATAAGTTTGCAAATGACTACCCGTTTATTGCTCACATATAACTCATAACCCGGGCAGTACATTAAACATTGAACATAAGCACGTCACATAATACATTACATTACTCAGTACTAGTGTTGAGCGAGCATGCTCGGCACTACTCGGTACTCGCACGAGTATCACTGTACTCGGGCGACTCGCCGAGCACCGAGTAATCTTGCGATACTCGTGCTGTGCTCGTGGTCGTCATCTATCCATGTTGGCGCTCTTTTGAGAGTCAGCCCACGTGCAGGGATTGGCTGACAGACCACTGCAATGCCACAGCCCTGTTAGTTGTGGCATAGCAGTGATTGGCCGCCCTGCACAGCGTGACCGAGCCTTTATAACTCCCGGCGCGCTGTGCTCGGCACACAGCCATCCAGACAGTGAGTGTAGGGAGAGTGTCTGCTGCTGATTAGGGACAGATTTGCGGCCCTCATAGGTAGATCCGGATCAGGGCTGCAAACTGCTGCTGACCACAACAGTCCTTCTCAGGACTAATCTAGGAGGACATAGGCAGGGTGATCCAGATCGGAGTCCAAGATTTCCAGTGACCAGAACAGTCCTTCTCAGGACTAATCTAGAAGGATATAGGCAGGGTGATACAGATTGGAATCCAAGCTTTTCTGTGACCATTAGAGTCACCACACTCTTGTACTTAGTACCTTAATACAGGTTGGGGACTAAAATCCTCTCTTCAAACCATTACAGTCACCAGACAGGTGTACGTACTACCTTAATACAGGTTAGGGAACTAAAATCCTAACTCTTGTCATCAAAACAGTCACCAGACAGGTGTACGTACTACCTTAATACAGGTTAGGGACTAAAATCCTCTCTTCAAACCATTACAGTCACCAGACAGGTGTACGTACTACCTTAATACAGGTTAGGGAACTAAAATCCTAACTCTTGTCATCAAAACAGTCACCAGACAGGTGTACGTACTACCTTAATACAGGTTAGGGACTAAAATCCTCTCTTCAAACCATTACAGTCACCAGACAGGTGTACGTACTACCTTAATACAAGTTAGGGAACTAAAATCCTAACTCTTGTCATCAAAACAGTCACCAGACAGGTGTACGTACTACCTTAATACAGGTTAGGGACTAAAATCCTCTCTTCAAACCATTACAGTCACCAGACAGGTGTACGTACTACCTTAATACAGGTTAGGAAACTAAAATCCTAACTCTTGTCATCAAAACAGTCACCAGACAGGTGTACGTACTACCTTAATACAGGTTAGGGACTAAAATCGTCTCCTGAAACCATTACAGTCACCAGACAGGTGTACGTACTACCTTAATACAGGTTAGGGACTAAAATCCTCTCTTCAAACCATTACAGTCACCAGACAGGTGTACGTACTACCTTAATACAGGTTAGGGAACTAAAATCCTAACTCTTGTCATCTCAACAGTCACCACACTGTTGTACGTCATACGTTTATACAGGTTAGGGAACTAAAATCCTAACTCTTGTCATCTCAACAGTCACCACACTGTTGTACGTCATACCCTTTATACAGGTTAGGGAACTAAAATCCTAACTCTTGTCATCTCAACAGTCACCACACTGTTGTAACGTCATACCTTTATACAGGTTAGGGAACTAAAATCCTAACTCTTGTCATCTCAACAGTCACCACACTGTTGTACGTCATACGTTTATACAGGTTAGGGAACTAAAATCCTAACTCTTGTCATCAAAACAGTCACCAGACTGTTGTACGTCATACGTTTATACAGGTTAGGGAACTAAAATCCTAACTCTTGTCATCTCAACAGTCACCACACTGTTGTACGTCATACGTTTATACAGGTTAGGGAACTAAAATCCTAACTCTTGTCATCTCAACAGTCACCACACTGTTGTACGTCATACGTTTATACAGGTTAGGGAACTAAAATCCTAACTCTTGTCATCTCAACAGTCACCACACTGTTGTAACGTCATACCTTTATACAGGTTAGGGAACTAAAATCCTAACTCTTGTCATCTCAACAGTCACCACACTGTTGTACGTCATACGTTTATACAGGTTAGGGAACTAAAATCCTAACTCTTGTCATCAAAACAGTCACCAGACTGTTGTACGTCATACGTTTATACAGGTTAGGGAATTAAAATCCTAACTCTTGTCATCTCAACAGTCACCACACTGTTGTACGTCATACGTTTATACAAGTTAGGGAACTAAAATCCTAACTCTTGTCATCTCAACAGTCACCACACTGTTGTACGTCATACGTTTATACAGGTTAGGTAACTAAAATCCTAACTCTTGTCATCTCAACAGTCACCACACTGTTGTACGTCATACGTTTATACAGGTTAGGGAACTAAAATCCTAACTCTTGTCATCTCAACAGTCACCACACTGTTGTACGTCATACGTTTATACAGGTTAGGGAACTAAAATCCTAACTCTTGTCATCTCAACAGTCACCACACTGTTGTACGTCATACCCTTTATACAGGTTAGGGAACTAAAATCCTAACTCTTGTCATCTCAACAGTCACCACACTGTTGTACGTCATACCCTTTATACAGGTTAGGGAACTAAAATCCTAACTCTTGTCATCTCAACAGTCACCACACTGTTGTACGTCATACCTTGATACAGGTTAGGGACTAAAATCCCCTCCTGTGACTGTTGTCGCTGTATACAAGCAAAATGCGCAAGGGCGTTGGCAAGGAACAAGGAGGTGAATGTGATGGTGGTGCAGGCAGAGGCCGAGGTCGTGTGCAAGCAGTAATTTCGCAACAAGAAAGTGGCACATCTACTCGCTCACACGTCCTGTCCCAAATTGTTGGGGCCCGCTGCAGTACTACGCTCTTGAACCAACACTAGTGTCAACAGCTTTTTATTTGGATAGCGGATAATGCTTCTAGTCTGATTGGCACCTCCACAAACACCCTGTCTTCCACACGGTCAATTGTCAGTAGCCGTGATACTGCACCGCACATTTCCCAACCTGATCCTCCTTCCTACCAACTGGCTGAGTGCACGTCCACGGACATTACTGATCACACACTTGGACACTCGGAAGTCCAAAAGTGTGTACCCATGGGTCAGTGGAGGTACATGGCAAATTCCCATTACAAAATTTAAATTCAGTTGTCATTTGTTGGTGGTGTGGTGAAGTCTGGCCCAATCCAACCCTTGTTCATCTTGATCTCAGTCAGCCTGTCAGCATTTTCAGTTGACAGGCGGTTGTGTTTATCAGTAATGATTCCACCTGCGGCACTGAAAACACGCTGTGACAAAATGCTAGCGGCAGTGCAGGCCAGGACTTCCAAGGCGTAGAGAGCCAATTCATGCCACGTGTCCAGCTTGGAGACCCAATAATTGTAAGGCACAGAGGAATCTCGCAGTACAGTTGTTCGATCGGCAAGGTACTCCTTCAGCATCTGACCAAACTTAGCATTTCTTGTGTCACTACCCCGCACCTCAGGGGCTGTGGTACGTGAGGGGCTGAGAAAACTGTCCCACCTCGTAAAGACTGTTCCCCTACCTTTGGCGGATTGGACTTGTGCCCCTCTCGGCCGTACGCCTTGGTTGTCCATCGATTCCTGACCTATGCCGCTAGCGTTTTGTGAGGGGAATGATTTGCATACTTCCGTGACTAAGGCCTTCTGGAACTGCTGCGTTTTGGCTGACCTCTCCGCCTCAGGAATGACAGACATAAAGTTCTCCTTGTACCGTGGGTCTAACAGTGTTGCCAACCAGTACAGATTGTCGGCCAAGATGTTCTGAACGCGAGGGTCACGAGGCAGGCAGCTTACCATAAAGTCAGCCATGTGCGCCAGACTCTTAACAGCCATCACTTTAGTATCCAGACCAACACGATGACTGAACATGCTGTCCTCCTCCTCCTCCTCCTCCTCCTCATCTCCCCTGTCCTCTGGTCAGCCACGCTGAATCGAGGGTATGACTGGTGTGCATGTCATATCCTCAATTTGACCAGAGAGTTGCTCCATGTCTTCATCCTCCTCCTCCTCGTCATAGTCCTCCACTGCACGTTGTGATGAGATGAGGCTGGATTCTGTGTTTTCACCCACACCCATTACTGTTTCTTGCTCCAAGTCATCGCGCTCGGCCTGCAATGCATCCTCTTTGTTTTTCAGCAGAGACCGTTTTAGAAGGCAGAGTAGTGGTATGGTGACGCTAATAATGGCGTCATCGCCGCTCACCATCTGGGTGGAGTCCTCAAAGTTTTGGAGGACGGTACATAGGTCGGACATCCATCTCCACTCCTCAGGTGTTATGTGTGGAGTTTGAAGCATTTCCCGACGGCTTAGGTGATGCAGGTAGTCAACAACTGCCCTCTTCTGCTCACATATCCTGACCAACATGTGCAGAGTTGAATTCCAACGCGTGGGGACATCACACACCAGTCTGTGGGCCGTAAGACGCTAACGGCGCTGAAATCCGCCAAGGTCGGCTGAAGCAGCAGGTGACTTGCGAAAATGTGTAGACAGAAGGCGAACTTTTACCAGCAGTTCAGACAGCTCTTGGTATGACTTTAGAAACCTCTGAACCACCAGGTTGAGCACGTGGGCCACGCATGGAACATGCGTCAGCTGGCCTCGCCTCAAAGCTGCCACCAAGTTCCGTCCATTGTCACACACGACCTTTCCTGGCTTTAGGTTCAGAGGTGTGAGCCAGTGATCTGCCTGCTGTTTCAGAGCTGTCAACACCTCTTCTGCATTGTGGGGTTTGTCACCTATGCAGACTAGCTTCAGCACAGCCTGTTGCCGCTTTGCAGAGGCAGTGCTGCAGTGCTTCCAGCTTGGGACTGGTGTGAAGGGTACAGTGGATGAGGATGAGCAGGAGGAGGAGGAGGCTGAAGAGCATGACATTCCGGAGCTGTAGAGTGTCGGTGAAACCCTGACAGAGGTAGGGCCTGCTATCCTTGGTGTGGGAAGGACGTGTTCCGTCCCTCGATCAGACTGTGTCAGAGCCTCCACAATATTAACCCAGTGTTTTGTCAAGGAGATGTAGCGGCCTTGCCCACAAGCACTTGTCCACGTGTCTGTGGTTATACACTTCAGCCCCTGACCTTACCCCTGCGGTATTAAAGAACAGCAATGACTGTCTAGCTGCAGTTTCCAATATCATGTCCACTCTCTATTTGAAACTAAACCTTTCCAAAACTGAACTTCTTCTGCTCCCCCCATCCACTAACCTCCCTAAATCGGACATCTCTCTCTCAGTTTGTGGCACCACGATAATGCCTAGGCAGCAGGCTCGTTGTCTGGGTGTTATGTTTGACACCGATCGCTCCTTCTCCTCCCACACACAATATCTCGTCCGCTCATGTCACTTACACTTGAACAATATCTCCAGAGTCCGTCCCTTTCTCACCCTGTAAACAACAAAAAGCCTCACCGTGGCCCTAATCCATTACCGCCTTGACTATTGCAATTCTCTATTAAGCGGCCTCCCCCTCACCAGAGTTTCTCCTCTCCAGTGCATCCTTAATGCAGCAGCCATGATCACCCATCTGGCCAATCGTTACTCAGATGCCTCTGCTCTGTGCCAGTCATTGCACTGGCTGCCCGTATACTACAGCATCAAATTCAAATTGCTTCTTATCACCCACAAAGCTATTCACAGTGCAGCACCCCCCTACCTCTCCTCCCTCATCTCTGTCTATCACCCCACTCGCGCTCTACGTTCCTCAAATGACCTTCGACTGACATCGGTAATAATCCGATCCTTCCACTCCCGGCTCCAAGACTTCTCCAGAGCTGCACCAAACATCTGGAATGCTTTACCAAAAGAAATCAGGACTATCCACAACTTGCATGGCTTCAGACGATCCCTAAAAACGCATCTTTTTAAGGCGGCCTATCATACTCCCTAATAGAAGTCCTTTGTACTGTAGATAGTGGGCTATCCCTCTGGACATTACTCTTCTACAAACTACACCAAACCAAAAAGGTCTACACAGACTGTATAATGACCATGCATGTAAGCTTAGTTCTATGCCCCATTTCCTCGAGATGCCTAGACCATCAGTGCAATAAGCCCCTGTACCTTGTGCAACCCCTATCCCGTTGTAGATTGTAAGCTCTTTTGAGCAGGGTCACCTTCATTTCTTGCTTTATTTTTTGTATTTTCTTTTTTACATTGATTGTATGCCTATTGTTTTGTATCCAATTATTCTACTGTATTTGTTCTCTACTGTAATTACTTACTGTATTACCGTATATACTCGTGTATAAGCCGACCCGTGTATAAGCCGACCCCCCTACTTTTGCCCCCAAAACCTGGGAAAACCTATTGACTCGTGTATAAGCCGAGGGTGGACTCCAGCACAGGTATACAGCCCCCAGCAGTGTGGTATACAGGCAGGCCCCAGAGGTATATACAGGCAGGCCCCAGAGGTATATAATGCAGCAGCCCCCAGAGGTATATAATGCAGCAGCCCCCAGAGGTATATAATGCAGCAGCCCCCAGAGGTATATAATGCAGCAGCCCCCAGAGGTATATAATGCAGCAGCCCCCAGAGGTATATAATGCAGCAGCCCCAGAGGTATATAATGCAGCAGCCCCAGAGGTATATACAGGCAGGCCCCAGAGGTATATAATGCAGCAGCCCCCAGAGGTATATAATGCAGCAGCCCCCAGAGGTATATAATGCAGCAGCCCCCAGAGGTATATAATGCAGCAGCCCCCAGAGGTGTATATACAGGCAGCCCCCAGAGGTGTATAATGCAGGCAGCCCCCAGAGGTGTATAATGCAGGCAACCCCCAGAGGTGTATATACAGGCAGCCCCCAGAGGTATATACAGGCAACCCCCAGAGGTGTATAATGCAGGCAGCCCCCAGAGGTGTATATACAGGCAGCCCCCAGAGGTGTATAATGCAGGCAGCCCCCAGAGGTGTATATACAGGCAGGCCCCAGAGGTGTATATACAGGCAGGCCCCAGAGGTGTATACAGGCAGCCCCCAGAGGTGTATACAGGCAGCCCCCAGAGGTATATACAGGCAGCCCCCAGAGGTGTATAATGCAGGCAGCCCCCAGAGGTGTATATACAGGCAGGCCCCCAGTGGGGTATACAGCAGGCCCCCAGTGGCACTCGCCCCCCCCACACTGTGCAGAGCCCCCCCTCCCGATGCATTATCTTACCATCCAGCCACGTCTTCATCACCGCCGGTCCTCCCGTCCATCCTGGCGCGCTGCGTTCCCGGTCTCATGTGACCCGGCGGTCGCAGTCGGATGACGTCATCGCGCCGGGTCACGTGAGAGCTGAACACAGCGCGAGAGGATGGACGGGAGGACGGTGATGAAGACGCGGCTGGATGGTAACATAATGCATCGGGAGGGGGGGCTCTGCACAGTGTGGGGGGGCGAGTGCCATTGGGGGCCTGCTGTATATGGGGGCCTGCTGTATACCCCACTGGGGGCCTGTGAACATCTGGGGGCTGTATGCACGGCTCCCCCTGCCGCTGTGATGGGCGGGGGGAGCCGTGCATATCTAATGAGCGGCCCCACGTGACGGGCCGCTCTGTCAGGAGCCTCCCCACGCCTCCTCCAGCCTCCCCAGCACCCGGACACAGCCCCCACACAGCACATACTGTATAGACCCGTGTATAAGCCGGGGGGGGGACTTTTCAGCCCAATTTTTGGGCTGAAAAACTCGGCTTATACACGAGTATATACGGTATATTTTCTGTACTCTAACCCTACATTGTAAAGCGCTGCGTAATATGTTGGCGTTATATAAATAAAGCTGTATTATTATTATTATTATTATTCGGTGGACTTTGGCTGAAACAGCGTTGTTCAGGGCACGTGTGATGCTGTTGGACACTTGGTTATGCAATGCGGGGACGGCACATCTGGAGAAATAGTGGCGGCTGGGGACCGAGTAACGTGGGACAGCAGCCGCCATCAGGTCGCAAAATGCTTCCGTCTACACCAGCCGGAAAGGCAACATTTGTAGCGCAATGAGTCGCGAAATGTGATCATTCAGGATTGTGGCATGTGGGGCGTTGGCAGCGTATTTGCGCCTGCGTTCAAATGTTTGCTGAATGGATAATTGAACACTGCGCTGGGACAAGGACGTGCTTGATGGTGGTGTAATTTGTACGTGGGCAACTTCAGGTGCAGGGCCGGAGGCTTGTTCGCGGCCAGCATGGACAGGGGATTGGCTCGCACGCACAGCAGGCAAAGACGTAGCAGTGACATCAGCAAGCACCGCTCCTCGACTCTGTTGTACTTTCCACAAAGTCGGGTGCTTGGCTGACATGTGCCTGATCATGCTGGTGGTGGTCAGGCTGCTACTTTTCGTACCCCTGCTGATGCTGGCATGGCAGGTCTTGCAAATGGCCTTTTTAGAGTCATCTGGAGCCAACTGAAAATACTGCCAGACTCGGGAAGACCTAACATTTGCACAGGCACCTTGTGTCTTGTTGTTGTTCCGGGGAACGGTTGCCTGCCTTATGCCTGCGTACCCGACCCTGCTTCGTACTGCCTGTTGGGATGCTATGCCTCCCTCCCCCTGTGCACTGCTGTCCTCACTCTGCATATACTCCTGCCAGGTTGGGTCAGCTACTGGATCATCCACCACGTCGTCTTCCTACTCTTTGGCTAATCGCTGGACTGCTCCTCCTTCTCCTCATGTGCCACCATGATGACCGTTACAATAGTTTGGCTGTTGTTTCAGGTATACCCCCAGTGGTAAATTTTTACGCCCATTCTTTTTGAATGGGCATTACAAAGACAGGATACCCGCATCTTTTCAATGTGAAAAATGTTTTGAGGCCCTCCTGCACGTCTCTATCCAGGGACAAAGAGGAGCCTCCCAATTTTTGGCTGCCCTGACCAAAGGGCTATACTACAATACACCCAGTTCTTAACAGGCCCTCCTGCACATCTCTATCCAGGGACAAAGAGGAGCCTCCCAATTTTTGGCTGCCCTGACCAAAGGGCTATACTACAATACACCCAGTTCTTAACAGGCCCTCCTGCACGTCTCTATCCAGGGACAAAGAGGAGCCTCCCAATTTTTGGCTGCCCTGACAAAAGGGCTATACTACAATACACCCACTTGAGGGTTACAGGCCCTCCTGCACATCTCTATCCAGGGACAAAGAGGAGCCTCCCAATTTTTGTCTGCCCTGACCAAAGGGCTATACTACAATACACCCACTTGAGGGTTACAGGCCCTACTACATGTCTGAATGCATGGGTCATTGTTGAACCTCCCAATTTTTGTCTGCCCTGACAAAAGGGCTATACTACAATACACCCTGTTGTTCTTAACAGGCCCTCCTGCACGTCTCAATCCAGGGACAAAGAGGAGCCTCCCAATTTTTGGCTGCCCTGACAAAAGGGCTATACTACAATACACCCTGTTGTTCTTAACAGGCCCTCCTGCACGTCTCTATCCAGGGACAAAGAGGAGCCTCCCAATTTTTGGCTGCCCTGACAAAAGGGCTGTACTACAATACACCCACTTGAGGGTTACAGGCCCTCCTGCACATCTCTATCCAGGGACAAAGAGGAGCCTCCCAATTTTTGACTGCCCTGACCAAAGGGCTATACTACAATACACCCAGTTCTTAACAGGCCCTCCTGCACATCTCTATCCAGGGACAAAGAGGAGCCTCCCAATTTTTGGCTGCCCTGACCAAAGGGCTATACTACAATACACCCAGTTCTTAACAGGCCCTCCTGCACGTCTCTATCCAGGGACAAAGAGGAGCCTCCCAATTTTTGGCTGCCCTGACCAAAGGGCTATACTACAATACACCCAGTTCTTAACAGGCCCTCCTGCACGTCTCTATCCAGGGACAAAGAGGAGCCTCCCAATTTTTGGCTGCCCTGACAAAAGGGCTATACTACAATACACCCACTTGAGGGTTACAGGCCCTCCTGCACATCTCTATCCAGGGACAAAGAGGAGCCTCCCAATTTTTGGCTGCCCTGACCAAAGGGCTATACTACAATACACCCAGTTCTTAACAGGCCCTCCTGCACGTCTCTATCCAGGGACAAAGAGGAGCCTCCCAATTTTTGTCTGCCCTGACCAAAGGGCTATACTACAATACACCCACTTGAGGGTTACAGGCCCTACTGCATGTCTGTAAGCATGGGTCATTGTTGAACCTCCCAATTTTTGGCTGCCCTGACCAAAGGGCTATACTAAAATACACCCAGTTCTTGTTTACAGGCCATCCTGCATGTCTGTATCCAGGGGCATTGGTGAACCTCCCAATTTTTGACTGCCCTTGCAATGGAAGATACTACAATAGACCCAGTTCCTCAAAATGGGCACTTTATTTCTAGACAGGGCTTCATGTACGTCTCTTGTCAGGGTCATCGGAGTGTCGCACAATGTTTTCACGTAAAATCTTTTATGTAATCACAATAAGTGACATACACCAGCTGTATATCACTATTGGGTATGTGCCCTTAACATTTCCACCCTAAATATTCATTTTGGTGTAATTTTGGAAGGTTTTCTGGACACTCCGTAAAATTGGCGTGAAACTCGGACAACATTGTTCACAGCTGTGACTTTTGAGTGAGAAATGCTTCCAGGGGTCTTCCCCATGGTGTTGCCATGTCATTTCAGCACTCTTCTGAGACTTTTGTGACATTTTTAGGGTTTTTCCAGGCAGCCGGCAGTCATTTCATAAAAATACTCGTGTCTCCCATAGGATAACATTGGGCTCGTTACTCGGGCCGAGTACACGAGTATCTCGGGATGCTCGGCCCGAGCTTCGAGCACCCGAGCATTTTAGTACTCGCTCATCAGTACTCAGTACATTACAGATATTATGAACACATATTGCACATATACAACTACAGTAACCCGGGACCTGTAACCACCTCTCCTTCCAACCCTTGGAGCACTAACGACAGCTCCCATGGTGGTCACGGCCACCGGCCTGTCTCAATGTCACCCATACATTTATAACACATATTTAGCCACATATTTCAACGGGCCCTGTGGGTCCCAATGGCGGTACCAGCCGCCTGGCTTTAGTTACCCAGCACCACACTACACCGGACTACAGGCACCAGCCTGACCGAGTTCTTACACACTACATGTGATCCATCATATAAGCATCCATGGATCACACATGTACTTCCACACGCTCACAGCCCATCATATAAATATCCATGGACTGTGGCTCTTCTGGGTCCATAACAGTGATTTGCCAACCTTAGTACCCGGGAAAACCATCCGTTACCCATTATAGGAGCCCTATTAACCCATGTGTCTGGCCACAGGCTCATCCACACCACTAGAGGCAGTGGTAGAGGGACCGGTACCCGCTGCAAACAGCAGGCAAAGCCTACCTCTTGTCCCGTCGGGACGGATCGCCTCCAATATCATCCACTGAAGCTGGGTCTCTCCCACAGACACCATACATAGCCTTTCTACCTAAGCCATAAAATACACATACACTTCTGCGAGTCCCTTCACTGACTATTTAGTCGGACCCAATCGCGGCTATGCCCGCCTGGCACATTTTACGCAAAGGGTACACAGTTCACTCTCGCATACGGGAACTGCCGTCTTACCGTGCACGGATCTGGGACTCTCTACCTGGGTCACGGGTACACCAAGCGTCCCCAAGGGCTCCTTCCCGGACATGTCTCGCCACACGTCCAGACCAGTATCCACCTGGTTCAGCCACGGCTTCCCCACTCCAGGAGCTGTCACATCCCCGGTCCTGGCCAATCGGTATGGAGCTATCACGCTTCCCTCATGTCCGCACACCACAGAGCTCTGGACTGCTCTGCTCTCAGCGTCCCTCAGTCTGAGACTCAATCACTTGTCTCTCAAGGTACCGTCACACTCGTCAATATTGCATGCAATTTCACTTGCAACTTACTGGTTGCAGAGAAATCATGGACACATTGTTACATTTGTACACAGCAACAAAATGGACAATGTGTCCATGATTTCACTGCAACCAGTAAGTTGCAACTGAAATTGCATGCAATATTGACACGCGTGATGGTACCTTCACACAGACTGGATCTCAATCTCTCTGGTGATCTCTGGCTGATGATCAGGCTCACACTCAATCAGCTGGCAGGCTCTTTATTGTGCCTGCCACGCCCACACTGAAACATCCACCTGGGCGGCTATTACTCAAGACACACCCACCCGGGCTGCTACCAGTTAGGACACACGGTTCCCATACAGCCGCTCATCAGGCTCATCTATGTGTCAGATCTACAGCACTCACTCTCAGATTTAACTCATTGTGTTCTGGATAGGTTCACACAGCATCATCACAGTAAAACCGGCCAGTGTGGACAGTATCATACACTGATCCTGCATGTGATGCAGCCTGGCCAAGTGGACCATGCTTGCGGTGCCTCACAACACATTTATGAGAAGTTCTCATTTTCATCCTTATATGTTGTTGGTCTACAGTATATAATACAGTACCATGAAGTAGAAAAATGAAAACATTTGCTGTAGCAATTAATATAAAATTAGAATGAATAATTTAATTAATCTGACCTGGCTGCAGTCTTTTAATGTATTGAAAAGTGTGTGAGTAAAAATATTTGAAAAGTACCCGATGATGTCATGAGTGCATACATGGGGAACAATATTTCTGGCCTGTTTTTGAGTTGTATCCTGCATTTTACATCAGTTATCACTCCTGCAGTTGAGAATAAAATGAAATTTCAGTCAGATGCCGGCATTTGAGATGCTTTACGGGCCGCGTCTCCATAGGTAAGCATTGCCAGCATTAACTCAGCGCTACTCTGGTGGTAGCACCGCGTTTATGCTGCCAAAACCTATGTTTTAAACATGGTGCAACCACCAGGGTAGCGCCGTGTTAATGCTTCCAATGCTTACCTATGGAGATGCGGCCTGTAAAGCATCTCAAATGCCGGCATCTGACTGAAATTTCGTGTTATTTCCTAACGCGAGAAAAGATGCTTTCAACAACGTCTTTTGTCATGTTAGGAAATAACACGAAATTACAGTCAGATGGCCGCATTGGAGCCACGCTATGGACCACCTCTCCATAGAGTAACATTGGCAGCGTTAATGCAGCGCTACCCTGGCAGTAGAACTGCATTTATGCTGCCAAAGTCTACATTTTTAGCGCGAACCCCCTGTGCACATTGCAAACGGTAATGTGACCCTAGCCTACCAATAGTGTTTCTCTTCCTGCCTGTTTCAGCTTACAGCTGGGGTCACATTAGCAGAGGCTACCAATGCGAGAGCCATGGATGTAATATACTAATGACACTTGGCTCAGGCTCTGCTGCAAGCATGAGTAGAAAGTCATACTAATGTGATTTGATTCTGCAAAGATAATTTCTCCATCCTCTACATTGCTTGTCTCTACATATATCGCACTGACATCCGAATGCACTGCAGTGTTTCACTTGCACACATAGACTTGTATGAGTGCGTGTTATCTGAGAATTACTGTTAATCATTGCATGCTGCAATTTTTTTTCCTCAGTTCGATTAGGACTATGACATGTGCTCCTTTGTTGCCTAACATAGGGCCGAGTGCAATGCAAGATTTTCTCACATTGTAATCGCATGAGTCATACTCTAGTATGACTCCAACTTACTTCTCATTCTTCTTTTCCCCTTTCTAAATTATATAGGTAGAACATGCACATTTCTTGGATATTACAGTGACCCTTTATACTTTGCAGTTATATATTATTGTTTAGCTTATTAAATACCTTTAAATATTTTTGATAAGACTAAATTCACATTTCAAATAGTTTTCATGCAAGTTCACATTTTTGTAGCAGATATTTATGAAACCGAAAATCTTTTTAATATTTGTGAATGAGGTTGTATCTGCTGTACTGCATGGGACACAAACAGTGATTAGGCTAGGGTCACACTTGCAATATTCTAAGTTTCCTGCGTGTTTTGCAGAGAACTTAGAATTTTTTTCTCCCTCCGCAGCCTTCACGCAGGCTGCATAGCGGAGAATGCGGCCCCTAGCAACCCGCTGTATATTATGGATACCAGCTACACAGCGGGCTGTGGGGAATGCGATTTTCACCACGCACAGGGGAACGCATCATGCTGTGTTTCCCTGTGCGTGGTGTAAATCTCACGCCCCGCAACCCGCTGTGTAGCTGGTATCCATGATACACAGCGGGCTGCTAGGTGCCGCGTTCTCCGCTCTGCAGCCTGCGTGAAGGCTGTGAAGGGAGGAAAGAATTCTACGTTCTCTGCAAAACATGCAGGGGACTTAGAATTTGTCAAGTGTGACCCTAGCCTTATAGTTTCGATGTACAACAGTATCAACACTGCAACACAGCTGAAAACTGCTGGATGGGCTGTGAGCTCATTACATTATTTAGCCAATCAGTGGTGACTATTATTCTTTTAAGGAGACTTACAGGAGATATCTGGGATATATATATAAAAAAATGTGCCTAAGCACCAACAGCCATGCAGCTGCTCCTACTTGCCTGTTGTTGCTGGCACCAGTCCCTGCTATTCACCCTTAGCACAGAGCAGTCACAGAACGCTCCTTCCAGGGGCAGTATGGTGGCATAAACACAGAGAAGAGCGGCTTTTCCGCTCTGCTCTGTGGAAGTTGGTGGGGCAGCTGATGTCACCCTAAAGGTACCTTTACACGTCGCCACTATTTCTGGCAACCGTTATCAACCGCACGTGCAAGCGCATATTTTTAACGGTTGCTAATGATCGTCGATACCGCATGTACACGCTGCCATTGCGTTGTCAACTGAAGGTATCGTAGTTCCCCAGAAGTGCCAACAGATCCTGCAGATAACTTCCTGTTGAATGTCGTCGCCCCTTCACATGCTGCAATCAGTAGGGGAATATGGGCGTACTGTAATGGATGCCCCCCACACCTTTCAGGTGAGGCTGTCATCTTAATTGTCTGCCGCCAAATTGGATGCTTTGTCTAAGTGTGTGCACGCCACCAAAAGAGCCACGCTGACAGCCATGTCAATGTAGAACTTAATGACAAAGACCTTTATTTTAGGAGGGGTTAGCAGTTTTATTACTTATCATTAAAGGGATGTTAAAAGGGGTGTTACTAGGTAATTGCATCATATTATGCTGAATCAACATTTTATTCTGAAAAAAACATTCAATTATATTTTGTGTGTTAGTTAGTTTAAACTAGCCTTGAATTGTACATCCAGTCCGAAGACATTCTGATAAGAACTTCTATACGTCTACCTCTAAGTCAAAACATTATATAAAATCTTAGCCTGAGAAAACCCGAAGGTGGGAGGGAAGAAGGAGAGAGGGCTATAGGGAAAAGAGCAAGGCCATTTTCCTACAAACAGGCCTCTAGCTTGTACTAAGAGATTTCTGAATGACTATAAACTAATAGAAATTATTAACTATTTATTGCCATAACATTACATGTTCTGCGGTGCCAAAACATGGGCGTGACGGAGTTGTGTATTCCGTGATGCTAACATGCTGATTGGACAACGCAATAGCGTCATGATTGGCCAGCCTGCGCAGTAAGGTTGGCTAATACATGATGCCATTGCAATTGTGTAGTGTGAATGGTCAGCTCTTTAAATATGGGGCGCCCTGTGAAGAGACAGCCAATGGTTACGCAGTAGCCCCCACCGATCATCTCTGATGGGGCCCAGTATCCATGAGGCTGTGTCACACCCCGGGGAAATCACTGGGTGACGCTGATTCCATCCCTGTCCCCCGTTTACATGACACTACCATGGCAATTATCCCTTTGTGTTGCCTTGGATTTTTGAACATGGCTCGGAAACTGGTATCCGAAGCAACTGTAAGACACGCAATCACTTTCCCAAATTACACGCCGCCACTTCGTAGCAATTTCAACGCCACGGCCACAAAAATCCCGATTGCCAGGCAGTTGCTACCACGCAGTGGCAGCGTGTAAAGGTACCTTAATTGACAGCTGGCTCCTCACTACCAGATTGGGGGAGCTGGCTGTTAATCAGCATGACGTTGGCTCTGATGCTCGTTGACAGAGGGGAGGAGTAGTCTTTATTGGAAACAAAAAAATCACTGACAGGAGCGGTCTCAGACTCCTCCAGATGGTGGTAAACAATGCCAGGTTCCACAAGCAGATAGATGCCAGCTATCTGCCTGTTAGTGCTTAGGCACTATTTTTTTTAATATCCCCGATATCCTCTTTAAAGTTGGTGAGATGATGTTAAATCACAGCAATAAAGACATATTTTTAAACTATCTACAATATTGAGCAAATACTTCAGTCAGTAATATAGAGAATAACATCAAAGAGATGAAAGTTATCATTTGTGAAATAGAGTTGCAATCAATAGGAAGACAGAAAAAAAAGATAAGGCAGCAGCAGGGGAAGGTTAATTGATTTATGATACAGTCTATACTTAACCATTTTTATGTGCAAATTACACACATTATTTTCTCCTTCTTTGCGAATTCGAATGAATAAAGATTAATCTCTAATATCAGTTGATCCCTGGTATTGCAGTGATTGAAAACACTGCAAATATGACCAGGTTTCAAAAATACATTTTGTGCTTCATTTTTGAGAAAAAATGTATTTCTAATACACAATGACGTTTGTACATTTTTCGTAACGCTTATTTAGACGTGTAAAAGGAAACATTTTTAAGCAAAGGTAATATTAAGCCATAACACTCACTTATTTTTCTTGCGATGATTGATATGTTAAATTGTGCAGTGCTCTCTCTATCCAGCAATTCATTTGTTGCGATGGTTCCCTCAATTGGGTCAACAGAAAAATTGTTGTCCATATCACTTTTTTCATCAATATAATATCTGTTAAATAGGAACAAATAGTTTAACAAGCTAGGGAACAAATGTATACAGAATAACTATTATCAAATTCATTACATAGCAAAGCAGTTTGATTGGGGGGTTTAAAAGAGGTTTTCCAGGTTTCAAAACTCCTCCCCCTAATTGCATTTTATTTAAAAAAAAAAAGGCCTGTATTCACCTTCCAGGGGTGAACACAACACTTCTTCCTTAGTCTGGTATTGTCTTCAGAACTCACATTTTGTCAACAGCATTGAAGCCAAGAACTCAGCTCATTGGCTCTACCCAACTAAAGGCACAAACCGATCATAGACGAGAGTTTAGTTTTTCAGCTATGGCGCTAAACCCCAGGATGGTGAGAGAAGCATAGTTTGTTTCTTTATTTTTTTAATCAAACTTCAGCTGAGGGTCAGGTGTTATACTAAACCAGAAAAACATTTCAAGTAAAAGAAAGACGGCGCTCACCGGAGTACTTCTTCATGCAGTGCAGCATTTATATGAAGAATGAATAATGAATGAATGCAAATTTATATTTGCATGAAGAAATACTCTGGTGGGTACTTTCTTTCTTTTACTTGAAATGATTGACATATGTGTTTTTTCGGATTGAGCAACACCTGAGGTGGATGCCACTGGGCATAGCTCTGCTGGCTGTAGTCGATGTTTTTCCTTCTTTGGTTTTACCTAATCCAGAAAAAAACCCTATACTGAACTGTCCACAACCCTGTTGTTGTGAGGGACATTATGCTAGTAGCTTACTAAAAAAGGATTTAATAGTTGTGTTGGTCAATTTGCATGCGTTGGTGTGCATTCTTAAGTATCTGTGGAAATTAACTTGTGAATATGTGACAATGTATGTGTGAAGTCAGTGTATGTATTTATGTATCTGTATAGTCATATATGTATATTGCTTCATTTTTGACCAAAATTTATTAAGACTGCCACAGATTTGTATTTTATCCGTGTGCTGTTCTACTGTTTTTAGAATGTTTAGCCAGATATTTCTATGGTTTATGAAGCACCTCGTAATTTTTTACACGTTTGTTTATAAATATCTCAAGTTTACTCAACTAATCTTTATGGATTTTAAATGTCCCAAAGAGTCAACTTCAGTCAGTGAACTTTATCAGAAAGCATGCTAAGGAATGCAAAGATTGCATAAAGGAATATGAACATGTATTACTGCTAAGGAAAAACATGGAAATCTTTTTCGAAAAAAACTGACAAACTTAGCAGATAAAAAAGACCGGTTTTATTTGAGCCCAGTTACCAAATGTCAAGGCATATCTCTTTATTGGGTCAAATCCAAGTAAATTCATCTTTTTGGGTAAAAAAAAATCACCTCTCATGTATGGACAGATAGGCACCTATTAATAAAGAATTAAAAACACCTAATGTTAGAGAAAGGAGTGCACAGTCAGAAGGCTTGACTCGGTAATTTAAATATAAAAACTCATGGTATTTCCTAACATGTAAGTCTAAATAGATGCATACTGAATATAACATATTATAATAAAAAATAATTGCACTCTTAAATGCTAAGGGATGCAAGTAGTGAATAGAGAAATATAAGTACAGCCATTATTGACTTTAACAAACAAAAACACCCATACTTAGCAGATAAAAGGCCAGTTTGTTTTGACCCCAGTAAAGAGACCAACACTGGACTCAAATAAAACTCACTGTTTTCATCTTCTCAGTTCCTAATTCTTCAAAAACGTTTTCATATTTGCTGTAGCAGCAATGCATGTTCATATTCCTTTATTCACTGGTTGCATCCCTTAACCATTTAGATTACCACTGTTTCTTTGTTATAATATATGTTATGTTCAGTATGCACCTATTCAAACTTACATGTTAGGAAGAGTCGGCAACTTTTTTATATTCATTAGCAAGAACAAGCTGGTTGGAAGTACATTGATTGAAATGCAGTTGACAAAGGAAAAGTTATTTTCTGGAAAAGCTCACTTCAGACTGGGACATCTTGAAGATTGATTGGAGATGAAATGGTAGCCCAATGTAATGCCAACAGTAAAGTATGTTGAGACCATTCAAATATGGGATTACTTTTCTTCCAAGTGACTGGGCACAATCAAAATTTTGCCTAAGTACAATGTAAATAACGGTATCTACATATCTTACAAGAAAAACTTCTCTCAATGTTTCAGAAGCAATTCAGAAATTATACTTTTTGCAGAGAACCTCCAAAAATTGTCTTCAAGTTTATCTACAAGAATTGATGCTGCGTTGAAGGCAAAGGGATGCAAATGGTAGTCACTCCAAATAATAATGTGATATAATAATAATTATTATTATTTGTATTTCGCTTTTGTTCATTCATTTCACATTTTGATATTTAACACTTCTATAAGCTATTAATACTTCTGTTTTTAAAATCATTCTTATGTAGAGGCATATTTGGGTATATTTCAGAAGGGTTAAAGTCTACCTTTTAACCCAGTAGTAGGGAACTCCAGGCCTCAAGAGCCACACACAGTGCATGTTTGCAGGATTTCCTTAGTATTGCACAAGGGTTGGAATCATCACCAGTGCAGGTGATTCAATTATCACCTGTGTAATATTAAGGAGATCCTGAAAACCTTCACTGTGTGTGGCTCTTGAGGCCTGCTGTTCCCTACCCCTGTTTTAACCTATCACTGCCTATCCCTGCACCTTCCTAGTACATTGCTATCCATCCCTGTCTGAGCTAAAACTGCCCTATAAAGGCTTTGAAATATTAAATTGATACTTATATTTTTGTATGTAAATGCAGCATCCAATCTATGGTTTATAGACTGACCCCATCTATCCCTCTCGCTGCTGTTATCACGCCCTGCTGGGTGTGAGAGTTCATTCTCCTGCAGACTTTTGATTTGAAATTCCTGCCTCCTTCTTCCGGGTATGAAGTGCTGGATGTCATTTCCGGTCCAGTGCATTGTGGGTGAGAGGGTCGGACGTCATTTCCGGTCCTGCACATTAGATAAAAACATCACCGGCTTCTGCGCATGTTCTGGAGGTGGCGATGTAGCCACAAAGTACTGAGTGATACTGGGGTTATCTGCTTAGTCAGTCTACTGACCGTAGACTGGATGCCGCATTTATATATAAAAATGGAAGTATCAATCTCATTTTTCACAGCTTTTAGAGGGCAGTTTTAGCTCAGACAGGGATGGTAAGGGATGTGCTAGGAAGGTTCAGGGACAGGTAGTGATAAGTTAGAAGGTAAAAACCAGCTGACAGATTCCCTTTAACTGAATATTTTCCCTTAGTGATTTAATGTTTAGATGAACAGTTGTACTTTTGGATAACACTTAGGAAATATAAACCTGCTTAAAACATGTACATGCCATCATACAAAGTAAAACACATTAGTTATGCATTATATATATTTATAGTGCCTTTAAAAGTGTTCATGCTTCATAAAGTATTCAACATTTTTTCACTTTACAACCATAAACTTAACCTCTTTATGACTGATGTGGTATATTAATGTCATTGGCTGTGACCCTGCCTGTGATGCAGGCTCACAGGCGGAGCCTGTATCTTTCTCAGCACTGATTTAATCAGCTATCAAGTGCCTCTTACAAACATGGGTGGATCGGAAACCCACTCATGGCTGTTAAGAAGTTACATGCTGCTGTATATCACTGACAGCAGCAATTTACATGTGAGACAGGAAGCGTATCATTGATCCCAACCATAGTCACGCTCGTCATGTGATTATGGGATGCTGATTGGTTGTCATAACACTTGATGTTCCCTCTGCTTGTTACTATGAGCCTCCTGTGAATGCTGTGTGTGAGCTGGAATTCATAGGAGATTGATATTTTTGCTATGCACTGCTCTGTATGGCATGGACAATCTCAGTATAAGTCCCCCTTAGGGACCATTAAATCCAATAAAAGGTAAAAATAAAGTTTTAAATCATATTAAAAAAATAAAAAAAACATAAGTTGAAATCAACCCACTTTTGCTTCATTAAAAATAAAACAAATTAATAAATAAAACAATTAAACAAAAATAAAAATTTTGTACCAACATATTCAGATAAGTGAATCCTATTAAAATGTAAAATAAGCTAATCTTTTTGATAAATGGAATAAGGAAAAAAAATCAAAATGCCAGAATAACATTTTTACTTATTTGCCACAACATTGCAATAAAATGCAATGAAAGGTAATAAAAACATTTATCTACCCCAAAATATTATCAGCAAAAATGTCAGCTCAGGGTGCAAAAAAATCTCATCTAAGCCATGATTCTGAAAAATGAAAACTTTATGGGTCTTGGAAAATGACAACAAATACTAATATTTTTTGGGACATGTTTCTGAACTTATTACAACCTAAATAAAAGTAAGATTAAACATATTTGGTATTTGAGTATTTGTACTTACCTGGAGAGTCATATTTTTTAGTCAGTTTTACAAAATATTTAACATTAAAGGGAACCTGTCACCCCCTTTGGCCATTTTAAACTGTGTCCACCAGCTTAAACATAATGTAGATGGGGTTCTTGTAAACCCTCTATGTGCCCAGATGTGCCCCTGATACCTGAGAAAAGAAGTTTTATTCTTTGTCATCCTGTAGGCTATAAGGTCTGGAAGGCTTTGATGTATAGGGTCCTCACTGGCCTTCCGGGCTGGAAAACCCACCTGCGTTTTTTAAATTCCCGCCCCTCATGTTTCCAGCGCAGTGAGTGACAGCCGCAATCGCGCCTGCACAGTGGACATGGTCACCATGCTCCATTGAAACTAGTGCCAAAGTCTTGCAAGACTTCGGCACTAGTTTCAATAGAGGGAACAGTGACCAGCTCCACTGCGCAGGCGCAAGTGTACATGTCACTCACAGCGCTGGAAACATGAGGTGGTTACTAGAACTCCATCTACTTATGTTAAAGCTGGTGGGCACAGTTTAAAATGCCCAAAGGGGTGAGAGGTTCCCTTTATACCAACTAGATAACAAACCCCCAAATCCATTGTGGAAATGCAATTTCAACATACTTGGGTTTTATTCTTGATTTTTTTTAAAGCCCTGATACAGCTATATTGATGGAAAAATAAAATAAATTATCGCTCTTTGTAAATTGGAAGAAAAAACTAAAATAAAAAATGGTTAATTGCTAGGGGTTAAGAGGTTAAATGTATTTTGTTGGTAGTTTATGAGATCGTAGCAAGTAAGTGTGAAGTGTAAAGGACTAAACATGGTTTTCAAAATATTTTAAAAAATTTATATATATGAAAATAGTGACATGAATTTGTATTCAGTTAATCCGTAGGATGACCTTTGGCTGGAATTACTGCTACAAGTATTTTGTGATATGTCTCTAAAATTATGGTAGATCTAGGGGCTGACACTTTTGCCATTCTTCTTTGCAAAATAGTTCTAGCTCAGTTACATTGGATGGAGAGTTTCTGTGAACAGCAATTTTCAAGTCTTGCCAAAAATTCTCAATTAGATTTATATCTTGGCTTTTATCCAAACCATTCCTTTGTAGCTCTGGCAGTATGTTTAGGGTTATTGACCTGCTTAAAAGGTTAACCTATGCCCAAGTCTCAAGTATTTTGTGGCCTCTAACAGGTTTTGCTTCAGGATTGTCCTATCCATCATCCTATCAATTATAACCAGCTTTCCAGTCCCTTCTTATGAGAAGTATTAATGCAGCATGATGCTGCCACCACCATGTTTGACAGTGGGGATGGTATTTTCAGTGTAACGCACAATTTTAGTTTTCTGTCACACATAGTGTTTTGCTTTTAATCCCAAAAGTTCTACTTCAGTCTCATCTAACCAGAGGAAAAAATATGGATGATCGAGAGTTTTTCCGCGCTGACCACAGGAGACCGGATAATGAAGAGTCCTTTTAGGGCCCTTTCACATCAGTGTTTTTTGAAATTCGCGGCAGATGCGGTGAAAAAACCGCATCTGCTGCGATTACCGCATACCGGCTGCACTTGCGGCGCGGTTGCGGTGAACGCCATACTATGTATAGGCAGACTTGCGGCAGGTGCGGCAAGTGCGGTTTTGGCACTTGCGGCAGGTGCGGCCGCGAAAAAAAATACTGTCAGCCACGTTTTTTTTCGCCAAAACCGCACTTGCCGCACCTGCCGCAAGTCCGCCTATACATAGTATAGCGTTTACCGCAACCGCGCCGCAAGTGCAGCCGGTATGCAGTAATCGCGGCAGATGCGGTTTTTTCACCGCATCTGCCGCGATTTGAAAAAAACGCTGATGTGAAAGGGCCCTTATTCACACACCGCACACAGTTTTCCTACACGTTTCGTGGCCTGCAGGCTACTTCATTAGGGTATAATTATCCTTCGTGAGTTCTGCAGCGGCCAAGTGTGTTCAGGTGGTTGTGACCCTCACAACCTCCCAAGGTGAGTGGATCTCTATAGGTAAATCCTTGGTGTCCCTCTTTTACCACCCTATGTGCGCTCCCCTCTTTGTATCTTTCATCTAACCAGAGCAACTTCTTCCACATGCTAGCTGTGTCCCCTTCAAGGATTTTTGCAAACTTATGGCTTGATTTCTACACTTTGATAAAGGACTGATTCGTGGAGTACATGGCTAATAGGTGTATGTTTATCCCTTGCCTGTCTGGTGTGTTTCTTAGTTTGCATAACGTTCTCATATAAATTTCGAAGATCCTCACAAAACAGCTGTAGGTATACTGAGAATAAATTACACACATGTGGACTCAATTTAATAATTAGGTTGGTTATGGAGGCAATTGGTAATTTTGAATTTTATTTAGGGGTATTAGACTACAGGAGGCCAAATACAAGTATATATCACACTTTTTAGATTTACATTTTTAGGATATTTAGAAATCCATGTATCATCTCCCTATCATTTCACAAATACTTTCTATTTTGTGATGCTATATTACATAAATTACATTTAAGTTTTTGCGTGCAATTTGAAAAATGTTAACAAGATATGAAGAATTTTTCAAGGCACTGTGTGTTAGCACATTGTTTTCAATCAACCTAAAAAGAATAAACCTAAAGTTAAAGAAGGGTAGAGTGAAATAAGGAAAACTTTTAAAAATGTATGTATGATGTTCGTTTCATTGTTAGGTTTCTGAGAGTTTTCTTATTTGGATTATCTTACATTTATTAAAGAAAACAACATCTGCAGGCTTAATGGAAGGGAACTGTGTTGAGAAGACAACACATGGTGCTGTGGTGCTGTTTTAATTAGTAATTTTAGTTTATTAATTTTGTGGAAAATGACTTCTCCATAATCGTTCATGTTGTGATGATGAAGATAATGGTAGCTCTGTATCCCAAGTAAAACACTTCATTCTCCCACAGTGTCTGATTGAATGACAGCGCTCAAAGAAGAAACTTTCAACAACATTGACACCTAAACATCTCTCTTATCTGTCAGACTGGTATGAATGACCTCTCCCTAGAAATGTCGTCTTTCCTTGACTTTGACCCAGCTTCTCCGTCTGCCAATCATGTCTGATTTTGAGAAAAATTTCTGCAACTGAAAACCTTTTATATACAGCTAAATATGATTTCTTTTTTTTTAAATAGCACATGGATGAATATATACTTAAGGCTGACAATTTGTCCTAGAATGCTCTCTCGGAAGAAAAGTTCATTTCTCAGCTTTGGAAAAAGTATAAGTAGCTAAGTATTTGACTTTTTTTCAACCCATTTTTATTCTTGTTTTCCCAAACTATTGTGTTTTTCCAAGTTGAAAGTCAGTTTTGAAGTTATCTAAAAATAAAAGCACATAAAAAGCTGTGCTTTTAAATATATTTTATGAAAACCTTTAACCAGCACCAAACAGCCTTCAGTACAGTAAGCATTATTTCTGCCTTCACTATTTTTATAACATCGTTTTATGTGTTTCTAGTCTGCAATTTTCCCAGCAGACTTTTAAAAATAGATTTTATTTGAACTTTAATTAAAAAGGTTCTCCGCAGGTGACCATCAATCTGAAGTATAACCATTATTAGAAGCCATAATTGAACCCAGGTGTCAGCTATATGCTACGATTCTATGTGGCTTATATTTTTCTCTCATGTAAAGTATTAATTGGATTCATTTGTCTATTTGTCCCTATTTACTTGTACAATGGACTATAACAATGATTAAAAAAAGAGTCGTTTGGTCAATTGTTGGCTTTTGACAGTTCTTCGTCTATCAGATTAAAAATGTTTTAGAGAAATATTAGCCAGTTAAATAAGCATTATTATATAATTGGTAAATTCCCTTTAATTAAGAGGAAATCATTAGTATAACAGAAGCCACTGTGTTGTTTGTGGTTCACACATTTGACAATGGTGTGTATGTTTTTTTCATTTCTTTGTCTCCTCTGACATACAGGGCTTTTTATAAAAGGAAACTAACATATAATTTTAGATCTAACGGTACTGGATGTGTTTTGCTCTGGAAAGAACTACTGAGGTGAGACATGCATAGATTTTTCTATAGGTTTGCAAAGTAATAATAGCGAATCACATGAAAAAGTAAAAATGTTTGCAGAGGGGAAATGGTAGAAATGGATTAATAAGGGATAGGAAAAAGACTGACTTTGCTATATGTCAACTAAAATCATGACATGGAATTCTGATGCCTAATAAGATCAATCTGATAACTCTGATTCTGCAATTGTCAAGCACAGTCTAACAGACACTGCCACAAGTATAAATTAATAATTTTACCTGCTGCTTATTAAGGGGAAATATCTAGCCTATGAACCAAGTGTAAATTTCGGGACTTTGGTATATGTCACCTGCAATTTCATTACAAATATGTTTGGGGCCAGGAACTATTTTTTAAAACTTATTATGAATAAAACTTAAATTTTATATTCACTTTCCCCTTCCCCCCTTTTCCATTTCTTTCTTAATAATTGTGTAGGTGGTGCAAACCTACAGTACAGATTATTATATATTCAACTAAAAGGAGCAGTATTAGACCATTGTACCAAGTGCAATACCATATAATATTTTATAATGTGGATATACTCCTTTAATCAATGTTCGCCGATGGGCAACTGTGAGGTTATGCTCTCCAAACAACCTCTGACAATATACTCCGTTGTAGTATCAGCCCTAAAGTGTAACCATTGTTCTAATTTTTATTTCATAAATCAACAATACAAATGATAATAAACAAGTTTGTAATATATCTGAGAGCACACAGCCTCTGGCACATTCCCCTGACTGCACCTGACCCCCTTGGCTGTATCTGACCCCCCTGGCTGCATCTGACCCTCTGGCAGCATCTGACCTTCCTGGCAGCATTTGACCCCACATGGCCGCATCTGACCCTCAAGGCCGATTCTGACCCCTATGGCCGCTTCGGACCCCTCTGGCCACATCCGAAACCTGGCTGCATCTGACCCCCTGGCTGCTTCTGACCCTGCTGGCTGCATCTGACCCCCACTGGCTGCATCTGACCTCGCTGGCTGCATCAGACCCCCGGCTGCATCTGACCCGCGACCTGCTCACCCTGAACCAACCGACCCAGCAGTAGGCACCAGGAGCTGCTGACATGACTGACACATGACCAGCACACTGAAGGGCCATACCAGCCCCCGCCGACAATCCACCAGCTGGACAAAGCCAACAAGCTCTCTGCTATGACCTCAGCACCTTTGCTCACCTTTATGCTGCCTCTGACACCCTGGCTGCATCCAATCCATGGCTGCATCTCATCCCCTTCATTCAGATAAAAAGGTGATAATATGTCAGAGCTAAGGACACAGCCAGGACACCGCTCTGTGAATAATTACCTTTAGGTGGCCCCACCCACCCGCTCTCACTCAGAGTCAGAGAGACTATAGGGGCCCCTGGGGGTTCGGGGCCAGCCCAGTGTGCCTGGCCACGCCCACCCCACTTGGCACCGGTGTTAAGCCGAAGAGAGTTGCCGAACGGAAGCGGTGGCTGTCTGGGGCCCGGGTATGGGGGTGCCGCCGGATTCCCCCCTCCCTGCAGCAGTGGCCAAGATTGCCCCCCTATTGTTCTACACCTGCAGAGCAGAAGCACACTACATAGCTGTTTTGTGCTTACAGGATCAATGATGATGTCACATAGAGGGGAGGAGTCAGGGGTCACATGATCAGCTCCTCAGTGAAGCAAGTCATGCTGGATGAGGTAAACTTTATCTGTTGGGTCAGGAGGGATTTACAGTGTAGATGTAGCAGAACCGAGTGTGTACAAAGTCTACGGAGCGGAGTGTACGGAGCCAAGCCGCCTGTGTACAAGGTGTGCAGAGTGGAGCTGTGTGTGTTCAAGGTGTACGGAGCAGAGCCACGTGTGTACGAGGTGTATGGAGGGGAGCCGAGTATGTACGAGGTGTATGTACCAGTGGTAGCCCCCTGCGGATTCCGGTCCCACTCCTATAGTCCCGAACTGGCTGCCTTTGCCGACAGCATTCTTTTCCAGAGTCTCTGATAATAGTAAATAAACGATATCCACCACCATTTTCTGGAAGCTTGTGGCCCCTGGCTCCAGAACTCAGCTCACCCCCTCAATGGGTGGGGACCCGGGAGAGATCATACATCCCTGTAGCTCCTGCAGAGCTCAGCTCACCCCCAGTCTGTGCCCTCCAGCCCTCTGCAGTGCTGTATGTGCTCTCTTTGTCTTGTTTATTGTATATATAGCAGTCTCCTATGTGATGTATTTGATTTACAAAACTTATTATCACAGAGTCGACTGCGCTCCAGACCAACGCAAACCTGGAAGATCAGATATCACTGAACATCGCAGGACACGGAGAAGCAGCTGCAGCCACCAAATTAGGTGAGTTAATTAATTTAATGTAGCTCTAATAAAGAACAATGTATAGAAAGAGATTAATGTGTGATTGGAGAGGACGTGGTGCAGAATGGGAGTTTCTCCAATAGTGGGTGGTGAAAATGTGGAAGGTTCGAGGGGTGTAGGTGGAGAGTGGGTGTAGGCGGAGCCTGGATGGAAGTGGAGCTTATGGAGGAAGAGTTGGGGTGGAGTCTCAGGTAGGCCCCAAAATTTGGCTAGTAAGGGGTCCCGAAATTCCTAGTGGCAGCCCTGCTCTGACTGTTCCTTTACTTTCAATCCTCTGTCTCCGAACAGCACGCCCACCACAAACTCTCCTGCTCCCACCTTCTAACCCCCTCTCCCTGCTCTTCCTACATGCTGGTGACATTTCCTCTAATCTTTGCCCCCCCACCACATCCCCACAGTCACTTCCACCCCACACCCACGACCCATCACTAACCCTTGCAATGACTTGTTCCTCCAGCCCCTGCTCCCCCAGTCCCTCTACCTGACGCACTCTAGAAAGCCTGCTCAGTCTGCAATGAACTCCCATTCATCCACGACCTCTTTATCTCTAGCAATCTCTCATCCCTAGGCATCACTGAAACCTGGCTCACCCCCTCTGACACAGCCTCTCCTGCACTCACTTAAGTCAGACTCAGTCTTTCCCACACCCCCCGCCCCTTTAACAAACATGGCAGAGGTGTTGGGTTACTCCTGTCCAATTCCTACTCCTTTACCCCATCTCACTGCCACCGTCCGCTACTCTCCCCTCTTTCGAAGCCCACTCTGTCCGCATCTTCTCTCCCTGTAAACTTCAGCAGGCTGTCATTAACCGCCCCCCTTTATCTACCTCCTCCTTCCTGGACCATTTCACCACCTGGCTACTTCAATTCATTTCTGTGAACATCCCCACTATCATCATGGGTGACTTCAATATCCCCATAGACACTTTCCATGCAGCCGCCTCAACACTCCTTTCACTGACTACTTCCTTTGGGCTCTCCCAATAGTCCTCCTCTGCCACTCACAAAGATGGCCACACGCTAGACCTCATCTTCAGCTGCCTTTGATCCCTCACTAACTTCACAATCTTCCCCCTCCCCCTGTCTGACCACAATCTATTGACTTTCTCTTCCCCCTCCTCTCCTACTACACTACCCCTTCTCCGCAAACTCCATCATCCTCGTAGAAACCTAAAACACATTGATCTACACTCATTCTCAGAATCCCTTCTCCCTCTCGTTGACATAGCTTCTATACGTGACGTAGATGCTGTCACCACCCTATTCAACTCTACAGTAACTACAGCACTCAACTTAGCTTTTCTATTTACATATAACACTCCTCACACAAACAGGCAACCCTGGCACACTACTCTAACTAAAGACCTGAGACGGGCTTACAGAGTGGCCGAGAGGAGATGGAAGAAATCTCATTCCACCGAGCACTTTGCATTGTCCAAGCAGTCCCTCACCAACTTCAAGTCTGCTCCCACTGCCGCAAAACAAGCCTTTTTCTCATCCCTAATAGTCTCCCTGTCCCACAATCCCAAACCGCTTTTTAAAATTTTCAATTGCTTACTCCATCCTCCTGCTCCTCCTCTTTCTCACCTTATCTCTGCTGAAGACTTTGCCTCCCTCTTCAAGCAGAAGATTGATAAAATCAGAGACAGCTTTGACCCACTGTCCCCACAGGGTCCCCTCTCACCTACACTGCCCTCTCCTTCCATCAGCTGCTTCTCCGCCATAACTGAAGACCAGCTCTCTTTCCTTCTGTCAGAGTCACACCTTACCAGCAGCGTACATGACCCGCTCCCATCCCACCTCATTTCCAGCCTCACCTCAGACTTCATCCCAACCCTTATTATTATGGACGAATATATCCGGTCCGTGGTGCTGAGTATTAAATAACAGGATGTCCAAGGTAAAATGATCGGTGCCTTTATTCCATGCACTATGCGTTTCAAGGTCGACCCAGCCTCTTCTTCAGGAGAAACACCATCAATAATCATATAATTTCTCCTGAGGAAGAGGCTGGGACAGCCTTGAAACACGTAGGGCATGGAATAAAGGCACCAATCATTTTACCTTGGACGTCCTGTTATTTTATACTCTGCAGCGTGGACAGTGTACATTCGTCCATAATTGTTGTGCATTTGCCACCTCGAGTGGGGGTCATGCGGCAGCTGATACCAAGCGTTGATACCAGTTGTGGGTCTCACAACTGGATAAGGTGAGCAGTTCAATATATTAATCTTTCCCGTTACTTGGGAGATTCGACCCATTGCACCCTTGTCTACCACATTTTAGGTACATTCCAACCCTAACCCATCTCTTGAACTTATCATTTACTACTGGCATCTTCCCGTCAAATTTCAAACACACCTTGATCACACCCATCCTCAAAAAACCCTCCATTACCCAACTTCTGTTTCTAACTATTGCCCTATATCTCTTCTCCCCTCGCCTCTAAACTACATGAACAACATGTCCACTCAGAACTGTCCTCCCAGCTCTCCTCCTGCTCCCTTTTTGACCACCTTCCAACCCCACCACTCCACCAAAACAGCCCTAATCAAAGTCACCAATGACCTACTGACTGCCAAGAGCAAGCGACACAACTCCTTCCTCCTCCTCCTCGACCTACACTAGGCAAATGAGTATTTTGATCACATGATACTTTTTATACATGTTGTCTACTCCAAACTGTATAGGCTTGAGAGCCAACTAGCAATTAAGTAAATCAGGTGATGTGCATCTCTGTAATGAGGAGGGGTGTGATCTAATGACATCAACACCCAATATAAGGTGTGCTTAATTATTAGGCAAATGCCTCTCCTTAGGCAAAATGAGTCAGAAGAGAGATTTGATGGGCTCTGAAAAGTCCAAAATTGTGAGAGAGTGCGTCTTGCAGAGGGATGCAGCAGTCTTGAAATTGCTAAACCTTTGAAGCGTGATAACCGAACAATCAATTTCATGGCAAATAGTCAACAGGGTTGCAAGAAGCATGTTGGGCACAAATGGCGCAAAATAACTGCCCATGAATTGAGGAAAATCAAGTGTGAAGCTGCCAAGATGCCATTTGCCACTAGTTCTGCCATATTTCAGTAACAAAAAGCACAAGGTGTGCCATACTCAGGGACATGGCCAAGGTAAGAAAGGCTGAAAAACGACCACCTTTGAACAAAACTTTGAACAAGATAAATTGTCAAGACTGGGCCAAGAAATATCTTAAGAATTAATTTTTTAAAGGTTTTATGGACTGATGAAATAAGAGTGACTCTTGATGGACCAGATGGATGGGCCAGAGGCTGGATCGGTAAAGGGCAGAGAGCTCCACTCTGACTCAGACACCAGCAAGGTGGAGGTGGGGTACTGGTATGGGCTGATATCATCAAAGATGAACTTGTGGGACCTTTTTGGGTTGAGGATGGAGTGGAGCTCAACTCCCAGACCTACTGCCAGTTTCTGGAAGACAACTTCTTCAAGCAGTGGTACAGCAAGAAGTCAGTATCGTTCAAGAAAAACATGATTTTCATGCAGGACAATGCTCCATCACATGCATCCAACTACTCCGCAGCATTGCTGGCCAGTAAAGGTCTAAAAGAAGAAAAAATAATGACTTGGCCCCCTTGTTCACCTGATCTGAACCCCACAGAGAACCTGTGGTCCCTCCTAAAATGTGAGATCAACAGGGAGGGAAAACAGTACACCTCTCCGAACAGTGTCTGGGAGGCTGTGGTGGCTGCTGCACACAATGTTGATAGTAAACAGATCAAGCAAATGACAGAATATATGGATGAAAGGCTGTTGAGTGTCATAATAAAGAAAGGTGGCTATATTGGTCACTAATTTTTTTGGGTTTTGTTTTTGCATGTCAGAAATGTTTATTTCTAAATTTTGTGCAGTTATATTGGTTTACTTGGTAAAAATAAAAAAGTGAGATGGGAATGTATTTGGTTTTTATTAAGATGCCTAATAATTCTGCACAGTAATAGTTACCTGCACAAACATATTTCCTCCTAAGATAGCCAAATCTAAAAAAATCCCACTCCAACTTACAAAAATATTAAGCTTTGATATTTATGAGTCTTTTGGGTTGATTGAGAACATAGTTGTTGATCAATAATAAAAATAATCCTCTAAAATACAACTTGCCTAATAATTCTGCACACAGTGTATCTGCCGCCTTCGACACTGTTGAGCATTCCCTCCTTCAGATCCTGGAATCTCTTGGCATCACTGACCAAGCCCTCTCCTGGATCTCCTCATACCTAATGCACTTTCAGCGTTACCCACTCCCACACCTCCTCTTCATCCTACCCCCTATCTGTTGGTGTCCCCCAAGGCTCAGTTCTGGGACCACTTCTCTTCTCCATGTACACTCTCGGCCTATGACAACACATTGAGTCCCATGGCCTCCATTACCATCTCTTTGCCAACGACACCCAGATCTACCTGTCTGAGCCCGACTGTAATACTATTGTATAGGGTTTGAGGAGTCTGATCGCTTAAGGGCAATGAAGAGCAGAGACGGGTTCTTAGGTGCAAGGTATTTATATATACACAGCAAAACAATGTGAATGCAGTACACAGCCAAAGCACATAACAGAACACGACCCCAATATATATATGTATCGTTGAGCACAGTCCTTTAAGGAAACAGTCCAAAAAACCAATAGTCCAAAGCAAGCAAAACCGGATGCCTGCAGTCCGTAGCACGGGTCCTGGTACTGGAACGACCAGAAGATATAGTCCGTGGCAAAAGGTCCCCACACCCGGATGACCGGGTAACAAGTCCAAACAAAGTTCCAAGGAGATAAAGTAACACAAGTTCCAAAAGCACACAGTACATAGAGTAAGACCGAGTAGTTGCTTACACACTTGAATGTCCGAGCCTGAAGGTAGAAGCAGCGGCACCAGAAGCACGATGCAGGAAGCTGTAAGGTGAACCAGGATCTCACAGAGCTCCAGAGAAGTGAGTGGAATAAGGAGAACAGGTGAGCAGGAGCAACCAGGAAGCAGTATACTCAAGCAATGAATGCTCACCTGAGCCAGGTCTTTATGTAAACGAGACAGGAAGAAGGGCAAACAAAACAATGATCTCCATGCTGACTGAGGGCAAAATGGTCAAACGGCAGGCCGGAAAACCTGGAACACTGACATTACTCCCCCCCCTGCAAACGGCCTCAGGACGATCCCGGACCAGGCTTGTCCGGATGCCTCCGATGGAACTGCGCAACTTTCTGGGGAGCGGAGATGTTACCTACCGGTTCCCAAGAATCGTCCTCGGGAGCGTACCCCTGCCAACGAACAAGGTACTGAAGCCGATGCCTATGGAGCCGAGAGTCGATGATGTCCTGAACCACAAACTGTTCGTGCCCATCAACCACCACCGGTGGGGGGGGAGGCACAACACGCCCCTGAAACGTATTATGGAAAACCGGTTTCAATAACGATACATGAAAAACAGGATGTACCTTCAGAGTCCGTGGTAACTTCAGCCGACAGGCCACAGAGCTCACAATCCCGGTAATCTTGAATGGGCCAATGAATTTCTGTCCTAATTTCCGCGAAGGAACACCCAACTTCAGATTCTTCGTGGATAACCACACCGAATCCCCTACCTTATGCACGGGTGCGGGTCTTCGGTAGACATCCGCTGACTTCTTGTAACGCTCCTGAGCCGAGGCCAGAGACTCCTTTAGCACTTCTAGATTCTGCTGTAGAACCATCACTCTGTCCCCAACCGCTGGGACCGACGTAGCAACTGGCGACCTAGGTAAAATAGTTGGATGATAACCCAGGTTGGCGAAAAAGGGTGTTACCTTGGTGGAACTGCTCTGCGTATTGTTGTATGAGAACTCTGCCAGGGGAAGCAGCTTGTACCAATCATCTTGGAGATGGCTGACATAACATCGCAGGTACTGCTCCAGGGTTTGATTAGTCCGTTCCGTCTGTCCATTTGTCTGGGGATGGTAGGCAGAAGATAAACATACGTCAATATGCAATGCAGAACAAAACCCCTTCCAGAACTTGGAGGTGAATTGCACCCCCCTATCAGAGATGATCTCATCCGGTACCCCATGTAACCGAAACACGTTCTGGACTACTAGATCTACTGTCTCTGCGGCGGAGGGGAGGCCGGTACATGGTATGAAATGAGCCGCTTTAGTCAATCGGTCTACTACCACCAAAATAGTATTGTGGCCCCCTGAGTTAGGCAACTCCACGATGAAGTCCATCGAGATAGACCCCCAAGGGCGAGATGGTACGGGTAGCGGTTGAAGAAGTCCTGTAGGAGCAACACGAGGCACTTTGCACCGGGCACAGACCACACATGAGTGTACATAGTCTTTCACATCCTTTAAGCAGGTGGGCCACCAGAAAAAACGGCTTAAGAACTCCTGCGTCTTCTGTACCCCCCTATGACCTGCCAACACTGAATCATGGACCAATTTGAGGACCCGAAGTCTTACAGCCTCCGGGACATAGATACGCCGTTCCCTCAGCCACAAACCATTCCTAAGGACCAGATTTACGTCAGTGGGTGGAGCAGCAAGGAATACGTCACCGTCATAGGCGAGCTTGAGGTCCTTCCACAGGTCCCAGTCCTGGAGTACTCCAACGAAATTGGCATCCGATAGGATGGTCTTGGATGGGGTTCCTGGCACGGAGTCCACAGCGTGGATTCGGGACAAGGCATCAGCTTTCCCATTACGTGACCCTGGACGGTACGAGAGAATAAAATTAAACTGGTTAAGGAACAGGCTCCACCGGGCTTGCCGTGGAGACAGGCACCTGGCAGATTTAAGGAATTCCAGGTTACGATGGTCTGTGAGCACTACCACTTGTTGTGAAGCCCCCTGCAAATGATGTCTCCATTCCTTAAACGCGGAAATAATGGCTAACAGTTCTTTATCTGCAATATCATAGTTCCTTTCTGCAGGGGACAAACGACGAGAAAAGAAAGCACACGGGTGTAGGAGTTCCTTGTCCCCAGTCTGTTGTGAAAGGATAGCCCCTAGTGCGTTATCGGAAGCATCGACTTCCACAATGAAAGGGAGTGCGGGATCCGGGTGTGTCAGTATGGGCGCCGAGGTAAAACAAACCTTGAGATGATCAAAAGCCCCCTGGGCCTGCGTGGACCATACGAACCTCTGCCCCTTCTTGGTGAGCAAGGTGATAGGACGCACAATCTCCGAGAAGTTGCGAATGAAGCGTCTGTAAAAATTTGCCAAACCGACAAAGCGTTGTACCTCCTTGATGTTTCCTGGTACCGGCCAGTCTAGAATCGCCTGGATCTTGCTGGACTCCATGTTTAATCCCTGAGGAGAGATAACATACCCTAAGAAGTGGATCTGCGAGCGATGGAATTCACATTTCTCCAGCTTGATGTATAGGTGGTTATCTCTCAGACGGGTAAGTACAGCCTTTACATGCTCCTGGTGTTCCTGTAGAGAATCAGAGAAAATTAAGATATCGTCCAGGTATATCACCATAAATTGATCCAATAGATCCCTGAATATATCATTGACCAGGTGTTGAAAAGCAGCGGGAGCGTTACAGAGCCCGAAAGGCATTACAAGGTACTCAAAATGGCCATAGCGACATCTGAATGCCGTCTTCCACTCGTCTCCGGGACGTATACGGAGCAGGTTGTATGCCCCCCGGAGATCCAATTTGGTGAAGATCTTGGCCTGCCGTACTCTCTCCAACAGTTCGGGAATCAATGGTAGCGGATACCGGTTCCGGACGGTTATTTTGTTAAGCTCCCGGTAATCGATACACGGTCTCAGAGTCCCATCTTTCTTTTTCACAAAAAAGATGGGAGCCCCTGCGGGTGAGGATGAAGGTTGGATAAACCCCTTGGCTAAACTTTCGTCGATATAGTCTTTCAATGATTGTAACTCCGGAGCCGCTAACGGGTAGACAGGACCAAACGGGATCTCGGCCCCTGGAAGTAAGTCTATGGGACAATCGTATGGTCTATGCGGGGGAAGCTGGTCTGCTTTTTTCTTGTCGCATATATCTGTAAACTCCTTATAGACTGGGGGGAGAACAGGTACCTGTATAATGTCCTCCTCATCGTACGTTACCGGTACTGCTGGACTGATGGTCGAGCCGGCCTGGGGATGGAAAGATACTTCCTTTGTCTCCCAATTGATGATTGGATTTTCAGACCGCAGCCAAGGGAGTCCTAAAATGACTGGAAAGTGAGGAGAAGAAATCAACATAAAAGTCAGTGCCACCTGATGACCTGGTTTCATCACACAGTTAAGAGGTACTGTCTCCTGATCTACAGGTCCCGAAACTAATGGAGAACCATCCACCGTTTCCATGGTTATCGGTGACACTCGTTGTTGTGTCTTGATACCGTGTCTCCTGGCAAAAGAAGAGTCCATGAAGTTACCTCCCGCCCCGGAGTCTATCATGGCAGATGTCGGAATTGACTGTCCCTCCCACTGGATCTGAATTGGAAAGAGAGCAATGGGTAGAATTGTCCTTAGGTGAAGCTGACATTAGTACAGAAGGAAAAACCGCATCCAGGTGTATACTTGAGTCAGAGATCTCGGATTCTGCGTCCGTGTTATCACACTCTGTTACGGCTGCCAGAACTTTATTTGGACGTTTAGGGCATTTTGGGCAGTTAATCAAAAAATGATCAGATTGACCACAATAAAAGCATAAACGCTCACGGAGCCGGTAGTCGCGACGTTCATTGTTTTCCCGTCGTTGTAATGAGTCCACTTGCATGGGAATGTCTTCGGCCTCCCGTGAACTCCTAGTAGCGGGCTCTCTAGGAGGGAAAGCAGAATTAGTTATCCGGTTTACAGCAGCCCATTTTTCCTGTCTACGTTCCGTCAATCGGGTATCAATGCATACGCAGTGTTGCAGAAACAGTTCAAAGTCCTGGGGAGACTCGGCCCGAGCTAACTCGTCCTTAATGGAACCGGACAGTCCCTTTTTGAACACTGATAACAGCGCATTATTTCCCCAATCGACATCCACCACTAACCTTTTAAATTCAGTACCATATTCAATGACAGAACGCTTTCCTTGCCGTAGGGAAAGCAGAGCCGTTTCTGCGGTGGTACGGCGATTAGGGTCATCAAACATTTGCGCCATTGCTGTTACAAAATTATCCAGGTTATTTAAACGGATGTCATGACTTTCAATCATGGGATTGACCCAAGCCAGTGCTCGTGATGTTAACAACATGACTATACATAATACCTTTGACCGATCTGACCGGTAATAGTTAGCATGTACATCAAAAAACAGCATACATTGATTGATAAACCCATGGAACAGAGTACGGTCGCCACTGAACCGAAACGGGGGTAATTTAGGCATACTGGTGGCTGGTGTGGGTATTTTTCCCAGGTCCTCCACTCTGGTTTGCACATCTCGGAGAGCCTGACCCACAGCCTGGTGATCATGGCCTAGCTGTCTCTCCATGTCCAGGACTTTATTTTGCACCGCCTCCATCTCCTGCTGCAAGGAGTTAACCATGGAGAAAAGCTTCTCCACCCGTGTCTCCGTCATTGCCCTAAGCAGACTCCTCTTTGTGGCTTGAGTATAATGTAATACTATTGTATAGGGTTTGAGGAGTCTGATCGCTTAAGGGCAATGAAGAGCAGAGACGGGTTCTTAGGTGCAAGGTATTTATATATACACAGCAAAACAATGTGAATGCAGTACACAGCCAAAGCACATAACATAACACGACCCCAATATATATATGTATCGTTGAGCACAGTCCTTTAAGGAAACAGTCCAAAAAACCAATAGTCCAAAGCAAGCAAAACCGGATGCCTGCAGTCCGTAGCACGGGTCCTGGTACTGGAACGACCGGAAGATATAGTCCGTGGCAAAAGGTCCCCACACCCGGATGACCGGGTAACAAGTCCAAACAAAGTTCCAAGGAGATAAAGTAACACAAGTTCCAAAAGCACACAGTACATAGAGTAAGACCGAGTAGTTGCTTACACACTTGAATGTCCGAGCCTGAAGGTAGAAGCAGCGGCACCAGAAGCACGATGCAGGAAGCTGTAAGGTGAACCAGGATCTCACAGAGCTCCAGAGAAGTGAGTGGAATAAGGAGAACAGGTGAGCAGGAGCAACCAGGAAGCAGTATACTCAAGCAATGAATGCTCACCTGAGCCAGGTCTTTATGTAAACGAGACAGGAAGAAGGGCAAACAAAACAATGATCTCCATGCTGACTGAGGGCAAAATGGTCAAACGGCAGGCCGGAAAACCTGGAACACTGACACCGACATCACCTCCCAACTATACAAATTCCCACAATGCCAGTCCGCCATCTTAACCTTCTTCTCTGCTCGCTTCCATAAACTGAACATGGACAAAACTGAGTTCATCCCCTTCCCCCCAAGTCACTCTCCCCCACTACCTGACCTATCCATCACTGTCAACGACTGCTCACTTTCCTTGACCACAACACTTCTAAAATACTTATTCATGCTCTCATCATCTCCCGCCTTGACTAGTGTAACCTCCTGCTTAATGGCCTCCCTGCTACTTCCCTTGCACCTCTCCAATCCATCCTAAACTCCGCTGCCCGACTAATCCACCTGTCTTCCCGCTACTCCCCTGTCTCCACCCTCTGCCAAGTCCGTCACTGGCCCCCCACATCTCAGAGATCCCGGTTTAAAGCACTAACCATGACATACAAAGCCATCCATGACCTGTCCCCTCCATACATCTCTGACATCGTCTCCCGATACCTACTTTCACGCACCCTGCGATCCTCCCAAGAGCTCCTTCTCTACTCCCCTCTTGTTTCTTACTCCTTTCACTACCACATACAAGATTTCTCTCACGCATCTGCTATACTCTAGAACTCTCTCCCCAACACATCAGACACTCTCCTACCCTGGGAATCTTCAAAAGAAATCTGAACATCCACCACTTTCATCAAGCCTACAACTTACAATGAGAGCCGGTTCACCGCACCATCTCACTACCCCCTCCTACTGTATCCCCACCCATCACTCCTATACTGTGAGCCCTCGCGGATAGAGTCCTCTCTCACCTCCTGTACCTGTACGACCTGATTGTCCATATATATTGTACTTGTCTTCGTCTACCCTTTCTATATGTAAAGCGCCAGAGAACCTAATGGCGCTACATAAATAAATAATAATAATATCTAATAAGACATTTTGCTTGTTTCTCTGCCAGAATTGATCAGTCATTATCAAAATTCTCATTTCTGAAGTAAAATCAGTGTTCAGTGAAGAGTTGCCAATTACGGAAATAATGGAGAAAGGGGGTAATATCTTTGCGCTGTTGATAACAGATCTGAAGGAGGAGTCAGGATACAGAGAACTGTACCAAAAGATCTTTAATGGCTATGCATTTCATGGGCATCAGCTTACTTCTTCAGTACAATTTCAGATTTTATCCTGAAGAAGATATATAACGCATTCCTCCATCTTTCTTGTTTTATGCTGACCTCATGACTTCCTTAAAGCAGCTGATGTGTATTATATGTTGGTAGTGACTTGCACAACCATATCAGGTTAGTACCTCCACTATTATCCTTTCTCCAGTAATACATGGGTAAGACCCTATTTGTGCTCCTCTCCTTCCAGCTTGTACCCCTGTTATTTTATTTGTTAAGATTCCTTTACGGAGATAGTAAACGGCAGTTGTTGCTGATCAGATCTTATGTGGATAGAAGAGGGGTGAGGAGGCGGAACTCTGATTCTAGCTCCTCCCTCTGGCTTTATCTCCTTCCTATCATCATCATCAAATCTCAATATTAACTGCTATCTCCTATCTTAGTAATGGGAAAGTCTTCACTAAATGCAGATTTCACCTCAGAATTGAGAATTTTGATAATGACTGATCACTTCTGGCAGAAAAACAAGCAAGTTTCTCTAATATGATATATTACAAAGTTGCTTATTTGAATGAGTACTATTGATTTGTGAAATAAAAATTAAAATGACGGTTACGCTCTAAAGGTGTGAGACATCGGATTTACTTTATCTAGATGTCAATTTCTGGATGTCAGCAGAAATGTGTTTACTCACTGACAGCAAATATAGATCTTTAAAATGATAAAAAGTTTAACCTCAAATCAATAAATTATACATTTGCAAAACTTATTTACATAAACCATTAAGAATCCAATTAGCCAGTGTTTGAAACTACTGTTCAGAGTGAAATTTATTGTCTGAAAGTAGACATGTGAGTCTGGTCAAAAAGACAAGGCTTGAGTTTCTATTTGGATTACTTATTGGGAGTTCTTTTAAATGTCTTTTACTATGAATACTACTGTATATTACAGATCTGATCTTCTCTGAAAACATTTTTACACATACGGTATGAACATCTATTTTATAATCTGTGTGTTTAACTGTCTAATCATACAAAAAAAATATTTTTTATACGTTCTTATGTTTTCTGATTGATTAAAAATATTATAACACTATCGCGATTTAGGAATATTACTAGTGATGAGCCACCACCTAAGTGTTCGAATTAGATTAGGTTCGCCGAGTTGGGGGTGTGTTCGTTGAATGGTCATCGAATGTTCGTCGAACACTGTCGAAACCCACTGGAATCATTGGCAGGCTACAGCAAAAATATAGAAAACACCTTCAAAGATGTCCAAAAGCTGCCAAACTACTCATAATAGACAACAAACACCATGAAAAGTGACAACAATCTAACCACAGTACAAATAGTCTCATGGTGTAGCATGGGTGCACGAGACATGGTCTGTGCCAGCCTGCATACTCTTCCAAAGCATTTCAAAATAGAAGGTGGTTAATATTCACTTAAAATTTCAGAGGTGAGTGAAACTGACTTTAAATGAATGAGTTACAGGGGAAAAGTGGCAGTAGTTTTCTACATTAAGTAAAAAGAGGTGGAAGAGTAAAAGGAGGATGAGATACAGGTACAGGCATTAGAGATGAGCCACCACCCTAGTGTTTGATTCAATTCGATTCGTCGAATTGGCTAGTGTGTTCGTCGACTGTTCATCGAACACTGTCGAACACTAATGAATGAGCTGTGAGGGGCACTGTCACTTCTGCAATGCATATACATACATTGCGGAAGTGAAATTAAGTAAAAGAAAGGGTTAAAAAGAAAAAAGAAATATCTATGCTCACCTGTCCGGCGATCCACCGATGCCTCCAGCACCTCCGTCCTGATGCCTGTAGGACCTGCCGTGATGTCACAAGCCAGCAGCGTCACATGACCGGTTACCTCAATGACGCTGCTGGCTTGTGACATCACGGCAGGTCCTACAGCAGGCATCAGGACGGAGGTGCTGGAGGCATCAGTGGATCGCCGGACAGGTGAGCATAGAGATTTTTTTTATTTCTAACCATTTGTTTACTACATTTCACTTCCGCAATGTATGTATATACATTGCGGAAGTGAAAGTGCCCCGCACAGCTCATTCATTAGGCGGAAAATGCGGCAGTCAAAGCGTTATCGAACATAACCTTGAACTGCCGAATTTGAAGCCAATTGTTTGCATTTGTCGAATGACACGGACACCGCCCAAAACAGCTCGAATTTGAGATTGGCGAACAATTCGAATCGAACACCACTCATCTCTAATAGGCATGTCACACCCTTCTAAAATCATGTACCACACAGCAAGGGGACCCCAACAAGAGTCTTCACTCTTCCCAAAGGGTCAGACCGCAGCAAAATGGTACCAATTGTCCCCGACCAAAAATTGCTGAATGGCCCAGCCTGCCTGCATGGCACAGGGTTCTGGAACAGCACCTTGCCTAGCATTTCAAGGTTAAACATTGCTAAGCAACTATAAGTTTTGTGGAGTATTACAGGAAAATCTAGAGAGGTAAGTCAGTGAATTGTTTAGGCCTACTGGGAGGGATGAACTCAGAGCTCATGCAAGCGCTCCCATTAATGTTATGCCCTGCCACACACAGGTGGGACAAGTATACCTTTCGTGTAGTATTACAGGAAATAATAGAGAGGTAGGTCAGTGACCTCTTTTGGCCTATTGGGCAGGATAAACTCAAAGCTCATGCAAGCGCCCCCATCAATGTTATGCCCTGCCACACACAGGTGGAACAACTATCAATTTCAATTTCATGGAATATTACTGAAAAGACTAGTCAGGTAGGTCAGTGACTTTCTTAGGCCTAGTGGGCCAGAAAAACTTAAAGATCATGCAAGCGTTCCCATCAATGTTGTGCCCCGCCACACACACAGGTAGGACAACTTTCAGCTTCGTGGAGTATTACCAAAAAAACTAGTCAGGTAGGTCAGTGACCTGTATAGGCCTATTGGGCTGGATAAATTCAAAACACATGCAAGCGGTCCCATCAATGTTAGGCCCTGCCACACACAGATGGGACAAGTATACGTTTCGCGTAGTATTACAGGAAATAATAGAGAGGTAGGTCAGTGACCTCTTTAGGCATACTGGGCCGGATAAATTCAAAGCTCATGCAAGCGCTCCCATCAATGTTATGCCCTGCCACACACAGGTGGAACAACTATCAATTTCAACTTCGTGAAATATTACTGAAAAAACTAGTCAGGTAGGTCAGTGACTTTCTTAGGCCTAGTGGGCCAGAAAAACTTAAAGCTCATGCAAGCGCTCCCATCAATGTTATGCCCCGCCACACACAGGTAGGACAACTTTCAGCTTCGTGGAGTATTACCAAAAAAACTAGTCAGGTAGGTCAGTGACCTGTATAGGCCTATTGGGCTGGATAAATTCAAAACACATGCAAGCGCTCCCATCAATGTTAGGCCCCGCCACACACAGGTGGGACAACTATCGGATTTGTGGAGTATTACACGTAATAATACAGAGGTAGGTCAGTGACCTGTTTAGGCCTACTGGGCCGGATAAGCTAAAAGCTCATGCAAGCGCTCTCATCAATGTTATGCCCTGCCAAATACAGGTGGGACAACTATCTGTTTCATGGAATATTACTGAAAAAACTAGTCAAGTAGGTCAGTGACTTGCTTAGGCCTACTGGGCCAGATGAACTCAAAACAAATGTATGTGCTCCCATCAATGTTATGCCCTAAAAAATAAAGGCTGCAAAAAGAATCCTGTGTGGGGCTCCTACGTGATATTGAAACTGGAAGTGACGTTGTGCTGCTTACAGGAGGCCAAGCACCAGGATTACAGCGTGTGCAGCAAGGAGGAGAGAAGTTCTGACTCCAGGGAGCCCCCCAGGAACACTCGTATCAGCGTAACCGCGGCAGGAGGTGATGGCTCCTTCAACAAACTGTGAGGTCAGTGACCTGTTTAGGCCTACTGGGCCCGATAAACTGAAAGCTCATGCAAGCGCTCCCATCAATGTTATGCCCCACCACACACAGGTGGGAGAACTTTCAGCTTTGTGGAGTATTACCGCAAAAGCTAGTCAGGTAGGTTAGTGACCTGTTTAGGCTTACTGGGCTGGATAAACTTAAAACACATGGAAGCGCTACCATCAATGTTATGCCCCACCGCATACAGTCACCATATGCCTCGGGGTCACTCTTGACTCCTCCCTCTCCTTCAAGCCCCACATCCAAGCCCTCGCCACCTCCTGCCGACTCCAGCTCAAGAACATTTCATGTATCCGCCCGTTTCTTAATCACGACACTGCGAAATCTCTTGTCCACGCCCTCATCATCTCCCGCCTTGACTACTGCAACCTACTGCTCACCGGTCTCCCTGCCTCCTTCCTTGCACCCCTCCGCTCTATTCTAAACTCATCCCCCCTTCTAATCTACCTACCTCCTCGCTATTCCTGTGTTTCCCCCTCCGCAAGGCACTTCACTGGCTCCCCACCCCCCAAAGATCTTGATTTAAGATCCTAACCCTGACTTACAAAGCCATCCACAACCTGCCCCCCTTACATCTCCGACATGGTCTCCCGATATGTACCTGCACGCAACCTGCGCTCCTCACAAGAACTCCTCCTCTCCTCCCCCCTCATCTCATCCTCCCACAACCGCATACAGGACTTCTCCCGCGCCTCCCCCATACTCTGGAACTCTCTCCCCCAGCAGGTCAGACACTCACCTACCCTTAGGAGTTTCAAAAAGAACCTGAAAACTCATCTATTCCAACAAGCCTACAAGCTATGATGAGACCCCGCGCTGCACCACCACACGCCTGGCGCTTCCCCTCCTATTGTCTCCTCTCCCACCCCTGTAGACTGTGAGCCCTCATGAACAGGGCCCTCTCCCGTCGTGTATCAGCAAGCCTTCATTGTTCATATGTTCATAAGTACTGTACCTGTCCTTGTTACTCCCACTTCTTATGTAAAGCGCCATGGAACCAAAGGCGCTATATAAATGCCAGCACTCTCATCAATGTTATGCCCTGCCACACACAGGTGGGACAACTATAAGTTTCGTGGAGTACTACAGGAAGAACTAGTCAGGTAGGTCAGTGACCTTTATAGGCCTAGTGGACAGGGGAGATTTACCAATCAGCGCTTTTAAGGGCCCAAAAACAGTTCATGTGTATACATCACATTTGCCAAAACCTGGTTTGATGCCCAAAACCAGTTTACACAAACATTAAGGGAGATGTAGTAATCACTGCTTTTAAGCACCCAAAAAAGGTGAATGTGAATACAGCAAATTAGTTAATCACTGGCTCGATGGACAAAAAGGTTGAATATTCAGAAACAGGGGCAGGAGTGTCAGGGATAGGTATTGAGCTCAGAGAGCCCTACTCAAGTTAAGCAACAAACAGCAAAGAGACCCAAGTCCTTGTTGTGTTGGTGGTGGTGAGGTAACATTCACGCTTACTTCCTCTGCCCTCTCCCCCCAACCTCGCACAACAGAAATGTGATCAAGATTTCCTTCATCTGCTGAGTTTTCCATGCCCATCGCCTATTCGTCCTCCATTTCTTCCTCGGCTCTTGCACCTTCATCAACAGTTTGGCTGCTACCATACGCCCTCGTTGTTCTCTCTCCCCCACCCACCCATACCAGCCACCTTGGTGCTGCCGACCATCTGGACCTTTAAGATCTTGTTATCCCTTCTGTATTCGCCTCCTCCTCTACTTCCTCCACTTCCTCTTGGCTCACCACCTTATTCCGAATACCGGTTAAAGTGTGCTCCAGCATGTAGATGACCGGAATAGTCATGCTGATAATGGCATTGTCAGCGCTAAACATCTTAGTAGCCATTTTAAATCTCTACAGAAGGGTGCAGAGGTTTTTGATCTGAGACCACTCCAGCAGAGTGATTTGCCCCACCTCTGGATCGCGTTGGCCCAGGCTATACAACATAACATATTGCACCAGGGCTCATTTGCTGCTGCCACAGTGGCTACAACATGTGCAGAGTGGAATTCCATCGTGTTGGCACATCGCATTTCACTCGGTGAACCGGAAGGCCGAATTACTTCTGTAACGATGCTAGTCATTGAGCTGCGGGATGCAAAGGGCGGAAGTGAGCACAAAGCGACCGTGCCCTCTGCAGAAGCACATCTAGGCCAGGATGGTGGTGGGCTAGAAATTGCTAGACGACCAGGTTCAAGACGTGAGCCATACAAGGCACGTGTGTCACCTTGCCCCAGCGAAGGGCCGCAGCCAGGTTTGCAGCATTGTCGCACACGGCCTTCCCTGGCTGCAGGTTCAGTGGAGACAAGCATTGATTAAACTCGGTCTCCAGAGCTGACCACAACTCCTCTGCTGTGTGACTCACATTTCCCAGACATTTTAATGTAAACACTGCCTAAAGGCTTTGAGCCATGCTGACAGCAAAGTAAGGAGGTGTGCTGGATTCCTTCTGCGCAGTTTGAACGCAAGTCACATTACCAGACAGGCATTGGGCGCAGATGGAGGACCTAGAAGAGGTGGAGGAGGCAGAAGCAGTTGAGGAACTTTTAGATACAGAGGTTCTTTTGCTGTCACTATAGTCACCCAGTGCCCATTCAGCAACATGTAAAGCCCCTGTCCATGCTTACTTGTCCAGGTGTCTGTGGTGAAATGCACCCTGTCACACAGAGTTTCTCAAGGAAGTGGTGATGTTGTGTGCAACATGCTGGTGTAGCGCAGGCACAGCTTTCTTTGAGAAGTAGTGGTGACTGGGCATCTGGTACTGGGGCACTGCAACGGCCATAATGTCTCAAAAATCCTCTGTATCCACGAGCCGGAAAGGCAGCATTTCCATAGCCAACAACTTGCAGATGGTGAAATTCAACCTCTTAGCTTTGGCAGGGTAGGAGGAAATGGTCTTTTACTTGTACACATCTGAGGGACCGAGGGCTGGCTGCTGTACTGAGACAGGGTTGAGTAGGGTGTGCCAGACAAACTGCTGGACTGTAAGGAAGGTGCAGGAGGACATATTATGTTGCATTCATAAAAAGGTGGTGCTCTTGATGCCTGACAGCGCTCAACGCCAGAAGGTGTTTATACTTCCAAAATAGCTGATGTCCTGTCAATTACACTGGCTATTGCGGATAAAGTGGTTGATGTTCTGTGGCCGAAAGCCTGTGTGACAGCTGTCCCCACAGTCACAGAGGATGAAGAGGCCACAGATGCACTTGATGGGCCAGATGGTGGTTGGCCAGGCCCGCTAGGCTGCATTGTAGCACAGTGAGCTTCCAACTGTGACTTATGCTTCATGTCCATGTGACAGTTCATGCATGAAGTATTGAAACTATTGATTTTTTGGCCTCTACTCAGATTTTGGTTACAAATTTTACAGATAACATGAGTTGGGTCATCATTTGCGATCTCAAAAAAGGCCCAGGCTAGGCAAGGCTTAGCACCCATGCAACCTGCAGAGCCACCACAGCTTCTGCATAGAGGCAGAGTTGTGGCTGAGGACGCAGTTGTTGATGTGCTTCTAGAACTCTGTCTCTGTCCAGGAAGCCACAACCTAACCTCATCACTAGCAACCTCCTCCACCCCCTCAACTGCCTGCCTGTGGGTTGATAGTAAGTCAGATCTCCAACCTCATCATCACCCTGTGTGTTCTCACACTCGTCGTCCTCAGAGCCAACCTTTTCCTGCCCTGAGAGCAAAGTCAAGTTGTTGTTACAATCGGGTATCTGAGTCTCATCATCATCTGCCTCATTGTTTCCACCAACAGGGGTTACAGTTTGGGAATGAAGTTCTACATTATGCTTGGACCCTTAATCGTCTGAGTCTGGATCCGACTCAAAAAGATTTTTGGTATCAGTTCAGATCATTTCCTCATCTTGACTCAATGAAGTTTTGGAGCTTACCACTGATTCTCAGGCTATACTATTATGAGTGAACAGCTCAGCAGACTCACCCATCTGTGTTAACCCATAGTCCGTTTGGCGGCTGTAGACTTTTGAGCTGTAAGGAAGCAAGTACGATTGGGGTAACACCTCTGAGGACTGGAGTGTTTGTGATGTTGAAGTTGAGGTGGAGGAAAGCCCACTTGATGGAGCACTTGATCTCCATTCAAGCACCTGCTCTTTTTGGGCCTCACCTACAAGTTTTCGCAATCCTCTGCTGCGTAAGAAAGGGATGATAGCAGATGATAGCAGATCGTCCACGAAAAGAAGTAGACATTTTAGTTTATCTTGAAGACGGTATTTGTTCAGCAGATGTTTCTGTTACTTTAGCACCTATCCTATGGACACAAAAATATTTACCCTTTCCAACATGCCTATTCCCCTTTCCACCATCAGCAGACCTTTTACCATTTATATTTGAAGGTAACTAATTTGCAACTCTGTAGTTGTTGGCACAAACAACTATGGATGTAAAACTAGCAGAGGTGAGTGGCCAGTCGTAATACCCTAAATAGACTTTAGTAAGTAGGTTTGGGCAGATGCAATACAAAAATGTTTTCTGCGCTGTGTGGCGGGAGATTTCAACAGAACAATGGACCACAGCTACCTAGCAAAAGAGTAGTACTACCCTAAATAGATTTTGGTAAATAGGTTTGGGCAGATGCAATACAAAAGTGTTTTCTGCACTGTGGCGGTAGAGTTTAACAGAACACTGGACCACAGCTACCTAGTCAAACAATGGTACTACCCTAAATAAGTTTTGGTAAGTAGATTTGGGCAGATGCAATACAAAAGTGTTTTCTGCGCTGTGCGGCGGTAGATTACAACAGAATACTGGACCACAGCTACCAAGTCAAACAGTGGTACTACCCTAAATAGGTTTTGGTAAGTAGGTATGGGCAGATGCAATACAAAAGTGTTTTGTGTGCTTTGTTATGGTAGGTTCCAACAGAACACTGGACCACAGCTACCTAGTCAAACAGTGAAACTACCCAAATAGGTTTTGGTAAGTAGGTTTGGGCAGATGCAATACAAAAGGGTAGTGATGAGCGAGCACTAAAATGCTCGGGTGCTCAATACTCGGGTCGAGCATCTCGAGATGCTCGGGTACTCGACCCGAGCCCACTGTAATCCTATGGGAGACCCGAGCATTTTTCCAGCATGACCGCTGGCAGCCTGGATAAATGCTGAAAATGTCACAAAAGTATAACAACAGGGCTCAAATGACATGGCAACAGCATGGGGAAGACCCCTTTCAGCACTTCTGACTCCCAGGTCACTGCTGTGAACAATGTGGTCTGAGTATTACACCATTTTTACGGACTCATAATAAAACGTCCAAAAATGAAACCAAAATGCATTTTCCTGGGGAAAATGTTAAGGGCTCATACTCATTTGTGAGACAGTGTTGCTGTATGATAGTTTTTTGGATTACATGAAAGATTTAAAAAAAAAAAAAAAGGGACCCTCCGATGCCCCTGGGAAGAGACATAGATGAGGGCCTCTTTAAATAATGTGCCCATTAATACAAAGTGGGTCTTTTCTGGTATTGCCCTAGACAGGGCTGTCAAAAATTGGGAGGCACTCTGATGCCCCTGGGAAGAGACGTTGAGGAAAGCTTCTTTAAATATTGTTCCCATTACAAAGGAGCAGGTCTCCTATACTTGTAATGCCCATGCACTAAGTATGGACTAAAACATTTACCCATTTACTTTTTAATGGTTAGGGGAATCATAAACAACATGTAAATAAAATATCTTTTCGTGGAATCGTGGACCACGGTCACCCTGATGATATGGTGGTGGCTGATGAGGAGCCTGACCAACATCTGCAGGGTGGAATTCCAAAGTGTGGGGACATCACACACCAGTCTGTGAGGTTACAAACGCTGCTGAAACCCGGCAAGGGCGGCCGAAACAGTAGGTGACTTTCTAAAATGGGCACACAGGCGGCGTACTTTGACGAGCAGATCCGGCAGTTCCGGGTAGGATTTAAGAAACCACTGAACCACCAGGTTGAGCACATGGGCCTATATAAAATTTAGCTAGGCACACCAATTTGGTAAAGAATTTTTGAAACAATCTCTTCTTGAATTATTTTATTTGGTTACTAAATCAACAGATATTTGATTCCATCAATATCAAAAAATGTTAACGTTTCGGCAGTTTTTTGCCTTCTTCAGTTATCTAAATAGTAACCACTACATGTCCACCATATGCCAAGAACAATTGGAGCGAAGGATAATTATCCTTGTACTCTATCTCAAAAGTGAACAATGAGTATGGCCCCCCGGGTGGTTAGTAGTGCATCAAAGTCAATTTTCTAGGGAAATGCCCAGCGAACCTGTGTGTTCAGTCTGAAGTCCGAATCGGTGGGCCTAGCATGGCACATGTGTGAGCTCGCCTCGCCTCAGAGCCGCAACCAGGTTCTGGCCATTGTCACACACGACCATGCCTGGCTCTAGGTTCAGCAGTGTGAGCCAATGATCTGCCTGCTCTTTCAGAACTGTCCACTACTCAGCAGCATTGTGGGGTTTGTCACCTACGCATATTAGCTTCAGCACAGCCTGTTGCCGCTTGGCCGAGGCAGTGCTGCAGACCTTCCAGTTTGGGACTGTTATGGAGGCTGAAAAGGAGGAGGAGGAGGCTAATGAGTATGACGTTTTGAAGCTGTAGACTGTGGGGGCAACCCTGACTGAGTTAGGGCCCGCAATCCTTGGTGTCAGGAGGACGTGTTCCATCTCAAGATCAGACTGGGTTCCGGCTTCTCCTATATTAACCAGTGTGCCGTCAGCGAGATGTAGCATCCCTGCTCACAAGCACTTGTCCACGTGTCCGTGGTTAGGTAGACTTTGCCGGAAACAGCGTTGTTAAGGGCACAGCTAATGTTTTGGGACACGTGCTTGTGTAATGCGGGGACGACACACCAGGAGAAATACTGGAGGCTGGGGACCGAGTAATGAGGGATGGCCGCAGCCATCAGGTTGCAGAATGCTTCCATCTCAACTAGCCTAAAAGGCAACATTTCCAGTGCAAGCAGTTGCGAAATGTGCGCATTTAGGAGTGTGGTGTGTGGGGCGTTGGCAGCGTATTTACGCTTGCATTCCAATGACTGGGGTATTGATATCTGAACGCTGCGCTGGGACAAGAACGTGGTTGATGATGGTGGCATTGACAGGTGCAGGACAGGAGGCATCTTCACATGCACTATGGACAGTGGATTGACTTGTATGCACAACAGTGGAAGAAGCAGCGGTGTCACCCACAGACACTGCTCCTTGACCCTGTGGTACATCCCACAAAGTTGGGTGCTTTGCTGCCATGTGCCTGATCATGCTGGTGGTGGTCAGGCTGCTACTTTTGCTACCCCTACTGATGCTGGCATGGAAGGTGTTGCAAATGGCCTTTTTTGAATTCTCTACAGACTCCTTAAAAAACTGCCAGACTCGGGAAGACCTAACTGTTGTACTGGCAACTTGCGTCGTGTTGCTGTTATGAGGAATGATTGCCCACCTTCTGTCTGCGGACACCACTCTGCATCTTCTGGCCTGTTGTGATGCTACGCCTCCCTCCTCCTGTTCGCAGCTGTTCTCACTCTGCATGTCCTCCTGCCAGGTTGGGTCAGTTACTGCATCATCCACCACGTCGTCTTCCACCTGGTCCTCCTCCTGAATGTCTGGCAAATTGTGTCACATTATCGTCCACCTCTTGTTGTGACACATTCCCATCGTTGCCTTCGTGCGACCATGGCTGCTCAAATATTTGGGCATCACTATATACGATCTCCTCAGGCCCCAGTTCAAGTGGAGCGGGCTACAGGCCCGAATCCATGAAGGGAATACTGAACAGGTCTTCAGAGTGTCCAAGTGTGGGATCACACTCGGCCTGGTGGAATGAAGGAGAATCAGGGTGACAAATATGTGGTCCAGTCTCAGGGCTGCTGACACTTGACCGTGTGGAAGACAGGGTGTTTGTGGTGGTGCCTAACTGACTAGAAGCATTATTTGCTATCCAACTAACAACCTGTTGACACTGCTCTTGATTTAAAAGTGATGCATTGCTGTGTTCCCCTAGAAATTGGGACAGGAAGGTTGAGCGAGATTATGTTGGCGTTTCTCGTGGCCCAATTCGAGCTTGCCCATGGCCTCGGCCTCTACATGAACCACCATCACGTCCACTTCCTGGTCCCTTGCAACCGGCCTTGCGCATTTTGAATGATGTGCTATATACACTTCCTGTATACAACTAACTGAAGGATTCCAACTAGGGATGGGCGAATCTACTCGCTAGGACTCGTTACTCGGCGAGTAGTAAGGGACTCGCAGGACTCGGTACTCTGCGAGTTTCCCAGTGATTACTCACACAGTAAACGAGTCCAATGCAAATCAATATCAATCCTAGTTTTGTCACAGACTCTGACAAAACTAGGATTGCCTTTGACTTGCATTGGTCTCATTACCGTGCAAGTAATCGCTGGGAAACTCGCAAAGTAACTGCTGTTACTTTGCGAGCCGAGTCCAGCTGTCTTCTCTGTGCAGGCTGCCGCAGCTCCAGGCTTCTAGAGCCCGCCTGCTCACAGAGATGATGTAGCAGAGCTGCGATTGTTCTCAGTCTGCTCATTCCCTGTGCATAGACATCTATATCTATGCACAGGGGATGTAGCAGAGAAGACATCGCGTTTTGGACTACGTCGGACAGAAGAGGATTTTTTTAATTAGAGATGGAGTCCCTAATGGCTTTTTTTTTAATTCTAATAAATTTTTTTCTCTGTGTTGTGTTTTTTTAACCCTTTATTGGAGATTCTTAGTGGCTGGGTCAAACGTGGCCTGACATTAAGAATCTCGGGCTTAATACCAGCTTGTATAGCAAAGCTGGTATTAACCCTTTTATTACCCAGCGTGCCACCGCCACCAGGGCCGCTGGAAGAGCGGGGTTCAGCGCCAGAGGATGGTGCTTCAATGAACGCGCCATCTTCTGGGACGGCTGCGGGCTGCAATTTGCAGCGGGGGTGCCCAGAAAGCTTGGGCCTCCCTGCGCTGGAATTTATGGAACCAGCCGGATCCAGCAGGCAGCGACGGGCTGCCCCCAACCCCCAGGTGCCTATTTGTACCTGGCCAGACACAAGAATATAGGGGAGCCCTTTTTTTTTATTATGCCATGAATTTCATGAAATAATAAAAAAAAAATGCGTGGGGCTCCGCGCAATTTCTATGTCTAGCCAGGTACAGCTAAGCAGCTGGGGGCTGGAATCTGCAGCGCAGGGATGCCCAAGCTTTCTGGGCACCCCCCGCTGCAAATTGCAGCCCGCAGCCGCCCCAGAAGATGGCGCGTTCATTGAAGCGCCATCCTCTGTCGCTGAACCCCGCTCTTCCAGCGGCCCTGGTGGCGGTGGCACGCTGGGTAATAAAGAGGTTAGGGCCAGCTTTGTATTATCAGCTGGCCCTAAGCCCGAAATTTATGGCGGTCACGCCAATATTAGACATGACCGCCATGAATTTCTATTAAATTGTTTTAAAAAAAACACAACACAGAGAAAATTTTTTATTAGAAATAAAAAAAAGCCATTAGGGACTCCATCTTTAATTTAAAAAATCCTCTTCCGTCCGACGCAGTCCAAAACGCGATGTCCTCTCTGCTACATCCCCTGTGCATAGATATAGATGTCTATGCACAGGGAATGAGCAGACTGAGAACAATCTCAGCTCTGCTACATCAGGCAGCAGGCGGGCACTAGGACCCTGGAGCTGCGGCAGCCTGCACACAGAGCAGACAGCCGGACTCTTATCTGTGCGAGTTTCCCAGCGATTACTTGCAGAGTAAACGAGTCCAATGCAAATCAATGGCAAAACTAGGATTGCTTCAGGCTGAAGCTTCCGAGACACATCTGTGATTTGTAAATCGCACACTACTCGCTATTACTCGCTTCCCCATTCATTAAGATTGGACTTGCTAGACTCGCAACGAGTAGCGAGTCCCGGGCTCGGACTCGCTAGAGTCAAGCGATTCCGAGTAATTTAGGATTCGCCCATCACTAATTCCAACAATTTTTTTTAGATGGATTGACGAAATTAGATATTACAGGCTAGACACCTGCTACAAATGCTGCGTACAGGTAGACAGGGTCTTGTGAGGTATAGACAATTGGCCTGTATTACCCCTCCTGACTATACAGATTTAAATTAATCCTTAATAGGACTGTTTTGGGATGGAGAGATGAAAAATTAGATATTACAAGCTACACACCTGCTACAAATGCTGCGTACAGGTAGACAGCATCTTGTGAGGTCTAGAAAATGGAGCTATATACCCCTCTTGCCTATAGAGATTTAAATTAATCCTTACAAGGACTGTTTTGGGATGGAGAGGTGAAAAATTAGATATTACAGGCTAGACACCTGCTACAAATGCTGCGTACAGGTAGACAGGGTATTGTGAGGTATAGACAATTGGCCTTTATTACCCCTCCTGACTATACAGATTTAAATTAATCCTTAATAGGACTGTTTTGGGATGGTGGGATGAAAAATTAGATATTACAGGCTACACACCTGGTACAAATGCTGCGTACAGGTAGACAGCATCTTGTGAGGTCTAGAAAATAGAGTTATATACCCCTCATGCCTATAGAGATTCAAATTAATCCTTACAAGGACTGTTGTGGGATGGATAGAGGAGATTTAAAGCCAGCACACCAGCCATAGATGTGATGCTGGCTGGTATACTGGCACACCTAGCTTTCCTATATACCCTGTCTCCCTGCCTGCTTGTATACAGCTAATTAGTCCTCAGAAAGACTGTTGTTTGTTTTAGATTAGCAGCCCTTCACCTACACTAGCTGAAAGGCATGAAATCTGTCCCTGAATCAACAGCAGCTCTCCCTACACTGACTGTCTAATGGCGCAGAGTGACGAGCACAGCGCGGTCAGGTCTTATAAAGACCTGATGATGCTGTTTGGCCAGCCAATCACTGTAATGCCACAACCAACATGGCTGTGGCATTACAGTGTCTGGTAGCCAATCCCTGCATGTGGGCTGGCTCTGTAAAGAGCACCAAAATGCAGGGAGGTGGACCCGAGCATGAGCCCGAGTATCGTGCCATTACTCGGTAATCGCCGAGCATCCTGAGTACCATGATACTCATGCGAGTACCGAGCAGTGGCGAGCATGCTCACTCATCACTACAAAAGTGTTTTCTGTGTGGCTGTAGATTTCAGCATAACACTGGACCATAGCTACCTAGTCAAACAGTGGTACTAGCCAAAAAGGATTTACTTGGATAGATGCAGTAAAAAATGGCTAGTAGAGGCCAGGGTCACACATAGAAATTCATTTTTTAAGCCTTAAGAAAACGGAGTCCATTTTTCTAAGGGTGCCAATAGTTTCCCCTGTGGTCCAGGATGTTTTTTTGGAATTTTTGGGACTTAATAATTTTTTCACCAAAAACGCATGTGTTAACGCATGGTGCCTATATGTGCCATGCGTTAATGCATGTGTCTCCCAAAGGGACCCATGTTAAAGAAACGCATGAGTTTTTGTAAAGAACCCCAAATATGCTGCTAGCAGCGTTTTTGGGCTGTTGCATAAAACGCATGCGTTTTTTGAAAAATGCACATGCACATGCGTTAATGGACATCTAATTTTGGACTTTGACAAAAAAATGCCCAAAATGTTCCCAAAAACAGATTTAGCCCAAAAACGGATAGTGTGTGTGACCTTGGCCAAAGACAAGAGGTGTAACTTTCTTCACAACAGTGCTACACCAGTGCCTGGCACACACTGCTACTAGTTAAAAAGGATTTGCTTGGCTAGATGAAGGGAAAAATGGCTAGTAAAGACAGGAGTCTTAGTTTTCTTCACAACAGTGCTACACCAGTGCCTGGCACACACTTCTACTAGCCACAAAGAATTTGCTTGGCTAGATGCAGTAAAAAAAAGGCTAGTAAAGACTGGAGATATAGATATCTTCACAACAGTGCTACAACAGTGCCTGGCACACACTGCTACTAGCTAAAAAGAATTTGCTTGGCTAGATGGAGTAAGGCTAGGGTCACACATAGCAATCCATTTTTGGAAGTGTTTTCCATGACCAATCCGTTTTTTTTGGTGCTTTTTGAGCCTCCTGTGCCCCTGAACGTTTTTTGGACTTAGTCATTTTTTGCTAAAAAAAAAACAGATCCGTTTTTTAAGGCACCAGAAAACCGGATCCGTTTTTCCATAGGGCCCCATGTTAAAAAAATGGATCAGTTTTTAAACAAAACGTTGGGAGCAACGTTTTTGGGTAACAAAACGTTCCTAGCAATGTTTTTAGGTGCAGAAAAAAACAGATAGGGTATTTATTACATACAATCCGTTTTTCTATCAGTTTTTGGACTTAGAAAAAAAAAAAGCAAAAACTGATGCCAAAAACGGACCAAGGGCTTATGTGTGACCCTAGCTAAAAAATGGCCAATAAAGACGGGAGGTTTAGCTTTCTTCACAACAGTGGTAAACCAGTTCCTGGCACACATGGCTACTAGCCAAAAAGGATTTGCTTGGCTACATGCAGTAAAAAAAGGCTAGTAAAGACAGGACAAGGTAGCTTTCTTCACAACAGTGCTACACCAGTGCCTGGCACACACTGCTACTAGCCAATAAGGATTTGCTTGGCTAAATGCAGTAAGAAATGGCTAGTAAAGAAAGGAGGTATAGCTTTCTTCACAACAGTGCTACACCAGTGCCTGGAACACACTCTTACTAGCCAAAAAGGATTTCCTTGGCTAGATGAAGGAAAAAATGGCTTGTAAAGACCGGAGGTGAAGTTTTCTTCACAACAGTACTGGACCAGTGCCTGGCACACACTGCTTCTAGACAAAAAGGATTTGCTTGGCTAGATGCAGTAAAAAGTGGCTAGTAAAGACCAGAGGTGTAGCTTTCTTCACAACAGTACTGGGCCAGTGCCCGGCACACACTGCTACTAGCCAATAAGGATTTACTTGGCTAGATGCAGTAAGAATGGGCTAGTAAAGAAAGGAAGTGTAGCTTTCTTCACAACAGTGCTACACCAGTGCCTGGCACACACTGCTACTAGCCAAAAAGGATTTGCTTGGCTAGATGCAGTAAAAAAGTTCTAGTAAACACAGGAGGTGTAGCATTCTTCAGGACAGTGTTACACCAGTGCCTTGCACACACTGATACTAGCCATAAAGGATTTGCTTGGCTAGATGCAGTAAAAAAGAATAGTAAAGACAGGATGTTTCACTTTCATCACAACAGTGCTACACCAGTGCCTGGCAAAAACTGCTACTTGCCAAAAAGGATTTACTTGGCTAGATTTGGCCAAATGCTGTAAAAAATGCACAGCACTGGAACAGACCTGCCTGGCACACATTGCTTTTAAGCCCTAAAAAGGGCTGTTCTTGGAAGTAGTCCCTAAACCTATCTAACTATCTATTTAACTTGGAATGGAATCGCTATCTAACTATCTTTGTAACACACACTGCAGCAGTGGCAGCATCTGACACTGAGCTCCAACACAGAAAATGGAGGGAAAATGGATGGTTCCTATATGGTCATTGAATGACTCGAATGTAGCCCCAAACAGGTCAAATTTGTAATTGGCGAACAGTTCGAATCGAACATCGCTCATCTCTAGATATTACATCATATTGAGATAACTATAAATGTACAACAAATATGCAATGTGAAGATTGACACTGCTTGCCTGATTCACTATTCATCATTTTGCTATTTACCTCCTTCTGCTTTCTCTTCATCAGTAATTTTTGACTATCATTGCAAACAAAAAGTCATGCAGGCAATACACATTTTCTGACAATTGCCACTGTGCATTGATGATGAGAAGGAGGCACTTATTGAATCATCATTTCTGGTATATAAATCTTAGTATTTGCTTTGATCATATCCAAAGCATGGTGTAACCTTTCACTTTCAAGTCTGACGCTAACATATTCAATTATAATTCTGTAATTTCATTTGGACAATAATGCTAGATAAAATAATAGTTGCTCATAAGTAACAACTGATTACCTGACATGACTGGATCCTACGTCTAGATCCTGTGCTGTAACGGCACCTATGATAGTTCCAACAGGTGTGTCCTCATACACTTCCATGGTGTAGGAAGGTTTACTGAACACAGGAGGTTCATCGACATCTAGAACATTTATTTTTACTGTTGCAGTGTCTTTAAAAGGCCCTACTGAGTTGAAGTGATGATCCAGATGTACGTTGGAGGCCTCAACTTTGAATGTGTAGGCCTTTTTTGTTTCGAAATCCAGAGGCTGAAAAAGAAAATATAATATTCTATGAGACAACATTGGTACTGTATAAATTGAGATATCAGTTCTGTGAATCAGTCTTTCCGTGCTTCTTTTAATCATGAAGTTTGCAAAACTCTTTTTATTTGAAAAATCTCTTAAACCAATTGCTCTCACAAAACAATTATATTTCCCCCATTACTCTAAGTCAAGGGGGTTTATACTATACTCATACCCAAAGACCTAAGGAAGAGTGGTGAATTAAGGGTGCTTTACATGTAGCGAGATCGCTAACAAGATTGCTGCTACATCACTGATTTTGTGATGTAGCAGCGACCTCGCCGGCGATCTCACTGCGTGTGACACTTAGCAGCGATCAGCCCCCCGCCGGGAGATCGCTGATCTTTATTAAATGACTTGGAATGTTTTTCGATCCGCGATCTCCCACTGGCCAGGCTGTATCACTGTGTGTGACAGGCAGACTTATCAACGATCCCCATTCCGCGCCCGAGTCCCCGAACGATCCCAACGACAGTCGGGTATCAGCGCATCGCTGGGTGATCGCTGGTGAGTTCTGCCTGTCCGACATCTCACCAGCGACCACGTAGCGATGCACCAGCGATCCCGGTCAGGCAGGATTGTTGTTGGGATCGCTGGTGCGTCGCTACGTGTAAACCCCCTTTAGAAATTCTTCTACTTGGTACCTAACATTCCATTAATTTGAGCTTTACATCTCAGACCTTCTGCATTATTTCCCTGTGAATTGCATTTGTCTGCCACCCTTTGGGTTCACTTCCTTGATTATTTTGACATTTGGTTACTGCGTTTATTATATTGTGCAATATTTACCCAAATTTTTTTTTACCCAACTTTAATTTCCTGAATAAATCTGCTATGATTCTTTTCTAACAGGGATATTCTTAAGTTGTTTATTTAGCAGCTAAAAGCAATGCAATCTCCTTACAGTTTCCTCATTTCCAAGCTTCTAGGGCAGACTTAACTGCATAAGTGACAGCTTTGGTAAATAGTAGGTCTGAGGTCTGAGTAGAACTATTAGTTTGAGCTCAACTTCTGCTATAACACTTTCAGCTGTAAGTGGTTTGGTATGGAGTACATACTTATCATTATATTTGGACCTGTTGAAGCTCTGACTGAGTGAATCAGTCATCCAGCTCTACACCCCCTCCCTCCCTGCATGTGTAACCCAGATATGGACTGAATAAATTATCCATATACAGTCATATGAAAAAGTTTGGGCACCCTTCTTAATCTTACTCATTTTTTTGTTTGTTTAAAATTGTTTTTTTGCAACAGCTATTTCAGTGTGATACATGTAATAACTGATGGACACAGTAATATTTCAGGATTGAAATGAGGTTTATTGTACTAACCGAAAATGTGAAATATGCATTATTTCAAAATTTGACAGGTGCAAAAGTATGGGCACCCTTCTGATTTTCATGATTTGAATACTCCTAACTACTTTTTACTGACTTACTGAAGCACTAAATTGGTTTGGTAACCTCATTGAGCTTTGTACTTCATAGCCCGGTGTATCCAATCATGAGAAAAGCTATTTCAGGTGTCCACTTGCAAGTTGTTCTCCTAGTTGCATCTTCTCTGAGGAGTGGCATCATGGGCTCCTCAAAACAGCTCTCAAATGATCTGAAAAAAAAGATTGCTCAATATAGTTGTTCAGGGGAAGGATACAAAAAGTTGTCTCAGAGATTTAACCTGTCAGTTTCCACTGTGAGGAACATAGTAAGGAAATGGAAGACCACAGGGACAGTTCTTGTAAAGGCCAGAAGTGGCAGGCCAACCAAAATATCAGAAAGGCAGAGAAGAAGAATGGTGAGAACAGTCAAGAACAATCCACAGACCACCTCCAAAGACCTGCAGCATCATCTTGCTACAGATGGTGGCACTGTGCATCGGTCAACAATACAGCGCACACTGCACAAGGAGAAGCTGTATGGGAGAGTGATGCGAAAGAAGCCGTTTCTGTATGCACGCCACAAACAGAGTCGCTTGAGGTATGCAAAGGCACATTTGGACAAGCCAGTTTCACTTTGGAAGAAGGTCCTGTGGACTGATGAAACAAAGATTGAGTTGTTTGGTCATACAACAAGGCGTTATGCATGGCGCCACAAAAACACAGCATTCCAAGAAAAACACTTGCTACCCAGTGTCAAATTTGGGGGAGGGTCCATCATGCTTTGGGGCTGTGTGGCCAATGACGGCACCGGGAATCTTGTTAAAGTTGAGGGTCGCATGGATTCCACTCAGTATCAGCAGATCCTTGAGAATAATGTTCAAGAATCAGTGTCAAAGTTGAAGTTACGCCGGGGATGGATCTTTCAGCAAGACAATAATCCAAAACACCGCTCCAAATCTACTCAGGCATTCATGCAGAGGAACAATTACAATGTTCTGGAATGGCCATCCCAGTCCCCAGACCTGAATATCATTGAACATCTGTGGGATGTTTTGAAGCGGGCTGTCCATGCTCGGCGACCATCAAACTTAACTGAACTGGAATTGTTTTGTAAAGAGGAATGGTCAAAAATACCTTCATCCAGGATCCAGGAACTCATTAACAGCTACAGGAAGCCACTAGAGGCTGTTATTTTTTACAAAAGGTGGATCTATTAAATATTAATGTCACTTTTCTGTTCAGGTGCCCATACTTTTGCACCTGTCAATTTTTGAAATAATGCATATTTCACATTTTCGGTTTGTACAATAAACCTCATTTCAATCCTGAAATATTACTGTGTCCATCAGTTATTAAATATATCACATTGAATTAGCTGTTGCAAAAAAACAATTTTTTAACAAATAAAAAAGAGTAAGATTAAGAGGGGTGCCCAAACTTTTTCATATGGCTGTAGCCTTACTCATCACATAGTGCCTCCCCTCTAGATAGCTCCGCCAACTTCATAGTGCCATCCAACCGCTCCAGAACTGCTGATATATATATATTTATATATTTCTCTTCAGTTTATAGAAAAAAGAGACAGCACTGACCGGTTTCTTTTGCTCGCTTTAATCCACCCTATGTGGGTTACATCTTGTGCAATGAGGGGGTGTTGGAGGTAGACAATGGCACCATTTCACTGATGTTCAGCTTCCACAGGTCAGCAAAACGGTGCCGTCGTTTGCCTCCAACATCCCTTCCCTGCACAAAATGTAACCCACATATAGTGGATTAAAGCGAGCAGAAGAAACCGGTGAGTGCCACCTGTTTTTTCTATAAACTGAAGATTATATTAAGCACTTTAAGACTGATCAACACCGGTACAAGTGATAAGCCAAGGTGATTAGGTGGGCCAGACACAGTCCTAAAAGACGGTTTGGGGCTATAGTGCTGGGTGAAATTCTTTTGTATCTGATATATATATATTTATATATCTATTTATGTATAGCACTACTTTACTTTATATATGTATATATATATACATATATATGTATATATATATATATATATATATATATATAGACACAGTACCTTGTGAAAGTATTTGGCCCCCTTGAACATTTCAACCTTTTTCCACATTTCAGGCTTCAAACATAAAGATATTAATTCTAATTTTTTTATGAAGAATCAACAACAAGTGGAACACAATTATGAAGTGGAACAAAATTTATTGGATATATTAAACTTTTATTAACAAATAAAAAACTTAAGTGTGGCGTGCAATATTATTCGTCCCCTTTACTTTCAGTGCAGCAAACTCACTCCAGAAGTTCAGTGAGGATCTCTGATTGATCCAATGTTGTCCTAAATGACTGGTAATGATAAATAGAATCCACCTGTGTGTAATGAAGTCTCCGTATAAATGCACCTGCTCTGTGATAGTCTCAGGGTTCTGTTTCAAGTGCAGAGAGCATCATGAAGACCAAGGAACACACCAGGCAGGTCCGAGATACTGTTGTGCCGAAGTTTAAAGCTGGATTTGGATACAAAAAGATTTCCCAAGTTTTAATCATCTCAAGGAGCACTGTGCAAGCGATCATATTGAAATGGAAGGAGTATCAGGCCACTGCAAATCTACCAAGGCCCGGTCGTTCCTCTAAACTTTCATCTCGAACAAGGAGAAGACTCATCAGAGATGCAGCCAAAAGGCCCATGATCACTCTGGATGAACTGCAGAGATCTACAGCTGAGGTTTGAGAGTCTGTCCATAGGACAACAATCAGTCGTACACTGCACAAATCTGGCCTTTATGGAAGAGTGGCAAGAAGAAAGCCATTTCTCAAAGATATCCATAAAAAGTCTTGTTTGAAGTTTGCCACAAGCCACGTGGGAGACACACCAAACATGTGGAATAAGGTGCTCTGGTCAGATGAAACCAAAATCAAACATTTTGCCCACAATGCAAAACGATATGTTTGTTATAAAAGCAACACAGCTCATCACCCTCAAAACACCATCCCCACTGTCAAACATGGTGGTGGCAGCATGGTTTGGGCCTGCTTTTCTTTAGCAGGGACAGGGAAGATGGTTAAAACTGATGGGAAGATGGACGGAGCCAAGTACAGGACCATTCTGGAAGAAAACCTGTTGGAGTCTGCAAAAGACCTGAGACTGGGACAGAGATTTATCTTCCAACAAGACAATGATCCCAAACATAAAGCAAAATCTACAATGGAATGGTTCACCAATAAATGTATCCAAGTGTTAGAATGGTCAAGTCAAAGTCCAGACCTGAATCCAATCGAGAATCAGTGGAAAGAGCTGAAAACTGCTGTTCACAAACGCTCTCCATCCAACCTCACTGAGCTCGAGCTGTTCTGCAAGGGTGAATGGGCAAGAATTTCAGTCTCTCGATGTGCAAATCTGATAGAGACATTTCCCAAGCGACTTGCAGCTGTAATCGCAGCAAAAAGTGGCGCTACAAAGTATTAACTCAAGGGGGCCGAATAATATTGCACGCCCCACTTTTCAGTTTTTTATTTGTTAAAAAAGTTTAAAATATGCAATAAATTTATTTCCTCTTCATGATTGTGTCCCACTTGTTGATTCTTCACAAAAATATTAGAATTTATATCTTTAAGTTTGAAATCTGAAATGTGGCAAAAGGTTGAAAAGTTCAAGGGGGCAAATACTTGCACAAGGCACTGTATATGGAATACTTATAGTCCTGTTGTACTGGATAAAACAAAGTGGTAAACTAGTAATTCTAAAAAGAAGAATGAAGGTCCTGCTCCCTAAAGTTTGAAATCTATGACGAAATCTATGAAGATATATATCATTATTAATTTATTAATGTTTCTTCAATGTTAACACCCAAAACTAAAGCAATAAGTGTATTTACTCATGCAATGTAAACACATTTACCATTTACTGAGATTTGAGAGCCATCACCCTACGAAAATGATGGAGTCCATTCCTTTTAGTCAAATGGTTAGGGTGAAGAGAATAGAGAGTAATCAAGAGGGAGCCGAGTTATATCTCAATGAATTATAGGTCAGATTTAAGTAGAGAGGATATCCAAGGAGATTGCTGGAGAAACATAGGATGAAATTAGAAGAGGAGGACACATTGCAGAAAAAGGATAAGGAAGGTAGTGGGGATAGAATCCCAATGTTAATGACCTTTGGGGAAGAAAGTGTTGATGTAGCTGAAATAGTGAAAAAGCACTGTCCTATGTTGACCAATTGCCTTCAACAGGTGACTGAGTTTCAGACACCACCTATGTTCGCATATTGGAGATGTAAAAACATTAAAGACATATTGGTCCACTCCGATATTGGTACTATGAATAAAGAGAAACAAATGTACTTGTCTGGTAGTAAAAGCAATGGATGTTATCCATGTCTCTCCTGTCTGGATAGATTGTATAACATCCTGTTACTGGACAGATATTCAAGATCAATCATTTCCTCACTTGTAATTCAGATTTTTTAATGTTCTTGGAGTGCCCTTGCAAGAAGTAGTATGTTGGGAAACCACTTGGGATATGAAGACCAGGTTGAACCAACATCGGTACTCAATCAGAAAGAAATGTATGGCTCTCCCTGTGCCAAAGCACTTTGTTGAGGAGAAACATCACGAGAAGCATATAATACTTAGGATCATTTATTGGGTACTGCCGCTGAGGAGAGGTGATGATAAGGTGAAAATCCTAAAGAAAAAAGAGCTTGAATGGATCCACAGGTTGGGAACTCTGAAACCAGGAGGCCAGAATGTGGACTTTAAAGTAAATGCTGCACTTTAGATCTTAGTAGGTGAGGTATTCGCAGATGTTCTGGGGTGTAATTGATGTTGCGTAGTTGTAATGTTAATGTATGTTTAGTATGTATTCTGATGATGTTTCTATTGCATCATTATAGGATCCGCGGGAAAAGAAATGGAGGACTCACCCATCTGTAAAGTTTTATTATTATTATAGCATGTTTTAATGGTGTAAATGTAGGCATTTTCTGGGGACACATATAGGGATTTTTTTTATATATATTCTTAAGATTAACGCCATGATGTTACTATGGGGGTGGTGTATGGAGGAACACAGTGACAATAAGTCCAAAGATTGCCTTAAATATGATTGGAAGCGCATACACTATTGTGACCCCAGACATGCGCAGTAACTACAGGAAGACGCCGACAGTGGTGTCTGAATGCATTAGAATATGATGAGTGAGTTTCCATATACTCTGTGATGATTATTACTGACACATGAGTCTTTTTAATTCCTAATTAAGCACTGGAGCACTTTATATACAGAGTATAACTGTATACTGTACTGATGTGGAACAACTTGAAATATAATGTACTGTATACACATTTTATGTGAAAAATATGTATATATTTGTGGAATTTTACACTGTGATATTACTTTAGTTACACTGTGCACAGCACTTGAGAAAAGTAAGATGTACTGAAACGTCATGGTAAAGTATGGACCAATAAACACCTATTAAGGGTTTGAAGTATGGAGTGCTTCCTCTGCTATTTTTTGAGATATATATATATATATATATACCGTATATACTCGTGTATAAGCCGACCCGTGTATAAGCCGACCCCCCTACTTTTGCCCCAAAAATCTGGAAAAACCTATTGACTCGTGTATAAGCCGAGGGTGGACCCCAGCACAGGTATACAGCCCCCAGCAGTGTGGTATACAGGCCCCCCCGAGTGGTATACAGGCCTCCCCAGTGGTAGTATACAGCAGCCCCAGTGGTAGTATACAGCAGCCCCAGTGGTAGTATACAGCAGCCCCAGCAGCCCCAGTGGTAGTATATAGCATCCCCAGCAGCCCCAGTGGTAGTATATAGCAGCCCCAGTGGTACTATATAGCATCCCCAGCAGCCCCAGTGGTAGTATATAGCAGCCCCAGCAGCCCCAGTGGTAGTATATAGCAGCCCCAGCAGTCCCAGTGGTAGTATATTGCAGCCCCAGCAGTCCCAGTGGTAGTATATAGCAGCCCCAGTGGCAGTATATAGCAGCCCCAGCGGTAGTATATAGCAGCCCCAGCAGTCCCAGTGGTAGTATATAGCAGCCCCAGCAGCCCCAGTGGTAGTATATAGCAGCCCCAGAAGCCCCAGTGGTAGTATATAGCAGCCCCAGCAGTCCCAGTGGTAGTATATAGCAGCCCTAGTGGTAGTATATAGCAGCCCCAGCAGTCACAGTGGTAGTATATAGCAGCCCCAGTGGTAGTATATAGCAGCCCCAGTGGTAGTATATAGCAGCCCCAGCGGTAGTATATAGCAGCCCCAGTGGTAGTATATAGCAGCCCCAGTGGTATACAGGCCCCAGCAGTATATACAGCAGCCCTGGGGGTATACAGCAGCCCCCAGGGGTAATACAGCAGCCCCAGGGGGTATCCAGCAGCCCCCTGGGGGTATCCAGCAGCCCCAAGGGAGTACCCAGCAGCCCCCTGGGGTACCCAGCAGCCCCCAAGGGGTATCCAGCAGCCCCCAGGGGGTACCCAGCAGCCCCCTGGGGGTACCTAGCTGCCCCCAAATGCTGGCACTCACCCCCATCTGCTTATCTTACCATCCCGGTCTTCTGATCAGCGCCGCTCCTCGGTGCTCCGTTCTTCATGCTCCGTCCTCCGTCCTCGCTGCATCCGGGATCTCCGGCCGTCGCACGATGACGTCATATGCCTGCGACGGCCGGGGATCCCGGATGTAGCTGGACGGACGGAGCACCGAGGAGCGGCGCTGATCAGAAGACCGGGATGGTAATATAACCAGCGGGGGGGGGCCCTTACAAGGGGGAAGAGTGCCAGCATTTGGGGGCATATATGAACTGCTACCCCCTGCCGCTGATTGACAGGGGGAAGCAGTGCATATATAATGAGCGGCCCCACGTGACGGGGCCGCTCATACAGCAGCCTCCCCCCGCCTCCTCCAGCCTCCACAGCCCCCACCCGTATTGACTCGTGTATAAGCCGAGGGGGAGACTTTTCAGCCCAAATTTTGGGCTGAAAAACTCGGCTTATACACGAGTATATACGGTATATATATGAAAATCAACAAAACCGGGCAGCACTACCAAAGTAATTAACTGGTGCACAACCTGATAGGGTAAATACCAGTTACCCGGTGATGTACAATAAATTTAATAATCAGGCAGCACTCCCAAAATCAAAGAAGTGGATACTGTACTAGTCCATATAGCGACGTTTCAACCTATTACAGGTATTTTCAAGGCTTGAAAAAGACCTGCAATAGGTTGAGACGTCACTATATGGAATAGTAAAGTACCCACTTTTTTGATTCTGGGAGTGCTGCCTGATTATTAAATTTTTTGTATATATATATATTTTTCTCTCTCTCTCTCTCTATATATATATATACATACACATATCTATATATATATATATATATATATATATATATATATATATATATATATGTACATACTTATAGTCCTATACTGGATAAAACAAGGTGGTAAACTAATAATTCTAAAAAGAAGAATGGAGGTCCTGCTCCCAAGAACTTGCAATCTATGAAAAAACCTATGAAGATATCTATAATCTTTACTAATCTATGAGTGTTTCTTCAATGTGAGCACCCAAAACTAAAACAACAAGTTTACTTACTCATGCAATGTAAACGAAAAGACATTTATTTCCAAAGTTCTTTATATCAGAACATACTATAGAACATTTAATGTGAAAGGTAAAACATATATAAAATTGACATTAGTAATTCTTATCCAACAGAGACATCTAGTGGTAATTTAGAATATTACACACTCACAGGTTTCAAGTTCTCATCCCAACTAAAATAAGCAATACTTAATGTGCTATTGATCTGGGCAAAATCAATGTGATAAACGTAAATACTTGACATTAGAGTAAACTGCGTTATAAATATCTACACATTATGAATCTCTCTTTTATTAATATACTGACATTTACTGATGACATGTTGTTGACAATGTATTTATATACTAAACCCCTAGATAGAAATATTTCATTTTAACAATAAGGATTTTATGTTTTACATGATTATATTCACTACTGGTCACCAGGGATCTATGGGGTATTGTAATTTAAACGTGTTGTGTAGTGTTCTTTAATCAGGAGCGCATCACTCTTCTTATCATCTGACTTCCTACTTGTCGGGGGTAATTTTCTTCTGAAGATTGACATTTAAGACCAGAAACATAATGGCATAGCTGATGTGAACTGTACGTGCTCTCATTGTAATGGGGTAATAAGGAATGACAGTGGGACCGAGTCTTCTAGACTGACCCTCAGATTAGAGGGGCCCTAGTTATCCCTTATCCCAGAGACCTCTCATGGTGAGGTTGTCTGAGTGCCCACCCTTGCTCTGGTCCTAGCTAGCCCTGGTCTAATACCCTCTCTTTCCCACCCAGTGGTGCCAGGACAGGAGTGGTAAAACCCCACTCAAATAGAATAATTGATAAACTAAAGATACTTATAGCAATACACACAGAGGTGTAAGACAATACATGCACAGGAGGAAATAAAAAGCAGGAAGGAAAACTAGATGACAAGAGGATTTTCACAGCACACCAAATAGCACTTCAATAGATCACCAGCAACTGGATTACTGCAGCACATGATTTGATATTACAAAAGCTATATTCGGCATGGAAATACAGATTCAACCATCTTAAAAATGCCGGGAGCAACTGTGATAGGTTCCCTGAACATGTGATCCTAAAGGATTAATGCCTGCTAGCCTGATCAGTAATGAGAACACACCTGGTCAAAGTTTATGCCTGTATTTATAAACTCAGAAGCATCAGAAAACCCATAGTGCAGAGTGTCAGAATCTATAATGTGAACACTGTCAGATGCCGCCATGGCACTCTGTGATTTTTCAGCCAAACACTATGTGACTCTCACATTGCAGTTTAGCAGGTCAGTAGGGGCACTGAATCTTGTTAGCAAGTGCATGCTCCCTACCTAGGAATGTGACTGTGATGAAATGGACCCCTCTAATATATAATGTAGGAGGATTTCTTATTCATCCAAACCATATTGTATTTTGGTTTGCAAACTTGTAATGGCCAAGGAGAATTTCCTACAGTATGTCTTAGATGACTGGTGTTGAGTTTAGCATGGTAATGTAATTATCTAAGTTGTTTGTCATAGAAGGCCAGAGAACTTAATTATGCTAATCGTCCATTGTATGTTACCATGTGGATCCCTGACTCTATGTACATGGCCTCAGCTACTATTGTTTAAATGTCATTGATTGCAGACTCAATGTCTCCTACTAACATTCCATTGTATTACTGCTAGGTGCTATATCAATCAGTATTTGGTTCTCCATGTCTGGACTGCAATACTACTAAAAATATGTTAAATGAGGCTTGAGGCCCAGCCAATGAAAAGACAGTGTTATTGCACCAATCGTGACGTCTCCAATATCCTACAATGAGGGCTGAGGGTATATAAGGAGGACTGTTTACTTTGACCAGCAGATTGAAGATTGGATACAGGCAGCTAATATAGGATCTTCGGGTTCGATTAGCAAGCCATAACCCCAGGCCTAGGCATTTCTGTGCCGACAAAGGGGACCAGAACACGGACTATAGAACCACAAGGACTGCAGCAAACAGATTATCGGATTCGGCTGTGATAAAGACTGCATAAGGATAAGGAAGCAACCCAGGTTGGGACGATACAGTCACCTGGCTACAGACTTTACTGTGCTATATTCTAATCCCTGGTGAGCCAGTGGAAGGGTGAGACTCTGTTGCCTGTTACATTATGTGTTGTGCTTGGTTATGCGTTATATGCTGTTAACTGTTTGGGGATCCAATAAAGCCTTAATATTGTGGCTCCCTCACCCTGTGTTGTCTGAGTAGTGTTCCGCCCACGGCTAAGGAGCTCGGGCGTTCAGTTGGGGATGAGCCCTGATCCACATTGTCTTTGTAAAGGCAGCTGGGTCTGCAGACGAAAGCACCCACTGACCCCCGGGTCTCCACAGTGACCACCTCTGTTAATCTGATGTGGCCTGTAACTAAGGCAGAAAGCAGTAAAAGATCCATTCAAAATCCATTCTTGGTGAATTGCAGCTTTTATTATTTTATTCATTTCAACTTCTAGCACATTGCAACCTCTGGTAACTGATGAATCTGTGAACAAGAAGGATTCAGGAACAGCACAGATCTGTCCCTGTCTGTGTGCTCCTCTAAAATAAAGGATCCACATACATAGGCAAAAAAAGATATGAAGGGGCCTAATATTGTTCAATGGGGCTATGAAGATGATTTTTTCACATCCAAAGTCTGGGTGTAAAAAAAAATTCCAGCATGCTTAAATCTATGGGTGCAAGAATGATATCGTATACCACAACAGCACCTGATTTTTACATACATATATTGCAGTTCTGGGACATAAGCGATAAATGGTCCGGAAAATAACTAAAACACATCTACTACTTACTTTTGTGTACAGTATGCATCTACCAAGCAATCCTCTGTATATCTATGGTTGCAGGCTATACACAATCAATGTATATGTTTAACGAAAACAGGTCATGCTTCCAAACTCATAAGTCTGCAGATATGGGATTAATCTGCAGATTAATAGCATAATAATGCTTTTTGCTACTGCACTGAAAGCAAGGCTACCAGGAGAAAGTGAACCCTATACCTCTTATTAAGCACCATAATTCAGTTATAGAGCTGGAACAAAGTAGTCCCAGTCATTGCTCATTGTATTGTGAGTGGAGACTGTAATCTCGCCTGGGTACTTTGATTGACAGCCAATTCTGTAGCAAATCTGTGCAGAGCAAGTCGTCAATTAAACCCTTCACCACCTGGCGAGTTTCCATTTTTCGTTTTAGTTTTTTCTTCCCTTCTTCCAAAAGAAAAATTTTTTCTTTTGTATGCACCATCTTTATCAAACAATAAAAAGAAAAAAGAAAATCCTTTCCTGTTGAGCTAGATTCCAATTTTTTCCATTAACCTAGTTTATTTTTATATGTATTAAGGATTTCTGAAGTACAAATTAAAACAACAGGTATGCTTTAATTTTGTTTAGATCCATTAGAGCAATTAAATAGGTTGTTGAGGTGACCATTGCCTAAAAATTGAAAAGCAGAGCAAGTTTTACTTTCACAATTGTACCGGAGTATTGTCATGTACATTAGTTTACTGTGCATCATTATGCCACAATTTTTCTTTTATGCTTGTCTGTTGTTTTACCTTCTTTAGCATTAACATTCCTTCCTGTGTATCATTATCTGTTACGATATCAAACAGATTACCACCATCTCCAGGAACAATATTGTACTCAATTTCTGCATTCTTTCCAAAGTCAGGGTCCACTGCCCGTATCCTACCGATTGGTAACCCAACTGGGGAACTCTCTGGAACCTTCAAATGAAATATACCTGGAAAAGACAAATAACAGAAAAATTAGTAAACATTCTTCAAATGTCACATTTCTTCTATGTGTAAGGACACATTTTAATTTTCCAAATTACTCCGAGCTATAAAATTGTTTCTAGTGCTAATGTAAATTACGCCAATCACAAAACTGTCCCTTCCTGGTGATGAGTTACACTTTATTTGTCTAAAAAATATGGTGTTTTTGGTCATGTGACACAAACACAATCCAACTTCTAGGGTTAGAGATGATTATCTAAAATGTAGTACTCAATAGGTAGAGAAGATCCTTCATGTATGATAGAAAGAGCATTGCAAGCTCATCCTGAGGCTTTACGCTTACAAAAAATCAAATGATAAAATGATTAAAGGTCACCTCTAGCATTGCCTAGGGGATGAAAGGAACACTCATCTCTATTTATCCCGTAAGGAAAAATAACATTGCTGACTGGTCAAGCAAAGCATTTCATCTATGACCAATTAACCTTAATTTGCATTTGCCAGTATAATTGGAAATTAATAAGGAGTTTAACACAAGACAATTTTTTGTTGCAGAAAATATGCTGCATAATACGGCAAGGAATTCAGCCATGAACATTTTCTGCAGAAGAAATTTAACAGATTTCATTATAATAGAAAACGAAGGATAACTAAAAACATGTTAGGCATGTTCACATCTATTCTTATTTTACATTTTTCTGTTCTTTATATAAAAATAGCAGCAAGAATATTTTACATGATGAAAATGTATGATGGCTACATGATGGACATCATTGATTAAAATGGTATGAATTAGGTTTTGGCCATTTTCATAAAAAAATAATATGTTCAGTAGAAAAATAGGCCTGTTACTTTCTCACTTTTTTAGACAGAATTTGCAATGGTGATCACTAACAGCCTCCAACCCACATGAGAACATGGGATTTACTTATGTTCAATGGTGGTGATCTATTACTAGGTTTTAATCCAACTGTATGATCTCAGACACCTAATGATCCTGAGCATGGAAAATATTCAGCGCTGGTAGAAAACTGCAACTAATTTATTTTTTTTATCTACAACCCCTGGCAAAAATTATTGAATCACCAGGCTCGAAGGATGTTGATTCAGTTGTTTAATGTCATAGAAAAAAAGCAGATCACAGACATGGCACAAAACTAAAGTAATTTCACATGGCAACTTTATGGCTTTAAGAGACACTAAAAGAAATCAAGATACAAAATGTGGCAGTCAGTAAGGGTACCTTTTTCCAGCTCAAGCAGAGGAAAAAAATTATAGAATCACTCAATTCTGATGAAAAAATTATGGAATCACCCTGTAAAATTTTCATTCCCAAAACTAACACCTGCATCAAATAAGATCTGCTCGTTAGTCTGCATCTAAAAAGGAGTGATCACACCTTGGAGAGCTGTTGCACCAAACATTACATTGCATTAAAAAAACTGAACGAACATCCTCCGAGCACATTGATTCCATAATTTTTGCTAGGGGTTGTATTCACCTCATTGTGCAGGAAACTACATCTGGTGAAAATCAAATAGTCACTAGAGATGAGCAAACCTTTCAAGGTTCAGCTAGGTTTGAGTTGTCAAACTTCCCAGTGTTGAGCAAACCTGTTCGGGTTCAGAGTTCAGGTGCTTTGCATTTGCAAAACACTAGAACAGGCATTGCTGTGGTTGGGTACAGTTGGTGCTTGGCCTAGTGTTTGCCACTTGCAGTGTTTAATCATCTTGCACAGGGCTTAAAAGCACAGTTTTGGGTTGTAGTGTGTTTCCAAAATTAATTTAAATAAAAACTCTCCCTAACACCTCCGGAAGTGACTTACTTATGGCTGGCTGTATGAGAACGGAAAGATGAACTGCCAATCAGTGACTTCCATTGAGGTTTAGGTCAACCTCAGGGTCACAAACAGTGCACCACAAAATTTGGCTGCATCACAAGAACCTAAACTTTAAAAGGTTTGTTCATCTCTAGTAGTCACTAGTCTAATAGCAGCTAAGAAAGAATAACTATAATTATTAGTGCATGAGGGGGGTGATTGTCTTGCCATTTCCTCTCCTTCTGAGTAGTTATTGAAGTGCTCATATAATTACATGCAGGGGTGAAATGCAGAACCAGTGAACTGCTACGACATAGTATACAGAGCTCTGTTCTTCTGGCTCAGTTCAATATGGATATTGGGACCTGCTAAAATGTGGCAGCCAGGCCAGATTCCCAAGGATCTGTTAATAAAGACCTATCCTAAGGGTAGAACACAGAGCAAAGTCTATTAATTGTCATCCCCTGTTTGACTATTTGAAAAAAATTTTTAGACTTGTGTAATGTGGAGACAGATTTTTTTAATCTTTTCTAAGGTTATGTTCACATTGGACATTTTTGATCCATTTTTGGAGTTGCATTTTGTTTAAACTGCACCAAAAACTGATGAGTCAAAACCTCTGCCAGCAAATGGAATAGGATTTTCAATTTGCTGCATTTTTTGACTGCTGCGTTAGTGGTGCAGAAAGTGCATCCAGAAAATAATGAGCATTTAATTTACCATTTTTCTGGTGCTTTTTCAGCACCACTAACATCCAATGACTTACCCTCCCTGCTATCTTACAGTGATACTTGGTGAGGTCTTCCTCCTGGGCACTGCAGGACCTGTCTGTCAGTAGTAGAGTAGTCTGTTCGGTTCTTTGTTATTTTATGGAATTGATGTAAAGAAAATAAAAAAAACATCTTTATTGAAGAAACCTGGTGCCAGAATTACTACTTTATCTACATGCATTTAATGGTTGGAGGCGATCACTTGTTCCACGTACCTGCATTCTACCATTACACCGGGGTGGCACTATATCCATTTCCCCTTTTTCTTACTTTGCATCTGTCTGTGCCCCCCAAAAAATGGAGCAAAAAAGCAGCACAACGGATGATGCATTTGTGATGCTTTTTTGTAGAGGACCCATTTTTGGTGCAGAAACGTCCCCAAAAACAGATCAATAAAAAACAGAGCAAAAACGCTCTGTCTGAACTAAGGTAGTGAGTTTTCAGAAGTAATAAAAGAATAATTAAATACCTAACTGAAAAAAACCCCAGGTGCATATTGGCTTACCATAAAAATATGTATATCTGCCTGACACCATATATATCTTTGTTTCTAATATTGTTTAGATCCATATTTCATATTAATCCTTTAACAAGGAGTTCTTTCATGTATGGTGCTTGTTGAGAGCAGTTTTATGGCTCAGGATATGAACCTGCACAGCTATCAGGAGGTGATTGCTGTGTTATTCAGCCATCATTTGTCCCTAGTTATTGTGGTTGGAATTGAGGTCATCCTACTGCTGTTAACCTGTAAACCCCTTATTGTCTGAATAAAAATCTACACTGCATACAAATGAATTGAACGGGTATAATGTGAATATGCAACAGTAGGCATTAATGGGTTAAATGCCGCTGTCAATCTCAGACAGCAGAATTTACACGTTAGGCCACATTTACACAGTGCTTTTTTTGTGGCGGTACGTGCCGGTACGGCATACCGGAAAATCTGAAGAGCACTGAGGGCCACCGCCGGTGGTAATAATGGGGCAGGCAGGGGTGCAGCGCGGATCTCGCCCTCAGTGTCAGCCATGCTGACTGCCGACACTGCAGATCAGCTCAGTGGGGACTCAAGTGATAACATCATCACTGAGTGCCTTGTCGCTGTGCTGACTGCCATTTGCCGTCGCCCACTGCATGCTGCCCGCTGCCTGGTGCCTCAACAGGAAAGCCGCGCACAGGATCTCCCAGCACCCCCCTCCCCCGCTCCTCAATCTCGGGCGCCAGCTGATAGCACCCCCCCTGCTCCTCAATCTTGGCCGCCGGCTATCAGCACCCCCCAATCCCCCTCACCTCAGAGATGCGTACCGGCAAATATTTTTTTACAAAAAGAGCATGATTAATCTGTGCAGATAGTCTACAATGTCAGCTGTGGGCCCATTAAAGACCCCCCATGCTTACAATGATGCAGTTCTTATAAAGAACAGTGTGTCTCTTTCTAAGAAAAGGATGACACATGCAAACGTTTTCAAAACTTCCAAATGTTTTTTCACCACTTAAATATTTTTTCCTATTGTGTATACCAACAGTTCATTTTTACCTCCCTCTGAACACAATAAAAGCAAACTTCAAAACAATTGTAGAATTGATTTTTTTTCTCCTTTGCAAATTCACCGCATTTAAGAACTTTTATTTTTCCTGTACATCATATAGTAAAATGGATGTCATTAAAAATTGCAATTCGTTCAGCACAAAAATGCAAAAACTTTTTATATGTTTATGGTAGCAGATAAATAAGGCTCTAGAAAAAAAACAGGAAACAAAAAAAAAATATTTGCCCAAATCTAAAACAATTGATAATTAATGAAAACCGGTAACAATTTTAACACTGACCTTCGAAGAATCCTTCTAGAACAACCTACACAACTGCTTTGTTTCTTGAAAAATGTCAGTTTAGATATACAGAAGATGTATTCTGTACATTTTTTACATCTAATGTACATTTAATACAAGAAAGCCTGTTATATGTAGGAATAACCTCCTGATAACATACACCATAGAGGTATTCATCTTGCCTGTTCACTACATTGACAAATTGCATAAAATTGAGACTGAGGTACAGGTCCAGCACATACAGTGAAGGAAATAATTATTTGATCCTTGCTGATTTTGTAAGTTTGCCCACTGACAAAGACATGAACAGTCTATAATTTTAAGAGTACATTAATTTTAACAGTGAGTGATAGAATATCAAATATAAAATCCAGAAAAAATGACATTATCTCAATTATTTTATGTGTTTGCATTTAGAAGAGAGAATTAAGTATTTGATTCCCTACCTACCATTAGGAGTTCTGGCTCCTACAGAGCAGTTAGATGCCCCTAATCAACTCATTATCTGCATTAAAGACAGCTATGTTAATCTGTCATATGTATAAAAGACTCCTGTCCACACACTCACTCAATTAATCAGACTCTAACCTCAACAACATGGGTGAGACCAAAGAGCTTTCTAAAGATGTCAGGGAAAAGATCCTAGACTTGTAAAAGGCTGGAATATGCTACAACACCATAAGTAAGACGTTGGGTGAGAAGACGACAACAATTGGTGCAATGGTAAGAAAATGGAAGAAATATAAAATGAGTGTCAATCGACAATAATCTGGGGCTCCATACAAAATGTTACTTCGATGGGGTATCCAGGATCATGAGGAAGGTGAGGTGGAATATGTAAATGATTTCAAGGCAGCTGGGACCACTGTGACCAATAAAACCATTGGTAACACATTTATGCCATAATGTATTAAAATCCTGCAGTGCCTGCAACATTTCACTGCTCAAGAAAGCACATATGCAAGCCCATTTGAAGTTTGCCAATGAACACCTTGGTGATTCTGAGAGTGATTGGGAGAAAGTGCTGTGGTCAGATGAGACACAAATTTAGCTTTTTGGCATTAACTCATCTCACTGTTTTTAGAGGAAAAGAAATGCTGCCTATTACCCAAAGAACACCGTCTTCACAATCAAACATGGCCATGGAAACATTATGTTTTGGGGGTGTTTCTTTGCTAAGGACATAGGACTTCTTTACTGCTTCAATGGGACAATGGAATGAGCCATGTGCTGTAAAATCCTAAGTGACAACCTCCTTACCTCCGCCAGGACATTAAAAATGGGTTTTGCCTGGGTCTTCCAGCATGACAATGACCCAAAACATGCAGCCAAGGCAACAAAGGAGTGGCTCCAAAAGAAGCACATTTATGTCATGGAGTGGGCTAGCCAGTGTTCAGACCTTAATGCCATAGAAACCGTATGGAGGTAGCTGAAGCTCCAAGTTGCAAGTGAAAGCCTCAAAATTTTCATGATTTAGAGATGATCTGCAAAGAGGAGTGGACCAAAATTCCTCGTGAGATGTGCACAAATCTCATCATCAACTTCAAAAAATGGCTGACTGCTGTGCTTGCTAACAAGGGTTTGGTCACTAAGTATTAAGTCTTTTTTGCCACAGGCATCAAATACTTATTTCTCTATTTAAAATGCAAATACATTTACATAATTTAGACAATGTAATTTTCTGGATTTTATTTTTGATATTCTATCTCTCACTGTTAAAATTAACTTATGCTTAAAATTATAGACTGTTCCTCTCTTTGTCAGTGAGCAAACTTACAAAATCATCAAGCGATCAAATAATTATTTCCTTCACTGTATACTCCAACATTATCTACATTTATTAATGAGATATTTCCAAACCCTATCATTTTTAAAATCATCATAAATCATACTGTAAATAAACTATGATCTGATTCACACAACTACAATTGTTTTTATTAAAGGGATCCTGTCACCTCCAAAATGCTTCCTAAGCTAGCAAAACATGTCCCTGCACCATCCTATCACTAATCTCACACTTCTTTTGTCTCCTAAAAGAATCCTGTGAAAGTGCATAAAAACGTTTCAATACTCACTCATTAGTGATTATAATTAGCAGGGCCATATTCTTTAGTCACCAGGGGTGTTGTTTTGCAGCCTCGAGATCCAGCCCTCTCTCCCTGTGCTGCTGTGAAACTGAAACTGAAGGCAGGACTAAAGATTTGCATTCTGTGAGTGATAGAGAGAAGGGAGGGCAATGCCTGCACAAGCACAGCACACAGACAGAGAGAGGGTGGATCCTGGAGCTGCAAAACAACCCGCCTTGGTGACTAAAGAATATAGTCACTGCTAATTATAATCACTAATGAGTTAGTATTAAAACATTTTTATGCACTTTCACAGGATGCTTTTAGGAGACAAAAGAAGTGTGAGATTAGTGATAGGATGCTGCAGGGACATGTTTTGATAGCTTAGGAGGCGTTTTAGAGGTGACAGGATCCCTTTAAGTCTATATGTGACAGCTTTATTCTTTTACAGGGTGAAATGCTCCCCTATACTGGCCACTATGCATAAGTAAAATTCATTAATTTATATCTAGTTTTATAGATCAGTCGGAGGATATCTTTGTAGAATGGGGCTCAAGCCTACACTGATCATTAGAATATGTGGCGGCTGCAGCGCTCCTTTAGGGCACTTTGCTTGTCACCTCCTTTATAGGCTTCAGTAAAGAAGTGTTCTTATATGTCTTGTAGCCAATTTATTAGAAACCCATTATAGCCCAATAAATCACATATATTCAGATATTGTGTTTATTCATTTTTACTTTGAAACATTGCAGCAATTATCCCTTCATTTTAAGTAGAACATTCTACATTGGACGGGGACTGTAAATAAATCCAATCTTTTAAAACATGCAGTAATGTTAGATATGGGATGAACAATGACACAGAAAGACGGAATGTTACATTACTGGTAAACAATTGAAGGTTTTATCATCCATACCTGCATTAAATATGGTATGTATCAAGCCATAAATCATATTGAGAAGAGTTCTCTAGTTCCAATCAGTTCTCTTTATTATACTGTATACATACTGTATTCTGATTTCTATCATGGTTTATCGACTTGCTTTGTATATTCTTCATGCAAACAGTGTAAGCTTTTCATATATTCAAGGCAGGCAACCCACCGTGTATGTGTTAACCTTGAGCGTCTTACACGCTCATACATCATATAGGGTGACCTTGGTTATACATGCATTGCTGACATTTCATTTCTAAGTGGTATTCTAAGGAAATGGGGCATGGTCTATAACTAAGGAAAACACTGAATTAGAGGGTGTTTAAATATATTTTAAAGAGGACAAAATATATTATTGACAATAGTATACAATTTTTTAGCTTAACAAATTGATACAAGTTATAAAAAATGATAACTTACATTGCAATGAGACAAGGTAAACAGTCGAAGGGATTTTGACCACAGAGAACCATGGCAAATCCAAAGTTCATGACATTGAAGACTCCATATCCTAGCTTTCATTGTTTCCAAGGTCTGGATGGCATTGTCTGATACTGTAGCCCAGTCGTGACTTATGAAAATACAACTAAACTGCAGTATCAGTTATATTTTAGCACTGTACTATAGTTATTAATATAGTGACTGATAATCTCACCGCTGGTACTTCCTGATCTGATTAATGAGGGATGTAGTTCCCTTATATGTTCGAATACCTAACCATACACTTTTATGATCTTTATATAGGTAAGATGTTTTCTAGAAAAGGTAAGTGAAGAACTCCATTAAAAAAAGTAGTAAAACCTTAGCATGCCGTTAGGTTTTTAATAATGTATCTTCTATTAAAGAAACAAGAGCACTGGACATATTACATTGGGAAGTAGCAATTTATGTAGTTATGTCATTATTTATTTAACCCCCTGCAGTCCTCTTCTGGAGAAGTTTTCAATTTGGCAGAGACTTTTTAAAGAATTTTGGGACTTTTGGCACATGTAGGTCTCAAGAACTGGTTAAAGACCAAAAAAAGCATTGTTTGATTGTTTACCAAACTAATGAATTGCTAATGCTACTGGAAAGAATTTGGAGCAACAAAATGGGAGTACCGTAAATACCACAAACAAGAAAATTGAATTTATAAATTGCAAATGATGAATCGCTCCTTTTGTCTTACATCCTTCATTTGAGTTTTTTGATAATATATTAAGAAATGACAGCTGCAATTTAATATTGTAATGGTCAGTAAAATATAAACCAGTAGAAATCTATACAGGTTTTCTTGCTCAAAGGGTCTTTTCCATCACTTAACAATGAATGAGAATAAAAGGCTGCAGCCATAACAAGATGTTCCCGTCAGTTATACCTGCAGTTCAGCAGGGGAAAGAACTCCGAAATAGGAGGAGCGACACTGATCTGGAAAATGAGAACAGATATTTTTTTTCATCTAATTAAACCCCTCCGGGCACATGTAATTTTATTGTTAATTTGTTGTAAATCCCCTTTAGTGCATAACAATACAATCAATTTGCTTAACTTAAGTTAGTAGTTATAGTTCCCATAGAATAAGAATGTAACTGTAGGATTGGTGTTAAAAATTCGGCCAAGGAACAGGAAAGTTCCAATTATTTCTGATCTAAGAGGAAGAGATAATGACATCCATTTTTAAGTCGGGGTTGTTTGATTAATTCTAAGCAGCTTCTACTTTGAAAAAAAGGAAAGGTAATGTACAAGTATAAAAATATAAAGCTTCACATTAATTCAAAGAATGACTAAGGCTAACGCCTTAGGTCAGAAGTCCTTATGTAAATCAATCGTTATATTTTATGGAGTTTTCACTTTGAATTTTGTGAGTAAAAGTAAAGTTTTAAATGTTTTATTACTATTTTGGGTTTCCTATTCCTTTTTCTCAAAGTATCATTGAATCCTGACTCAGGTGTGGCCTTGTGTATTTACCAAACAAGATTACAAGTGTGCTGTGATCTGGTGAGTTGACCCTTCCTATCTCTTTCCCTTAAGCTAGGGTCACACTTGCGTTGTAACTAGGGGCAGCGTTCTCTCGCAGCACATAGCATTAACGCTATGCGCTTCTGGGAAAAGTTCTAAGTTTTAAGCTCAATCGGTTAGGCTAGAGTCACAACGCAAGTGTGACCCTAGCCTTATTGTGTCCTAACAAACAGTTTCTAAGTCCATGAATCGGTATTTAACCTGAACATAAAATGAGAATTTTTTGTGAGAACCATATGAACCCATCTTTAGTTTTTCAAATGCTCTTCAAAAATAAGAGCAGTGATTTGATTGGCTATGTTGGAGTAAAATGTTTTGTTTTATCCTGGAGTAGGTTCTATGTAAAAGGATCCTTTTATATGTAATGTATTTTTTTTTATGTAGTGCATTTAAGGGTATCGTCACACTTGGCGAAGTACCAGCGTTCCCGACAATGATACGACCTGGTAGGGATCGCTGGTGCATCTCTGTTGGGATCTCTGGTGAGATGTCAAACAGTCAGATCTCACCAGCGATTCAACAATGATCCGGAATAATACAGAGGTCATTGGGACCCTGTTTCTCAGACCTGTAGTATTGAGGTCATTGGTCGTTGTCCCTGTCAAACACACCGATGCATGCTGCCCAGCAGGACCAAAACGATCAAAAAATGGTCCAGGTGACTCTGACAGGACCAACGATCTCACAGAAGGGGCCTGGTCGCTGCTGAGTGTTAAACATAGCGAGATCGCTGGCGAGGTTCCTGTTGCGTCACCAAACTTGTGACTTAGCAGTGATCTCTCTAGCGATCTCGCTTAGTGTGACAGGGGCTTAAGTGCCCAAATTGGCTTTTGTTCTCTTATCTGAAGGTCTTGGTAATTATTGGTCAATGTAACCTGTTACAAAAAGCACAAAAGATTGCAAATGATCTATGTAAGTAGAGAACTAAGCATTACACTAATCTTTGGACTAATTAGGTTATTCATTTATAAAATAACATTGTTATATCTTATGCTGTATGAGAAGAGAGATAATTTTAACTGAATAATAGCACAGATATTGTCAGGGGAAAATGTTGGTCTGCAGGTCTATGAAATGCATGAAATGAAAAAGATGAATGTAGTTGAAAGAAAAGAGCCTCAGGTTACTTATCAAATTGAAGGAAAGTAGATCATCAAGAATTAAAGAAAACTTCACAACTTTGTCATCAGTTCCTATAAAGGGCACCTTTTATCTCCCTTTTCTGTGTGTAAAAGGTCATTCTAATAGTGTTTATGTCACGCTCATTGCACAAACGATGCTTTGGCCATTTGCATATTAAAAATCAGTAATAGGCTCTAACATTTTACGTACTTTAGTGATCTACCTAGAATATTAGTCACTAATGCACATCCTTGTAATCAAGATTTTGAATCAATTTTTATGTGCTAAAATTAGGATCGAGTCCAAAACATTGAAAAGATGCATCTCCCTTTGGTATATTTGTTTATTGTGCAAAGTTTTGGTTGAAAATTCTGGTATGTGAAAATGGGCATTAAAGCAGTTATTCTAAGATTGCAGAACTCTATTTTATTATGCTAAACAAGGCTATTATATAAAGTAGTAGTTCTACCCATTTTAATACATTATATATGAATGACAAAATAACAATTTAAAATAAAAGCACTGTTTCCTGGACTAGTACTACTCTCCCTATTTCTGTGCCATGTCTAGAAATAAGTGAACCTTTGGAAGTTCATATAGGGTTTGGTTCACCGAACAGGCTATGTCATCGAATGCCAAACATCTTAACCCCATTGAAATCAACAGGAGCCAAAATAAAGGGCAAAAACACCTTAAAAGGGGCCCAAAAGTTGTCAAACAGCTCAAACCATTTTACATTGGGGCCCACTGTTTTGGCACAAACATTATCTTACTACGCTATTACTTAGAAATCTTTAGTCCTTCTTCAGTTCTTCTGTCACAGCAGGCCTGCTCAAGAACCTCAGAAATCCTTATAATGACTTCTATGAGGTTGTGTCAGCGGGTATCACTTAGCAGGGACCCCATTGTGCCTTTGGTATGTTGTTTCATGTCTGTTTTTAAGCAAAGTTTGAGAATCTTCATAAAAATCTGCATGTCCATTTTGAGGCCAGTCTACGAGAGTTCAAAAATGCTGTGCTAAGGTGTTTTTTTTCCCTTTTAGATTTGGTGCACATTTTGGGGCAGAAGGAAGGATTCTGAATGACATGTGCAGGGGTAAAAAAAGCAACATAGGCACAGCAGATCTGACCTGTCCTAGATTTTCCTGGCCTCAGGATAGACATACAGATTTTGATGCAGATTTTTAAAATCTGCAACAAAAAAAGCATCAAACAATGCACCATGGGCACAAGGCCTGAGAGAGTCCAAGGAGAGTTGCAGTTGTGGTGAAAGGGCTCGAGAATTCCTCTTGCCCACTGCCTACTTTCACAGAAACTTGTAGGGCAGGGGTGCCCAACTACAGTCCTCAAGGACTGAAAACAGTGCAAATTTTAAGGATTTCCTTAGCATTGCACAGGTACTAAATTCATCGCCTGCAGAGGTGATGATTCCAGCACTTTGTGCAATGCTAAGGAAATCCTCAAAACATGCACTCTTTGTGGCCTTTGAGGACTGCACTTGGACAGCCCTGTTTAATTGGTGTGAGTGTAGTATCTTGTATTTCCATACCTCAGACTGTGAGTCCACATGCCTGTGGCTGGTTCACTAGTCTCTGTAGGGCACTATCAAAGCACCTGTTAGCAGAAAAAGTCCAATACACAAGGAATGAACTAAAAAAAACTTTACTGTAACACACAGACTAACTCTCAAACATAAACATAACAATGTGCATGGTATATAAATAAAACGAGAGTCCCATAGGGAGCAGCACACAGACCGTTAAAGTGATGGAAAGGCCATGGGGGGCAAAGTCCATTAAGGTCTTTCAGTTTGACCCCAAAGGCTGCATGCATGCTCAGTAGGGGAAGTGCAAACAGCACAAAATATTGGAAGGGAAAATATAACATTAACAAAAACACAGGCCTTGGTCAAGGAAGGACTGAAAAAAAATAAAATTACAAAACAAGTCTTTCTCTAGCCAAAATGCCAAAAAGGGATGAGTCATATTCTCAGTGACCCATCAACATGCCTTTACGAAGGTCCACTGAAATTGTCTTTCATAATTTTCTGCCATGCCCTGCTTGGTTGTCACAGCTGTTCCTGGTACTCCACTGCTGGATCTTAGAGGGTCACAGGGGCTCCATCATGGCCAAACCTGGAGAATGATGATGGAAGAAAAAGGGGACGACAACACCTTATAGGACAGACAAGACCAGCTTGGAGAACACTGACAGGCCCTCTTGGCTTGGGTGCATCTAGCTGGCAAACCAAGAGACACCTGGACTTGTCTCCTCCTGTCACTTATTAAATTGGTTGACGGTGGCAACCCCACATACACACAGCAAACAACCCCTTGCTGCCCCACACCTTTATGAAAGTGACCTCCTTCACAACAAAGATGGTATGTAGTCTTTGGGGTAGATTGTCATATAGCAGGGTAGACCGGCTGATATAGCACTGATTCCTTTACCATGTTCCACTAGGAAACCAAACCCCTTATCCTGTAGAAATGCCACCGCCTTTCCTTGAGGATGTAGGGAAAAAAATAGGTGTACAACAGTCCGCGCTGCCAAGGTCCACTTACTTCAAGGAACACACAGGTAGATGATGTGTAACCAGGTGATCTTTATTGCTTCCGACGCATTTCGGTGCCCTCCTGGCACCTTCCTCAGGGATCCCTGAGGAAGGTGCCAGGAGGGCACAAACGCGTCGGAAGCAATAAAGATCACCTGGTTACACATCATCTACCTGTGTGTTCCTTGAAGTAAGTGGACCTTGGCAGCGCGGACTGTTTTACACCTATTTTTTTCCCTACATCCTCTGTGATTTCACGTGCAAGTGGTCGGTGGAAGTCCAGCAGCAGCCATCAGGATTTAATTACTACACGTCTGCATACCAGTTGTGGGTTTCACAACTGACATAGGTGAGTGGTTCCTTATATACCACCTACGTTTTAAGTGTCTTAGTGATAGGGCACTATTGCGCCTCTTGTTCCTTTTCCCCTTTTTTATTTTATACCGCCTTTCCTTGGGTACATTGGTTGAAAAAGTCATTAGCCTTAGGACCATGCAAAAAATTCTGGGCGATGGCATCTGAGGATGAATCTCTTTAACAAAGAAGATAGGATGGGGTAGTTGATGCCTTGCTAGAAAATTGCTTGGAGGGGGTAGGGGTCCCCACATGGCATTGTCCCAGTCAAAGGCCTCTGGTGGGGGTGATCCACATGCCTTGGAAACAGGCCCTTCTGCTTCCTCTACATCCTCCTCTCTCTCTTTGGCCTCCTCATCATGGTCCTGGTTCTGGTGGTATTGGGGAATGGGATTCAGTAGCTGCAACAATGACTGCAGGTGGAATCCAGCCAGATATATGCAAGATTATGTAAAGTCCGACATGTTGTGCTCTTGGTTCCAGATTCCATAGGGAAAGGATCACCTCTTGACTGTTGTGACTCACTTCTCTGGTCCACGTCTGTCATCAGAGCCGAGGTCTGGATCTGCACCTCATTGCAAATGAGGCCCAAAGTGGTAATGCAGTGGAGTTCTAGGTGATATGTGTCTCCATCTTCTCTTCATGCCACTATGGGTCTGGTTCTGGTGACCCAAATCCTTCAACTGGGGTGGTTAGGAAGATGACATCCTCCAAATCCAGGTCAACCATGCCTTGCAGGGGATCCAGCTCCAAAACACTGTGTAATGGCGTCATGGTAACAAGTTGAACTGTAGTAGCAGACAATTTACTTGCATGGGACTGGAACTGCACAAGTAAGGTTTGTGTGTTTGCTTTGTCCAAGGGGCCCGCCTCTTCCAGTGAGTGATAGGATTCAGACCTGAGCAATCACTACCAGAGTTTAATGTTTGCACAATCTTGTTGCCTAAGGCTTACCTCCTAATTTACCCTTATACATGAGGCTCTACAGAACTAACATCACTGTCACAAATCCAATTCCTCAAGCCACAAGGTATAAAAACTACGTTGTGCTATGCAGTTAGATGCAGTCATTATTGAAGTGTGACATCTTTGTGGGAGACGTATTGATGAAAACAAATTAGTTTATTTAGGTCACCATTCATCACTAATTCATCTGGAATGCTGAATAAAGCTAGAGGGCACTGGGCACTGCAGGATATGCAAGGACAACGTTAATATAAGTTATAAATATAACACAGTTTTGTACTTGCCAAAAGTCTGTATTGTAAATGTATGGCATGAAATGTCAGCCCCAATGGGGATAGTGTTAAAAATGTATGTAAACCGCTATGGAATTAATAGTGCTATACAGTATGAATGAATAAATATTATTAGTAGCATTATTTTCGGGAAGCAATAGCCATACCATGGTGTTTCATCAGTGTGAACAGACCTTTATGACCATGTATGTGAAGCATATAAAGGCCATATTCTATATTTATATAAATTACTATCACATAAAATTAATTTAAAGCTCAAAAAAATTCTACACCTTGATACAAGCCGGTAGACCCAACGGCTGGGGACACTCTTATCCATTTGTTTAAGTCTTGTCCCCTTCCAGTAGGTCTTCTGGTGATCATTTTGGCCTCAAATAAACAGGTAAACTTTTAGGGCCATTTTAAATTTCAAACTTTTTCCTGAACAAGCTGCATTGGACAACGTTTGTGGAAAGTGTTCAATCAGGTTCGGGGAACATGTTCAAGCAAAGTTCGATCATCTCTAGCCATGTCTCCTGGTGTCAATGTCATATGATAGCTGAATGACCCATGTTCAGCTGTAGCCTCTATTCTATAATTAACATTTATTAATCTGCTCTAACATAATAATGAAGGCACTGCTGATTTTGTGCTATGCAGCTTTGATATAAAAAAGGATTGTCCAATATCAGACAATCCCTTTGAATAAGTCACTTGTTATTAATAATTGTCCTGATGCCCAAATTTTACTTTTAATTTTTTTGATTTCCTCTCAGAGCATCTACATTAAAGGAATTATCCGGCTTAAATCAATCTTTACAGTATTGGGCTGCACAGATACAAGTAGATAGCTGGTAATTACCTACCTGATCTGCTGTAAGCCCTTCTCTCGTGTCAGCACCTGGCTCAGAGCGGTCACATGACCTCTCCTGCAGTGATTTTGCTGCTTCCTGTGATGTCACGTCCCGACCACACAGCATTAGCTTATCCCCCGCCCTGTACACAACATCACAGCCCAGTAACTGTAAGTGAACAGGAGAAAATAGTTGCGGTTCTGATAGCGCTAAGGAAGGAGGGCAAGGGGAAATTGTTGTGATGAACAGACCTTTATTAAAAACACGGTCCCTCAAACTCCACTACGCGTTTCGACGTTACTGTCTTCATCAGGTGGAATGCCACAGGAGGCTATCACTGGAGTTGTACCCAGCCAGTACAACTCCACAAGGTGAGTGGAAACCCCGCTTTCCCTGCAATACGGTTTACCCTGAGGTGCTTCACATTTGCGCTCCTTCTCTTTTCTCTTACAGTAACTGTAAGTGACAGCCGACTCCCCTCTGCTAACCCAGCCCATGTGTGCTGAGTAGAGAGGAGCTGTTGGAGGCAGGATTGCATGGACACTGCAGGTACACCGAGCAGCTCCCAGACAGGTGCCTCTGTATGCAGTGCCTACTCTCACCGAATTTTTCCCTCCTTGCACTTTCAGGTCAATTGCTGTAGGAGTTGCTTGCTGGACCCTGTTTGTGTAATAATGATGAGTTGTTTGTGAATGATCCTTCACTGCTGTTGCTGAGAAGTGTTGGTTCTCTACAGGGAGCTGAGACAATTTATTCTTTGTTTTTAACCCCCTGACTGCTGGTGACTGGGTACTGGGAGAAAAGCAGGAATTGCAGTGCTGGCTGTGCAATTGTGAGGACTTGTGGGGCTCCTCCTAAATGCAAGCTTACATTCAGTCATTGGCTCCTTAGTGCTCCTTGATCTGTGATATAATTATCATTAGGCTCTTTTGCTTTTTTCTGGCACAATATATAAAGTGTCAGTGCCTCAGATAAACTGACAGTTGTATTTCAGAGTTACCATATATACTTGAGTAATGTAATGGGCACAATGCAGGGGATTTATTCAGTTCTGATCAATAGGACAAGAAATCACAGGACGGCTTCATTTCAGAATGGCAGAGTCCTGGCCAATAAGGGTGCAGGGGGTGTGCAGAGAGGAGTGAGGAGGGGGCAGAGAGGTGTGTGATCAGCACAGGCTGTAAGAAGGTAAAAGAAAAACAGGAAGCTACCTATTCATGAAATGCTGCATGTAAACATCCAACATGGAGGCACTGAACACAGAAATTGAGAAAATGATGGTAGGAGACAAAAAAAACGCTGTAGGAGGCTTTTTTAATACAATTCAGCACAGATTAGCTTTTTAAAAATAACACGTTTTGTGGTCGGATAGGTCCTTTAAGTGGTCAGTGCTGAAGAGGAAAAACAACTATCATTACACAGATTTTTATTGCATGTTCTGTACAGGAAAGAAAATCCGCTCCCTACCCTCACAAAAGAGGTATTAAAGGGAATCTCTCAGGGCAAATATCCTTATGTATCTGCTATCATTTTCTAATTCCTTTCTTCAATCTCTGTCTATTCATGTATTTCTATTATTTATGCTTCCCTCCTATCCTCTGTAAACTTCAAAATTAAAGATTAATTCCATCTGTCAATCACAGTGAGTTCTCTGTGGTCCACTCCCCAAGTAATGAATTCATGCTTCATTACACTGCCCTCCTCTCTGATATGTCTGTTGTGTGACTCATTGCAGAGCAGAAAGGAGAGGGGAGGAGATGTGTGCTTAGATGAAGCTCTGTGCTCGACATTTCATTGGGTGTATAATACATAAGCGTAGTGTGTGCAGTCTGAGATATTTCTATGTGATTATAAGAACATTTGATCATTTGCTCAGCAGATAGACACAATACATGTATGCAGGAAAACCAATGTTCTTATAATAGAATAGGGGGGGGGGTATTTAAATAACACTTATATAGCAGCCGGACTAATGCACTGCAAAAGTAATGGACAGGACAAATGTACCAGCCCCCTGCTGTTATGAACTGGTGACTCAGGAGTAACAATCTATGTGAAAGAACAGACAACATGTATAAGGAATGGAGCGATCACCCGATTCAAAAAGATCAGAAAAGTGTTTTTATTTTTAATTCCAAACTACAAAAAGCACACACAAAAACAAGTTAAAAACAATTAAAAAAGGGGGCAAGTAGCCCTACTCATCAAGGTGGTCCCTGCAGATGGAAAATGCCAGCCAAGAAATAAATTACAATCTACGGTAACAGTCAAATGCCAATATCAGTTAATGCAAACCAAAAACAATAATACAATAATTCTCAGAATATTCAATTCCTGGTTTTGTAAGGAACACAAATACAAAAAACATTAAACATCCAACCCCTTATTTATAGCCACAATGTTGCAGAAAAAAAAAAAAAAAAAAGTGGTTTTAATATACTGTTGTCCCCACCTCTAATAAGGTCCCTATGGAAGGGGGAAGGGGAGTCAATTGGGACAAATAGTCAGTCAAAGAGCTGTCAAGAGAAGGGGAGGAAGGAATTGAGAATCGATGAAAAATAAGCACCAGGCATCATAGATTAAGAGCCTGCAGAGAGAAAAGGTTGCAGATCAATTTGGAGAAGAAAACTGGAACTGATCAGTTACCAGTTATAAGGCATACCTAGATTGCTGGCTGGCAGACAAGCAGGGATACACACCGTGGCCCCACGCGTATCGTACACCAGGAGGTGACTTCCTCAGGAAGTATATTCGCTCTCTGACATGTAGGAGCAGATCCCTGAGCACTAATTTGTTGTGGTGCCCCTAGCAAAAGCCCCCTTTCTCTGGAGTAACAATCATATTCAGTAGAAGTTGTTGGTAACTGTACTGACTGCAATCCCTGACTACACACCCCAATTAGAAGTAGCCGTGGGATGTAACTAACCAGACCTAGACACCTCTGCACAGCCAGAGAACTAACTGATCCTAAAGATGGATGTAGGAAAAGCTATCTTGCCTCAGAGCAGAACCCCAAAAGAATAGCAAGCCCCCCACAGATATTAACTGGGAAACAAGAGACAAAAAAACAAACACAGGCAGAGTATAAGGTTTAGCAAAAGAGGCCACACTATCTATATAGGAAAGACAGGATACAATACTATTGCGGTCAGTATAAAACACTATCAAAAACCACAAACAGCAGATATTACAAAAATTACCCTGAGTCACTAAGACTTGGTGAACTCTATATCAGCAGATTTCTGTTAATCAAATGCCAGCAGAACTGGAAATAACAGATAATAGTGAATGGTAAAATTCCTAGTAAGAAAACTTCCTATCTGAGAGCAGATAAACAAATATACAAACTAGATAGCAAACCCACAGCTCAGAATAAGACAAAACATAAGCAGAACCTTAAGCACACAAAAGTGTGCCACAAAATATCAAAAAACCATTCACTTATTTTGCAAAGATCTCCACAGAGCAGAAGAAACCAGAGAGATGTGAACTCCTCCAGGAACAAAAGACAACTGGCAAGGAATGATCCACTTCCAACTATTATATGCTTCAAGAACAAGATTGCCAATCCCCATCATCTGTGAAGCCCACACAGTCAGCTGCATCACCAGGGTGGGCCATCTATATGGATACACCTTAATAACATGGGAATGTTTGTGGCACATTAGTATATGGGACGGGGGAAGCTTTCCAGATGGGTGGCGGCCATTTTGAAGTTGGCCATTTTGCATCTAACTTTATTTTTTTCAAAGGGAAGAGTGTCATGTGACACATCAAACGTATTGAGAATTTCATAAGAAAATAATCCTGTGTTTGGCTTTAACATAACGTTATTCTTTCCTGAGTTATTTCAAGTTGATATCACCATCCATTCTCATTTTATTTAGGTGTATCCATATAAATGTCCCAATTGCATGGGTGGGCCATTGTCACCACCCACCTGGAAAAGTTTTTCCCCTCCCATATACTAATGTGCCACAGACAGGAAGTTGATATCACCAACCATTCCCATTTTATGTAGGTGTATCCTTATAAATGACCCACCCTGTACAAATGGTACAATAATGATTTTACATATTTTTTAAAGAACTGCCCAGGCACTAAGGGTGATATTAGCATCATACAGAAAAATGACCTGACAGAGTCCCTTTATGCAATGGAAACAAGCTACTTAGTGTGACCATTAACTATGAGCCTATTTAAAAAGACACAAGAGGGCACCTATCACATGTAATGGAAGAATGTGGTAGCATACTTAGCAAAAGACAAATTAAAAATTATTTTTTAACAATTTAAAAATATCCAAAATTTTATTTTTAATAGATTTGCTCAAATCAGTCAAAATTCAGTGCCTCAGTAGACTTGAAAAGACATTTATTATACTCTGAGGCCTCTCTAGATAGCACTTTAAAATTAAAGAGGATGAGAAAGGGGCTTAAAAATAAATAAAAACTCATTACATTCACCTGTTTATGGGCCTTACCTGACTTCTTAAGCTGTCTCTAATGCCACCTTCGACTACTCAACTTCTTGGTCTCCCATCCAAGAATCAGCATTGAAAGAGCTGAATTTCTAGAAGATCAAGTGAGCTGTGGTGACAGTAGGACAGCAGAAGTCTGGTGAGAGTCTGAGCAAGTAAGTAAGGTGTGTCTTTCTTGTGGTTGTTTTCCTAAACCCTTAGCAGCAATACTGCAATATTTCAGTAGTCTAGCAATTTCCTGGATTCTTGCAAATCAAATTCCAAAAAAAGTTGATTTCATAAAATTCTAATATTTGTAATAAATTCATAAAAGTTTGATTTTTGTGAATTGCCTCACTCAACACCATATGTAATAATTCATTGAAATGTTAAATTAATACATAAATAACTATGTACAGGGCCACAGCTATAGGGATTTTGGGGGTAGCAGTCTTTACCGGAGTACTATAGCATATAAGAATATACCAGAAGAAATACCCTTTTCCACATTTTTCACTGAGACCCAGAAGGTTTAACTCATGCAGTTGCCTATGTAAAGGTACCATTACACGCTACAATGTTGTAACGATATCAGTAACGCTCTCACGGCAGCGCGGTCGTTAGGACATCTTTTTGAGATTATTGGTGAGATGTCAAACGATTAGATATCGTGAACGATGCACCAACAATGTGGTGAGCAGCTATTGTTCGCACAACCCAGTGAAAGATACTTGTTCACTGTTGTGAATAGGCGAAGTCGTTAACGAATTCCACTTGAATTCCACTTGAGGAAGACACTTGGAGAGCGTAGAAACGCGTTGTGGCCTAAAGGACCCTGCCTTTTTATTGTACAAATAAAGCCGAGAGGTAACTATTCATAATAGCCTTGGTGCCGGTTGATTCCCCAGCGCTCACACAAATACCTTTTACTCTTTTGAAATACTACAGAGCATTGAGACTGTCTAAATGCCACATCTGAACCAAAGATAAAGTTGCTGGACTACTTTGACAGGGATAGAAGTACATTTTTGATTTTTTTCTGCCTCATGAAAATTTTACTTTCACCTCCATCCTTTCTCTTCTTGGTGTAAGAGTCATCGAGTTGACATTGTTTTGTCTTTGCTTCATAGGGTTTGCAAGCCTAGGCATTTTCTTTGCCTGTGGACTCTCTAGCACTTACCTGTGTTAAAGGTTTTTTTTTCGCCTCTTGGCCTCATTTATTATGACCCTGATGAACTCTCAGTAACTTAATTCGAGACAAACATGCTGGTTCAGGTAGCCCATAGAGTTGAAGATTACTGTTCACAGTGTAGAAATTAGACAGAAAGACCTCCTGGAACCTCTTTTCTTTTTGGAGTTAGTCCTGTCAGGCTTTTAGGTCTGATTGGGGACATTATGTCTAACAGTCACTGCCTGTAAACCATGTTCCAAATTATTATGCAATTTGGTTTTAAGTGTCATAGTTTTTTTTTTTTTTCAATGAAACCCATTGATGGTATTGTGTCTAAGGGTTCTTTGGATCACTGAAATCAATCTCAGATACATGTGATAATTAGTTTGGCAGGGGAGCCCAATAAAAGGAAAACTGGATGTTCCACAATATTGAGCAGGCCACAGTTTTCAAGTAACGGGAAAGAAAAAGGATCTCTCTGCTGCCGAAAAGCAACAAATTTTGCAATGCCGTGGACAAGGAATGAAAACATTACATATTGCACAAAAACGTAAGTGTGCTCATCGTACTGTGAAGAGATTTGTGGCTGATTCTGAGCACAGACATGTTCGTGCAGATGAAGGCAGAACAAGGAAGGTTTCTGCCAGGTTTATCGGATTAAGAGAGCTGCTGCTAAAAGGCCTTACAAACCAGCAAACAGATATTTGAAGCTGCTGGTGCTTCTGTAGTCCCTTGAACCTCAAGGTGTAGAATCCTTCAAAGGCTTGCTGTGGTGCATAAACATACTATTCTGCCACCGCTAAACACTGCTCACATGCAGAAAAGGTTGCAGTAGGCCCAGACATACATGAAGACTAATTTTCAAGCAGTCTTGTTTACTGATGAGTGCCAAGCAACCCTGGATGGTCCAGATGGATGGAGTAGTGGGTGGTTGATGGATGGCCACCATGCCCCAACAAGGCTGCGACATCAGCAAGGAGATGGAGGAGTCATGTTTTAGGCTGGAATCATTGGGAAACAGCTGGTAGGCCCCTTAAAGGTTCCTGAAAGTGTGAAAATGACCTCTGCAAAGTATATAGAGTTTCTGACTGACTTCTCATGCTGCAAAGAATACCTCTGTGTCATTGGCTGCTATGGGCATAAAAGGAGATAAACTCATGGTGTGGCCACCATCCTCCTCTGACCTCAACCCTATAGAGAACCTTTGGAGTATAATCAAGCAAAAGATCAATGAGGGTGGGAGGCAGTTCACATCAAAACAGCAGCTCTGGGAGGCTATTCTGACATCATGCAAAGAAATACAAGCAGAAGCTCTCCGGAAACTCACAAGTTCAATGGATACAAGAATTGTGAAGGTGATATCAAAGAAGGGTTCCTATGTCAACATGTAACTTTGCCTGATGGATGTTTTGGAGTTAAATAGCTTTTTATTTCAGTGAATGTGACCTCCTAATGCTGCAAATTAAACAAATGAGCATTTTCAGTTCTTTCAAACATACAAAATGTTTAGAAACTCTACTGTGCCTAATAATTTGGAACAGTGCATTTATACTTTTTTTTAATTTTGAAGATTATACTATTATCTTTGGGAGGTTTCTTCAATAAAATTCGATGTATACTCTAACAGGTGATTACTTTTATTACACTGACTGTCATTTGCACCGACCATTTAGGAAAATCAGAGAATCAGAGAAAAAGAACATTTGCATAATAATTTGGGACATGGTGTAGTCTCTAAAATAAACTATGACACTCGCTGTTCTTTTATACTATACTAGCTGTACTACCCGGATATCACTGATGTTGGCTATAACAAAATAGAATTTGAATATGTCATATTAATGACCTGTAGGAAAATAGAAGCTGAGCTGTGATTGGTTGCTATAAGCAGCCTGATAAATCTCCAGCCAACAGTGAACCCTCCCCCCGGCTGGGCAGTATATGTTACCTCACACTACACATAATAGACAGCTCATGTGACTGACATCTGCCTTAATTCCCTATATGGCATGTGTTGCACATTGGCTGTTTTTAATCAGATGTTTATTTTTGGAAATTAAAGATAGCACACATATGAGGTGAGTTTTGTGAGGCGATTTGTGCACATCTGTGTCTGTCTGTGTGGTGTGTGTGTCCCTGGGGTGTGTGTGTGTCCCTGTGGGGGAGTGCATGTGTCCCTATAGGATGGGTATGTGTGTGTGTCCCTGTGGGGGGGTCTGTGTGGTGTGTGTGTCTCTGTGTTGTGTGTGTCTCTTTGTGGTGTGTGTGTCCCTGTGGGGTGAGTGCATGTGTCCCTATAGGGTGTGTATGTGTATGTCCCTGTGGGGGGGTTTGTGTGAGGTGTGTGTCTCTGTGTTGTGTGTGTCTCTTTGTGGTGTGTGTGTCCATGTGGGGTGAGTGCATGTGTCCCTATAGGGTGTGTATGTGTGTGTCCCTGTGGGGGGGTGTCTCTGTGTTGTGTGTGTCTCTCTGTGGTGTGTGTGTTTGTGTTCAGGTACGTGGTGAGTATCCAATGTTGGGGCTCCACCTTAGCTGTTACTCTTTGTGTGCATATAGTGTGTATACATGTCCCCATGCGTGTTGAATATTCCATGTCAGGGCCCCACCTTAGTGACTATATGCTGGTATATGCTGTTAGTCTTTGGTGCTGTCTTTAAGCCGCTCTCATTCACAACTGTCAACTGGTAACTGTCAGTTTCTCTCTATTATGTAGATAGGGCCAAAATTGTTTGGTGAATTGGAATGCGCGGGGTTAAAATTTCGCCTCACAAAATAGCCTATGATGCTCCCAGGGTCCAGACGTGTGACTGTGCAAAATTTTGTGGCTGTAGCTGGCAGATGTCGATTTTCCTCCCACCCTTTTCCTTTTACTTTTTCCCCATTATGTAGATAGGGCCAAAATTGTTCAGTGAACTGGAATGCGCAGGGTTAAAATTTCACCTCACAACATAGCCTATGACGCTCTCAGGGTCCAGACGTGTGACTGTGCAAAATTTTGTGGCTGTAGCTGCGACGGTGTAGATGCCAATCTCGGATATACATACATACATACATACATACACACATACACACATACACACATTCAGCTTTATATATTAGATAGCCATTTGTGAAATGTTTAAAGGCATTTCAGTAGCTTCCATGTTATCAGCTGAAACAGAAGAATCTTCACAAATTGATGCTTGCAGATACACTAAAGCATGAACTAAACTTAGAGTATCTACTCAGATTTGTTTATATTGCAGTGGTTATTGTCACATCAATGTTCAAAGTTTCAAATATTTTCAAAGAAAAAAAACGAGAATTTTTGTAATGATTAAGGTTTCAAGACTTTGAGATTGCCTCTTATACAGGTTTCAGACTATTAAAACTGAGGATTTGTCTCCTAACATTGTCCCAGAATTTAGGGATAAAGAACCTTTCATGATTCTTGGTGATGGAGTGCTACTATGTGCGCTGAGGGCAGATCTCTGAAAGTGAATTGAAAATACTCATGTTAAAAGACATACCTATAAACATACTTAATGTGCTCTTTATGAGTATGGCTAAGGCTGGTTTCACACTACGATTTTTTGCAATCTGACGCTGTCCGATATAAATCGGACAGCATCGGATCCGAATTTGCCCCCATGTAATCCTATGGGGATCAGACCGATTTGGATGTGCACTAAATGGCATCCGAATTGCGTCCGATCCAATTGTTTCCGATTTCTTCCTGGTGCAAAAATCGGAGACTGCTCCGATTTTTGCATCCAAATCAAAAATCGGAAAAAATCGGATCTGACAGATCAGATGGCAATTATGCCAAATCCGATCCGATCCGATCCAATTCCTTTAACATGGGGCCCTATGACCCTATTCTCCTAACCATCTAATTTTACTTCCGCAATGTATATATATACATTGCGGAAGTAAAATTAAGTGAAGCAGGGGTTAAAAATAAAGAATATGTATGCTCACCTGTCCACGAGTCCCCCGGCATCTCCAGCACATCCTGTCTGTAGGTCCTACCGTGATGTCACAGTCACATGAACAGTTACCGCGGTAACCGGTCATGTGACTGTAACATAACGTGAGGTCCTAGGATCAGAAGATACAGCTGGAGACACCTGGGGACTCATGGACAGGTGAGAATAAAGATGTTTTTTTATTTTTTATTCCGGAGGAGAGGGGAGAAGCGGGGGGTACCAGGGGAGAAGCGGGAGTACTGGGGGAGAAGCGGGGAGTACCAAGGAAGAAGCGGGGACTATCAGGGGAGAAGCGGGAGTATCAGGGGAGAAGCGGGGAGTACCAGGGGAGAAGCTGGGAGTGCCAGGGGAGAAGCAGGAGTACCGAGGGAGAACAGTAAAACACAGGGGAGAAGAGGGGAGTTCCAGGGGAGAGCAGGGGAGAACAGGTGACAGACAGTTGACAGGAGGCAGAGAGGAGCGAGATGACAGGAGGAACCAGCCAAACTGATCCTGCAAAATGTCGGAATCGGAAGCCTATTTGGCATCCAATTGCAGGGATCAGTTTGGATCCGATGCTGTCCGATTTATATTAGACAGCGTCGGATTGCAAAAAATCATAGTGTGAAACCAGCCTAAGGTCACACTTGGCAGTCAGTTTTTTTTTATGGATACAATAACGGATTTGTTATTTTAAAGCTGTTTTTTGAGCCTCCAGTACTGCAGCATTTTTTGGATCCATTACAAAAACGCATAGCCTAGGGTCACACTTTAGCCCTGGATCCGTTAAAAACATCAGTTTTTCAACTTAGAATGCGAAAGTTGAAAAAATGATGCTTTTAAAGGATCCAGGGCTCAAGTGTGACCCTAGGCAATATCTACTAAAATAAATGCATGGTTCCATTTTAGTGGGGCATCTGGGTTTTCCAGCCATATGGAACTGTCTTGCTATATCTTTTTGGTAGCAGAATGCTTGTAAGTATAGCAACGAGTATGTCCTTAATTTCAAAGTCTGGACCAGGAGTAAGACCCAAATTTTGGCCTCAGAGTGTTTACTCTTGGCTAGTAGGTTTCCTTATGGCCTGGTACTCATTTGACTAGTGACTAGGCTAAAAAGGTGTCAACCACAGATTTAAGAAGTCTCCTGCCTTCAGGGTGGGGGAGTTTGCATGGTAGTCCTCAATATATCTACATCTTAAACTGGCACATAGGAAGTTTGCCACCAAAATGTAAGCCTTTACAGGATTATTGAAGCTTTAAATCCTTTGATGGTTAAACTTCAACTTCTTAAGGCTTGGAAAATAAGAATCTCCTTTTGTCTTTCCCTTTTAAAAAAAATAAGTGGACACCTAGAGACATAATTGACGTCTATTTGGAGGAGAATCAAGATTATCACATAAAACGAGTTTGTAATTCTAGGTGAATCTGGAGCTGTTTCCAATATCTCATCTAATGGAAGGCTTGTGATCCTGAGGATGGCTCTTGGGTGTATTTTGAGAGTCTTTCTTTGGATCATCTGGCAAGTTAATTCCATCAGCAACATCAGAAGATGGGGAGGGGCTTAGGGTCCAGTAGCCCCTTAAAGAAGAGGTGTACTAGCATGCCTTAGGACTCAATCTGGTGATCTCTTGCTCTGTGCTTGGCTTTCCTCTTTTCTTAGCAAGAGGCTAATTTGTTTCTCTTCAAATACTGATGGTTGTTTTACCTTGATTTCTTCCTTTAGTTTGTGGCTAGTTAGGTAATATCACTTGCCTATTTTGTCTCTGTCCTATTACATCCTGGGTTTAGATATTTATACTCTCCTGTTCTTTACAGGTGATATTTCTATTTGAATTTATGCTAGAAAGTTTCAGCCTTGCAGCTGGAGATTTTGCTTGGTATAGGCAGAGACCAGTGTTGTACTTGCTTTGTGTACTTCTCATTTGCCTTCCTTACATTTCTCATCTGTTTTCTGTTAGGAACGTAGGAGGTTACCTTTACTTGTATTTATTATTTCTTCTTTTTCCACTTGTACACTAGCATTGTTTTCCCACTTTTGGATTTTGTTTAGCTCACGCACACTTCCTTTTCTTGGTAAGTTGTGTGTAGAGACCTCCCCTCTGGTTCCTCAGGAGGAATGAGAAAAAGCTTGACAACCTTTCAGGGTTAAGTGGTTTTCATTTTTGTGACTAGAGACATTGTAGTCTGTACGGAAACAATAGGGTGTGGGTGCACCAGTAATTATTTATCTTTCCCTATACCTGTGTGTGAGTTAATAAGTGCAAAACAATATGCTTGCGTTAAACACTTACTTTTTGGAAACCTGGGTGGGTTGTCATTGACATCAGTAAGTGTTATATTAACAGTGGTCGTCCCTGCCAAGCCACCAAGTTGGCCTCCCATGTCCTTGGCTTGGATGAGTACTTGATATTGTTCCTTGACTTCTCGATCCATGTTTGGTAAAGCTGTTCTAATGATACCTTCAAATAAAGAAAAAATATTTGTTATGTATTTAATTTAAGATACTCCAATAAACCATATAAATAGAGTTGTTTTCATTAGTCAGTTAGTTTAAATTCTGCTTGACTTTATGCAAATGAGCTGAATGCTGTACTGATAATTTATTAAACACATTTTTCTTTCAATATTTCATCAGGAAAATGATATGACATGAAAAATAGATACCCTGCAATAAGTAAATAAATATTAGTCATATGCTGTATATATAAAAAACATAGGGTACTGAGTTAACACCATTTGGTCAAAAGAGTGTAAAAGCAATGCTGCTTTGACAAGGTGTACTAAATCCCTAACTAATAACTCACCATATAACACATAGAAAGCTGATTTGCCAGAGTTGGGGAACATCCTGATTTTATACACCTTGTTGTGGTAGAATGGCATATATTATTATTATTATCATTATTATTATTAACTAATGCAGAGTATCTACTTATTGTTGATATGCTAGGTTTACCTGCAAATAGTTATTGTGTGAATTTGCCCCTACGCATTACACTGCACTAGTCTGCTGCAAATGTCAGGCTGGGAAGAGGACCACATTTAAGTAGTCTGTAGTTACCGGTAAGTGAGAAAGTGAAATCCTTACAGACATGTGAAAAATGTGCTTTTCCTGCAATTTAAAATAAAATGTGTATATATGGTGTCATATCTTGCATCTAGGAATCACATTGAAATGCTGGAATATGTGCTGCCATATACTTAAAATTGGTATAAATTAGTATAATTAAAAACATCAGCTCAGTTTACAAAAAAATAATCACACAGCCCCAGATCCTGAAAAATAAGAACATTACATTTCTGAAATTGTTTACCACTTAAAAAATTAAAAATCTTTACATGTTTAGAATCTACGAACTCGTACTGAGCTGTGTAATCATATTGTCAGCTGAGTTTTACCATATAGTGAACATGGTAAATTAAAAAGAATATAATCGTGGAATTGCCCTTTTTTTGTAATTTTATCAAATTTGGAATGTGTTTCTCATTTTCCAGTATAATATATGGTAAAATTAATGACAGTATAAAAGTACAACTTGTTCTGCAAAAAAACAAGCTCTTAAATGGCTATATTGACTAAAAAATAAAACAGTATGACTTAAGAATTAAAAGAAAAGACAAAAACAAACAATGGAAAATCGCCTGGGGGTGAAGGTGTTAAGATGTTTTTATTATCATTAAAGGACTTCACGAATGCAACCATTTGGAATACAATGATTACAGCAAACATAGTATTATTATCTTGAGTGTAAGACTATAATTTTATTAGCTGTGGCAATGACAATGGTAAGCATTGGCTTCCCTGGTTGCCAGCAGGACCCCTTTCTTTTTTTTATTTTGTTACTTACAGCAATAGCTAAAGGGTTAAACGGTCAAGATTGATGTTATTTCCCATGCTGTCTATTACATCAGAATTCCTGTAATCAATCACTACCAAGTTCACACTGTGATTCCTTGAGAATAATTTCTGATCCTGTGAAATCTCCTATATATAGTAATGTATATTTTTCAGACTATAAGATGCTCCGGACCATAAGATGCACCTAAACTTCAGAGGTGGAAAATAGGGAAAAAAAGATTTGAAGCAAAAAAATTGGTAAAAGCTATGAGGTGAAAATGAGAAGTGTTACTAATGTACAGTATGAAAATTCCAGAAAGTGAGTTTAACAACCGGGGGAGGGGCTTACAAAGCACCACTCCAGCACTAAAGAAAAAATACTGAAGTGCTGCTCATAGGTACCCATCATGTCACGTTAAGGATAACTATAACTGCCAGCATGTCCTTCAGAGCTTTTGTCATGCTGGGAGTTAAAGTTCACCATAGAAGTGTTAGAATGCTTGCATATTCAGTGCTTTATTAACAATTCCTTCTTATCTTTTATAAGGTGTGCCCACTCACACTAAAACCTGTCACATCCTTCCATGCTAGAAACCAGGAAGTATCTTGTCATCTTACAGGACCTGTGGTGATATAATGATGAGGGAGGGCTGGAGCATGATAGCACAGAGCCCTCCCTTTTCATTACATCACTGCATGTCCTGCAAGATGACAAGATACTTCCTTTTTTCTGGCATGCAAGGATGTGACAGCATAAAGGCCACATTCACATGTTCAGTTTTTGGTCTGTTTTTGCTCATTAGTTTTTGTAGCCAATACCAGGAGTTGGTGATAAATACAGAATTGATGCCCTTGTTTCTATACTTTTCCTCTGATTGTTCCACTCCTGGTTTTGGCTACAAAAACTGATCAGCAAAAACAGACCAAAAAGTCAACGTGTGAATGTAGCCTTAATGTAAGTACACACTGTGCTCCTGAGGTATGCTATGCCTAGCCTATTCACTCTTGTGCCAGGCATATTTGCTGCCGTCCCTGCTCCTGCTCTCCAGCCCAGTGGACACACGGTCTCACCAGCCACTGCAGGAAACCTGCAGCTGGGGCAACTACATGGGCCCAATGTTTAAAGTGACAGAATATTCATTTCCTGCTCCCCACGCCCACCTATCAGTGCTGGCTTCAGTGCTGAGAGGAGCAGCAGATTAATATTCCTTCACTTTAAACAGCAGGCCCTTGTGTTTGCCCCAGCTGTAGGATTCTTGCAGTGGTGACTCTTTTCTCCCTCATGTGCTTCCAGTCCACCACTGCCTTCTCCTCAGCAAGACAGTGCATGCACATTCAGACTATAAAATGCACCCCACACTTTCCTCCAAAATTTGGAAGTAAAATAGAGAGTCTTATAGTCCACAAAATACAGTACTACACTAAAGGAGCTGAGCACCTTGAAGGACCATTATATAACGTTTCCGGAAAGGTCAAAATATGCCAAATATCCATTGTATTATCTCCTCTGTATAACTCTGTATAACCAAACTGTAGACTCAGACTTCCAGTCAACTAGAAAGCATAAGATTGGACAAAAGGAAAAAGAACTCCAAAATGCAGAGGCAATCTTACCATATTATAAATTATGTAATAGGGCATGAAATGTTCCTGTTATAAATGTACAAATCAAAGTACACAAAGTGCATATTTATTTTGACAGACAATGCTAAATGTAGCTGTCTGGTTTGAGATTTGATACATTTTAGGGTCTGGAGTGAGGCAAAAATGCTAAATTAAAGTGATACAAAAGAAAGTGAAAGATGAGTAATGCCATAGTGTTGTAATTTGGATTTATAAGAGGAAATCCAGATGAAATATTAAATTTAAATGCAGAAATATATGTTACCATCCTGACATATATGTTCCCAATCCTGGTACCAGAATGATATATATGTCCTCCATCATGGACACAACCTGATATATAAAATACTTATACTACTATATATGTTCTTCATTCTTGTTTATATGGGGGATGGTCATTTGGTCAAATGAGACCAAAATAGAACATCTTGGTATCAACTTCACTAGGCATGTTTGGAGGAAGGATAGGCACAACCCCAAGAACACTGTCCCAGCCATGAATCATAGGGGTGAAAACATCATTCTTTGGGGGTTCTTTTATTCAAATGGGACAGGACGACTGCACCATATTAAAGGAAGGATGGATGGGGTCATGTATTGGGAGATTTTGATCAACATCCTCCTTCAATCAGTAAGAGAATTAAAGATGGGCTATAGCTGGGTCTTCCAGCATGACACTTACCCAAAACACGCAGTATTTCAAGGTCCTGGAGTGGGCTTGTTGGGCCCTAGACTTGACCACAATAGGAAATCTTTTGGAGGGAGCTGATACTCACAGTTTCCCAGCAACAGCCCAAAAACCTGAAAGCCCTAGAGAAGATCTATATGGATGAGTGGGCTAAGATCCCTGCTGCCCTATTAAGTAAAGTTGTCAAGATCTTTAAGAAAGGTCTGACCTCTGTAATTGAAAAGCTTTCTGTGCCGAATATTAATGTCTGTTTTTCTATTGTACAAAATACTCATTTCATGCAATAAAATGCAAATTAATTATGTAAAAATCATGCAATGGATTTTCTGCATTTTTTTTTAAATTTCTGTCTCTCCTAGTTGAGGTTATTAAAAATTACAGACATCTTCATTCTTTGTAGGTGAGAAAACTTACAAAATTGGCAGTGTATCAAATACATTTTTTCCCACTTTTTGTTCCCAACCTGGCTCAGCCTGGTATTTATGTTTCCCTTTATAATGTATATGTTCCGATCCTGGTATATAAGTCTCCCATTCTTAGGCTGTGATGGTATATACAAGTGCATTAGAATATCATCAAAAATATAATTTATTTCAGTAACTCAATATAAAAAGTGAAACAAATGATATATGAAGTCATTACAAAAAGAGTGATCTATTTCAATTGATTATTTCTGTTAATGTTGATGATTATGGCTTATAGCCACATCACAAGCCAACAATCCTAAATTAATCTTCAACACTTTCGACTCCCTCCTCGGTCCAAGAGTGCCGACAAAAACCACCAGCCTCAGCACTGAAGATATGGCCAACTGTTTTAAAGACAAAATTGACCACATAAGACAGGAAATTTCCTCATAGTCTCAGAACATCATGCATTCTCCTCCCTCCTGCACTTCATCCAACTTGCTTTCGATCTTTGATCTTGTCACAGAGGAAGAAGTTACCTGACTCCTTGCATCTTCTAGCCCTACTACCTGCATCAGTGACCCTATTCCCTCACATCTCCTCCAATCCCTTTCCCCAGCTGTCACCACTCACCTATCTAAAATATTTAATCTTTCCCTCTCATCTGGTGTTTTCCCCTCCTCCTTCAAACATTTCAGCCATTACTAAAAAAAAACATCCCTCCATCAGAACTCTGCTGCTAATTACAGACGGGTTTCTAATCTCCCATTCATCTTTAAACTCCTGGAACGCTTGGTCCACTCCCGTCCGATCTGTTATTTCTCAGATAGGCCAGGTCCACACATCTTCGTTGCTAGTATTTAGCGGGTCTCCGCCAAATACTTAACTTTTTTCAGTGTAGCGGAGATGCGTGAGTGCTGCCGCTTTCTGCAGACGCAGCCCCTGGTTACCCGATTTTGATCATGTTAACCAGGTCACACGTAAAGCTGCCTAGTGTCCGCTTAAGCCGAGCGGACAGGGAAACGCTGCTAGCGTGATGCATTTTTGGTGCTGAGCCAAAAAGTCATGGAAAAAACTCATCCAAAAGGGTTAACAGAAAGTGCTGAGTTCCATAGATTCACCGCGCTGACCTCCAAGTGAAGACAAACAGAGTGATAGATAAAACTCTGTTTAATGAGTAGTTTGCCTACCGGTTTCGTGATCTCAGTTATCATTTCATCAGGGCATCAAATACAGCAGTATTAACAGGATGTATATACACACAACAACATAAAAAAAACTCATGGTACTTTAGCCATGCTTTTTTGGCATTGGGGCATACGTTTTTTGTATTGGGGCCTATGGATGAGTTTTTGCATGCGTTTTTCACTAAATACAAGTGTGAAAAACTCATGGGAAAAACTCATCCACAACGCAAGTTTCACCCTAGCCTGTCAAAAACAACCTTAAAAAACGCAGCCAAGTGTGACCCTAGTCTTAAACTGAATTTTTCAAAAACTGAACTTCTCGTGTTTCCTCCCTCTACTAATCTTCCAAAATTAATCTTCCGAAATATTTCAATTTCTTTATGTAGTTGTATCATTACTCTCCAGCAGCATGCTCGCTGTCTTGGGGTCATATTGGACTCAGATCTCTCTTTCACTCCCCACAACCAATCATTCACTTGCTTGTGTCACCTACACCTCAAAAATATCTCTAGAATTTGACCGTTTCTTACCAATGACTCTGCAAAAACTCTCACTGTCGCACTTATCCATTCTCATCCGGATTACTGCAATTATCTACTAATTTGTCTCCCTCTTAATAAATTCTCTCCTCTCCAGTCCATCCTGAATGCAGCAGCCGGGATCATATTCCTCTCCAACTGCTTAATTGATGCCCCTATCCTGTGCCAGTCATTGCACTGGCTGCCCACCCACTACAGAGTACAATATATAATTATCACTCTGACCCACAAAGCCCTCAACAGTTCTGCTCCGCCATACATTTCCTCATCTTAGTCTTTCGCCCTACACATGCCCTCCATTCCGCAAGTGCCAAAGACTGACATCAGCTATAATTTGAACCTCCCACTCTCGCCTTCAAAACTTCTCAAGAGTAGCACCAATTCTCTGGAATGGACTACTAAGAACAATTCAATTAATTCCAAATATCCATAGTTTTAAGCGAGAGTTAAAAACACATCTTTTAGATTAGCATATCACCTCACGTCAACTTTCAAAAAATTCCCATTCTGTCCTTCTCGAAATCAGGCCACTTGTGTCATCATTCTACAGCTCCCATGCACTACATAGCACTTTATCTGTACTTGTACAGATCCGGGCTGATGACCGGTTCATGCAACATTATGTTAAGCCCCTATTTTTTTACATTGATGGCTGGACCATATATGATGGCACATTTTACCATTACTGTTTGTGACTCGCCTATTTCCTCATAGATTGTAAGCTTGCAAGCAGCGACCTCACTCCTTATGGTTTCAGAATTTTTTTTCTTTTTGTCTCATATTGTCTTTATTGTATTTCATCATATTATAGTATTGTTTTATAGTATTGCATTGTATTGTATTGTATTGTATACCCTCTGAATTATAAAGTGCTGTGGAATATGTTGGCGCTATATAAATAAAATTATTATTAATTTTATTATAGCCAATAAAAACCCAAGAGTCATTATCTCAGAAAATTAGAAAATTGTATAACACCACCTGAAAAAATGATTTTTAACTCATAAGTGTTGGCCCAATGAAAAGTATGTACTGTAAATGCACTCAATACTTGGTCGGGGCTCCGTTTGTATGAATTACTGTGTCATTGCAATGTGGCATGGATCCAATCTGCCTGTTACACTGTTGAGGTGTTGCTTTGATAGCAGCATTCAGCTCATCTGCATTGTTGGGTCTGGTGTCTCTCATTTCCTCTTTACAATACCTCATAGATTCTTCATGGGGTTTAGTTCAGGAAAATGTTTTAAATACTTTTTTTTTTACATTACTATATGTGTGAAAGACATTTACAGATGCTACCACAGAGAATGGGCATCTGTGATTGGTTGCTGAAGTAAGCTGAAACCAGCCTATACATTTTACCCTACTAGAATGTATGGACTGATTGCAGTTTACTCGAACAGCCAATCAAAGACTTCCATTATGTGTGACTGCATCTGTGATTGGCTGTTAGGCCCCTCACACATATAGTAGTGTAAAAATAAATAAATAATGTTAAAAAATGATGTAGCGCTCCACAGCATTAGATTGTCAGCAGAGATAAAGCGGACAACTAAGGGTTGCCACCCTCAGCTGCCTGACTTTACCTTAGCTGGCAATCAAAATTGAGGGAAGCACATTATTTTTTTTGTAGAAAGAGTTTTTAAAAAATGTGAAGAAATAAACTTGAGACTTGTAATACAAAGCTATCCAAATACATAATCATCATTTTGGTTGCTTTACATAGATAACATTTGCTTTGGTTTTAGAAACCCATCAAAAGGTTCTATTCATTATAAATATCCATTTACTTGGAAATGCTTGTACAGGTTTAGATCAGATAAACTGAATCTTTTCTTCTGGAAATCTATTATGGTTTCACTAAAAAAATGAACCAGAACTAATAAAATATTAGGAAAATGAATACTTTTGATAATATCTTTTTACCTGTCTTAGGATCAATAGAAAAATATGGTTGTCCCTGAAGAATGCTGTAAACCACTCTGGCACTGCTTCCATAAGTAGGATCATCTGCATCAGTTGCTTTAACCTGAAGTACATAGGCACCTGGAAGGAAGAAAGAAGATTTATGTAAGAATTATGTGTTATTTTATGTGATTACATATTACCATAAAATTGCAAAAAGTCACTTGAAAGAAAAAAACGAAACTTCAACTTTTTTGACAGCTGGCTCTTTTGAAAAATTTTAGATATTATTTTTTACTTCCTGAACAGAAACAGGTCAATGCAATTTTAGTAAATGTATGATTGCATTTACAATGGTTAACAAAATTGCTTTGGATACATTATGTACCCAAAATGGAAAAAAAAAAAGTCACTCAAATTGTTTGCCATTACATTTTTCCTTTTCTGTCTAACTGGCTGTTCGGACAATGGCAAGTGCAAAGTATACTATCAAATGAATGACATGAAGTTCCAGCACCTATAGTGATGGCAGAAATCAACAAATAACTCCACATCTTTTAAGAAAAGCTGATGCATAATAAATTTTCAGGATTACCTTACACCCATTTTAGTTTTTGACTGATCAATAAGTGCATTTATAGCTTAGCTATGCCACATTTCCTTTTTTTGTATGAAAAGAAAAATTATGCAGATTTCACCCAAATATGATATGTATATAGAATGACTTGAAAAAACACTCATGAACTATTACACCCACAAACATAGATGTATTTTCTTGACATTTTAAGTGCTACACCAACACAAAGTAGCATATCTTTGTGAAATGTTTAGAAAATAAAACATGGCTTTCTAAATATTAAAAATTTTAAATTAAAAAATTGTGACATGCATTGGTATTTAGCCCTCTTTGAGTTAATACTTTGCATGACGACCATTCACTTCAATTACTGCTGCAAGACTTTTAAGGTATCTGCCTACCAGCTTTCACTTTCTTGAGAATATCTTAGCTGATACTAGTCTGCTTCAGACGTGTCTACTTTTGTGTCTCAAATAAGTGTCTCATAAAGTGTCAAGATATGAAATAGACCAGAAATGATATGAGGCAACTGGGCTCTATCATCTGCCATGTATCATAATCTATCTGCACCGCTCTGATCATCACTCACTCATCATGTCTATTTTGTTTCTCCCTACAGGTACGTCTGACTGTATTCTCATGTACGTAGCTCTGCTGTTGATCTGATCTATTTTTTATGATCAAAAAATATCTGTGGTACGTATGACTGTATTCTCATGCACCAAGCTTTGCCGCTGATCTGATCTATTTTTCATGCTGAAAATATCTGTAGTATGTCTGACTGTATTCTCATGCACAGAGCTCTGCTGCTGATCTGATCTATTTTTCATGCTGAAATATATCCCATTCTGTTATGAATTATTCCTCTTTCTCATCATGGATACAACAAAAACGCTCACCATGGCCCTAATCCATTACAGCCTTGACGACTACAATTCTCTATTAATTGGCCTCCCCCTTACTAGACTTTTCCCTCTCCAGTGCATCCTTAATGCAGCAGCCAGGATCACCAATCTGGCCAATTGTTACTCAGATACCTCCACTCTGTGCCAGTTACCGCAGTTCTTCCACCTGAGATGTGGATATCTGCAGCTCCTCCAGAGTGACCATGGTCCTCTTGGCTGTTTTTCTAATTAGTGCTCTCCTTGCTTGGCATAGAAAGGCCGCTTTACATGTCGCAATATCGTTTAGATATTGCATACGATTTCACGGGAGTGCGCACGTTTTTGGCATTTGTCCAAGATCACATAGGAGATGTTACACAGGGAGATATCGGCAGGCAACGCAACTATGATGTCGTACGCCCCTCTTGCACACTGCATCTGAGCAACTCAGGGACCGACCAATTAACATTGTAGTGAATAGGGGAAGTTGCGCTCCAAATCGTAGTTGCGCTGTCACACAGCACGATCCTGCCAGATTGTCAAGCCAATATTGCACGGTTGAAGAGCATGCACAATCCACAAACAATATCGTTTTTGTATTGTTCTTGCTTCGCATTGCTCATTTACACGACATAACATGATATCAACTGCAACGCCCCTCCCACGTGACGTTTTATCATAGTTGCGATGCGATATCGCGACGTGTAAAGCGGCCTTAAGGCTAGGTGAATGACAATGTCTTGGTATGGTTACAGTTGTGCCATACTCCTATTTTTGCATGATGGATTATACAGTGCTCTGTGAGATAATCAGTAATAATGAGCGAGCATGCTCGGCGCTACTCGTTACTCGCACGAGTATCCCGGTACTTGGGATGCTCGACGAGCACCGAGTACCGCCGAAATGCTCGGACTCTTCGCTAATAATTATCGATCTGACACAAATACACAGCTCCCTTCAGTGCACACAGTGAGATGGCACCTCACAGAGAGAAGATTGTTAGGGTCCCTCTGGGGGGGGAACAGCAACGTGCTGTATGTTGCGATGATTTGAAAAAACCCACCCTACCGTACTTTCCCAGAAACACTCGTTTTATAGCCGGAAGTCTGTGGGCAGAGCCTGTCACTAATTAACTTACATTGGGCTCGGTGCTCGGGCCGAGTACATGAGTATCTTGGGATGCTCGGTCTGAGCATCGAGCACCCGAGCATTTTAGTACTCGCTCATCTCTAATAATCAGAGCTTGGACTACTTTTTAATCACACAAGCCTGCTTTACTTTTTCTATAACTTTATTCCTGACCTGTCTTGTGTGTTCCTTGACTTTCATGATGTTGTTTCAGACATATTGTTCTAAACAAGCCTCTGAGGCCTTCACAGAGTAGCTGTAGTTATACCAAAAATAAATTATACACAGGTGGACTCAATTTATTAATTAGGTGACTCCTGGAGGCAATTAATCACTTAGGATTTTAAGGTACCTTTACACAGTACGACATTGCAGCGATGTTGGAAGCGATTACGTGGGTGTGCGCTCGCTTCCTACATCGCTGCTTAATCGTCACAAGCAGTGATGTTGTCAGCGGCGCTGCCGCAAAGTTGCAGCAGCTATCGCTTGCTTGGTTGTGCACAACCCAGCGAGTGATAAGCAGCAATGTTGTGAATAGGCGGCATCGCCAGCAACATCACTATCGCGATGTCACGCTGCACGATCCAGGCAAATCGCTGGTGCGACATCGCCCAGTTTAACAACATGTTGATAAACCTGGCAACTCGCAGCCAGCGATTTATTGCAGTTGCATTGTGCTGTCAATTGTGCACCCGTGATGTCGCCGCAACATCGCTGAACCCGGGATTTTTCAGCGATGAAGCAAGCGATATTGTGCCGTGTGTTGGTACCTTTAGGGGTATCAGACTGCAGGGGGCTGAATAAAAGTTTTCAGCACATATTTTAGATTTCTACTTTTTAAATATTAAGGAATAATGTATGCTTTACCTTAAACTTTACAAACTTTTGCTACATTGAGTTCATACGTATATCACTTTTCAATTTTTGGGTGTAATGTGAATAAATGAGGAAAAGGTAATAGGCTATAAATACATTTTCAAGGCTCTGTATTTTTTTTTACATATTATTGAAATTATTTTTTTATGCACATGTTTATTTTCCTTGTGTGTATTGAGACAACACAAATAAATTGGGAAATAAAGGCAAATTGGAGATCATTTCACACAAAAACATTTGTTTACATCCATTTCTGGGTTCTCGTGAAGTATGTGTGAAGTCATTGTTCTGCTGAAATACCCATGACCTTGGACGCAAATCCAACTGTCTGATATTGGGCACTGCAGTACATTATGACACAAAATCCTTTGGTATTCTTCAGATTTCTTGCATACAGACAAGGTACCCAATTCTATAGACAGGAAAACAACCCCAAAACATTCTTGAGCTTTCATCATATTTGACTATAGGTACTCTGTTTTTTTCCTTTTTCCATTTTTGGTAAACAGTAGAATGATGTGTTTTAGCCAAAAGGTCAATATTGGTGTCATGTGCTCAAAGGATGCTTTCCCAAAAGGATTTTAGCTCACTCCCATAAACTTTAGCAAACTGCAGTCTAGCTATTTTATATCTCTGTGGCTAGGGTCACACTCAGTGCTGGCCCTGCGGTACCACAGAGAAAAACGTTCAGACAACGTTTTTCTCTGCGGTCAGGATTACCGCAGTCCGGCCAGCTTTGTGTGTGGCCAGTAACTATGGTACACATTGTGTATCTAAGGGCTGTGTTCGCCCGAAGTACCTGATGTTACCGCTGGCGGTTGCCGCAAGCTGAGCTCTGCTGTACCGCAATGCGGCTGCCACAGGGCCAGCACTGAGCGTGACCCTAGCTTGTGTCAGCATTGGGCCTACAATTCCAACTCTCTTCTTTCTATTCTCCATGCTTAGTAGGACACACAGAGACACAATTGAGTCAAAGATTGAGTCAACTTATTCCCTCTATATCTGGTTTCAGGTATAATTTTTTATATTGCCCACACTTGTTGATTGACACAGGCAAGTTTGAAAGAGCATCATTCACTTGAAACAAAGTTGTTAGGCTGGCTTCACACTACGGATTTTTGGATCCTGGGCCCCGCACGGTTTTTGGCCCCATAGCAGACTATGGGGCCGGATGGAGCCGGATGGCAGCTCTCTGCCATCCGGTTTCATCACTCCGGGACAATCTGGGGGAATACGGATTATTCTCTCCGGACTCATTTCATTTTTTTGTCCAGGTTAAAGCATTAGATGAAAGGTGGTAATTCGTGCGCTGCCGTCTGTCCGTTGGTTCCAGGAAATCCAAGGAATCACAAGATGTTAAAAGTAATACTATATATATTACTTTTAACATCTTGTGATTCCTTGTATTTCCTGGAACCAACGGACAGACGGCAGCGCACGAATTACCACCTTTCATCTAATGCTTTAACCTGTTTTCCTTGGGCGGAGTGCTGCAAGCCGGCTTATGCTTCAATAGTTGTTGTGACTCTCACAACAACATAAGGTTAGTGCAACAGCACACAATACAACACCCCGGTTACACCCGGATAAGACCCTATGTGCGCTTTTCTACTTTTCTTCTAGTTTTCATTTTTTTGTCCAGGGAGAAAAATCTCCCCAATTTGCCGGATCCCGGATTTGGCCGGATTCTCCCGAAGCCGGGGCAATCCGGCGATCCCTAACATGGGAGCCTATGGGGCAGGAATGCCCCGGACTGGGAGGATACGGGCATCGGACACTGGCGGCTGCACTCCGCTGTTGTTTCAGGACTGCGGCTAGCTCCATGCTAACCGCGGTCTTGAAAAATCAGCAGCTGCGGCTGCAATTAGCAGCATCCGGCTGCACACAGGACCGGAGGGCAAATTTGGCCCTCCGGTTCTGTGTGCTGATCCGGTCTGGGGCTGTCAGGGTCATCCCGGACAGCCCCGGACCGGATCACACCATGGTGTGAAGCCAGCCTTACGCACAATTTTGTAAGGGTGCCAACAAATTTGTCCAGCCCATTTAGGGCTTTGAGTGAAATTGTATCCAATTTGCCTTTTCTTCTACTTTTTTTTTGTAATTCCAATAGTGACCTGGAACAGCATGAAAAATTCCAGTTGACAGATGTGAAAAGCTTGGTTATAGAAAGTGTTTGATTGGAACTACTTGTTCTAAATATGTAATCTGCTATATAGCTATTTCCTTGACAACATGCAATGTAATTGCAGTAAGCATGGTATCACATGCAAAATTTAGCATTCTAAGTGTCATATATTTGCAATACCTAAAAATTTGTACTTTATATCATTTTTTACTTAACACAGATTCTATGGTATGGCTATCAATGCAGATTTTTATATGCATTTTAATTGTTATACCAGTTGGAGTACGTTTTTTTCCACAGCATATTACATGGTAATGAGTTTCTCTAAGAATGAGGATAGAAATGTAATCATATAAATTGTTTACATCGGGAGCTTTTTACATATTTACCCAATTTATGACATGAATTCATTACACTGCTCTGCACATTAAAGGGGCAGTAAATTCAGGGATCTATCTGTAATTGCTTTTTTTAGCGCAGATGCAAGTTAGTATTAACATAGAAACATAATATTGGAATAAGAAATCTACTATATAATCGTCTAATATTCTCTGTCTGTCACGAAAATCGCGCGCCAGCGCTCATTGGCTGCTGCCAGAAGCAAAAAGCCGTGCGCATTCAAAATTAGACGATTATATAGTAGCTGTAACCTGCTGATAGCGATGCATAGCGTCGCTGTCGCCAGGCTACATGTCAGGCCGGGGCAAGCCCTGCCACAGGAACCCCACCTCGCCCCCACCTCGCCTCCCCCTCGCCTCCCCCTTGCCTCCCCCACCTCGCCTTCCCCCTCGTCTCCAGCTGTTCTCACCCGTCCTCTCCCTGTGTACGGCGGTCATGAATTGACAGCCCGCCCTGTCACATGATCGCAGTACACAATTCCGGGTGAGAACAGAGGGAGGCGAGGGGGATCCTGCCCCCTCGCCTCCATCCTGCTCCCCCACATCCATCCTGCCCCCCCCCCCGGCTCCATCCTGCCCCCCCGCACCCATCCTGCTCCCCCACATCCATTCTGACCTTCCTCACTCCATCCTGCCCTGCTCGCTCCAATCTGCCCCGCTTGCTCCATCTTGCCCTCCCACCACCATCCAGCCACCCTGGCTCCATCCTGCCCCCTGGCTTCATGCCCTGCCGGCATTATCCTGCCCCCCGCATCCATCCTGCCGCCCTGGTTCCATGCCCCGCTCGCTCCATCCTGCCTCCCGACTCCATCCAACCCCCGGGTCCATCCTGCCACCCTGGTTCCATCCCTGCATCCATCCTTGTCCCCCGCATCCATCCTGCTCCCTGGCTCCATCCTGCCCCCCCCCCCTGGTCCATCCTGCCCTGTTCGCTCCATCCTGCCCTGCTCACTCCATCCTACCCCGCTTGCTCCATCCTGACCCCTGCCACCATCCGACCCCTGGCTCCATCCTGCCCCCCTGGCTTCATGCCCTGCCGACTTCATCCTGCCCCCCCGCCTCCATCCTGCCGCCTTGGTTCCATGCCCTGTCGCCTCCATCCTGCCCCTCTGCCTCTGCCTCCATCCTGCTCCCCCGGCTCCATCCTGCTCCCCTGGCTCCATCCTGCCCCCCCACATCCATCCTGCCCCCCAGCTCCATCCTGCCCCCCGCATCCATCCTGCCCCCCCCTGCATCCATCCTGCTGCCCCGGCTCCATGCTGCCCCGCTCACTCCATGCTGCCCCGCACGATCCATGCTGCCCCGCTTGCTCCATCCTGACCCGCTCACTCCATACTGCCCCGCTCGCTCCATCCTGACCCACACCTTCATCCTGCCTCCCCGGCTCCATCCTGCCCTCTCGCCTCCATTCTGACCGCCGTATCCATCCTGCCCCTCCGCCTCCATCCTGTCCCCCCACATCCATCCTGCCCCCCCCCGGCTTCATCCTGCCCCCTGCATCCAACGTGCTCTCCCGGCTCCATCCTGCCTCCCGACTCCATCCTGCCCCCCCCCGAGTCCATCCTGCCCTGCTCGCTGCATCCTGCCCCACTTGCTCCATCCTGCCCCGCTCGCTCCATCCTGCACCGCTCACTCCATCCTGCCCCACTCGCTCCATCCTTCTCCGCTTGCTCCATCCTGCCACCCCAGCTCCATCCTGCCCCTCCACCTCCATCCTGCCCCCCCGCCTCCATCCTGCCCCCTGGCTCCATCCTGACCCCCAGCTCCATCCTGCCCCCCCGGCTTCATCCTGCCCACCGCATCCATCCTGCCCCCGCATCCATCCTGCCCCACTTGCTCCATCCTCCCCCTAGCTCCATCCTGCCCCCCCCTGGGTCCATCCTGCCCTGCTCGCTCCATCCTGCCCCACTCGCTCCATCCAATCCTGCTCCGCTCACTCCATCCTGCCCTGCTCACTCCAACCTGCCCCGCTCGCTCTATCCTGCCACCCCACCACCATCCAGCCCCCTGGCTCCATCCTGCCCCCTGGCTCCATCCTGACCCCCGGCTCCATCCTGCCCCCCCGGCTTCATCCTGCCCACCGCATCCATCCTGCCCCCCCCGCATCCATCCTGCCCCCGCATCCATCCTGCCCCCCCGGCTCCATCCTGCCCCACTTGCTCCATCCTCCCCCTAGCTCCATCCTGCCCCCCCCTGGGTCCATCCTGCCCTGCTCGCTCCATCCTGCCCCACTCGCTCCATCCAATCCTGCCCCGCTCACTCCATCCTGCCCTGCTCACTGCAACCTGCCCCGCTCGCTCTATCCTGCCACCCCACCACCATCCAGCCCCCTGGCTCCATCCTGCCCCCTGGCTTCATGCCCTGCCGGCTTTATCCTGCCCCCCCGCATCCATCCTGCCGCCCTGGTTCCATGCCCCGCTCGCTCCATCCTGCCTCCCGACTCCATCCTACCCCCGGGTCCATCCTGCTTCCCCCGGCTCCATCCTGCCCCCCCGCCTCCATTCTGCCCCCTTGACTTCATCCTGCCCCCCAGCTCCATCCTGCCCCCCTGGTTCCATCCCCGCATCCATCCTTGTCCCCCGCATCCATCCTGCTCCCTTGCTCCATCCTGCCCCGCTCGCTCCATCCTGCCCCTCCCCTGGTCCATCCTGACCCCTGCCACCATCCGACCCCTGGCTCCATCCTGCCCCCCTGGCTTCATGCCCTGCCGACTTCATCCAGCCCCCCCGCCTCCATCCTGCCGCCCTGGTTCCATGCCCTGCCGCCTACATCCTGCCCCTCCGCCTCTGCCTCCATCCTGCTCCCCCGGCTCCATCCTGCTCCCCTGGCTCCATCCTGCCCCCCCACATCCATCCTGCCCCCCAGCTCCATCCTGCCCCCCGCATCCATCCTGCCCCCCCCCCTGCATCCATCCTGCTGCCCCGGCTCCATGCTGCCCCGCTCACTCCATGCTGCCCCGCACGATCCATGCTGCCCCGCTTGCTCCATCCTGACCCGCTCACTCCATACTGCCCCGCTCGCTCCATCCTGACCCACACCTTCATCCTGCCCCCGCATTTATCCTGCCTCCCCGGCTCCATCCTGCCCTCTCGCCTCCATTCTGACCGCCGTATCCATCCTGCCCCCCGCCTCCATCCTGTCCCCCCACATCCATCCTGCCCCCCCCCGGCTTCATCCTGCCCCCTGCATCCAATGTGCTCTCCCGGCTCCATCCTGCCTCCCGACTCCATCCTGCCCCCCCCGAGTCCATCCTGCCCTGCTCGCTGCATCCTGCCCCACTTGCTCTATCCTGCCCCGCTCGCTCCATCCTGCACCGCTCGCTCCATCCTGCCCCATTCGCTCCATCCTTCTCCGCTCGCTCCATCCTGCCACCCCAGCTCCATCCTGCCCCTCCGCCTCCATCCTGCCCCCTGGCTCCATCCTGACCCCCGGCTCCATCCTGCCCCCCCGGCTTCATCCTGCCCACCGCATCCATCCTGCCCCCCCCCCCGCATCCATCCTGCCCCCGCATCCATCCTGCCCCCCCCGGCTCCATCCTGCCCCACTTGCTCCATCCTCCCCCTAGCTCCATCCTGCTCCCCCCTGGGTCCATCCTGCCCTGCTCGCTCCATCCTGCCCCACTCGCTCCATCCAATCCTGCCCCGCTCACTCCATCCTGCCCTGCTCACTCCAACCTGCCCCGCTCGCTCTATCCTGCCCCCCCACCACCATCCAGCCCCCTGGCTCCATCCTGCCCCCTGGCTTTATGCCCTGCCGGCTTTATCCTGCCCCCCCCCCCCCCCGCCTCCATCCTGCTGCCCTGGTTCTATGCCCCGCTTGCTCCATCCTGCCTCCCGACTCCATCCTGCCCCCCGGGTCCATCCTGCTTCCCCCGGCTCCATCCTGCCCCCCAGCTTCATCCTGCCCCCCCGACTCCATCCAGCCCCCCCGACTCCATCCTGCCCCCCAGCTCCATCCTGTCCCCCTGGTTCCATCCTGCCCCCCGGCTTCATCCTGCCCCTTGCATCCATCCTGCCCCCCCGCATCTATCCTACCCCGCTCGCTCCATGCTGCCCCGCACGATCCATGCTGCCCCGCTTGCTCCATCCTACCCGGCTCACTCCATACTGCCCCGCTCGCTCCATCCTGACCCACACCTTCATCCTGCCCCCGCATTCATCCTGCCTCCCCGGCTCCAACCTGCCCTCTCGCCTCCATTCTGACCGCCGTATCCATCCTGCCCCTCCGCCTCCATCCTGTCCCCCCACATCCATCCTGCCCCCTGGCTCCATCCTGCCCCCCCCCCGCTTCATCCTGTCCCCTGCATCCAACCTGCTCTCCCGGCTCCATCCTGCCTCTCGACTCCATCCTGCCCCCCCCGAGTCCATCCTGCCCTGCTCGCCGCATCCTGCCCCACTTGCTCCATCCTGCCCCGCTCGCTCCATCCTGCCCTGCTCGCTCTATCCTGCCCCGCTTGCTCCATCCTGTCCCACTCGCACCATCCTGCCCCACTCCATTATAGTAGAACTAGAAGGATTATAGAAGAACTAGATGTGGGCCCGATTCTAATGCATCGGGTATACTAGAATATGTACAGTTGTGGCCAAAAGTATTCACACCCCTGCAATTCTGTGAGATAATACTCAGTTTCTTCCTGAAAATGATTGCAATCACAAATTCTTTGGTATTATTATCTTCATTTAATTTGTCTTCAAGGAAAAAACACAAAAGAGAATGAAGCAAAAAGCAAAACATTGATCATTTCACACAAAACTCCAAAAATGGGCCAGACAAAAGTATTGGCACCCTCAGCTTAATAGTTGGTTGCACAACCTTTAGCCAAAATAACTGCGATCAACGGCTTCCGGTAACCCTCAATGAGTTTCTTACAATGCTCTGCTGGAATTTTAGACTATTCTTCTTTGGCAAACTACTCCAGGTCCCCGATATTTGAAGCGTGCCTTCTCCAAACTGCCATTTTTAGATCACTCCACAGGTGTTCTATGGGACTCATTGCTGGCCACCTTAGAAGTCTCCAGTGCTTTCTCTCAAACCATTTTCTAGTGCTTTTTGACGTGTGTTTTGGGTCATTGTCCTGCTGGAAGACCCATGACCTCTGAGGTAGACCCAGCTTTCTCACACTGGGCCCTACATTATACTGCAAAATTTGTTGGTAGTCTTCAGACTTCATAATTCCATGCACACGGTCAAGCAGTCCAGTGCTATGAAGAACCAACGGTGGGCGTAATTAATAGGGGCCAGGTGTCCGCTCATCTTTACAGGTTGTAATGCCTCTCATTGTAGTGGTGCCTGCCAGGGGCTTTGCTGATGTCCTCCCGTCGTTGCCATCAGGTGACTTCCGGAATCCGCGTTACGTCACCTACAGAGCGGATATACATCACCGCAGGTCCTGTGGTGTTTTCGCCGATATCCTAGGCACCGAAAGATCCTTCCGGCCTTTGTAATATATCGATCTCCACTCGTAGCTGCTCCTGCCAATCTCTTCAATTGGAAGTATGGATAATGGAAATATTAATGTATATATAGGCTTCTGAAGTGCTGAGGTGAGAATCACACAAGGATGACAATTAATTAAAACAGACCTTTATTGGCCCCTTGCACTGCCACTACACATTTCGACAATAATTCAGCTATCTACATCAGGTGGTACTACCTGATGAAGACAGCTGAATTACTGTCGAAGTGTGAAGTGCAGTGAAAGGGGCCAGTAAAGGTCTGTTTTCATTAATTGTCATCCTTTTGTGATTCCCACCTCAGCGCTCTGGAAGCCGGTATATACATTTATATTTCCATTAAAAGTTCCAGTGAAAGTTGACTGCCAGTAGTTGCTTGGTTTACCTGGCAATAGAAAATACAGCAAAGCCCTACACATTTTTTTACCAGGAAATTAACTAGATTGCCAGACATACACATTATTATTAATCCCTCCACAGAAACTGGTTTTTAACTAAAAATACATTTAGTTACATACATTGGGAGAGAGCATGGTGGAGGACAATGGGGAGGAGACACAGGGGAGAGACAGCCGCTGCCCCCAGCACCACAGATCTGCCTCCATCATGATGTCACCGCCCTCCAGGTGAGATAGCATCGGGCCCACATCTAGTATTTTTAATAAGAAGAAATTCTCTCAGATATATATCTAATATATAAAGCTGAATGTGTGTATGCGTGTATGTCTGGGATTGGCATCTACACCGTCGCAACTACAGCTGCAAAAGTTTGCATAGTCACACGTCTGGACCCCGAGAGCGTCATAGGCTATGTTGTGAGGCGAAATTTTAACACTGCGCGTTCCAGTTCACCAAAACTTTTGCCCCCTATCTACATAATGGGGAAAAAGTGACAGTTACCAGTTGATCGTTGTGAATGAGAGGGGCTTAATGACAGCGCCAAAGACTAACAGCATATACCAGCATATAGTCACTAAGGTGGGGCCCCAACATGGGATATTCACCACGCACTGGGACATGTATACACACCACACGCACCCAAAGAGAAACAGCAAGTGTATAGTCGCTAAGGTGTCCGCTCCCAACATTGGATACTCACCACGCACCCGAACACACACAGCACAAAAGAGACACACACAACACAGAGACACTCCCCTCCCCACGGGGAGACACACACCCTATAGCGACACATGCACTCACCCCACAGGGACACACACACCGCAAAGAGACACACACAACACAGAGACACACACACCACACAGACATCCCCCCACGGTGACCCACGGGGAGACACACACCCTATAGCGACACATGCACTCACCCCACAGGGACACACACCGCAAAGAGACACACACAACACAGAGACACACACACCACACAGACACCCCCCCCCACGGTGACACACACACACCCTATAGCGACACATGCACTCACCCCACAGGGACACACACACTACAAAGAGACACACACAACACAGAGACACACACACCACACAGACACCCCCCCACAGGGACACACACACATACACACCCTATAGGGACACATGCACTCACCCCATAGGGACACACACACAGCACAAAGAGACACACACACACCACACAGAATCCCCCACAGGGACTCACACACATACACACCCTATAGGGACACATGCATTCACCCCACAGGGACAGACACAGATGTGCACAAATTGCCTCACACAACTCGCCTCATACGTGTTCTATCTTTAATTTCCAAAAATAAACATCTGATTAAAAACAGCCAATGTGCAACACATGTGCCATATAGGGAATTAAGGCAGATGTCTGTCACATGAGCTGTCTATCATGTGTATGTGTGAGTTAACATATACTGCCCAGCCAGGGGGAGGGTTTACTGTTGGCTGGAGATTTATTAGGCTGCCTATAGCATCCAATCACAGCTCAGCTTCTATTTACCTACAGGTCATTAATATGACATATTCAAATTATATTTTGTTATAGCTAACATCAGTTATTTATTAATCCGGGCACAGCGGGGTAGCACAGCTAGCATATATATATATATCTATATATATATATATATATATATATATTATATATATATATATATATATATATATTCCACATGCAGGTTGTATGTCTGCAACATTATCAAGTAGATGTATAACATTTATGGTAAAAAGTAACTCTTGGAGGTGTGTAAAATTTTTGAAGACAGACAACTCGGGTCTGTATTCTTAGGTACAAAATGTTTCCTTCCTTCCTAAAATCCTAAATCCAATTTTAATAATAAGTTATAATGGAGCCTTAAAAAAAATTACTTGTCAAGATGTCTTGACAACATTTGACTTGTTCCATAGCATCCAGAGAAATAAACAATCATCACTTTCCTCCCAAAAAATGCCCACGGTCACATTTCAGTTGTGGACCAACATTTTATTCTGCTTGTTTTTATTTATTGCATAACAATGAAAGTAGCTGCATGAATCAAGGCAACACCTCATTAGTTTTCACGTCTCATTGAAAGGGAGGCCTTGCACAGAATCCATTGCCTTAGTAATGTCAATGGTAATTTCAGATTTCGTTTAGTACTCTATGTATGTTTGTATTTTTATGCATCTATAAAGCAAGATTTTGACATTGCCCTTGTATGCCTTAACATAAAAATATGAACTATGAAAAACTAACAGTAATGCAGTCTGATCGAAGTGTTCCTTAAGCTAGCTTCTGTTGGAATTATAAAAGGGACATTTTTCACCTAAGAATAATGACTCAGTTTAAGGTCTCTCACCATATTGTCCTGGTAACACAAGCTTGTCTGTATCATTAATATCTTCAGAGGCAGACAAAATCACGAAGTTATATTCCTCAATGACTCAGAGCTCCAGACAATGATGATGCTTTTCTTTGCCTCTACAGAAGGCCATGTCTGCCAAAGCTACTGAGTTATATTTATTATCATGTTGGGCTCAATTGCAACTTTACTTTTTACTTTGTTAACTCTATCTTGTTTTACCTTGGAGAATAAACTAAAAATGTATAGGCAAAAGCCACAAAAAGATATATTTGCAATTACCGTATATACTCGTGTATAAGCCGACCCGTGTATAAGCCGACCCCCCTACTTTTGCCCCCAAAACCTGGGAAAATCTATTGACTCGCGTATAAGCCGAGGGTGGACCCCAGCACAGGTATACAGCCCCCAGCAGTGGTATACAGGCCCCAGCAGTATGATATACATCAGCCCCCAGTGGTATATACAGCAGCTCCCAGTGGTATATACAGCAGCCACAGTGGTATATACAGCAGCCCCATTGGTATATACAGCAGCCCCCAGTGGTATATACAGCAGCCCCAGTGGTATTGCAGCCCCTATATACAGCAGCCCCAGTGGTGTATACAGCAGTCCTTATATACAGCAGCCCCAGTGGTATTGCAGCCCCAGTGGTATTGCAGCCCCTATATACAGCAGCCCCAGTGGTATTGCAGCCCCTATATACAGCAGCCCCAGTGGTATTGCAGCCCCAGTGGTGTATACAGCAGCCCCTATATACAGCAGCCCCAGTGGTATTGCAGCCCCAGTGGTATTGCAGCCCCTATATACAGCAGCCCCAGTGGTATTTCAGCCCCAGTGGTGTATACAGCAGCCCCTGTATACAGCAGCCCCAGTGGTATTGCAGCCCCAGTGGTGTATACAGCAGCCCCTATATACAGCAGCCCCAGTGGTATTGCAGCCCCAGTGGTGTATACAGCAGACCCTATATACAGCAGCCCCAGTGGTATGGCAGCCCCAGTGGTGTATACAGCCCCTATATACAGCAGCCCCAGTGGTATTGCAGCCCCAGTGGTGTATACAGCCCCTATATACAGCAGCCCCAGTGGTATTGCAGCCCCAGTGGTGTATACAGCCCCTATATACAGCAGCCCCAGTGGTATTGCAGCCCCAGTGGTGTATACAGCCCCTATATACAGCAGCCCCAGTGGTATTGCAGCCCCAGTGGTGTATACAGCAGCCCCTATATACAGCAGCCCCAGTGGTATTGCAGCCCCAGTGGTATTGCAGCCCCTATATACAGCAGCCCCACACAAATGCTGGCACACATCCCCCCCTGTTGTAAGGCCCCCCCCCCCCCGCTGATTACTTACCATCCCTGGTCTTCAGCAGCACCCCGGCGCCGGTCCTCTGTGCTCCGGTCCTCCGCGATCCCGTCCTCTGTGCTCCGCTCCACGGCTGCATCCGGGGTCCCCGCGCGTTGCAGAAGCGATGACGTCATCGCTTCTGCGACCCGGCCGGTCACATGATACAGCCGGGGAACGGAGCACAGAGGACGGGATCGCGGAGGACCGGAGCACAGAGAACCGGCGCAGGGGTGCTGCTGAAGACCAGGGATGGTAAGTATTCAGCAGGGGGGGGCCTTACAACAGGGGGGGACGTGTGCCAGCATTTATGTGGGGCATTATCTACCTATATGCACTGCTCCCCCTGGCGCTGATTGACAGGGGGATGCAGTGCATATGTAATGAGCGGCCCCATGTGACGGGGCCGCTCATACAGCAGCCTCCCTCCGCCTCCTCCTGCCTCCCCAGCCCGACACAGCCCCCACCCCACTCACCCCTGTATAGTGACTCGTGTATAAGCCGAGGGGGGGACTTTTCAGCCCAATTTTTGGGCTGAAAAACTCGGCTTATACACGAGTATATACGGTATTTAAATACTATTTTTCAGATATTTGCACAGAATAAAACCAAATATTAATTTGATCACCATGTAAAAATTTTAAAAAATATGCTATAGCAACTAAAACAAGAAATGGCAAGTGTTTGGATTTATGTATATATATTAGCAGCTCCTTAGCGTTACTGCTGGAGATATGTGGATCAATTTGCAGTGATTCTTCAAATCAAATTTAGTGAAATTCAAACGTTCCATAAAGTAAGTTTATGATGTCAGGCATGGCTACTTAGGCTTATCAATGATGATTTACAGTTATCACATCACAAGGTCTGTCCGAGCCAATCAGGAGAGACTATGACAGATGAGGGCTGGCCAAGCAGTGGATATTTAAGAATTTTATAATCTATGGTTAGGGAGTCAGAGAATTATTCTCTAATAAAACACACTAGAAATGGGAGTGGTAGTTTCAGTCTGAATAATAAGACTGTTCTACAGCCAAATTGTTTCAGAGGTAAATACAATTGAACTCAAATAATTTTGTGATGCTGAAAATGAAAATGATATTTAAATGTACAATTTTCAAAATCCAAAAGAGGTTGTAATTACTTATGACACCTTTCATGCAGGCTAATAGAAAAATTGCAGCATTATTATTTTATCATAGTTATTGCATTATTAGTTGCTAATCTATTACATCATCAATTTAGTCCTTACCTTATAACACAAAGTGAAGTGGACAAACTTGTCGGGGACTTTGGATCTGCCCTAGAGTAAGGTGGTACTATTAGGTTGCAGGCTATAGCAGTGCAATCTCCTAGTGGGCAAAGTTCAGATTTCTTTGTTCAGCAATCACGATAAAGATCTTATCTAATCCATCATGAAGGATGATCTTCAGCATAGAACAACATTAAGATTTTAATTGAAGCTCTAATGATTTATATATTTATATATATAAATCATAATCCAGAAGAATGGAAGCTCTTCATTGTTCCATCTGTAAAAAGCTTAACAGCTGTCTTACTGCATACTGACAATGCTCTACCCACTATTTCTTTGGGTTATGAAATTGAAAGAAATCTATGAGAACATGAGACAGCTGTTGAGGTGCCTGAAATATGAACATGTTTTTGGCCCCTCTGTGGTGATTTAGAGGTGGTAGCCCTCTTATTTGGTCTCAAAGATATGCAAAGTACTGTTGGTGTCTTTGTGAGTGAGATAGTCATGCAAAAAAATATTACTACACTATAAGAGACTGGTCTGTCTGACATTCACTTGATTCAGGGAGTAAAAATATCCTGCATCCAACACTTGTTGACCAACATCCGATCTTTAACCCTCATTGCATATCAAGTTGGGCCTACTGGAGAACTTTGTAATGGCAGTGGATACAAATGTAAAAGTATTAAAGTATCTCACTGATAAATTTCCAAGACTGAGTAAAATATTCCAAACTCAGAATATTCAGTGGTTGATACCTTTTAAGGGCAAACTGAAAAGGTTGCAAAAAATAGCATAGTGGTAAGTGTTGGGAGGGATGGGAGAAGACAATCTGGGCAATAAATACTGGAGTTCAGAGTTACCATGTGTAATGAAAACTTATTGTCTTTTGATTAGTGGTCCAAGATTTGAAATTTCCTTACTTGATGTAAACTAGAAGAAAGGCAGAAAAGCGCACATAGGGTCTTATCCGGGGGTAACCGGGGTGTTGAATTGTGTGCTGTTGCACTAACCTTATTTTGTTGTGAGAGTCACAACAACTATTGAAGCATAAGCCGGCTTGCAGCATTCCGCCCAAGGAGATGAAAGGTGGTAGTTCGTGCGCTGCCGTCTGTTCGTTGGTAAACCTTTGTGGATTTCTGATGAAGTGGTCTGGAGCACCACAAAATGCGTAAGAAATTTTAACATCTTGCGATTCCTTGGATTTCTTGGAACCAACGGTCAGATGGCAGTGCACGAATTACCACCTTTCATCTAACGCTTTAATCGGCTTACTTGATGTAGAAAGAGATAAATCCATGTGACACATTCATTCCTGTTCTGAATATGTCAAATGTCAACATTAGTTTATATTCCCAGGCTTTTTTGATTCTTTGAGATTTGAAGTTACCTTTCAAAACTAGTATTTTCATATCCATTTTTATCTGATCAGGGCTACAGCAGTGTTTTGGCATAGGCAGATCTGTCCTTCTTTTCTTTATTGTGTGGCAATGAGAGTTCATCCTAGTTCTGAGTTATTGCCCTATCTCCCCTACATACAGGTTCCCACTCACACATTTTGTACAAATAATTAAAACACCACATTGCTTGTAGTGCAGCTGACGTTACCTGGGATCTTGTAGTCCCGATCTGTGCTGGGAATCTTTATTTTGTCCATTGTCATTATAAATGGAAAGGTTTTGCACCTGCCCTGGTTGCAGGGAAAGGTTCTTGTTTTTGGAGAGGACAGTGATCTTCTGACACTGATGCTTTTTAGATTTGGGGGCTGCCTAAAACACAGAAGTGGGGGGTCTGGAAAACCAGCTTTTAGTCGGGCATCTTTTTGTAGTAATGGATAAGGTTTCCTGGCAGCTCCTCTTAACACTTCTTTTTTTAGGTTTGTAATGTAGGACATGGTTCCTTGATAATATAGTCACCTATAATCCAATCCTGCTGCATTCTGTTTTCTGTGATTTTTTTAAAATGATGCCCTTTACTGGGAATTTTTTTTTTTAATACAGTGTAGGGACTCGTAACCGTGGGAACCCTTGACATTGGGTTGCAAGCTATTGTGGGACAAAATATCAACCAATACCTTACATTATTATTCCTATTTTATATCATCTTATTATTGCATTTTTTTGATCTGTGTGCAGTATGCAGCCAGGCCCTTTGGGGTGTTTGTCCTGTGTGGCACATTTATATAGTGCTGGGCAGTGCGCCTGATCTAATAGTATGGGTGTGATCAATAGGCTGTACCCAAACACTTTGCACCAGTGTGACTAATGCCCTATGCAAACTTCATATTGTTCATATATAATACCAGTAATCACCCTCTCCATGGCTCATTTGCACTTTGCACCTGTGTAGGTGAAAATGGGGGAAAAAAAGCATTTATACACTTACATTTTCTCATGTAAATGAGGCACAGTCTACATCTTGGAGACTTTAGTCTATCTGGCAGGTTAATAGTTAACATTTAAGCCTTATGTTAGAACATGTTGGGAGACCTGATGTGATGTCACAACCATGTGACTATAATAGGTGTCGCTAAGTCCCCATAGGACATAATAAGTTTGCTCACTTAGCTATTCCCACCAAGGTCACATGATCATTACATCAAACAGGTCCTTTAGCCAGGCAATTTAATAATGAGTTAGCTATTATTATGCCAGACAGTCTACTTCCTCCAAGGTGTAGACTGAAATGTACGTGTATAAATGCTTTTTTCACCTTTACCATTACACTATGAGCTCAGACAGGGATTATTAGACTAGTATTATAAAACTACAGGTACAGACAGTGATAGCTGGGAGGGCATAAACCACTTGACAGGCTCCCTTTAAAGGGACTCTGTCAGGTCATTTTTCAGTATGATACTAATATTACCCTTTAATAGTGCCTGGGCATACCTTTTAAACACATGTAAAATCATTATTGTACCATTTGTAGTTTCCTTACATTAGTCATCTCCATTATATTACCAACCAAATAGTCCAAATGCTTTATACGTGTTATATAAATATCCATACCCACCCAAGCTGGTGTCCTGTCCCTCCCCTCTATGCTTTGTGCTGGGAGGGGGAGGTGTTTTGGGCTGCACTGTGTAGTGTCTGTAATATTTATATTATAAGGACATTAGTTTTCCTGAATACATGTAATGTGTGTACCTGTTGAGCAAATGATCAAGTGTTCTCATAATCACATAGAAATATCTCAGATTGCACACACTACATATATGTCTCTTTCATACAATGAAGATCTCTAAGAGCACACACACACCTTCACCCCTCTCTTTTCAGCTCTGCAATGACAGCATAACAGATCTCAGGATGGCAGGGCAGTGTAATGATGCATGAATATTTATTTCTTGGGGAGTGATCAGCAGAGAGCTCACTGTGATTGACAGACGGAATTAATCTTTTATTTTGAAGTCGACAGAGGAGAGAAGAGAAGTATAAATAATAGAAATACATGAATAGAGAGAGCTTAGGGAAATGAATTAGAAAACGATACCAGTTACATATGGATTTTTTGCCTCACAGATTCCCTTTAATTAGTGGTTTCCCAACCCTATATGTCTTTTTAAATATCTTATTATTCTGCTAACATTTTCAGCAAATTTTTTGTAGCATACTTCTATTTCTTTTTGTTTTTGTATTTTACTCTTAAGGGGGGAGTTAAAAAAAAACTAACTTTTTTTTGTTTTATTCTTTTCTTTATGTCATTCATTGCTCACTGTAAATAACCTACTAACTTTATTGAAAGAGTTTTGTTGGTTATGAAGGTAATAAATGTCTTTAAGTATTTACTTTTGTGCCTCACTATGGGATTTAACTGAAGAACTTATTAAATGCACTGGAGTCATAAAAGGTCTTTTTATTGTACCAGCTCCAGCTGATTTATTTTGTGTAGAGAGCAACAATTTTAGCTTTCAAAGGTTGTAGGTAATGAGTGGGGAGTTAGAGACCTGACACTGTCCCCTTACCTGGGTGATCTAAAATGGCTTTTCATAACTCCTACACAAAATAATTAGCTGTTATTATCTATTAGAAATGGTTATGATAACAGTAGAAATGGGATTAATAGTAACATCTGTTGTACAGGATAAAGGTGAAATTAATGTCTGCAGCACTAGTGATGGAGGCAATGAAGGAGTTGATGTTAATCCATGGTACTATATTGCAGAGTTACTGTTAAAATTATTTGTGATCTATTATAGAAAACAGGGTTTTAAGCATTGTTCATAATATAGAGCAGTTATAGTGTTAAGGGAAATCTGTCACCAGGTTTTTGCTACCTAATCTTAGATCAGCATAATGTAGGGCCAGAAATACTGATTCCAGCAATGAGCCACTTACTGGGCATCTTAGTGTAGTTTCTTTAAAATCACTGTTTATTCAGCAGGAGATTATCATTAGAGGACTACTTGGCCTGCTGTCAGGTAGCCCAACGCTGCTTCTTCACTGATAGGCAAATTTCTGGGTAGCCTCACCACTATTTCCATGATTAGCAGGGAGCTTCAAGAACATTCTGCCAGATAAGTACTTATATCTGTAAAGTTGTAAGAGCGGATAGTACAAACTTTTCTATTTATTAAAGGGGTTGTCTGGGACCTTAAATCTGATGGCCTCTCTTGAACACAGGTCATTAACGTCTGATCAGTGGGAGTGCGACACCAGCACTCCTCTCAATCTGAGATTTAGGGTCTTGGAACTATTCAGCTGAACAGCACAGCTCCATCAACTGTATATCGGCCATGGCTGGGTACGAAGTATCTCCTATTCAAATCAATTAGTGGATATACAGTACAGAGCTGCAACTACTATCTCACTGACAGCTGTGCTGTGTGATGCCCATCAACACCTCCGAGATCATATTAGCAGGGATGCTGGGTGTCGCACTCCTACTGATCAGACATTAATGATGTGTTGTGAGGATAAACTAGTAATATAAAGTTTCAGAGAACCCCTTTAATGTTGATTATAAAGTTGGGCAAATGCATGTAACTTGTGAAAGGGTTTAAATATCTGCATTCCAGTTGGTCTAAGGCACAGAAGACATTAATGTTAGTCACACTTGTCTAGGGCAGGGAAAAAATTGATGCTGATATGGAGATAAGGAGAAATGTGGTGATAGTTTACGTCAGAGAAAGTGTGGTACTGAACTGGCAGATAACAGCAGTGTAGCGGTTAATCTTTCACCCCTAAGCTGCAGTGCAGTCCTACTGTAACAAGAGATTGAACTTTGGCTATTTAGGTTCCTGGATCTCTCTGTCTACTAATAGCAAAGATCAGTGCAGAGATGGAATAAAGAGGATATTGCACAGTTATAACTGTAAAGGCGCACCGGTATCTCAATGATAAGGCAAGTTCTTAAAGAGCATTGTGCCTGATCAATACATGGTAGGAACGTGAGTCCATGGATATATTTTAATATTGATAATAAAGGTACCGTCACATGCGGCAATATTGCTTGCAATTTCACTGGCAATTTGCTGGTTGCAGTGAAATCATGGACACATTGTTCCATTTGTATACGGTAACAAAATAGAACAATGTGTCCATGATTTCACTGCAACCAGAAAATTGCCAGTGAAATTGCCTAGCAATATTGCTGCGTGTGACGGTACATTTAGAGTTGCAAAAATGATTCTTACAATATTAGGTAAATCTTGGAAACATTTTAAGATTGTGGTGATATACATGGCAATCCAATTGTCTCGATTTTTGCAGCCTAAACTTTTGCATTCTGCCATGGGATAATTATGAACATAAACTTTTGTGCTACTTAGGCCGGCTTCTCACAGCGGCGTGATCCGGTCCGGGGCTGTCCGGGATGACCCAGACAGCCACAGACCGGATCAGCACACAGGACTGGGGGGCTAATATGCCCTCCGGTCCGGTGTGCAGGGCACGCAGTTCCCGCTGCTGACAAGTCAGGCCCGTGGGCGCCGCTGTCCTGACCTGTCAGCGGCTGCAGCTGCGTGCGCTGCACACCGGACCGGAGGGCATATTAGCCCCCCAGTCCTGTGTGCTGATCCGGTCCGTGGCTGTCTGGTTCATCCCGGACAGCCCCGACTGGATCATGCCGCAGTGTGAAGCCGGCCTTACCTTCCTTTCCCTACGGAAAAGATAATATTACTTTACACATATATTCCCAAATGGAGTGACAGAGATATCAGAATTTTATAGTCAACCCAAAATATGTACCAATTAAAGATATGATATACAGTGGGAAAGATAAGTAGGTGATACACTGATAATTTTGAAAATTTTCTCACCTACTAAGAATGAAAAGGACTGCAACTTTTATCATAAGTACACTTATTTAAGAAGGCCTCCTACTTTCATTCACTGTCTTTATTAATTGAACCTGTTTGAACTCATTACCTGTATAACATTTCCCTGTCCACACACTAAATCAATCACCCTCCAGCCTCTAAAACATAGTCGAGACCACATTGCTGTCTAAGGATGCCAGGAAGAAAATTGTAGACTTGCACAAGACTGGGATAGGCTACAGGACAATAGACAAGCAGCTTGGTGAGAAAGCAACAACTGTTGGTGCAATTATGTAAAAATGGAAGAAACACAACGTGACTGTCAAAGTAACTTGGTCTGGGTTCCCATGCAAGATTTTGCCTCTTGGGGTAACGATTATTCTAAGAAAGTCCAGAATAAGCCCAGCAGAACTACATGGGAGAACCTGGTCAATGACCTTAAAAGATATGAGACCACAATCTCAAGGATTACCTTTAGGGCCACGTCACACACACAGATATTTGTGCTGATATTGTTCACAGATCTCTGGTTGCAGTGAAACCATGGACACATTATTCATTTGTACACAGCCACAAAATGGAAAGATGTGTCCATGATTTCTCTGCAACCAGAGATCTGTGAACAATATCTGCACAAATATCTGTGTGTGTGACGTGGCCCTTAGTAACTTGTCCATTGTCATGGATTAAAATCCTTCAGGGCACGCAAGGTCCCCCCTCCCACACCAGCATATATCAGGGCCTGGTTGATCTTTGACAATGACCATCTTGATATCTAGAGACAAAAATAGAAATTTTTGGTTTCAACACCACTCGCTGTGTTTGCAGAAAGAAGAAGCATGAGTGCTGCCCCTAGACCATCATCCCAACCATAATGCATGGGGGTGAAACCATCATACTTTGTGGGTGCTTTTCTGCAAATGTGACTTTTTTCTGTCTTTGTGTTTTTGTGCTTCTTGTCATATAGTTGTTTTAATGCACATATTCTAATGAGGCAGTGATGTAAGATAGGTAACACATATCAAAAAGAGCAGATTTGATATCACACGCTCATAAGCACCTGAACGGTACGAATCGGTACTGTATGCCATAGTCCTCCGTCCTCCCACCCCCTCCCTGCACTTTATATGAAGCACCTGGAATAAAAGCTGCTGTTTGCATCATGTACTGGTAAGTGCCGTTTCTTTCCTTAGACATTACAATCTTTATTATTACAACACTAGTGTGCCAGCTTACCCGATTCACTAACCAACCACTCCAGGATTAAGGGCACCCCTTAGTCTGTCGTGGTGCCTGGTCATTCTGATAGAATACCATATGGTTATGTAGCCGTATTCAGTGTGAAAACATATCTGACTGAGAATGAACATATGTCTGCTTCAGAAACAGTCTAGTGGGGACATCTTGGGTAAGGTTTATGAATGGTTTCTCCACTAGATTTTTCTTATAAAGTATGTTTGAAGGTTTATTAAAATCAATTGCTCTACCCCATTATTATTTAATAAACATTTAAATGGTGGTTACGCTTTAAAAATTGTATGGTTTATTCACGCTCAACATTCTATGTGTTATTGCAAAATTGTTCCAGAATGCAATGATCACTGGAAATTTTCTGCAAAGTCTATAAGATTGTTGTGAAAATTCTAAATTGACAAATTATTTACATTAGTAACAAAAATTATGATATAATTGTCCATATGGTAGTAAATAATGAAAGTCATAGCTAAATTTTGCTTTTAACAAATTAATGTAAATTACTTTGGTATAGCTTTAAGATTTTATATAGATGAACAAAAAAATAAATAATAATAAAAGTTCATTGTTATGATTTACTTAAAGGGATCCGGTCACCTCCAAAAAGCCACCTAAGTTACAAAATCATGTCCCTGCAGCATCCTATCACCATTCTCACACTCCTTTTGTCTCCTAAAAGCATCCTGTCAAAGTACATAAAATCTATTTTATACTCACTCATTAGGCATTATAATTAGTAGGGGCTATATTCTTTAGCCCTCAGGGCATGTTTGCTGGTGCCCTGTTCGTCAGAAGATCACGCCCATTGGGCATGATCTTTTATTCATTTTCTAGGCACGCCCTTCCTGCTCTCCATGATGCTGGCCGGGCATAAACGACGCGAATCGCATCATTTCCGGGCTCAGGTGACGTCAGTACACCCACGCCGCTTTTTCGGCTTCAAGCACTGCATGCGCAATAGCCACTGACCTCCTAGGGTTGTGCACCCCTGCCCAACACCATCTGATTGCTCTGGCCTCGCTGCTGCCGCTCTGTGCAGCTCTTCATGGATCTGGGCACATGATCGCGGACGGTGTGGCTGGTATTACGTCACCTCAGGTCCTTCGCTTGCTTCTCCGTCCGTCACATACAATAGGCCTGACAGGCACATCTCTTTTACTTGGCGGGAGTTTTGAAATGTTTGTATTTCAGAGTTATTAGTTTTATGTTAAGTAAATGTTTTTATTTTGCACCTGATTATGTGTAGTCTCTTTTACTACATCCCTATGAAGGTCACTGATCACTTTTAGAGCACTGAAATTGCAAACATTAGATATTATAGGTATTTTTCTAGCCTGCGCCTGACAGTCACATTGTATGTGAACTCGTTAGAACCGATACTGTATGTGACGGAGGGTTAAGATAGGCCCAGAGCAGCTCCTATTACATACCCTCGAACGGGACGTGGATATGGAGAAACAACAAAGCAGCTTGCTACCTTCATCAGGTGGTAGCTGGTGAACATGGTACCACCTGACGAAGGTAGCAAGCCGCTACCAAAACACGATGTGTAGCACAAGAAATCAATAAAGGTTGGACATCTTATAATCATTAATATTGTCCTGACTCTTCCCCTGGCCTTAGCACTCCTATAGATCACTTTGTTCTTTCTCCATAGTTTAATATCATCTCAGAATAATACAGAATCCCCATAAAATACTTGTTATACTTCCAGTTGTATGTATAGGGAAGTTTTGCTAAACAAGATGTGTGCCAAATGAATTGCTTAAACTTTGTATTAAAGTGAACCTGAAATGAGAATTGAATCAAGAATGGTGGATCAGCGCTCGAAAAAGCAAGTGTTTTTTTAAAGTTCTAAAACATTTAGTAAATACATATTAAACAATTTTAGTGTGCAGATGACCAGAACTAAACATTAGTTAACATAGACGCTCCTACGCTTTTCGACATAGAGCCTTACTCATGGCTCATGAAATGAGAATTAGGCTGCTCAAATTATGGGCAGCATTAATTTAACATTGGCCGCCTTATGTACCAAGGCATGCTTGATTTTGAATTACTGCAACATTTCAGAGAAAAATACTTTGGAAACTAAACCAGGGACTATGCGTTATGTGTTTTGGATGACTACTAATCAGGTCCCATGTGGCCTCCAGTTGTATTGTTTCATTAGATTGACATTTCTCTCCCTATATACTGTATGTGTAAAGGAAGAGGCCTGTCAGACTAGGATATCAGAGCAAGGATAAGAAGCCAGGTTCTCCCTCTTAATAGTCATCTAAGACATATTTTACTGATAGCTTTCCATACTTTTTTTGATGGAATGAATGTATGATTTCCGAGTAAATCACACCTGGTTGCAGATATGTTCTGGTTCAGGCAGAATGAAACTTGTGTCAGGTTTAGGGATGGGAAAAAAATCCCTTTTATCGCTGGGTTTGTGCTTGGTGTATGTCTGCTAAAGAAAGCCAAGAGTTATTAATCAGCGTCATTATATTTACCGGGTTCGCAGTATTTGTTCCCGGTGTGCGGCGGCGCGGCATTACTTCTGGGCTTCTGGGGGAATGGTCATGTTACTGGCTCCAACAGCCAATCACATATGGCCAGAAAATAAGGGGTGGCCCGGAAATGACGTATCGCACATCACACCAGGCAGAAGGAATGTGGAAGCGGTAAGTATAACAGTGGTATATTAACACTTTCCTTCCTTTAGCAGAGAAACCTAGCAAACAAACCCAGGGAAAAAAGGGATGTTCGCCCATCCCTAGTCAGGTTCCCTTCAAATTATAAATGCTGCATGCCTTTAACACTATGGGGAATTTAGGAGCTGACTTAGGTTCCTATTGTGCCTCTGGTGCGTTCAAATAAAGATGTGGTATTAGATTAGCGCTACAACCACTCCAGGCGATCATTCTGTATAAATTACCTTAAAGCTTTATTCAATCGATGTAGAATGCCCAGTCTCCACTGTGGAGACTGGGCATTCTACATCGATTGAATAAAGCTTTAAGGTAATTTATACAGAACGATCGCCTGGAGTGGTTTGTAGCGCTAATCTAATACCACATCTTTATTTGAACGCACACGTATCCTCCCATTGGGAAGCGTGGTATTCAGCAGCTGGGCACCCAGGACGCATCAGACGTCAATCACCACTTCTTTGGAACAAGCACGAGAATCAGCAGCGTGTGCATATTGGAAATCACGCTCATCCCTGCTTGCAGCACACCGGCTGATGTGGAAACCCTTTGGGGTAACAAATCAGTGCATAAACTAGTTGTGCGGTCAGCACAACTAGAGAAGGTGAGCCCTAGATATATTTAACCGCTCCCATGCCATAAACATCAGCAGTTTGGCGCAACATTGTTTTTGTTTCTTATATTGTGCCTCTGGTGACAGTTGTGGTAAGTGTATTAATGTTTTTCTATTGCAAAAACTGTTACTGTTACTTTCATGTGAACAAAAACAGCATGGAATCCTAGCTAATGCTCTTATATTATATAATGAAACTGCAAGTGCATTAGCACCTCTAGTGGCAGATATTTCTAATTCATAGAGACGAGTAAAACATTCAAGATGGTCATTGTCAAACATCAAACAGGCCCTGATATATGCTGGTGTGGGAGGGGGAACCTTGCGTGCCCTGAAGGATTTTAATCCATGACAATGGACATGTTACTAAAGGTAATCCTTGAGATTGTGGTCCCATATCTTTTAAGGTCATTGATCAGGTTCTCTCCATGTAGTTCTGCTGGGCTTATTCAGGACTTTCTTTGAATAATCGTTACCCCAAGAGGCAAAATCTTGCATGGGTCACCAAAATTCCCAGTGTTGAGCAAACCTGTTAAGGTACCTTCACACGCAGAAATTTTGCTAGCAATTTCACTGTCAATTTGCTGGTTGCAGTGAAATCATGGACAAATTGCTCCATTTTGTGACTGTGTACAAATGGAACAATGTGTCCATGATTTCACTGCAACCAGCAAATTGCCAGTGTAATTGCTAGCAATATTTCAGTGTGTAACGGTACCATTAGGGTTTGGAGTGCGAGTGCTATACATTTGCAAAGCACTGGAGTGAGCATAGCTGTGGTCAGGTACAGTTGGTACTTGGCACAGTGTAATCCATCTGCAGTGTTTTATTGGCTTGCGCTGAGCTTAAAAGCACAATTTTTGTGTATATTGTGTGTCCATAATTAATGTAAATTAAAAAACACTGCTTAACCCCAGAAGTGTTATACTTATGGCTGGCTGTATGTGGGTGGAGAGCTGAACCGCCAATCAGTGACTTCCATTTTTTGTTTGAGTCAAGTTCGGGGTCGCAAACTGTTTGCCAAAATGTTTGGTTGGAATGCCTAAACCCGAACTTCAAAAGGATTGCTCATCACTAATGTTTAAAGCATCACTCCAGCATTTAATTTTATTTCCCCACTGGAGTGTTTGCTTTAAATGTAAGTCTCCTGCCCACTATCTTATAATCGCAGCTATCTTTATCTGCTTCCAGCAATACCCCGTTTGGCCACTGGAAATTTGTGAATTACCGACAGCTGCAGGAGAACACAAATGAATATAATTCTATGAGAGCCTTGTTCTGGCTCTCATATTCTAGCATTGAGTGCTTGTGATGTAATTTCTTCCTGGCACAAAATGGAGCTGCAGGACCATAGCAGCACCAAAAATTGATGAAAATGCTACAAGGTAAGTAATATACAGGGAACTGAGGACTTATATTTAAAGAATCACTTCAGCACCAGTGGCAGACCATGTCACTGTTATGGGGCCAGTGTGTCAAGAAGCCTGTGCCAGTGCAGATCCACCCATGAGCTCTTCTGTATGCTCCCCACCCGTCATTGAGAGCAATGAGGAGAGATAGAGGACGGAGCTCTCCCTCTCTTCTCATTCTCTTGCTGAAGGTGCTCTGATTCTCAGTATAGCAGGGGATGATGTCACTTCTATGCGTCACTCTACTGAGAATAAGCAGGGCCACAATGCGGCGGGGCAGAGCAGAGAAGAGCGGCAGGGATCAATGAAAGTTATTTATTTAACATGTATTTAATTAGTGAGTATATGGTGGCTGGAGGGAGGTTTATAGAGTATATAGTATTATATTTGAAAGATAATAGATGCCACAATATGCTATATTGAGGAAAGTAGAGGCCACCGTGTGATACATGGAGGATAACAGAGACCACAATATGCTATATGAAGGGTAATAGAGGTGACAGTATGCTATATGGAGGATTATAAAGGCCACAGTATACTATATTCAGGATTATAGAGACAAAAATATGTTATATGGAGGTCAATAGATTCCACAGTATGCTATATGGAGGATATTAGAGGCCAAAGTATGGTATATGCAGGAATATAGAGGACACAATATGCTATATGCAGGATTATAGGGACCACATTATACTATGTGGAGGATAATAATGGCTGCATTATGTTATATGCAGGATTAAGGGAACCGCATTATGCTATTTGATGGATTACAGAGGCTGCATTATTACATATGAAGGATGATAGAGCCTGCATTATGCTATACAGAGGATTAAAGAGGCGGATATTATGTTATATGGAGGATTACAGAGGCGGCAATATGCTATATGGAATATTATAGAAGCTGCAATATGCTATATGGAGGAATATAGATACTATATTATGCCATTTGGAGGAATATAGAGGCTACAGTATGTTATCTGGAGGATAATAAAGACCACAGTATGTTATATGGAGGATAATAAAGGCCACAGTATGCTATATACAGGATATTAGAGGCTCCATTATTTTTATGGAGGATAATAGAGGCCACAGTATGCTATATGGAGGATAATAGAGGCCACAGTATGCTATATGGAGGATAATAGAGGCCATAGTATGCTGTGTAGAGGAATGTAGATATTACATTATACTATATGGAGGTTAATAGAGGCTATAATATGATATATGGAGCATAATGGAGGCTAAGTATGCTATATGGAGGATAATAGAAGCCACAGTTTGCTATATGGAGGATAAAAGAGGCTACAGTATGCTATATGCAGGATTATATGGACCACATTATGCTATGTGTAGGATAATAGAGACTGCATTATGCTATATGCAGGATTAAGAGGACCACATTATGCTATATGATGGATTTCAGAGGCTGCATTAATAGTTATGGAGGAATACAGAGCCTGCATTATGCTATACGAAGGATCGAAGAGGCGGATATTATGCTATATGAAGGATTATAGAGGCTGCATTATGCTATATGGAGGATTATAGAGGCTACAGTATGCTATATGAATTATTATAGAAGCTGCAATATGCTATATGGAGGAATATAGATACTATGTTATGCCATTTGGAGGATTATAGAGGCTACAATATGTTATCTGGAGGATAATAAAGACCACAGTATGTTATATGGAGGATAATAGAGGCCACAGTATGCTATATACAAGATTATAGAGGCCCCATTATTTTTATAGAGGATAATAGAGGCCACAGTATTCTATATGGAGGATAATAGAGGCCACAGTATGCTATATAAAGGATTATAGACATTACATTATTCTATGTGGAGGATAATAGAGGCTACAGTATGCTATATGGAGCATAATGGAGGTTAAGTATGCTATATGGAGTATAATAGAAGCCACAGTTTGCTATATGGAGGATAAAAGATGCCACAGTATACTATATACAGGATTATAGAGTCCACAGTATGCAACATGCAGGATTATAGAGACCACATTATGCTATTGTCACGCTTGGACAAGGGAATGTCTGACTACCGTGCGTGACTTTGAGCACAGACCTACAATGTCCGGCAAACAACGGAAAACAACAGACAGGGAGACACCAAAGGGATAAATACAAAGGATGGCCCTGCTCATAGGGAGTGGGGGAGAGGTGACCTCCTGCACTCACCTGCATCTGTGCCCTGATCTCCCTACTGTCCCTATACAAGTTCTTTCAACTCTTTGCTGAGCAGGATACCCAGGCCTTCCACTGGCCCTGATGTTAGCCCTCAATAGGGAATGGCTGGCGGGAGCGCTAGTCCTATCCACTACAATAAAAGAGACAAGAGGGAAGGGGAGACAGACAGGGAACAACAAGGCAGCAACTACTTCTTCAGACAGCAGATGGCTTGGCAACAAGGGGTTCTCCAGAGAGCTCCCTTCACCTCAGGAACTTTGGCCTGAATTAATTCAATCACCAGCAGAGCATGCTGGACTATGGGATATACAAAGGGGAAGGAGTAATTACAGAATGGCCACACCTGGACAAGACCTAACTAGTTTGCTGGCAGCAGACTGACATTAACTCCACAAGTGCCAAAGGAAAAAAGCATGTTTAATATGAAGTCTCAATATAGACATGAGACAGAGGACCCAAACCTGTCACAAGTCCCCCAGGTAAGAGAGACCATCATGACAGCTATATGGAGGATTATAGAGTCTGCATCATGCTATATGCAGCATTATAGAGATCACATTATGCTATATGGAGGATAATAGAGGCCACAGTGTGCTCTATGGAGGATTATAGAGACCACATTATGCTATATTGATGATTATAGAGGCTGCATTATGCTATATTCAGGATAATAGGAAGCACATTATGCTACAGGAAGGATTATAGAGGCTGCATTATGGTATATGGAAGATTATAGAGGCTACATTATGCTACATGGAGGATTAAAGAGGCTGCATTATACTATATGGAGGATTATAAACAGAATCATAGAGACCACATTATGCTATATGCATGATTTTAGATGTTACATTATGCTTTATGGAGTATTATAGGAACTACATCATGTTTTGTGAAGGATTATAGAGAGACCACATTATATTATGCAAATTACTATAGAGGCTGCATTATGCTTTATGGAGGATTAGAGAGACAACATTGTGACATATGGAAAATAATGGAAGCTGCATTATGCTATATGGAGATTTAGAGACGATACAGTACATTATATGATAGAGTTATAGAGACCACATTATACTACATGGAGAACTATAGAGGCAACATTATCCTATATGGAGGATTATAGGGGCTATATTATGCTATATACAGGAATATAGAGACCACAATATATTATTCAAAGGACTATAGAAGCTGCTTTATGTTATATGGAGGATTAAAGAAGCTACATTATGCTATTTGGAGGATTAAAGAGGCTGCATTAGGCTATATGGAGGATTATAGGAGCTGCATTATTCTATATAGAGGATTCTAAAGGTTGTGTTTTACTATATGGATGAAAATAGAGACTACATTGGGCTATATGGCGGATTATAGAGGCTACATTATGCAGGATTATAGAGGCCACAATATATTATACAAAGGACTATAGAGGCTGCATTATGCAATTAAGAGGATTACATTATGGTATATGGAAAATTATATAGGCTGCAATTTGCTATATAAAGGTTTATAGAGGCTACAGTATACTATATGGAGGATTATAGAGCCTATATTATACTACTAGCTGTGAGCCCGATGCAAATGCATCGGGATTCTAGAACGTGCATTAATTTGATTATAGTAGTTATAGCTGTTAGCCTGATACAAATGCATCGGGTGTCTAGAATATGTTTATTGTTTTTTTAAAGATTTTTAAATAATAATCGCATCATCAATAGCAATAATATTAGCAATAGCATTATTATTAGCAGTAATAGCAGTATTAATAGCATTATTAGCAGTATTATGAGCATTAATAACAGTATTAATAGCATTAATAGCAGTATTAATAGCATTAAGAGCAGTATTAATAGGAGTAATAGCATTATGAATAGCATTAATAGCATTAGTATGTGCATTAATAGCATTAATAATAGCATTAATAGCATAAATGATAGCATTAATAGCATAAATAATAGCATTAATAGCATTAGTATTAGCATTAATAGCATTAATAATAGCATTAATAGCAATATTATTTGCATTAATAGCATTATTATTACCATTAATAGCATAATTATTAGCATTAACAGCATTATTATTAGCATTAATAGCATTATTAATAGCAATAATAGTACTAATAATAGTATTATTATTAGTATTAATAGCATTATTACCATAAATAGCATTAATAATAGCGTTAATAGCATTATTATAAGGAGTAATAGCATTATTAGCATTAATAACATTATTAATAGCATTAATAGAATTAAAAATAGCATTAATAGCATTATTAATAGCATTAATAGCATGATTATTAGCCTTAATAGCATTAATAGCATTAATATTAGCATTAATAGCATTAATAACAATATTAATAACATTAATAGCATTATTAATAGCATTAATAGCATAAATAATAGAATTAATAGCATAAATAATCGCATTAATAGCATTAGTATTAGCATAAAGAGCATTAATAGCAATATTATTAGCATTAATAGCATTTTGAATAGCATAAATAGCATGATTATTAGCCTTAATAGCATTATTAATAGCATTAATAGGATTATTATTAGCATTATTAGCATTAATATTAGCATTAATAGCATAATTATTAGCATTAATAGCATTATTATTAGCAGTAATAGCATTATTATTAGCATTAATAGCATTGTTAATAGCATTAATAGCATTAATAATAGAATTAATAGCATTAATATTAGCATTAATAACATTAATAGCATTATTAATAGCATGAATAGCATGATTATTAGCCTTAATAGCATTAATAATAGCATTATTAGCATTATTATTAGCATTAATATTACCATTAATAGCATAATTATTAGCATTAATAGCATTATTATTAGCACTAATAGCATTATTAATAGCAGTATTAGCATTAATAATAGCATTAATAGCATTATTAATAGCATTAACCCCTTAACGACACAGGACGTTGCACAACGTCCTGGCAGATTTGAGCTGCTGCAGCTCCTGTGAGTGGCGTCGCTCAGGTGTCACAGATGCTGCTGCTCTGTGACAACCTGCAGATGACCCCACAGGGGGTGGATTAACCCCCCCGTGCCCAGGACCCCTCCGATCGGCAGTTTAAAAGTGAAACTGCCGATCGGAGGGAATCATAGGGATTCACCCCTCCAGATCTGATTGAAGCTCTCCAATCAGATCTGGAGGGGCGGATCGGCAAGTGCCCACCCCTCCACAGCCCCCTCCAGCACCAGGACCTACAGGGGCCCCCCAGAACCGCCCGCCCCCCCCTCTATTGTTATGTATATGCCGGCGGGCTGCAGCCGCAGCTGCGCCCGCCGACCACAGTGCCTGGTCCCCTACTACGGCTTCCCCCTAGGCAGCCCCCCCTAGGCAGCCCCCCTCCAGGCAGCCCCCACCCCTCACCTCCTGCGGCGGGCTGCACACATCGGTGCACCCGCCGCTGCGTCCGGCTGTGCAGCTCCTCTGCCGGCCGGTCGGTGGCCCCGCCTCCTCTCCCCGCCTCCTCTCCCGGCCTCCTCCTGCTGATCGGTCTATCGAGAGGGAGGTAAGTATGTATGTTTGTATGTATGTATGTATGTATTTATGCATGTATCTATGTATGTATGAATGAATTGATGGATGGATGGATGATGGATGGATGGATGGATGGATGGGTGAATGGATAGATGGATGGGGGGTGCATGCGTGTGCGTGCGTGGACGTGAGCGTACATGAGCGTGCGTGGACGTGTGCATAGATGGATGTGTGCGTGGATGTGCGTGGATGTCAGCATGCGTGCGTGGATGTCAGAATGCGTGAATGTCAGCATGCGTGCGTGGATGTGTGCTTGCGTGGATGTGTGTGCGCGGATGTGTGTGTGGATGCGCGTGGATGTGGATGTGCGTGCGTGGATGTGCGTGGATGTGTGCGTGCATGGATGTGCGTGCGTGGATGTGTGTGTGGATGTGCGTGGATGTGGATGTGCGTGCGTGCGTGGATGTCCGCGTGCATGCGTGGATGTGGATGTGCATGCGTGGATGTGCGTGCGTGGTTGTGTGCGTGCGTGGATGATGGGTGCATAGGTGGATGGATGGGTGCAACAAGGGATCAAGTGTCCTCTTGTTGTAGTCTCTGGGATCATAGTCATGGTGCACTGTATGACAGATCATTGTCATACAGTGCACCATAACTCTGACCCCAGAGGCTGTAGGAAGAGGACACTTGATCCCTTGCTGCAGGCTCTGGATTGAGCACAGGCGATCGAGTGTCGTGGGACCTTCGTTGTGGACTACGTCGGAGGCGATCGAGCGTCGTGGGACCTTCGTTGTGGACTACGTCGGATCTTTATAATAAAGATGGAGTCCGAATTTTGTTTGTGTTTTTTTTTTTCAAATAAAAAGATTTTTCTCTGTGTGTATTTTCTGACTATTTACCAGAGATTCCTAATGGCGGGTCTAACGTTGGCCCTATATTATGAATCTCGGGCTTAGTGCCAGCTGCCAATAAAAAGCTGGCATTAACCCCTTTATTACCCAGTTTGCCACCGGCACCAGGGCAACTGGAAGAGTCTGGGTACAGCGCTAGAAAATGGCGCTTCAATGAATGCGCCATTTTCTGGAGCGGCTGCGGGCTGCAATTCGCAGCCTGGGGGGCCCAGAACGCTTGGGCCTCTCCATGCTGCGGATTCCAGCCCCCAGCTGCCTAGTTGTACCTGGCTGGACCAAAAATATGGCGGAGCCCCACGTAATTTTTTTTTCTAGAATTAGTTCTAGAAAAAAAAAAAAGGGCTTTGCTGTATTTTTGGAAGCCAGCCAGGTACAACGAGGCAGCTGGGGGTTGGTGGCAATCCGTAGCTCCCAAGTTGTACCTGGCTGGACCAAAAATGTGGTGGAGCCCCACGCCATTTTTTTTCTCGAATTTAGTCCTAGAAAAAAAATAAAAATGGGCTTCGCTGAATTTTTGGTTGCCAGCCAGGTACAATGAGGCAGCTGGGGGTTGCTGGCAGTCCGTAGCTGCCAAGTTGTACCTGGCTGGACCAAAAATATGGCGGAGCCTCACGCCATTTTTTTTCTAGAATTAGTCCTAGAAAAAAAATAAAAATGGGCTTCGCTATATTTAGATGCATAGTGGAACACTTTGAACCCCAGGTGCTTCACAAATTGATCCGAAAAAAGAAAATTTGTGTGAAAAAAAGTACTTTTTCCTTATTACGGATCAATTTGTGAAGCACGTGGGGGTTGAAAGTGCTCACTATGCATCTAGATGCATTCCTTGGGGGGTCTAGTTTTCAAAATGGGGTCACTTGTGGGGGAGCTCCAATGTTTAGGCACACATTGGCTCTCCATATGCGACATGGTGTCCGCTAATAATTCCAATTGTTAGCGGACACCATGTCGCGTATGGTGAGCCCCTGTGTGCCTAAACATTGGAGCTCCCCCACAAGTGACCCCATTTTGGAAACTAGACCCCGCACGGAACATATCTAGATGCATAGTGAGCACTTTGAACCCCCAGGTGCTTCACAAATTGATCCGTAAAAATTAAAAAAGAAAATTTGTGTGAAAAGAAAAGCACTTTTTCCTTCTTACGGATCAATTTGTGAAGCCCATGGGGGTTCAAAGTGCTCACTATGCATCTAGATGCATTCCTTGGGGGTCTAGTTTCCAAAATGAGGTCAATTGTGGGGGAGCTCCAATGTTTAGGCACACATGGGCTCTCCATATGCGACATGGTGTCTGCTAATAATTCCAATTGTTAGCGGACACCATGTCGCGTATGGAGAGCCCCTGTGTGCCTAAACATTGGAGCTCCCCCACAAGTGACCCCATTTTGGAAACTAGACCCCCAAGGAACATATCTAGATGCATAGTGAGCACTTTGAACCCCCAGGTGCTTCACAAATTGATCCGTAAAAATTAAAAAAGAAAATTTGTGGAAAAAGAAAAGTACTTTTTCCTTCTTACGGATCAATTTGTGAAGCTCATGGGGGTTCAAAGTGCTCACTATGCATTTAGATGCATTTCTTGGGGGGTCTAGTTTCCAAAATGAGGTCAATTGTGGGGGAGCTCCAATGTTTAGGCACACATGGGCTCTCCATATGCGACATGGTGTCCGCTAATAATTCCAATTGTTAGCGGACACCATGTCGCGTATGGAGAGCCCCTGTGTGCCTAAACATTGGCGCTCCCCCACAAGTGACCCCATTTTGGAAACTAGAGCCCCAGGGAACATATCTAGATGGGTTGTGAACATTTTGAACCCCCAAGTGCTTCACAAATTCATCTGTAAAATTGAATAAGTACTTTTTTTTCCACAAAAAATTTCTATTTTCATTTCTACAGATTATGTTGTAAAGCACCGGGGTGTTCAAAATGCTCACCACCCATCTAGATAAGTTCCCTGGGGGGTCTAGTTTCCAAAATGGGGTCATTTGTGGGGGAGCTCCAATGTTTAGGCACACAGGGGCTCTCCAAACGCAACATGGTGTCCGCTAACAATTTGACTGAAAAATCAGCTCAAATTGTTAGCGGACACCATGTCGCGTTTGGAGAGCCCCTGTGTGCCTATACATTGGAGCTCCCCAACAAGTGACCCCATTTTGGAAACTAGAGCCCCCAGGGAACATATCTAGATGGGTGGTGAGCATTTTGAACCCCCAAGTGCTTCACAAATTCATCTGTAAAATTGAATAAGTACTTTTTTTTCCACAAAAAATTTCTATTTTCATTTCTACAGATTATGTTGTAAAGCACCGGGGTGTTCAAAATGCTCACCACCCATCTAGATAAGTTCCCTGGGGGGTCTAGTTTCCAAAATGGGGTCATTTGTGGGGGAGCTCCAATGTTTAGGCACACAGGGGCTCTCCAAACGCAACATGGTGTCCGCTAACAATTTGACTGAAAAATCAGCTCAAATTGTTAGTGGACACCATGTCGCGTTTGGAGAGCCCCTGTGTGCCTATACATTGGAGCTCCCCCACAAGTGACCCCATTTTGGAAACTAGACCCCCTGGGAACATATCTAGATGGCTGTTGAGCATTTTGAACCCCCAGGTGCTTCATAAATTAATCCGTAAAAATTAAAAAGTACTTTTTTTTCCATAAAAATTTTCTTTTTTCATTTTTACAGATTAATTTGTGAAGCACTGGGGTGTTCAAAATGCTCACCACCCATCTAGATATGTTCCCTGGGGTGTCTAGTTTCCAAAATGGGGTCACTTGTGGGGGAGCTCCAATGTTTAGGCACACAGGGGCTCTCCAAACGCAACATGGTGTCCGCTAACAATTTGACTGAAAAATCAGCTCAAATTTTTAGCGACACCATGTTGCATTTGGAGAGCCCCTGTGTGCCTACACATTGGAGCTCCCCCACAAGTGACCCCATTTTAGAAACTAGTCCCCCCAGGGAACATATCTAGATGGGTGGTGAGCTTATTGAACCCCCACGTGCTTCACAAATTCATCCGTAAAAATGAAAAAGTACTTTTTTTTCCACACAAATTTTCTTTTAGCCTAAATTTTTTCATTTTCACATGGGGAACAGGATAAAATGGATCCTAAAATTTGTTGGGCAATTTCTCCTGAGTACAGCGATACCTCATATGTGGTCATAAACCACTGTTTGGGCGCACGGCAGGGCTCAGAAGGGAAGGAGCGCCATTTGACTTTTTGAATGGAAAATTAGCTCCAAAAGTCAAATGGCGCTCCTTCCCTTCTGAGCCCTGCCGTGCGCCCAAACAGTGGTTTATGACCACATATGAGGTATCGCTGTACTCAGGAGAAATTGCCCAACAATTTTTAGGATCCATTTTATCCTGTTGCCCATGTGAAAATGAAAGAATTGAGTCTAAAAGAACATTTTTATTAGAAAAATTAAAATGACCATTTTTTCCTTCCACTTTGCTTTAGTTCCCGTGAAGCACCTGAAGAGTTAATAATCTTCTTGAATGTAGTTTTTAGTAGCTTGAGGGGTGCAGTTTTTGGAATGGTGTCACTTTTGGGTGTTTTCTGTCATGTACACCCCTCAAAGGGACTTCAAAAAAATGACAAATTGCTTATGAACTTTGAACCCTTATAACGTCCGAACAAAAATTTTTTTTTTTTTTCAAAATTGTGCTGATGTAAAGTAGACAAGTGGGAAATGTTATTTATTAACTATATTGTGTCACATACCTCTCTGGTTTAGCAGAATAAAAATTCATAATTTGAAAATTGCAAAATTTTCAAAATTTTTGCCATATTTTTGATTTTTTCACAAATAATCGCAAAAATTATCGACCTAAATTTAATACTAACATGAAGCCCAATATGTCACGAAAAAACAATCTCAGAATCGCTAGGATCCGTTGAAGCGTTCCAGAGATATTACCTCATTAAGGGACACTGGTCAGAATTGACAAAAATGGCCTGGTCATTAAGGTCAAAATAGGCCCGGGAGTGAAGGGGTTAATAGCATGATTATTAGCCTTAATAGTATTAATAATATCATTAATAGCATTATTATTAGCATTATTAGCATTAATATTAGCATTAATAGCATAATTAGTAGCATTTATAGAATTATTATTAGCAGTAATAGCATTAATAGCATTAATATTACCATTAATTGCATTAATATTAGCATTAATAGCATAATTAATAGCATTAATAGCATTATTAATAGCAATAATAGCATCGGGTGTCTAGAATATTTAAAAAAATTTTTTAAGATTTTCGCGGCCGCACTTGCCGCAAGTGCAAAAACCGCACTTGCCGCACCTGCCGCAAGTCCCCCTATACTTTCTATGGGGATTACCGCAACCGCGCCGCAAGTGTAACCGCATCTGCCGCGTTTGCGGCATAACCGTTACACTTGCGGCACGGTTGCGGTAATCCCCATAGAAAGTATAGGGGGACTTGCGGCAGGTGCGGCGGCTCAGGCAGCGACTCGCAATGGCCTCGCGGCCATTGCTCGCGCTACATGAGCGGTAAATCGCTAACTTGGCCAGCAATCCCCATAGAAAGTATAGGGGGACTTGCGGCAGGTGCGGCGGCTCAGGCAGCGACTCGCAATGGCCTCGCGGCCATTGCTCGCGCTACATGAGCGGTAAATCGCTAACTTGGCCAGCGACTCGCAATGGCCTCGCGGCCATTGCTCGCGCTACATGAGCGGTAAATCGCTAACTTTGTGGCCGAGCCTCTGGTTCGATTTTCGGCCAGCGACTCGCAATGGCCGCTTTGCGGCCATTGCTCGCACGTGATGACGTCACAGAGTGACAAAGCCACGGTCTTTTTCGGGGTCCGACACGGAAGTGCCTACGGCAATTATATAGTAGATATGAAGGACTCTAAAGGCTGCGTTATATTATATGGAGATTGCCTTGTGTCTATGTCAATAAAGATTGGATTCTTTGATACAAAAAAAGATAAAAAAAGATGTCAAATCCTGCTCCACCCTCTACACTTTGGTTGGTTTCACACTGCAGGATTTTCCCTGATCAGTGTCCATCCAGTTTGTGCGCCAAAACCAGGAGAGGAACTTGCAGAGAAAATATATCATTGACACCTGTTCTTAGTTTTGGAGACACTCCTGGTTTTGGCACACAAACTGGATGGACACTGGTCAGGGAAAATCCTGCAGTGTGAAACCAGTTTATCACTTCCTGCAGAAATTAATGCAAATTTGAATCAAAATAGACAACACACATGCATGGTGCGAACTCTACTGCATAACTGAGGCATATTTTGACTTAAAATGGCTGGCTTCACACTGCGGTCAGGTCAGGTCAGATCAGGTCAGGTTTTGCGTGCCAAAACCAGGAGTGACTCCAAAACCCAGAACAGGTGTCAATCTTTCAATTATACTTTTTCTCTGCAAGTTCCTCTCCTGGTTTTGAAACACAAAACCTGACCTGACCTGACCTGACCTGACCGCAGTGTGAAGCCAGCCTACGAGGGTGTATGAGTGAAAAACGCAGTAAAATCTGCAGCAAAAATTGACATGCTGCTAATTTTTCCGCACTCAAATACGTATCTTCTCCGCAGCAGAAAAAAACGCACCATGAAGACATGACTTCACAAATCCCATAGACATGGCTGGGAAAACATGCTGTTGCAAACTTAGCGTGGATCTGCTACGGATCTGCACCAAATACGCAATGAAATACACATTGTGCGAATGAGATCTTAGGGTATGTGCGCACTGGCCGGGTTATGGCCGTTTTATCAGCGGAAACCGCCGGTCGGTTTTCATTAGTTTTATGTAAATTTATGTTAATCCAAACCGGCGTTTGGATTAACATTAAAACCAATGAAAACCGACGCCCGCTGTGCACACACCGGCGGTTTACACAGGCTCATCTGTTGCTAAAACCGCAGGTTTCCCAGCGGGTTAGCAATGAATGAGCATGTTCTATAAACCGCCGGTTCTTCAGCGGCTGCAAGCAGAATCATGTGCTGCTTCCAGCCGCTGCAGAACCGCCGGCGAGAACACGCTGTGCAACCGGCCGGCTCCCGCCCGTCACCCGCCCGTCACCCCCGCACATACCCGCCAGGAAGCCGGTGGACGGCTCCGGAGCTTCCTGGCGGGTCCTCCCAGCCGCCGCCGCCACTAACCCGCCCCCGTGTGCACATACCCTTAGGCTGCCTTCAGACTTGCAGATGCATCTGCAGCGTTTTGCAGATGCATCTGCAAGCATCTGCATGCAGACCGCGGCCCCTATGTTTATAATGGAGCGCACGGCGGTCTGCAGATGCTTGCAGACCGCCGTGCGCTCTCATTGCCCGCCATTAGTGATCTGTGCGCATGCGGATGCCTGCGCACAAATCACACACTCTCGCCCGCACCCGGGACACGAGATGTTGCGTCCCGGGTGCGGGCGAGAGTGTGTGATTTGTGCGCAGGCATCCGCATGCACACAGATCACTAATGGCGGGCAATGAGAGCGCACGGCGGTCTGCAAGCATCTGCAGACCGCCGTACGCTCCATTATAAACATAGGGGCCGCGGTCTGCATGCAGATGCTTGCAGATGCATCTGCAAAACGCTGCAGATGCATCTGCAAGTCTGAAGGCAGCCTAATTAGTGATGTGGTGAGGATATTGATACCACAGATGTGTCACAGAATTTTATACCCTTCTGTGGTGAAGTAATAATAATTGCATTTTTATCACTAAAATACTTTTTTAGCCCAGATTTTTTTATTTGCAGAAGGAAAATGGCTAAAAAATGCCCCAAAACTTGATACACATTTTTTGATGAATGAGGCAATACCCCATGTAAGGCTGTACAGAACTGTTTGGCTACATGACAAGGCTTGGGAAGGAAGGTTTTCTATTTGAGCTTTGTGATGCAGATTTGTTTAGAATAGTTTGAGAACTTTATTTGCAGAGCTCCTGATGTGCATAAAGAGTAACCAAAACCTCATGAAATCTTCTGTTTAGAATGTGCACCTCCCTGGGGGTGTAGTGTCTATTTTTATGCTATGAACATTTTCCAGAAACAAACACGCAGTAGAAGTCGCAGAGTTGCAAATATGCCATTGTAGTGCCCAGTACATTGTAGTGCTCATACATTTTGTCCAGCTCATGTTTTTGGTGCCAGGCACCTGTAAAATGAGCAGGCTCTCCTCGCTATGTTAATGTATAAAATGTCGATGCTAACTGCGGTTTAAGTACATTGTGGGGCTCAGAATGAAGAAGGGAATTTTGGTTTTAGGGGCACAGATTTTGCTAGATTTCTTTTGGTGGGAGTCATGTCAATTCTCCAGAGCCACCAGTGCCTTGGACACCCACTAAATTTCTGTTTTCATACAGACCAAAGTGTGGACTTGATTTTTTTAGGCTGAGTTGAAGCTTTAAATGGTGTCATTTCTGGAGAGAGAACTTTTTTGGATAATTAACATTTATCCGGTGCTCAATGCTGAGCACATACATTGGGGGTTTTCATCTAAATATCTGAAATGTATGATTCGGATGAAACCCCCAACCAATCCCTTTACTTATGAGGATACAGTAGTATGTTTGGACTCTGGTTAATGGTGTCTGGCTTTACAGAGGTACACAAACCACAAATAGGGATGAGCGAGTACCGAAATACTCACACTCGCTAGACTCGTAATGAGTAAGTCCCTATACTCGCTACTTGTTACGAGTATAGCGAGTACTATAGAAATGAATTAGGAAGCAAGTATTTTCGATTAATTCCTCTGTTGCTGGACCCCATAAAGAAATAAAGAGGTCTGGCAGCAGAGGAACAACCTCCAAATCATTAAATCATAGTTTCCAAGCCAGCGGTAAAAAGCATTAAGATTTAAAATGAAACCAGATTGTCCCAGATTGTCCCGGTCCGGTACAATCCGGTCCCATAGACAGCCATGTTAAATTAAAGCGTATTGACCCGGACCGGGACAATCCGGGTTTGGGTACAATGCGAGAAATCTTTCAAAACTGGATTCACCCGGTACGGTTCAAACAGGTAAAATTGAACATGAGTGTCTATTGAACAGGACCGGGTGTAAAAAAACGAAAAAATTAGAGCTGACGCAGAACCAGTCACTAGGGACTGTGGTGCTGGCTGCGTGCGGGTTTTAAGGTACCGTGCGAGCTGCAGGTGGTGTTACAACAACGTACTGGCTCAGAATAAATTAAAGCTTAAGGGTATGTGCCCACATAATGGTTTAGTGACGTTCAAAACCGTCAGTAAACCGGTGGAAATTTGCAGGAGCCTAGAGTTCTGAGCTCTGAAGTCTCCAGCTGTTTCCCAGCGGTTTCCCAGCGGTTTTTTCAGCGTGTGCACAGTGTTTTTCAGTCGGTTTTCTATGGAGGATTTTGTTCATGAAAACGATCAAAAACCGCTGAGAAGAATTGACATGTTGTATGCTCCTAAACCGCTAGGAAACCGCTCAACCTCTGGCAGATCCGCTCACATAAACCCACTATGTGTGCACAGTGTTTTCTAAATTACATAGGGTTACTTGTAAGTCCTAACGCGGCTTATGATCTACATAAATTTAAATAAAACCTATGCTAAACCGCCGGCGGTTTTCGCTGCTAAACCGACGTTAAACCACTATGTGGGCACATACCCTAAGGAGTTAAATATGACACCAAAATTATCTGGTGGTGGTGACAAAAAAAAGCTTAGGATTTCACCTCTGAGGAAAGCTGAGTGAGCTAAGCTCTAAGGTCGGTGCTGTGTGCACTGTACGGCTTCTCCTGCCTGCTTCCCTGCCTACAGTCCTCTACAGTACTCCTCCGTCCTGGTAGCTCTCACAAGAGCTTTTGGGTTAAATTATATGAATCTTCAGATGGTTTTCCTACACTGACTGACAATCTCTAGGATCCGATCTCACTCTCCCTACACTAACTCAGATCGTCATAGGAATGTGCCCAAAATGGCAGGGGAAAGGCTTATATACAGTCTTTCCTGTCATACATGACATAGGCATCACGATGGACAGTAGCCAATCATAGTAATTCCACAACCAACATGGCTGCGGCATTACTAAGTATGATTGGCTAACATGCTGGGCTGGCTCTTCATGCTTTACATATTCTATGTTCGGCGAGTGCCGAATACAGAATACAGGAGAAGACTCGCTCATCCCTAATCGCTGCTAACAGTGGGTGTCGAAAAACGAATTGTGCTGGTTTGTCCTGGTCCGGTTCAATCAGGTTCAATTTAACATTGTTGTTAAAGGGACCAGATTGAACTGAACCGGGACAATCCGGGACAAATCGGTTTCATTTGCATTTCCCTTGATTTACATTCTACTCGTTACCGTGCAAGTAATCTCCAGGAAACTCGCAGAGTAACGAGTCAAGCGAATAGCCTACTATTCACCGAATAGCGAGTAGTAATGAATACACTCGCTCATCCCTAACCACAAACCAACTTTGCTTTTCTGCACGCATAAAAAGACAGATGCCACTGGATCACAGGCCAGACACAGTCCATAGTGTCTACATTTGTCTCAATTTTGAGAATTTTCCAATGGGGGCCTTTGTATGAATCATGTATTTTAGAGATATACATTAAAACACCAATGCAAGTGCTGAACGTACAGGGCAGGATTATCGGTAGCTGCACCTCCCTCAGATCTTTGTTAAGGCCCCGTTACACGGTACAAGATTGTGAACGATATTGCTGAAATGTCATGGGTTTGGAGTCATTGAAACGACATCATTAGGAAGTCGTTTCATGTAACATGGAGATATGACTACGATAAATCGTTGGATTGTTGATCGCAGATTTGAGAGCATGTTCTCAAATCAAACGATATTCGATCAGCCAACCTGTTGCATCGTTCTGTGTGACACCACGATAACGATGTCATTTACGACTTCGCCCATTCACATCAGTGAACAAGTATCGTTTGCTGGGTTGTGCGAATGATACCTGCTCACTACATCGTTGGTGCGTCGTCCACAATATCTAGACGTGTGACATCTCACCAACGATGTCCTAACGACCGCACACCCATGAGATCGTTAGTGATATCATTTCAACATTGCAGCGTGCAACAGTAATTTTAGACAGAATAAGGCTAGGGTCACATTTGCGATGTGCCCCTAGCCTGCCGGATTCCGGTATTATCTTAGAACATTTTCCAGTGCCGCATAGCGTTTCCGCTATGCGGTGCTGGAAACCGCTGCCCTTAGTTACCCGCTGTTTACCTGCACGACCTGTCACACAGGCAGCGGCTCGGAGGGCGTTTTACAGCGCCGCACAGGAAATCGTGTCTGCAACGGTTTCCTGTGCGGCACTGTAAAACGCCCTCCGAGCCGCTGCCTGTGTGACAGGTCGTGCAGGTAAACAGCGGGTAACTAGGGACTGCGGTTTCCAGCACCGCATAGCGGAAACGCTATGCGGCACTGGAAAATGTTCTAAGTTAAAACCGGATTCCGGCAGGCCAGGGTCAAAACGCAAATGTGACCCTGGCCTAAATAAATTAACAAAAAGTCAAGAATTTGTTTGATTTCTTTTTTTACATTGCTCTTTGTGTAGTTTTAAGTGTGGCTGTTATTCACACACCAAGGATACTTTCACGTTTGCATTTGTAAACACTGCAGATGGTCTACAGATGTGAACGCTTTCAAAAACGCATAGTTAATTCTGTCAACTCAGCATTGATTATCTGCATACATTGACAAAATTATTGCCCATTGGAATGTGTTGCCGGACATTGCAAACCATTATACAGCAGAGAGAGATAGACAATCCAGAAAGGGAAATGGGAAATTCATCACAGCTAAACAAAAACAAAAACACAGCGTTTGCTGTGGTGGCCTGCAGAAGGCAGTGCGTCTGCATTCACTGCCATGCATTCTTTGTGTGCTTCAGAACACTTGCGTACAAAGCAAGTCTCCTGAGACGCAGAAGAAATGCAACATGTTGTGTTTGGAAGGCGCCAAGAATATGCACATCCAAACGCAATTCGTGCAAACGCAGCCAAACGCAGTCACCATGAATCTCCATGTTAAACATAGGAACGCAGTATGCATGCGTTTGACTGCATTCACAAACGCTGCGTCCCGAACGCAAGTATGAAACCGGTCTAAGGCTGTGGTCACAGTTTTTTTAGTGCCTTTTAAAAACGCATGCTTTTTTACATGCGTTTTTCATGTCAGCATGAGTTTTTTAAGGTCTCTGATGGCTCCCTGCGTTTTTGGCTGCGTTTTTGAATCTGCACATAAAAATAGTGCTTGTAGTATTTTTTTGTGCGTTTTGAAAAACGCATGCGTTTTTGTAGAAAACGCATGCGTTTTTATAACATGGGTTCCTATGGGAAACGCATGCAAAAACGCATGTACAATTAGTACCTTTTAGTGCCATTCAAAAACGCATGCGTTTCCCATAGGAGCCCATGTTAAAAAAACGCATGCGTTTCCGGAAACGCATGCGTTTTTTTAACATGGGCTCCTATGGGAAACGCATGCGTTTTTGAATGGCACTAATTGTACATGCGTTTTTGCATGCGTTTTCCAGAAGGCCCCTTATTAAAAAACGCATGCGTTTTTGGATATGCTCCAAAAACGCATGGGACAGTCACACATGCTTTTTGGCTATTAGGGCATGCGTTTTTTAACATGGGGGCCTATGGGTGCGTTTTTACATGCGTTTTTGAAAACGCAGGTCTCCAAAAATGCATGTGAAAAATGGTACTGTGACCACAGCCTAAGAAACACTTTGGTTTTGTTAAATGTTTTTTCAGTACCATGTTTTTAGAGCTACAATTTTTCTTTATTTCTTCCCAGAGTCCTGTGGAGGCTTTTTTTGTGGGGCCAGTTGATGTTTTTATTGGCACCATTTTCAAGCACATAATTTATTTTATTGTTATTGTCATGTTTGCAAGCCCAAGTACTGTGATCCCCAGGAATCTGCCCAAGGGCCGCAGAAAAGGACGTAGAGAGCCGCATCCGGCCCTGGGACCTGAGGTTCCCCACCCCTGGTCTAAGGGGACATAAAGAAACAATATTTTTGATCCGTTTTGTGAGGATCTAGTTTTCAGCTGCAAAACTGGATTAGCTTTTCAAAAAAAATGCTTTAAAAATGGGTGACCTCTTATTGATGTGTTTTGTGATGATCCTTCTTTTAAGCCCATAGACAATGGTTTCAATGCAAAATGCTGATCAGAAAAATGCCACACATGCTCATTCGTTTTGAGGATTAGTTTTTAAACCAATAAACGCACCACTGCTAAAGGCGTCTGAATGACAAATCTTGAAAACTCATTGACTTGGCTGGGAATCTCTAAAATTGCACTGCCACTGCAAAAACACATCCTCAAAAAACGGATCAAAAACGTTGTGCCTAAATGTAGCCTAATACTTTTGTTGTCATTTTGATTTCTTTATTTTGTGATTCACTGATTTTTTTTTTTAGTAAAATATTTTAGAAATTTTTTAAACTTTCTTTTACTTAGTCCCTCTTTCGGACTTTAACTGTCATTACTCTGATCACTGGCATAGCCATGCACCAGCATAGAAAAGCATTATACCTGTCAGTTCTTAATGGTTTATAAAAAAAATAATTGCTCAAGCCCCAACAGGAAGGTAGTCACCAACTCCTGACCTGTTGTGCTTGGCACCGTTCACTGCCACCCCAGAATGGTCACAGGCCACTCCTGCCGGGGATAACATGGCTATGTCAATAGAGCAAGCTCCCTGCTACCCAATTTTTCAGTCAACAGAACTCTTTGAGGTCTTATTTTTCGAAGGTGAGCCAACATTTTTTTTAATACTATTTTAGGATATATTTGACATTATGATTGCTTCTAACCGCATTGCAGCAACAAGAACACTCCCCAAATTATGGCATTTTATTTTTTTTCCAATTTACTGGAATCACTGATCTGGTTATTTAATTTTAGATTTTGAGCGCGTAAAATGAGGCTCCTTCATGCTGATGTGATGATAATCTCTGTCAGAAGTTAATTTAACAGGTTGAAATCAATGGGTGGAGCTTAGCCCCATCTTAGTTTGTTGGAGGCAGATCCTAACTGTTTTTGACAGCCATTATTTTCCAACTATGGTGCAGGTTTGTCTTGCAAGCCCACTTCTTATGCCTGCTCCCAACTTGTGTCAGGGTCTGATTCCTGCTGCCCTTGATTTGGGCAACATGAATAAGCTGAAATACTCCCTTCTAGGTATGTTTAGATACCTTTACACGCCGCCACCGCGTGGTAGTAACTGCCTGGCAATCAGGATTTTTGTGCCTGTTGCATTGAATTTGCGATCGAAGTGGCGGCGTGTAATTTGGGAAAGTGATCGGGTTTCTTGCAGTTGCTTCGGGTAGCTGTTTCCGAGCCGTGTTCTAAAATCCAAGGCAACACAAAGGGACAATTGTCCTGGTATTGGCGTATAAATGGGGGACAGGGATGGAATCTGCATTGCCTAGTGATTACCCCGGGGTGTGCTACAGCGTGCCCTATCAGCGATGATTGGTGGAAGCTACTGTGTAACCATTGGCTGCCCCTTCACAGGGCGCCATATTTAAAGAGCTGTCCATTCACACTACACAATTGAAATGGCATTATGTATTAGCCAGACTTCCTGCGCTGGCTGGCCAATTATGACGCTATTGAATTGTTCAATCAGCGTGTAAGCGTCACGGAATACACAACTCCGTCACGCCTATGTTTTGGCACCGCAGAACATGTACACCCACATTCCTCTACTGATTGCAGTGTGTGAAGGGGCGACGGGATTCAACAGGATGTTATCCGCAGGATCTGTGGGACCTTCCGGGGAACCCCGATACCTGCAGTTGACAACGCATTGGCGGCGTGTACATGCGGTATTGGTGATCGTTAGCAACCGTTAAAAATGTGCTCGTGCATATACGGTTGATACCGGTTGCCAGGGATAGTGACGGCGTGTAAAGGTACCTTAACAGGTACATCTCAATGAGTTAGAATCATCAAAAAATTATCTTATTTAAGTAATGAATCACATAAAGTGAAACAAATATTATACTAGATAACGAGTGATCTATTTCAATGTTATGTACTGTTAGATGATGGGCCTTGCAAATGAAAATTCAAAGATCGTTATTAGAGATAGCACCAACAGATGTTCAAATTTGATAATTTGTAAATTTCATGCTCAGATCTGAACACAATGAAAATAATGGTACACATAATTTTGCTAGTGTCACAGGGTGGGAGGAGCAACTACAGCAGTTATGAGCGCAGCACCAGGAGCAGGGCGAAAACACCGGCGGTGAAGCCGGCCGGTAGAGGGTCTTGAACCGCCGATTCTGGCTTGTGCGTGCTTAGCACTCAATCCTGATGCCAACTCATCTGCTCCCCTCGCCACCTCCCCAGTCTGATGCTAAGTTAGACTGGGCGGGAGCGATCAGGAGGATCTCCCCACCCTCGGCCCAGTCTAACCTTATTGCGTCGCGGGGAGGTGGTAGGAGAGCGATAATGATTCTGTGTTTTTTCAGTTGGAGGCAAGCAAAGGGCAGTAAGGGCGTGAATTCTTCACCGCTGGTTTCCCGCTGGTATTCAAATGATCCTGATGCAGATAGCTGTTCATTTGAAGAACTGCGATGCTGTAGGAAAGTTCATGTAATTACAAGCTAAATGAAACTCGAACTTTCCCACGTGATGCTGCAGAGCTAAAGCACTCCTGGGTGCATGCCTCCTGAGGAAGGTGCTGGAAAGCAGCGACATCGCTATGAATCACATAAAGAACTTTGATGGTATAACCTCTTGTGTTCCTGATAAAGAGCAGCAGCGCGGACCGTGAATATTGATCTAAGTACGGGACGGCGGGGGAGCAATCCGGGAGGCTGACGAGGCTCTTTTACAACTCATCCCTCTTCTAGCCTTTTCCTCTGTCCCAGCCACCTTTATAGGTCCTTGGTGAATGAACTGTATGCGGACAAAACATCGAAGCTGCCGAAATTGAAGCTGATTGTTGCATGCGTTCAAATGCTCGAAACCACACCAATCGAACAGGTCAAATTTGAGATTGGCGAACATTTCAAATTGAACATCGCTCATCTCTATCATTATCTCAGAGAATTAAAATAGGGAGGATGAAGGGTCTGAAAGATAAAAACAATTACCTATTTTACCTAAATAGGTATCAGAGGCTTTAACTTGTGTGATTGGGAGAGTAACAACCACTATAAAAGCATATCCAGCACAGGTGCAGTACCAAGCGGGTGAGTATAATATTGATTTATTACTCAACGCATTTCAGGACTCCCTGGCCTCTTCCACAAGACAAATCAATATAATATTGTCATGTTTCAGGGTGTTTCAGGGAACCCTGAAATATGTTGACTAATAAATCAATATTATATTCACCCTTTGATATCTGGTAGAATACGGCAGCACGAGTTTTTAACTCTTCTTCCTCCCTACTTAAATTTTCTGAGATAATGACCTTTGGGTCTTCTCTGGCTTGATGGCATAATCACAACAATAACAGAAATAATCACTTGAAATAGATCACTCTATTTGTAATGACTCTATATAATATATGCATTTCACTTTTTGTATAGGATTACTGAAAAAAATTAACTTTTTGATGATATTATAATTCATTGAGATGCACCAGAAAGGTACCAGAAAGTCAGAAGCAGAAACAAGAAACAAGAGTTTTGACACTTTGGTCAGTATTTTGTGAAATATTTCATCACAGATTTATGAATAATAAACTCATAGTGTTTCAAGTGAATATTTATGAAATATTCCGAGCTGTACAAAGTGTCTATTTCAAACTAAATCATTCCAAATAAATTAAATTTATGATTTATAATTAATCACTGTTATTAGCAAATAGATCCTTGTTCCTCTATGATATTCTAAAAGTTCAAGTATCCTGAAAAACTCTTGAGTATACTTTCAGCATTATATTCAAGAATGTTACATGATTAATAAACACTAGGCATATCTAATTGCCAGAAAATGACATGAAGTCAAGGGGATAACACAGGTCTGCGACTAAAAAGCTGTTTGATAATTTTCATCTAACTTCCATGTATTTTGGTGTGCTGAAAATAAAAAAAATATTGAAAAAAATCCTGGACGTCAGGATTTGCCACAAAATGCAAAATTCTCTTCAAATGTTTGTACATTTTTCTCAATTTTTGGTATTTTTTTTATCTTAGGGTTTTGAAAGTCAAAATTCTATTAATTAATTCCATCAATGCATTGAAGATATACAATGACAAAAAATATAACTTTCAATGAAAAGAATTTTCAGAGTGAACTAATGAAACCAGTATCAACATGTTGCAGCTGAATGAGCGAGCTCTGACATGCCCAGGCTTGTTTCATCTTGGTTCTCGCCTGTTCATACTTTTTAATCTCAGTTCATGTTAGCTCGTCATATTCAACGTGTGTTTCCCAAAATTAGCATTATGGCTCAGCGGAAGTGTATTAATTTGCCTGACAGTTTCTGTTACACTTGTGGTGAATATACAGTGTTGAAGCAACAGCTGAATATTACAGACTTTCATGTTCACACACCTGCATTTTTTTGACCATCTCTGCGTTTTTTGGTGTGTTAAAAAAAACGCAGGTGCGTTAACGCAGGTGCATTTGAGTGTACATGCGTTTTTCAGTAGCACTTGCGGTTTTTTTTCCCCAGTTCAAAAAACGCTGCATGCAGCGTTTTTGGGTGCTGGAAAAAAACGCAGGGGTGTTTTCCCAAAAACGCATGCGTTTTTTTAACATGGGACCCTATGGGAAACGCATGCGTTAACGCAGGGCCAATACAGACACATGCGTTAACGCTAGCGTTTTTGTAAACGGTTCACCAAGTACTGGAAAAAAAAATTTTTTCGACAGCATCCCCCACCCCGAAACCCCAACCCCCCCACCCCCTTGGTCGACAAGAAAATACAAAAAAAAAATTCAACAGCACCCTCCCCCCCTACTTTGGTCGACAGGAGTACAAAAAAAAATTCCACCTGGTCAACCAAAATTTTTTTTCCATGAGTTTTTGGTTATTTGGTGAAAAAGTGACTAAGTACAAAAACGTTTTTGGAGCTTTTAGACACACAAGGGACATTTTTTGGCACTCTTAAAAAAACGCAGATTGTGTGTGTGTACAATGCCTTTGTGAAAAAAGTATACTTCGCATATTTCGGACTAAAGCTTGGAGATCAAGATAAAGCCGTGCAAACGGTGTGTTGAGAACCTCTGAAATTGGTTCAAGGTTAAGAAAAAAGCTTTCCCTTATGGGATTCCTATGGTATGGCGAGAGCAAAAGAACCATAGTGACGATTGTTACTTTTGTTCATGCGATGTGAAAGGGTATAATTCAAAATGGAAGCATTCCATTTCATACCCCAATATTCACTCAGCAATTTGTCCCATCCCCCATGGCACAGATATACCAGTACCCAAGGCCCCTGCTACCTTGGAAGACATAACTAATGAAGGTGGTGTCATACCTGAACCAGATGATGAATCAAGTTCTGACTTTGAAGATGATACAAGACCAAAATTGTTTTCCCAGGAGGGGATGAATGATTTGGTAAGAGACTTGAATCTTCCCAAAGCTCAAAAGCAAGAATTTATTGTTGACAGGAGTGTCTTTTTCATGGTTCAGACATCGTGAAGACGAGTTCGTTCCTTACTTTGCCCAGGAAAATAAGTTGGTTTATTGCATCGATGTCGACGGTTTGATGGGTCAATTCAATATCCAATATGATTCAGCGCAATGGTGTCTTTTTATAGATTCTTCAAAAATAAGTCTCCACAACGGCGGTTTTTAAGCTTCCATCCTTGTAGGTCATTCCGTACACCTCAAGGAAACCTACGAGAACTTGGAATTGGTTCTTCGTAAACTTAAATATGACCATGGTTGGCAAGTGTGCGGGGATTTGAAAGTCTTGTGCATGCTGCTCGGCCAACAAGCTGGGTATACAAAATACCCTTGTTTTCTGTGTCTATGGGACAGTCAAGACAGACAAAATCACTGGACCAAGAAGAATTGGCAGCCGACGGTGCTCACAGTTAGTGGAAAAATGTCCTCCGAGAAACTTTGGTTCCTCCCCATAAAGTTCTTCTATCACCTCTCCACATCAAGTTGGGATTGATAACGCAATTCATAAAATCACTTCCAAAAGATGGAGAATGCTTCAAATACTTGGTCGCCAAGTTTCCAGGCCTCTCGGAGGCAAAATTGAAGGAAGTTGTGTTCGTCGGACCAGGCATTAGAAGGCTTATAGCTGATCAAGAGTTTATCAATACCATGACGCATCCTCACAAAGAAGGGTAGATTGCATTTAAAGAGTTTGTAGATAAATTTTTAGGCAATAACAAAGACCCTGACTACAAACGAATTGTCGGACAAATGCTGAAAGCATTTCAAGCTTTAGGTTGCCTGATGAGTTTGAAAGTGCATTTCCTCCATTCCCACCTTGACAACATTCCTGAAAATTTGGGAGCTGTGAGCGAAGAGCAAGGTGAACAATTCCACCAGGACATTAAAGAGATGGAAAGAAGATACCAGGGAAGATGGAGCATTACAACGATGGCAGACTACTGTTGGATGCTTCAGAGAGACATTACAGATGCTACTCACATGCGTAAATGTACCAAGAGAAGCCTCACAGGGAAGAAGAATCAATTTTAGTGTGTGTTAGTGAGCTCATTGCAGTTAAAAAAATTATTTTCATGAAACATTTGTAATAAAAAATTTATTTTATGAGTCTATTTTCATTTATTTGGAGGTATTGTCTTATTTAACATAGTTACGGTAATTGTCAGAAAATGTGATGTCCTATGAGGTCATTTTCGGATTCAGCACAATCAAAAACATAAACATTACGTGGAATAACCAAAACAGCTCTCGAAAAATTTTTTTTTTGCAGACCAGTGTAATTGGAGATCTTGAGAAAGGCTAGGGTCAGACTTGCATCATGCATTTGCTAAATGCATGCGCTATTTTCATGTGCAAATGTGGGAAAATGCATGCGTTAATGCACCCTTAGGCTGGGGTCACAGTACCATTTTTCACATGCATTTTTGAGACCTGCGTTTTCAAAAACGCATGTAAAAAACGCACCCATAGGCCCCCATGTTAAAAAACGCATGCCCTAATAGCCAAAAAGCATGTGTGACTGTCCCATGCGTTTTTGGAGCATATCCAAAAACGCATGCGTTTTTGTAGAAAACGCATGCGTTTTTGTGTAGAAAACGCATGCGTTTTTATAACATGGGTTCCTATGGAAAACGCATGCAAAAACGCATGTACAGTTAGTACCTTTTAGTGCCATTCAAAAACGCATGCGTTTCCCATAGGAGCCCATGTTAAAAAAACGCATGCGTTTTCTACAAAAACGCATGCGTTTTTCAAAACGCTCAAAAAAATACTACAAGCACTATTTTTATGTGCAGATTCAAAAACGCACCCAAAAACGCAGGGAGCCATCAGAGACCTTAAAAAACTCATGCTGACATGAAAAACGTATGTAAAAAAGCATGCGTTTTTAAAAGGCACTAAAAAAAACTGTGACCACAGCCTTAGACTCCAATGCAAAAAATGCAATGTTAGGCTGTGGTCACAGTTGCCATGCTTTTTTTTAAGTGATTTAACAAAACTCATGCTTTTTTTCATGTCAGCATGAGTTTTGTAAGGTGTGTGATGGCTCCCTGCGTTTTTGGGTGCGTTTTTGAATCTGCACCTAAAAATAGTGCTTGTAGTATTTTTTTGAGCGTTTTGAAAAACGCATGCGTTTTTGTAGAAAACGCATGCGTTTTTATAACATGGGTTCCTATGGAAAACGCATGCAAAAACGCATGTACAGTTAGTACCTTTTAGTGCCATTCAAAAACGCATGAGTTTCCCATAGGAGCCCATGTTAAAAAAAACGCATGCGTTTCCGGAAACGCATGCGTTTTTGTTAACATGGGCTTCTATGGGAAACGCATGCGTTTTTGAATGGCACTAAAAGGTACTAACTGTACATGCGTTTTTGCATGCGTTTTCCATAGGAACCCATGTTATAAAAACGCATGCGTTTTCTACAAAAACGCATGCGTTTTTTACAGAAACGCATGCGTTTTTGGATATGCTCCAAAAACGCATGGGACAGTCACACATGCTTTTTGGCTATTAGGGCATGCGTTTTTTAACATGGGGGCCTATGGGTGCGTTTTTTACATGCGTTTTTGAAAACGCAGGTCTCCAAAAATGCATGTGAAAAATGGTACTGTGACCACAGCCTTAGGCTGTGGTCACACATAGAAATCCGTTTTTGGAAGTGATTTTCATCACCAATCCGTTTTTTTCTGGGTGCTTTTTGAGCCTCCTGCACTCCTGAACGTTTTTGGAATTTTCATTAAAAAAACGCATGCGCGAACGCATGCGCAAACGCAAGTGCGCGTTTGCATGCGTTCGCGCATGCGTTTCCCATAGGGCCCCATGTTAAAAAAAACGCATGAAAACGCATGCGTTTTTTAACTGATGCCAAAAACGTTGCATGCAACGTTTTTGATTCAAAAACGGACAGGGCAATGTTTGGAGCTCCAGAGAAAAACGGACAGGGTGTTTATTACATCCAATCCGTTTTCTGTCAGTTTTTGGACTTAGAAAAAAAAAATGAGAAAACTGAAGCCAAAAACGGACTGAGGGCTTATGTGGAACCCCAGCCTTACTCTGTTTTTTCTTCAGTATTTGCTAACTTGCTGCTTTTTAGATAAGTGGCCTGAGCCAAATAAGGCTTCCTTCACACTGCATAATTTGTACATCTCTGTGGTTCCTTGAATTTCAAGCAAAGGAAAATGGTTCTTTCCAGCGAGCGTTGAAGGAACAGTGATAGACATTATTTTGCAAAAACTCTTCAATATTTAATAGATCCAAACATGTTACACGTGTATCAAAAAGAAATCCACACTGCTTGATAAAGCCATCCGCCGAAACGCGTAGTTTTAGGGGGTGAGGGGTGGATTTCTATTTGATACACGTGTAACATGTTTGAATCCATTAAATATTGAAGAGTTTTTGCAAAACAATGTCTATCACTGTTCCTTTAATGCTCCCTGGAAACAACCTTTTTTTCCTTTGCTTGAATATAGCTCTGCTTAGCCTGGACGGGGCTACATCCGTGCTGAAGCGTCTGAAACGGCCGTCAAGGTGGTGAGCTGAAATTTTTTCTTTATTCCTTGAATTTCAAGGACCAAATGTACAGGTGTGGATCTGTGCTGAAGGATGCCAACTGATGCCCACGGACCTCTTTTTAACGGATCTGTCATCAGTTACCAGAGATAGGGGTGGGATGAGTGGTACCTTGCTTCTGAGCATGCTCAGTACAGCAAAACAGATGTGTTTCACAGATCAGTGTTTTTCACGGATCCGTACTAGTGATGGGCGAATCCTAAATTACTCGGAATCGCTTGACTCTAGCGAGTCCGAGCCCGGGACTCGCTACTCGTTGCGAGTCTAGCGAGTCCAATGTTAATGAATGGGGAAGCGAGTAATAGCGAGTAGTGTGAGATTTACAAATCACAGATGTGTCTCGGAAGCTTCAGCCTGAAGCAATCTTAGTTTTGTCATTTATTTGCATTGGACTCGTTTACTTTGTAAGTAATCGCTGGCAAACTCGCACAGATAAGAGTCCTGTCTTCTCTGTGTGCTGGCTGCCAGCTCCAGGGTCCTAGAGCCCGCCTGCTGCCTGATGTAGCAGAGCTGAGATTGTTCTCAGTCTGCTCATTCCCTGTGTACAGACATGAATGTCTGTGCACAGAGATGATGTAGCAGAGCTGAGATTGTTCTCAGTCTGCTCATTCCCTGTGCATAGACATCTATATCTATGCACAGGGGATGTAGCAGAGAGGACATCGCGTTTTGGACTGCGTCGGACGGAAGAGGATTTTTTTAATTAAAGATGGAGTCCCTAATGGCTTTTTTTTTTATTTCTAATAAAAAATGTTCTTTGTGTTGTGTTTTTTTTTAAAACAATTTAATAGAAATTCATGGCGGTCATGTCTAATATTGGCGTGACCGCCATAAATTTCGGGCTTAGGGCCAGCTGATAATACAAAGCTGGCCCTAACCTCTTTATTACCCAGCGTGCCACCGCTACCAGGGCCGCTGGAAGAGCGTGGTTCAGCGCCAGAGGATGGCACTTCAATGAACGCGCCATCTTCTGGGGCGGCTGCGGGCTGCAATTTCCAGCGGGGGGTGGCCAGAAACCTTGGGCATCCCTGCGCTGCGGATTCCAGCCCCCAGCTGCTTACCTGTACCTGGCTAGACATAGAAATTGCGCGGAGCCCCACGCATTTTTTTTAAAATTATTTCATGAAATTCTGAGATTCTGACTCTGACTCTGACTCTGAGACTCTGACTCTGAAATTCATGAAATAATAAAAAAAAAATGCGTGGGGCTCCGCGCAATTTCTATGTCTAGCCAGGTACAGCTAAGCAGCTGGGGGCTGGAATCCGCAGTGCAGGGATGCCCAAGCTTTCTGGGCACCCCCCACTCCAAATTGCAGCCCGCAGCCGCCCCAGAAGATGGCACGTTCATTGAAGCACCATCCTCTGGCGCTGAACCCCGCTCTTCCAGCGGTCCTGGTGGCGGTAGCACGCTGGGTAATAAAGGGGTTAATACCAGTTTTGTTATACAAGCTGGTATTAAGCCCGAGATTCTTAATGTCAGGCCACGTTTGACCCAGCCACTAAGAATCTCCAATAAAGGGTTAAAAAAACACAACACAGAGAAAAAATTTTATTTGAAATAAAAAAAAAAGCCATTAGGGACTCCATCTTTAATTAAAAAAATCCTCTTCCGTCCGACGTAGTCCAAAACGCGATGTCCTCTCTGCTACATCCCCTGTGCATAGATATAGATGTCTATGCACAGGGAATGAGCAGACTGAGAACAATCTCAGCACTGCTACATCATCTTTGTGAGCAGGCGGGCTCTAGGACCCTGGAGCTGCACAGAGAAGACAGCTGGACTCCGCTCGCAATGTAACAGCAGTTATTTGCGAGTTTCCCTGCTATCACTGGCACAGTAGCCGAGTCTAATGCAAACAATGGCAATCCTAGTTTTGTCAGCGTTTCTGACAAAACTAGGATTGATATTGATTTGCATTGGACTCGTGCGAGTAATCACTGGGAAACTCGCAGAGCACCGAGTCTTGCGAGTCCCTTACTACTCGCCGAGTAACGAGTCCTAGCGAGTAGATTCGCCCATCCCTAATCCGTACATATCTGTCTCCATAGAACTCCATGTTGTTTGATAAGGACAGCTATGGATCCATATCTCTCCATTGGTGTTAGCAATTTTCAAGGCCACCCAAAATTGTAACTGTCGGGTGCATGACAAAAACTGACAAAAACGAATCAGTGACAAAACTGACACACGGATGGCCACTGAGGACATATCTGTGCCCATAGGGATACATGGGAGGCCAAAACTGATTCGTGGCTATCCATTTTAAAATTGATAGACACAGATCATGAATTATGCAGCGTGAAGGCAGCCTAAAAAGGAAACTTTCAACTACAAAATGCTCTTTACCTTCAGATACAGTGGAAAATCTGAATGCAAATACTGTGTAGTTCTTGCCTAGCAGACTTACTGGAAAAACAGCTACAGGTAAAAAATGAGGTCATACTGTCCCTGCAACTTCTTCCAGTTATCAGGGTGGTACAAGGCACTCTGTGGTTACTCACTTTAAGGCTGGGGTTACACATAAGCCCTCAGTCAGTTTTTGGCTTCAGTTTTGTCATTTTTTTTTTCTAAGTCCAAAAACTGACAGAAAAACGCATTGGGTGTAATAAACACCCTGTGCGTTTTTCTCTGGAGCTCAAAACATTGCCCTGTCCGTTTTTGAGCCAAAAACGCAGTAAACAGCATTTTTGGCATCATTTAAAAAACGCATGCGTTTTCATGCGTTTTTTTTAACATGGGGCCCTATGGGAAACGCATGCGCAAACGCATGCCATATTTGGCACTTGCGTTTGCGCATGCGTTCGCGCATGCGTTTTTTTTAATGAAAAGTCCAAAAATGTTCAGGAGTGCAGGAGACACAAAAAGCACCCTATAAAAAACGGATTGGTGATGAAAAGGACTTCCAAAAACGGATTTCTATGTGTGACCCCAGCCTAAGTCTGCTCACATCCACACGTTGAGTATTTGGTGATTTGTTTTAGCTAATTATTTGCAAGCCAAAATCAGGAGTGAGTAAAAAATCCAGAAGTGGTTGTAATTTTTCTATTATACTTTTTCTCTGCAACTGTTCTACTCTTGGTATTGCATTACAAATACTGAGGTAAAGAAGTCATAGCTTGTTATTATCAAAGTTGTTTAGCAAGTTTAATGCTGCTGTAAAACTGTTAAAGAGGCATATAAATTAATTCCCAGCCTGTGCACCCTCCCATGCATATATTATATAATTTGTGGCATTTCTCATAGTCTTTTAAGTGGGTTAAATGAGCTTTTACAACCTGTACCAGAAAAAAATAATGCAAACCCCAAGTGATGACTTGCATATATGGTCACACAGGCTTAGGCTGGGGTTACACATAAGCCCTCAGTCAGTTTTTGGCTTCAGTTTTGTCTTTTTTTTCTTCTAAGTCCAAAAACTGACAGAAAAACGCATTGGGTGTAATAAACACCCTGTGCGTTTTTCTCTGGAGCTCAAAACATTGCCCTGTCCGTTTTTGAGCCAAAAACGCAGTAAACAGCGTTTTTGGCATCAGTTAAAAAACGCATGCGTTTTCATGCGTTTTTTTTTAACATGGGGCCCTATGGGAAACGCATGCGCAAACGCATGGCATATATAGCCACTTGCGTTTGCGCATGCGTTTGCGCACATGCGTTTTTTCTGAAAAAAATGACTAAGTCCAAAAACGTACAGGAGTGCAGGAGACACAAAAAGCACCCTATAAAAAACGGATTGGTGATGAAAAGGACTTCCAAAAACGGATTTCTATGTGTAACCCCAGCCTTAGGCTGGCTTCAGACTGCGTTTGAGATCCGATCCGCAGCTGTCCGCTTGAAGCAGACAGCCGCGGACCGGATCAGCACACAGGACTGGGGGGCTATTATGCCCTCCGATCCTGTGTGCAGCCGCACGCAGTTCCTGCTGCTGATAGGTGAGGACCGCGGGCGCAGCAGTCCTGACCTGTCAGCAGCTGCGTGCGGCTGCACACAGGATCGGAGGGCATAATAGCCCCCCAATCCTGTGTGCTGATCCGGTCCGCGGCTGTCTGCTTCAAGCGGACAGCTACGGATCGGATCTCAAACGCAGTCTGAAGGCGGCCTTAGAACTTAGATATTGATTATGGGAGGTTCTGTCAACTCAGGAAGCAATTTCTGACTAATTTGAGTCAAATGGCTTTCTGCAAATTCATCAATTGTCCAGTTGACAAATGGCAATAAAATGGAGGGAGCTCCAGACCGATCAGGGAGATACCAGACCAGAGAGAATGAAGTACAGGCTGAGAGCTTCTCATAGTGGACTGAGAAAAAGATGGAAGGATGCCAAGTTGTCATCACCTAGGAGCCTTGCTCCATTGGGAAGAAATTGGTGTCTATACCTGACTGAGTAATATCTAACTGAGGAGCAACTAAAAGATCAACAGAGGGTATAAAATTCATCATAAACGTAACTTTTCGTGCATTTTTTTAAAACACTGTTCTTTCACAGTGCTATTAAAAGTCTTTGACACTTTTTCATCCTAAAACATTGTCAGATAATAAATGAGACCCAATAGGAAAATGTAACAAGATTTTCAAACTGTATAGCTTGTGTTGCATTTTTCCTCAGTTTACGTGCATTTCTTTTGGTTTATGACATGTTATAAAATGTAGCATATTCTATGTTTGAGGTATTTATTCAGGCAAGTCTTGGTAAATTTCTCAATGTAAAAAAAAAAGTTTTCCTTAACTCATTGCAAACAGGTATCTCTTATGGTAACTTCACACGCCGCAATCTCGGCTGGGAATCCTAAAGGCGATACGTCGCCCAGGAGCAATCGCCGTGAAATTGCCTCACAGTTGTGGCATGTGATTGGGGAATTTCGCAGCGATAAGTCGCCTGATTCCTGAGCACTGCTCTGAAATCAGCCTCAATCATGAAGGCGATCTTTCCGTGTTGTGGCATGTGGTAGGGCGATAGTGATGGAATCAGCGTCGCCTATGATTTCCCATAGGCGCGCCACAGCATGCTGTGGTCTGCGCCCAGTGTGAACTGATTGGTGTGGGCTACTGTGTTCTCATTGGCTATCAATTGACACCACGCCATATTTGAAGAGTTGTCCGTCCAGTGCCACACAATGGCAATGGCGTCATGTATTAGCCAGCCTACCAGAGCAGGCTGACCAATCGTAAAGCTGTTGCGTTGTCCAATGAGCGTGTATGGGGCGTGGTGTAAACCAATGCAGCATGCCTATCTCTTCGCCGCACTGAACATGTACTCCCACATTGCCTTTGAGATTGCTGTGTGTGAACCTGGGATGGAATTAGGCAGGATTGCTTCTGCTGCACGTGAGGCGATTTCTGGAGCGACAAATCGTATTACTTTCAGGGCGAGATTGTGGCGTGTAATACTGCCATTGGCGATCTGAGGCGAGCATGAAAAACGTGCACGTGCACGTTAGATCGCCTCATATCGCCAGCCGATATTGCGGCATGTGAAGGTGCCATTAGGCCTAATTCAGTCATTGTGTACATCTTCTATCCATCATTTTAATAAATCAATTATTGTCTATGGGGTTGCTCACATATTCATGTTTTAGGCAGACTTCATGTACGTGCAAAAATTTAGAGCTATGTCCATCTTTTAGCAGCATTATGGATGAAAAGTAACAATATAATTCTATGGGTCCATGCCAATGATTCAAAGTATGTGGAGTGCTTAAATACCAGCGACTTTGGAACTTATTTATGTATCCATACGGAAAAAACACTGATGAAACACTAATGGTAAAAACTGACACATGGGCAGTATGACTGAATACATAATCATAGCCAACTTACTTATCCAATATTTTTTTTTTTGTGTTAATGAATAAACACATATGTCTGAGGTTTATTCTGGGACCAGCGTAACACAGGCTACCATCAGTAACACACTATGCCTCCAAGGACTCAGATCCTGCAGTGCCAGACGTATCCACCTGCTTAAGCCATTACCTGTCCAGGCCCATCTGATGTTTGCTGGAAAGCATTTGGATGATCAAGAAGAGTATTAGGAGAATGTCATATGGTCAGATGAAATCAAAATAGAAATGTTTGGTAGAAACACAACTCATCGTGTTTGAAGGAGAAAGAATGCTGAGTTGCTGGGGTGGCAACATTATGCTTTGGGTGTACATGAAAGAATGAATGGGGCCATGTAGTGTGAGATTTTGAGTGCAAGCCTCCTTCCATCAGCAAGGGAATTGAAGATGAAATGTGGCTGGGTCTCTCAGCATGACAATGATCCCAAACATGAAGCAGTGGCTTCTTAAGAAGCATTTCAAGGTCCTGGAGTGGTCTAGCCAGTCTCCAGAACTCAACCCTACAGAGGGAGTTGAAAGTCCATATTGTCCAGCAACAGCCCCAAAACATCACTGCTGTAGTCGAGATCTGCATGGCAGAATGGGCCAACATACCAGCAACAGTGTATTCCAACCTTTTGAAGACGTACAGAAAACATTTGACCTCTGTCATTGCAAGCAAAGGATATATAGCAAAGTATTGAGATGAAATTTTGTTATTTACCAAATACTTATTTTTCACCAAAATTTGAAAAAAAGTCTTTCCAAATCAGACAATGTGATTTTCAGGATTTGTTTTCTCATTTTGTCTCTGATAGTTGAGGATTACCTACGATGTCAATTACAGGCCTCTCTCATTTTTTTCAGAGGGAGAACTTGCACAATTTTTGGCTGACTAAATTTTCCCCACTGTAAGGCTGGCTTCACATTTGCTTATGTGTCTGCATGCTGATGGCATGCAGACACATACGCAGTGCAAAGCAGGGCCGAAAGATGTGTCCGCAGCGGATAATGTCCGCCTGCGGATATATCACTGTGGAGCCCGGGCACCCAATCAGCAGTGTCCGGGGGCGGAGATCAGCGCCTGAGATCTCCGCCTCCCGGCCGCCGGTAACCTCCGGGACATGTCGGCGGGGAGAACAGCTGATCTGACAGCTGTTTGAATCTTCCCGCACCGACACCGAGAGGAGATGTCGGCGCGGGACGATTCAAACAGCTGTCAGATCAGCTGTTCTCCCCGCCGACATCGCTAGCAGATTACCAGCGGCCGGGAGGAGGAGGACAGCAGAGGCTCCAGCTGATCTCCCGGTGGCCGTCGGTGAGCTCCTGTGACATCACCGCCGGCCACCGGGAGATTTTTCAATGGGTCCGCAGCGTTCTCCTGCGGTGTCATGCAGAGGACACTGCGGACCTATTGAAGACAATGCTTTTTTTGTGCGCTTGGGGACGCTTGCTGATTTTCCAAGGTCCCCAAACGCACAAAAAAAACCAAAATGCTGCATCCCGGGTGCGGATGCTGGACACAGGAAGGAGCAGATATCGTCCGCATCCGCACCGGAACGCAGCAAGTGCAGGCATCATGCGTTCCTATGTTAAACATAGGAACACAGTGCGCATGCGTTTGACTGCGTATGGGAACGCAGCAATACGCTGCCTTCCCATACGCAAATGTGAAGCCAGCCTAAGTGAATCATGTTATTAATACAATACTGCTGTGATCAGGAACAACAATTTCATGTAATTGTAGTAAAGCTGCTGTTTAAAGAGTTTAGCATAGCCAACAATGTGTACAAAGTGTGCATCTGTAGAAGCCATGCATCTGTAGCATTTGTGCCTGTATATGCCCAAAAAATGTTGACATCCTTTAAATTACTCCAGAAAATGAAATATTTATCCCAGAAAATTATTGCAGTTATTGCAGTCTCACTGATCTTGATTAGAGATGAGCAAACAACTGAATGTTTGAATGTGGTTTAGTTCGCCAAATGTGGGGTGTTCACTGAATTGTTCGTTGAAACTTTCGAACCCCATTGAAATTAATGGCAGGCAGCATAAAACACAAAAAAAAACACCCTCAAAGATGTCCAAAAGTTGCCAAACACACAGACACACACAAATTATCTTAATAGTCTCCTGCTGCTTGCTAGCTTTCTTATGGGTCCGCTCTCCCTCTCACTTACTTCTGGCTCCACCTAATATCAAACTGAGTAATAAGGAGTTAATGCCAGCTTTGTATTGCCAGCTGACATTAAGCTACAAATTCTTAATGTCATGCCAATGTTAGACCTAGCCATTAAGAATTTCAAGTAAATAGTAAAGAAGACACAACATAGAGAAAATATTTTATTAGAAATAAAAACACAAACACATACCTGGACTCCATTTTTGTTACTCCCTCATACCCATCCTTAATTCTTTGCGACATCTCTTGATTGCAGACTGTGAGGAACAACACTGTCACCGCAGCCTCCAAACATGGAATGAATTAGCCACCATCCCTGGTCCGGTAACCAGTGACCTGAAGTCGCCATTCAAGTAATGATGATGCCCGCTAAACATAGTTGGTACCATGGTTAACTGAACTGTCCTCGGGTGACCTCAGGAGTCACCGCTTACCGGACAGGAGCTTGTGGCTTAATTATTCAATGTTTGGAGCCTTTGATGACAGTACGCTGAGTTCTTCACCGCAGCCTGCAATCAAGATGAGAGAGCAAGCAGAGCAAGGGGGTGTAAGAGAAGGCAGAGTGCGGGGTGTGAGAGCAGACAGAGCATGAAGTATGAAAGCAGAGGGTGTGAGAGTGGGCTGAGTCTGGGGTGTGAGAGCATGCAGAGCATGGGATGTGAAAGTGGCCAGAGCACGAGGTGTGAAAGCAGGCAGAGTAAGGGGGTGTGAGACAATGCAGAGCGCATGGTGTGAAAGCGTGCAAAGCACAGGGTGTGAGAGTGGGCTGAGTGTGGGGTGTGATAGGGGGCAGATTGCAGAGTGTGAGAGTGGGCAGAGCGTGAGGTGTGAGAGTTCAGGGTGTGAAAGCATGCAGAGCAAGGGGTGTGAGAGCAGGCAAAGTGTTTGGTGAGAGAGAGGGCAGAGCAAGGGGGTGTAAGAGCAGGCAGAGCGCAGGGTGTGAGAGCAGGCAGAGTGAGAGGTATGAGATCGGGTAGAGCACGAGGTGTGAGAGTGAAAAGTGTGAGAGTAGGCAGAATGCGGCGTGTGAGAGTGGGCAGAGCATGGAATGTGGGAGCTGTCAGAGCAAGGGGGTGTGAGAGCATGCAGAGCATGGGGTGTGACAGTGGGCAAAGCACGAGGTGTGAGAGCAGGCAGAGTGTGTGGTGTGAGAGCAGGCAGAGTGCAGGGTGTAAGAGCAGGGGGTGAGAGTGGGCAGCGAGGGAGGGTGTGAGCGGGCAGAGCAAGGAGGGGTGAGAGAGTAGGTAGAGCAAAAGGGGTGTGAAAGCAGGTTGTGTGAGAGTGGGCAGAGTTTGGTTTGAGAGCAGGCGGTGTGAGAGCTGGCAGAGCATGGGGTTTGAGAGTGGGCAGAGCAAGGGGTGTTAGAGCAGACAGAGCACTAGGTATGAGAGTAGGCAGAGCATGGAGTATGAGACTGGAGGGTGTGAGAGAGGGCAGAGTGCAGGGTGTGGGAGTGGGCAGAGCAAGGGAGTGTGAGAGTAGGCAGAGCATGAGGTGTGAGAGTGGGCAGCGCATGAGGTGTGAGAGTGGACAGAGTGTGGGGTATGGAGCGGGCAGAGCAAGGGGGTGTGAGAGCATACAGAGCATGTAGTGTGAGAGCAGATAGAATGCGGGGTGTTGAAGTGGGTAGAGCAAAGGATGTGAGGGTGGGCAGAGCGCAGGTTGTGAGAGTGGGCAGAGTGTGTGTGTGAGAGTTGAGGTTGTGAAAGCGTGAAGATCATGGGGTGTGAGAGCAGCATAGTACGGGGTGTGAGAGTGGGAAGGGCAAGGGTGTGTAAGAGCGGGCATAGAACAGGGTATGAGAGCAAGCTGAGCGTGAGGTATGAGAGAAGCCAGAGCATGGGGTGTGAGAGTGGAGAGTGTGAGTGGGCAGAGCATGGGGTGTGAGAGCAGGCAGAGCGCGGGATGTGGGAGCGGGCAGAGCAAGGGGGTGTGAGTGTGTATAGAGCATGGGGTGTGAGAGCAGACAGAGCATGAGGTATGAGAGTGGGCAGAGTGCAGGGTGTGAGAGCAGGGGGTGTGAGCAGGCAGAGCAAGGAGGTAGTGAGAAAGTGGGCAGAGCAAGGGGGGTGAGAGCAGGCGGTGCGAGAGCGGACAGAGCATGGGGTGTGAGAATGGGTCTGAGAGCAGAGGGTGCGAGAATGGGCAGAGCGCAGAATGAAAGAGTGGGTAGAATGGGGGTGTGAGAGCAGGCAGAATGGGGGGCATAAGAGTGCACAGACCACAGCGTGTAAGAGCGGGGGGTAAGAATTGGCAAAGCAGGAGCGCGAGAGCAGAGTGCAGGGTGTGAGAGCGGGCAGGGAGGGCAGAGTACCAAGGGGGCACAGTGCACTGAGAGAGGGGGCAAAGTGCAGAGGGGGCACAGAACATAGAGGGAAGGGCAGAGCGTGGAACATGGAGGGAAGGGCAGAGTGTGCAGGGGGTAGTGAGCCAGGGGGCACTATCTCTTTCCCCCTCTGTGCTCTCTGCTCCCCTGGCTGCAGTCCCTGTCATTAATTGCTGTACAGCACTGGTGCGGCGGGGAAGTTGGCAGGGGATGTCGAGTGGACTGGAGGGGGCCATATAGGAGGACTAGTTGTGGTGTCCTGTGGGTGGTACAGCATTAATGCGTACCACTAGCGGGTGCCATAATGGGAGTATTTCTGTCATTTGGAATTCTGGGATTCGTAGACATCTTGATGAAAACGGATGTCAAGATATTATAAGGTAAGCTTATATTAGATTATTGGAATTCTAATTGACCTAAAACAGTATAGGTTTAGTCTGATTTCATGTCATATAGTGAGAAAATCATGCATATGTGTCTTTTTATATAGTGTATATAAACTTCTGGTTTTAACTGTATTTATTAAATCTGTAACACAATGTACATTATTTACTAGTTTGTCAATATTCCACTGTACCAAGAGGGTAGACAATTGCATGTCATTTGGATACTAATTCTGGATAATTCTTATTTTTATTTTTGTATTTTTTCATTAGATGAAGATATATCTTTGCTCTGACTAGAGATGGGTGGGGTTCAGTGGGTTTGGACAGACTTTTCAGTTATAAAATTGTGGCTAAAGGGGGTTGGGCTTGTAAAAGAAGCACTGTCAAACGGATCCGTGGCTGTATGAGTGGGGACGCCAGAGAGTTCATCTGAAATCATCGCCATGGCTTAGTCTGAGAGAGCTACTTGTGGTAAACGGACACTAATGTCTTTGCTTACCACATGTAGCAGAGGCGAGTGTACTTCACTGGATATTGCTGTTGATTATCTTTGGAGATTATGATTGGGGTTAAAAACAAAGAAGAGAGTGTGTTCGGGCACTGTCAAACCGTATCTTACTGCACTAAGTCTTCAGAGTGTGCGGCTCCAAGGAGCAGCGGTGCACGTGCAAAGAATCCAAACAGTCTCTGTACGCAATAAAGATAAGAAAACACGGCACTCACCGCAAGCGGAGTAATCTTCAAGTCTTTAATCCATGCGTGTTACAGACATAGACGATATGCAAGGGAGGGAGGGGGTGCTGAGAAACGGGGAACCGTCACCGAGTCTCAGCACCCCCCTCCCTCCCTTGCATATCGTCTATGTCTGTAACACGCATGGATTAAAGACTTGAAGATTACTCCGCTTGCGGTGAGTGCCGTGTTTTCTTATCTTTATTGCGTATGATTGGGGTTAATAAAGGGAAAATGAGAGTTGTCTGTGTGTCTTATTTCAAATACAGTATTTTTGCTGTGTCTGTGTTTAACTATTTACTTTTCAATTGATAATGTATGGATCTTGTAAATGCCTGAATATTATAAATCAGGGCGTAATGACAGATGTCAATAGTCAGTAGTTTGGGCCTCACCATGCTGAGAATCAGCAGTCAGCTGCCTGGTTTTTAACTTACCGTATATACTCGTGTATAAGCCGACTTTTTCAGCCCAAAAATTGGGCTGAAAAGTCCCCCCTCGGCTTATACACGAGTATATACTTTTGTGGGAGGTGGGGGCTGTGTCCGGGAGCAGGAGGAGGCAGGAGGAGGTGGGGGGAAGGCTGCAATATGAGCGGCTCGTGACGTGGAGCCGCTCATAACTTATTCATGATATGCACTGCATCCCCCGCCCATCCGCGGGGGGAGCAGTGCATATCCCATTACAACCCCCCAGCACGGGGTATACAGCCCCCCCCCCATTCCCTCACAGTATGGCGCCCCCCCCCCTCCATGCTGCCGCTGCTGTAACATAAACACAGTGTTATTATCTCACCGGGCCGGTCTGAGTGAATCCTCCCTCCTCCCTGCGTGTCATGTGACCGGGGCTCACGCCGATGACGTCACCGGCCGGTCACATGACACGCAGCCTCGCAGGGAGGAGGGAGGATTCACTGAGAGCGGCCCGGTGAGATAATAACACTGTGTTTATGTTACAGCAGCAGCGGCAGCATGGAGGGGGGGGGGCGCCATACCCTGAGCCTGGGGGCCTGTGCCCCCCCTGAGCCTGGGGGCCTGTGCCCCCCCTGAACCTGGGGGCCTGTGCCCCCCCTGAGCCTGGGGGCCTGTGCCCCCCCTGAGCCTGGGGGCCTGTGCCCCCCCTGAGCCTGGGGGCCTGTGCCCCCCCTGAGCCTGGGGACCTGTGCCCCCCCTGAGCCTGGGGACCTGTGCCCCCCCCCTGAGCCTGGGGACCTGTGCCCCCCCTGAGCCTGGGGGCCTGTGCCCCCCTGAGCCTGTGCCCCCTGTGCACCCTGAGCCTGGGGGCCTGTGCCCCCCCTGAGCCTGGGGACCTGTGCCCCCCCCCTGAGCCTGGGGACCTGTGCCCCCCCCCTGAGCCTGGGGGCCTGTGCCCCCCTGAGCCTGTGCCCCCCCCCTGAGCCTGGGGCCTGTGCCCCCCCCCCTGAGCCTGGGGACCTGTGCCCCCCCCCCTGAGCCTGGGGGCCTGTGCCCCCCCTGAGCCTGTGCCCCCCCTGAGCCTGTGCACCCTGTGCCCCCTGAGAGTCTGGGGGCCTGTGCCCCCTGAGCCTGGGGGCCTGTGCACCCTGTGCCCCCTGAGCCTGGGGGCCTGTGCACCCTGTGCCCCCTGGGGGCCTGTGCACCCTGTGCCCCCTGGGGTCCTGTGCACCCTGTGCCCCCTGAGCGCCTGTGCACCCTGTGCCCCCTGAGCCTGGGGGCCTGTGCACCCTGTGCCCCCTGAGCCTGGGGCCTGTGCACCCTGTGCCCCCTGGGGGCCTGTGCACCCTGTGCCCCCTGAGCGCCTGTGCACCCTGTGCCCCCTGAGCCTGGGGGCCTGTGCACCCTGTGCCCCCTGAGGCTGGGGGCCTGTGCACCCTGTGCCCCCTGAGCCTGGGGGCCTGTGCACCCTGTGCCCCCTGAGCCTGGGGGCCTGTGCACCCTGTGCCCCCTGAGCCTGGGGGCCTGTGCACCCTGTGCCCCCTGAGCCTGGGGGCCTGTGCACCCTGTGCCCCCTGAGAGCCTGGGGGCCTGTGCCCCCTGAGCCTGGGGGCCTGTGCACCCTGTGCCCCCTGAGCCTGGGGGCCTGTGCACCCTGTGCCCCCTGGGGGCCTGTGCACCCTGTGCCCCCTGAGCGCCTGTGCACCCTGTGCCCCCTGAGCCTGGGGGCCTGTGCACCCTGTGCCCCCTGAGCCTGGGGGCCTGTGCCCCCCCCCTGAGCCTGGGGACCTGTGCCCCCCCCCTGAGCCTGGGGACCTGTGCCCCCCCTGAGCCTGTGCCCCCTGTGCCCCCTGAGCCTGGGGGCCTGTGCCCCCTGAGCCTGGGGACCTGTGCCCCCCCTGAGCCTGGGGACCTGTGCCCCCCCTGAGCCTGGGGACCTGTGCCCCCTGAGCCTGGGGACCTGTGCCCCCTGAGCCTGTGCCCCCTGAGCCTGGGGGCCTGTGCACCCTGTGCCCCCTGAGCCTGGGGGCCTGTGCACCCTGTGCCCCCTGAGAGCCTGGGGGCCTGTGCCCCCTGAGCCTGGGGGCCTGTGCCCCCTGAGCCTGGGGGCCTGTGCACCCTGTGCCCCCTGAGCCTGGGGGCCTGTGCACCCTGTGCCCCCTGGGGGCCTGTGCACCCTGTGCCCCCTGAGCGCCTGTGCACCCTGTGCCCCCTGAGCCTGGGGGCCTGTGCACCCTGTGCCCCCTGAGCCTGGGGGCCTGTGCACCCTGTGCCCCCTGGGGGCCTGTGCACCCTGTGCCCCCTGAGCGCCTGTGCACCCTGTGCCCCCTGAGCCTGGGGGCCTGTGCACCCTGTGCCCCCTGAGGCTGGGGGCCTGTGCACCCTGTGCCTGGGGGCCTGTGCACCCTGTGCCCCCTGAGCCTGGGGGCCTGTGCACCCTGTGCCCCCTGAGCCTGGGGGCCTGTGCACCCTGTGCCCCCTGAGAGCCTGGGGGCCTGTGCCCCCTGAGCCTGGGGGCCTGTGCACCCTGTGCCCCCTGAGCCTGGGGGCCTGTGCACCCTGTGCCCCCTGGGGGCCTGTGCACCCTGTGCCCCCTGAGCGCCTGTGCACCCTGTGCCCCCTGAGCCTGGGGGCCTGTGCACCCTGTGCCCCCTGAGCCTGGGGCCTGTGCACCCTGTGCCCCCTGAGAGCCTGGGGGCCTGTGCACCCTGTGCCCCCTGAGCCTGGGGGCCTGTGCACCCTGTGCCCCCTGAGCCTGGGGGCCTGTGCACCCTGTGCCCCCTGAGCCTGGGGGCCTGTGCACCCTGTGCCCCCTGAGCCTGGGGGCCTGTGCACCCTGTGCCCCCTGGGGGCCTGTGCACCCTGTGCCCCCTGAGCACCTGTGCACCCTGTGCCCCCTGAGCCTGGGGGCCTGTGCACCCTGTGCCCCCTGAGCCTGGGGGCCTGTGCACCCTGTGCCTGGGGGCCTGTGCACCCTGTGCCTGGGGGCCTGTATACCCTGTGCTGGAGTCCACCCTCGGCTTATACGCGAGTCAATAAATTTTCCCAGTTTTTGGGGGCAAAAGTAGGGGGGTCGGCTTATACACGGGTCGGCTTATACACGAGTATATACGGTATCTGGCAGTCAAAAATAGGGCAGAGCACACAATTTTTTTTAAGACCATTTATTTAAATAATAAAAAAAAAAAATGAGCTCCACTGCATTTTTGATTGCAAGCCAAGGTAAAACCAGGCAAATAGATGTGGCAGCCTTGTGCGGAAAATCAAAAATACATGAGACCTCTATGCAAATTATTAAAATATGTATTTATTTTTACATCCCCTGTGATGGCAGATTTTTTGCCAATGGCAACCAATCACAGACACTAGTACAATGGGTGGGGGCGCAACAGCCAATCATAGATACTGTCAAGGAGTCTAGTGAATAAACCGAAGGTTAATGCGTGGCCCGGAAAAACAAGTGAGTGGTCCTTATTAAATATAATGCTGCAGGTTTTAATCACTGTTTTGTTTTCTTTTACGGTCCCCCCCAACCAAACCCGACCAGTAACATGGACTTCTCAGGGAAATCAGGATACATGCCTAAACACTAGGTGTTCAGTACGGACCCTGAACCTTACAGTTCGATTTCACTTCACACTAAGTTTGACTTCATTTTTTCTTAAAATATAGGAATTTCTAAATCGCACACTTCCTACTATATAATCGTCTTATCGTGTCTGTCTCTCTGTAATGGAAATCCCGCATTGCTGATTGGTCGCGGTCAGCTAGGCACGATCAACCAGCGACAGGTGCAGTACGGCCACAAATTGGTGCTGGATTTAAACCACGCACGCCACCACACTATCGGAGATCAGCGGCGCCAGCCGCTGATCTCCGGACAGTAGCTGCAGGTCATCTTCTGCTGCACGGAGGTCAGTGGCGACACAGCCGGGAGATGACCGGCGCTAGCTCACAGCGGAAGTGCCCCGACTGGCACTAGCAATCTCGCTCAGTGTGACATGCAGCAGTGACCAGGCCCCCACTGTGAGATCACTGATCGTGTCAGAATGGGGGTACTATCACACTTGGCGACGCTCCAGCGATCTCTACAACAATACGACCTGTTAGGGACTCCTGATGGTAGCCGCGGGTCATCTCCTGCAAACGGAGGTCAGCGGCGACACAGCCAGTAGATGACATGCGCTAGCCAGTCATCTCCTGAGTGCTCGCAGCAGAAGCACCCCGACTGCCATATTGGAACACCCAAGTTATGGGTATTTCGATATTGCGGTCTGGGATTCAAATCCCCCACCAAGACGCGTGGGAAAACAACCAATGACCCCAGTACTATGCCATAGAGTGACAGCGTCCCAACGACCGCCATATCGTTGCTGCATCGCTGGTGATATCTGACTGTTTGACATCTCACCAGCGACCACGTAGTGACACTCCAGCGATGTCTACTAGGTCGCATCTTTGTCGGGATCGCTGGAGCGTCGCCAAGTGTGACAGTACCTTACTGATCGCTCATTGAATTATTTTTAACTCTTTATAAATAAACTACATATATTCTAAAATACCCTTTGCATCTTTGCTTCGTGATTTGGTTTAGTATTCATATTGATATAGTAAGCTAGCTTATGTTGTCAATTTTGTGTAGTAAGCATCTGGTATTTGTATGAGTGTAGTAAGCTTATTTCTGCGACCAGACATTTTCATTTGTGTAGTAACAGAGTAAGTCTTGTACTCATTGTTTGCAGATTGCTATAGTAGATTGTTCAGACCAATGGCCACTTTACACATCCCGATATCGGCGTCCAACTCCGACCAAAAGTCACGTGGTTCGTGCGTTGACCCCGATATCGCTTGTGCGTTGTATGGTGGAAATGTCCAATATGATGCACGAACACCACCAAAACGATATCGGGGATCAAATGAGCGTGCTCTCCAACGGCCCGATATTGGATGGACGTTGTGGCTGGATCGTGCTGTGTAAAAGCCCAACAACTATGTGAAGTACAACTTCCCCTATTCTCTCCCATGTTAAAAGGTCGTTCCTGGGTCGGCTGTACAAGGGGGGGTAGACATCGTAGTGGCGTTACCTGTCGATATCGCGCTGTGTAACATCTCCTATGCGATCTTGGAATTCTGCCCAGAAAAAGCGCGCTCCCGCAGCGTTGTATCCATATCGGACCGACGTTGGGACGTTATAAAGTGGCCATTAGGGTATGAGCACACAATGTTTGCAGAGCAACCTTAGGAAAATGTCTGCAGTCTGGGTTTCTTTGTGGCAACTTTGCTTCAGGTGTCTTTTCTCTATGAGTCACCAGCATGCTACTATCTTTTACCTTCAGTTTATGACTTTTAAAGCAATTGCAAGAAGTAACAAAATATGGAGCATGTGCAAAACAAAATGATTTTACTTTGACATATTTATGTTCATCTTTATGGCTAGGGTCACAATTGCGTTTTTTTCATGCTTTTTTGGAGACCTGCGTTTTTAAAAAAGCATGTAAAAACGCACCCATAGGCCCCCATGTTAAAAAAATGCATGCCCTAATAGCAAAAACGCATGTCTTAATAGCAAAAACTCATGTCTAAAGTGCCTTGTGTTTTTGGCATGAGTTTTTGCACTTATGTGAGTAGCTGACATCAAAAACGCATGCAAAAACGCATGGTACATTAGTACCATTTAGTACCATCAAAAAACGCATGCGTTTCCACAGGGACCCATGTTAAAAAAATGCATGCATTTTCTAAAAAAAACGCATGCGTTTTTAAAACAGCACCAAAAAACTCTGCTTGCACAATTTTTTGGTGCTGATTTAAAAACGCATGCAAAAACGCAGGGTGCCATCAGACACCTTAAAAAAATGCATGCTGAAAGGGAAAAAAGCATGCAGAAATGCATGGTACATTAGTACCATTTAGCACCATCCAAAAACACATGCGTTTTCCATAGGGGCTCATGTTAAAAAAATGCATGCGTTTTCTAAAAAACGCATGCGTTTTTAAAACAGCACCAAAGACTGTGCTTGCACTATTTTTTGGTGCTGATTTAAAAACGCATGCAAAAACGAAGGGTGCCATCAGACGCCTTAAAAAAACGCATGCTGAAGGGAAAAAAGCATGCAAAAACGCATGCGTTTTTTTAAGGCACCAAAAAAACTCATGCTAAGTGTGACCCCAGCCTAACTGTGGGTTTGTGACACTTTTTAAGTGGGTTTCCTCCACAAACCGTTTAAAAAAAAACTTTATTGTGCCATAAAAAAGAACAGGAAACACACATGAGCAGGACCAAGTGGTCTAGGGGTGAAGATTATGTTTGAGCCAGAGGTCCACTCACCATTTGGGATTGTGCACCCCTGCACAACCCCAGTATGAGCATGGAGGTGAGGAGACTCAGAGATTCATGCCGTGCGGCTTTTCCTGGTGTGATCATGGGACTCGATCACATTAGCACGGGTAGGCGTCACTGGAACTCACGTTCCTTTAGCCAGATAGAAGATGTTGCTGTGCCCAGAGCTGCTCCAGCCGCACACCCACAAGGGGGACATGTATAAGGAAGCAAAAAAGACTGCAATCTTTAGGAGCACTGAGGCAAAAGATGTATCAGAAATGATTAAAGGCACAAACCTTTAATAAAAGTTCTTTGCACTCCACTAGTGCACTGGAGTGCAAAGAACGTTTTATAAAGGTTTGAGCCTTTAAACATTTGTAATACACAGTGCTTTTTTTGTAAAAAATTATTTCCTGGTACGCATACCCGAGGCGAGAGCGGGGGGGAAGGGTGCAGCCCTACGTCTCGTCATTCACTTTTGTGGCCTATATGCCAATTTCAATCCAAAGCTATGTAATTCAGATTTTCATCCCTCTGCACCCTCCATCCTCAATCCCTCTGATCTCTCCATCACCCTGTTCCCTCCATCCTCCTGCACCCTCCATTCTCCATCCCTCTGGTCTCTCCATCCTCCATCCCCCTGTTCCTTTCATCCTCCATCCCACTGCTTCTTCCATCCACCATTCCCCTGCTCCTTTCAGCCTTTATCCCCCTGTTCCCTCCATCCTCCATCCTCCTGCTCCTTCCATCCTCCATCCCCATGCTCCCTCCATTCTCCATCCCCCTGCTCCTTCCATCCTCCATCCCCATGCTCCCTCTATTCTCAATCCCCCTGGTTTCCCCATCCTCCATCCCCTTCTCTCTCAGCCACCTGATCCCTCCATCCTCCAGGTCTCTCCATCCTCCATCCATCTGATCTCTCCATCCCTATGTGCCCTCCATCCTCAATCCCTCTGATCTCTCCATCCCCCTGTTCACTCCATCCAACGCTCCCTCCATCCTCCATCCCCCTGCTCCTTCCAACCTCCATCCCCCTGCTCCTTCCATCCTCTATTCCCCTGCTCCTTTCATCCTTCACCCCCCTGTTCCCTCCACCCACCTGCTCCTTCCATCCTCCATCCCCCTGCTCCTTCCATCCTCTATTCCCCTGCTCCTTTCATCCTTCATCCCCCTGTTTTCTCCATCCCCTTGCTCCTTCCATCCTCCATCCCCCTGCTCCTTCCATCCTCTATTCCCCTGCTCCTTTCATCCTTCATCCCCCTGTTCCCTCCATCCTCCTGCTCCCTTCATTCTTCATCCCCCTGGTCTCTCCATCCCCCAGCTCCGAGTCCTTTCAATTCATCCTCCATCCCCCTGCTCCTTCCATCCTCTATCCCCCTGATCTCGCCATCCTCCATCCCTCTTGTCTCAATTTCTCCATACCCTGCCTGTCCTGATCTCTATCCCCCCTGCATCCTATCCCCCTGCACAGCCTGCCGCCCTCTGCACTCATCACAGTCACTGACAGTCTGTCAGTGCTGTTGTCACATACCCTGCACTGCAGCCTGCATTAGTCGTCCTCCTCCATCTTCTTTCCTGTGGTCAAAACTCCACCCACTCAAGTCACATGTATGTGGCATCATCGCAGCTTCACCGGCGCTGAGAGAAACTGTACTACACACAGCCTGTGAGTGACACAGCAGGGCAGTGCTGCCTGCTCTTTAGATTTTCCAGTACGCCGTACCGGTATGTACCCCCCAAAAAAAACACTGGTAAAACATCTCCTTTTGCCTCAGTGCTCCTAAAAATTGCTGTCTTTTTTGCTTCCTTAAAAGGATTTTATTGTGACATACGCTTACATCGGTTCTGCAGTTAAAAATCTATGGATCCCAACATGAAAACATTATGTCCAGTCCCATCTTTTAAAACAGTTAAATCTGCTACTTTCATAAGGAGAGCAGTGATAAACTAGTTAATGATGGGTCTCCACCGGTGATGCGCGAAGATGTTGGTATCATAGGGTTGAGCTTAATGTGTTTCCACGTGGAGAGAAAGAGAAAAAAATAGATTTCCATAAGGCCACGTGCACACGTTGAGTATTTGATGAGTTTTTTACCTCAGGATTTGTAGCCAAAACCAGGAGTGGGTGATTAAATACAGAAGTGGTGCAGGTGTTTCTATTAGACTTTTCCTCTGATTGCTCCACTCCTGGTTTTGTCTACAAATCCTGAGGTAAAAAGCTCTTCAAATACTCAGCGTGTGCATGTGGCCTAAAAATGCTTGAGCTTCCCATTGACTTCCAATATACTCAGAACTTGAGCCGGGCCCCTACGAGTGTCTAAGGCCCCTTTCACATCAGCGTTTTTTTTAAATCGCGGCAGATGCGGTGAAAAAAAACCGCATCTGCCGTGATTACCGCATACCGGCTGCACTTGCGGCATGGTTGCGGCACGGTTGCGGCAAGCCCCATACAATGTATAGGCGGCTTGCGGCAGGTGCGGCAAGTGCGGTTTTGGCACTTGCGGCAGGTGCCGCAAGTGCAGCCGGTATGCGGTAATCGCAGCAGATGCGTTTTATTCACCGCATCTGCCGCGATTTAAAAAAAACGCTGATGTGAAAGGGGCCTTAGTGGCTTGTTTTGTGTACCAAGCACTCAAATATCTCAGTGCTCGCCCATCACTAGTCACTATGCATGGGCCAGAGATGTTTGCTTCCCACCAAGCCCTTGATCACTATAAAGAAAAATTAATTTGCTGGATAAGTCACACATATAAGGGAGCTACAATGGAGGGTTTTGAAATTCATTTTGAAATTGGAAATATCAGAGAAAAATGACATTATAAAAAGTGCTGCCTCGACTGGTGAGCTGCTTTCTGCTGATATTTTAGGGATCAAAGGGAAAAAAACAATAATTTAAAAGATGAAAATGGGAGAACTAATGGTAAGAGGAGTGACAGATTGAAGAATTATAAACCTAAACTGGAAAATCTGCAGATCTGAAAGTATATTCCAGTGTTTGGAAGTCAATTTTTCTTGAAGGCTTTGTCTGAATAAATGCTAGTAGATTATTGTAATTTGCTCCTTTTCGTGTATGTTATCTTTCTCTTGTTGTAGTGTACTGTGAATCTCATCTGTTCTGACAGCGTTCAAGGTTACAGAAATGTCTTGCCTTTTATCAATTGTTTGTATTATTTCACTTTATAATCTTTATTTGCATGTGGTATTTTGTAGTTACGTTAATTCATCCTGTCAATGCTTAGATGACAATGTGCCCTTTGTAATGCATCAGATACAAAGCATCTGAAACATTTGTTACAATTGATAAATCATTTAACATTGTAGGAACTCATAGAAATGTGCTTTTTGCCAGTTTTATGTTTGCATCGTTGAGAAAAGGACATGACATTTTATTAAACATTAACTGTTTTCCTGAAACGGTTCAGTAACAGCAATAAATTATCAGAGAATAACCAACAGAAAAAATGTAGATATGCAGAAATACTTTATTAGAAAGGAATAGATAGAAAGGATTTCATCTTTGATGTTAAGCATATACCAGTGTTTACCCAGCAGATGGCACCAGTCACCTTCCCAGGCTCAGTATTTCAATGCTGTGTGCACAAAATGTAGTAGTTTCAGGGTAGTAATCACTCATGTGCCATAAATAACCCATTCTGAACTAGTTGTTAGTTAAGTTGTTAGAATGCTTTAGATCAGTAACATAATTTCATATAGTTCGAAAAATATTCTCTTTCACCCAGACTCTTAAAGAGGCATTCAACTTTTTTTTCTAATGGTATTATTGCATTTGATTTTCTTTTTTTTTAAAGTTGACAAGACTGCATAAGAAAAGAAAATTCTGAAAAATTCACTATTTTTCATCTGTACTGTTATCCACAGTGTGGAAAAAACAGAAACACTAAACTGAAGATCTGTAGTGCCGATATGTTTTATACAGGGTGTTCATAAAGTAACTATGCAGTGCAGTGTTGTTATAAGCATTAATACACAGCATATTGTCCGCCAGTCTGGTTAGATTGCTGAACAGTTGTGAGGACTGTGGAAGTCAGTGTGTGTGCGAACCTGTTCTCCACCTCCAGGGGCAGCACTTCCAGCATCTCCTCTAGTTTCCACATCACCTACTGGTAAGTGTTAACCACTGCATAGTTACTTTATGAACACCCTGTATTAGGCTAGGGTCACACTTAGGAGGTTGAATCCCTTTACATGATGCAGTAAATGCTGCATTTTTAACACTTGCCATTTTCATGGCATTGAGCATAGTCTTTGCCCTAGTTAACACTAGGTATATTTATGTACCTAGCGATAACGCTAGCATTAACGCACGGTACATATATGTACCATGCGTTTACGCATGCATTTCCCATAGGGTCCCATGTTAAAGAAACGCATGCGTTTTTGAAAAAGCGACCCAAAAACATTGCAGACCATCTTTTTAGCGCTAGGAGCAAAAACACATTGCGTTAAATGCAATGCAATTTTGCAATGCGTTTTTTGCATTGGAGTCTATGAGTGTGTTAACGCATGCGTTTTTACACATTTCTACATTTCAAAAATGGATTCAGTTTGTGGATGCATGACCCAAGTGTGGCTCTAGTCTTACTGCATTTATTCAGTAACGCAATTGTGTTAGGAATATAAAGGTATCAGTGTAGATTTAGGGTACACAATAGTTATGAGTTAGCCAGCCCTGCAGCTATGTGGAGTGTTTGGGGAATAAGCAGAGAGTTAGGCTTGGGTCAGACTTGGCTATGGACCCACATTTTCAGGCAGCGCTAAATACCTGGAAAAGTGGGTACATAGCAACCCTGTGTTTTCCTTAGTAGCAACCGCACACAAAACTGCAGGAGGTACACTTTTCTTCAGTGCACAGGAAGCGCTGCCTGCAGCATTTTCCTGTGCACTGAAGAAAAGCGTCCATCCTGCAGCTCTGTGTGCGGCTGCTACTAAGGTAAACACAGGGTTGCTATGTACCCACTTTTCCAGGCAGCGCTTCACGTTAACGCTGTCCGGGATTTAGCGCTATCTGAAAACATGGGTCCCAAAACAAGTCTGACGCCAGCCTTACTTCCTACTTAGAAGAGATAACAGTAAGTAATGAAGAGGGAAGCCATTCATAGGGAATGTGAAAGATTAAGTTCCATATTGGGTGTGTGTACAAGGAAAAGATTTTCTGAGGTAGTAAGCTTGTAACCATACTGGATATAGTTACAGTCTGCATCCCAATACAGCAAGTACATTCTGGATTCTAGGAAGTGGAATATACAAAGAAGAGAGCTCAGTTGCAGTGGGTAAAGCCAGAAGTCTAAGGAGGTAGAGCTGTGGGTTGTGGGTAACCTGAAACAACATAGGAAAAGTGATGAGAAAGCAATGTGTAGGACAGATCTGAGAGTTTTAGTGAAGAAATATATGGAGAGTGATAGCCTGGGGCATGGGTACTGCTGGAGAAGGCTGTAGTCAGTGAAGTGCACATAAAAATATTGGCGTGTTCAAGTCACCTATGCTGCACTGCTGAAATATTATTTACAAGTGAAAATATATGTTTATACTGTATTAGCCAGTAGATAGAAAAATATTAAAATCTGAGAGTCCTCAGTGGTTGATACCTTTTGATGGCTAACTGAAAAGATGGTAAGAAAAAGCAAACTTTCAAGACCTGAGTTTTCTCAAAACCTTGCTATTTGTAACCATCTTTTCAGTTAGCCATCAAAAGGTACCAACCACTGAGGACTCTCAGATTTTAATATTTTTTTATTAAGAAGGGATGTGATGCCACAGGTAACTGATTAATATATGGTGGTTACACTTTTTTGTGCACCGATAGACTTGGAAAATCAAGTATCAAATGAAATACGAAAGAGACTAGTGCATTTTTTTTCATGCAGAGTTTCAGTACAATTAAAACAATAATGCACTGGACTTGGTCTAAAATATTGTGTGAATGACGCTTTAAGGGCCCTTTCACATCAGCGTTTTTTTAAATTTGCGGCAGATGCGGTGAAAAAAACCGCATCTGCCGCAACTGCCGCATAACGGTTCCACTTGCGGCACGGTTGCGGTTTTTTCCATAGGAAGTATAGGGGGACTTGCGGCAGATGCGGCAAGTGCGGTATTGCACTTGCGGCAGGTGCGGCAGAGAAAAAAACCGCGGCTTACTGCGGTTTTTTTCTCTGCCGCACCTGCCGCAAGTGCAATACCGCACTTGCCGCATCTGCCGCAAGTCCCCCTATACTTCCTATGGAAAAAACCGCAACCGTGCCGCAAGTGGAACCGTTATGCGGCAGTTGCGGCAGATGCGGTTTTTTCACCGCATCTGCCGCAAATTTAAAAAAACGCTGATGTGAAAGGGCCCTAAGATAGAATGAAAACCCAATTTTAAAGAGTTTAACCTATAATGTAAAATGTTCAAATAATAATTTTTGTAAAATATGTTAATTAAAAATTATATAAGAAGATTTTATCATACCTATGACAATAATTTTTAAGTTATGCTTGATACAAGTTATAGAAAGTGTGAAAGTAGCGGACAAGAACACTTGGTGAGACATTACATGGTTATCTAAGATAGCATATACTGTTGCTTTTCAATATCTTTGAAAGTTAGTCCATTAGTCCATTTTGCAGACTAGGGTGATATCGTTCATGTACCAATTCAAAAACCACAGCAATTCTCATATGTAGTCAAAGGTCAAGGAGACATTTTTGTAAAATATAAAAGGGTGGGGGACAAGAGGCGCAATAGTGCCCTATCACTAGTGACATTAATCGTAATGGGGTGGTGCTGAGAAGCCACTCACCTGATGCAGTTGTGATCCCCACAACTGGTTTGAAGGCGTTTAGGAAATATTATTCCAAGCTGCTGCAGGACCTCCACCGACCACTGAACAGTGGTTATAATCCAGAAAGATGATGGGAGTATAGGTGTATCACGGTCCGCGCTGCTCCAGGGCTTAAAAAACTCACCAAAGAGTCAGTCAGATTTCCATCCTTTATTCTCCCTGATGAAGGTGCCAGACTAGGCGCCAAAACGCGTAGGAGAAGGAGAATAAAGGATGGAAATCTGACTGACTCTTTGGTGAGTTTTTTAAGCCCTGGAGCAGCGAGGACCGTGATACACCTATACTCCCATCATCTTTAAGGAGACATTTTTGGGTGATTGTATTGTCAAAGTACAGCACACTACTGTACAATAATAACTGGTGAGCCTCCTCCCACCAATGTGAAAACATTGCACCATGTACTAGGGTTGTACATTTTAAGGTTTGGACTAGTGCATGTTAATAGAAGGCAGTTCCTATGCTTGTTCATATGCAGAAGAGCCAGTAACACCCACAATATGTAGCTTTGTCTGGCCCAAGTTTTAAATATCCATCTGAACCCAACCTTACTGAACATTACATTTTCAATATGTGGACACAAGTAGCTCTGTTTTAACTCTGTATGCTCATTTCATTAGCAATCCAGTACAGGAGCCTGGTAATGACATGTACTAATCTAGTGCATACAGCTGGCCACACTAATTATTGGATGACTGCACATTTCTGTGAGAACATGAACCATATAGTAAATGGAAACATGGCTTTCTTGACCTAGCTTTACAGGTATAATATTGGGAAACAATTATGATTGCATTGAAATACTGCCTGAAATTTGAGAAAACACATAGACATAAATGGGTACGCTTGATCCTGTAATTGTGAACGACTCAGTCTGCAAAAAAAAATAACATGGACATGTGAATAGCCACATAGACTATTACATGTATGTGTTTTGTTAGTGAAAAATACAGATAGAACTTGTATGTGAGATATGTAAATAAATCCAGAACTACATATCCCTGGTTTGAGGACAAACTGCCAACCACAAGGACCAAATACCAATATAAAGCCTTACTGACAGTGGGTACGGAATGTCATCAAACCCCTTTAAATTTTTCAGTCTTTGTTTCATTGCAGCCAATTGGTAGATTCAAAAAAGTTCATGTTTTTCTCATTAATGTACGCTCTGCACTCCATAATAACTGAAAAAAATGTAGATATTTATTCAAATTTATTAAAAAAAGAAAAACTGAAATATCACATGGTCATAAGTATTCAAACCCTTTGCTTAGTATTGAGTATAAGCACCTTTTTAACTAGTACAGCCATGAGTCTTCTTGGGAATGATGCTACAAGTTTTTCACACCTGAATTTGGGGATGGTCTGCCATTTTTACTTGTAGATCCTCTCCAGTTCCATCAGGTTGGATGGTGAATGTTGGTGGACAGCCATTTTCAGGTCTCCCCAGAGATGGTCAACTGAGTTTAGGTCAGAGATCTGGCTGGGCCTGTTAAGAATGGTCACAGAGTTGTTCTGAAGCCACTCCTTTGTTATTTTAGCTGTGTGTTTAGGGTCATTGTCTTGTTGGAAGGTGAACCTTGGCCTAACTCTGAGGTCTAGAGAACTCTGTAGGAGGTTTTCATCCAGAACATCTCTGTACTTGACCGCATTCATGTTTCCTACAATTACAGCCAGTCATCCTGTACCTGCAGCTGAAAAACACCCCCATAGCATGACGCTGCCACCACCATGTTGGGATTTTATTGGGCAGATGATGAGCAGTGCCTGGTTTTCTCCACACATACTGCTTAGAATTATCACCAAAAAGTTCTATCTTCATCTCAACATACCAGAGAATCTTATTTCTCATAGTCTTGGAGTCCTTCATGTGATTTTTAGCAAACTCCATATGGGCTTTTATATGTCTTGCACTGAGAAGAGGCTTTCTCTGGGTCATTCTGCCATAAAGGCCTGAATGGTGGAGGACTGCAGTGATAGTTGACTTTGTGGAACTTTCTCCCATCTCCCTATTGCATCTCTGGAGCTCAGCTAATGCGAACTTAGGGTTCTTCTTTACTTCTCTCACCAAAGCTCTTCTGCCACGATTGTTCACTTTGGCTGATTGACCAGGTCTAGGTAGTCTTCTGGTGGTCCCAACCTTCTTCCATTTAAGGATTATGGTGGCCACTGTGCTTTCAGGAACTTTGAGTACTGCAGAAGTTGTTTTGTAACCTTGGCTAGATCTGTGCCTTGCCACAATTCTGTCTCTGAGCATCTTGGGGAGTTCATTTGACCTCCTGATTCTCATTTTGTCTGACATGCACTGTGAGCTGTGAGATCTTATATAGACAGGTTTGTGCCTTTTCAAATCAAGTCCTATCAGTTTAAATACAGGTGGACTCCAATGAAGGAGTAGAACCATCTCAAGGAGGACTGCAAGGAAATTGACAGAATTTGACTTAAATATGTGTGTCTGAGCAAAGGGTCTGAATACTTATGACCACGTGATATTTCAGTTTTCCTTTTTGAATAAATTTGCAAACATTTCTACATTTCTGGTATTTTTTAGTCAAGATGGGGTGCAGAGTGTACTGTAATGAGAAAAAAATTAACTTTTTCAATTTACCAAATGGCTGCAATGAAACAAAGAGTGAAAAATGTAAGGGGGCCTGAACACTTTCTGTACCCACTGTATGAGGCTGTCAAGTTCTGGGTCAATACAGACATATGCAGTCTGTGTATTTTGTTACATTCTCAGACAGGGAAACAGGGATTTGTGGATTTTTTCCTAGTACATGTCATGTTTCATGGAGTGTGTGAGGTTTCTATTTGATACATCTCGATGATAGCCTCATTCTATCATTGTTCTGGCTTTCACTGAACACTTGAGATGAAATGTCTGACTTCTGTCTAATCAGAAGTTACTGGCCCTGATCGACCTGAGTGGTGCTAATAAAAAGTATGAATACCCAGAGGGTGAGTATAAGATGAGGGCAGGGGCTTACATTTATAGCATCATTCCAGTGCTGAAAAGAAAAAATGCTGTATTGCTGCTTTAAAGACTGACTTAGGCTGGGGTCAGACTTGATTTTGGACCCATGTTTCCAGGCAGCACTAATACTGGACAGCGTTAACGGCAAGCTCTGCCTGGAAATGGGGTCCCATAGAAAAGCGTTGTGTACCTTAGTTGCAGCTGCACACAGAGCTGCAGGAGGTGCACTTTAGCGGAGCGCTCAGAAAATGCTGCCTGAAGCGTTTTCCTGTGCACTGAGGAAAAGCAGCCGTCCTGCAGCTCTGAGCTCTGTGTGTGGCTGCAACTAAGGTACAAAATGGGTTTCTATGGGGCCTCGTCTCCAGGCGGCACTTGCCATTAACGCTGTCCAGTATTATTGCTGCCTGGAAACGTGGGTCCAAAACCAAGTCTGACCCCAGCCTTACTGATTAAACACTTATGTTAATCTGATCAAGAATACTGATGAAAATTAATCCATATCTACTATATAATCATCTAAGGTTCTCTGTCTGTCACGGAAATCGTCTGTCCCAGCCTGTCTCTTGTCACTATCTGTCTCTTTTCTGTCCCTGCCTGTCTTTTTTTTGTCCCTGCCTGTCTCATGTCACTGCCTGTCTCTTTTCTGTCCCTGCCTGTCTCATGTCACTGCCTGTCTCTGTTCTGTCCCTGCCTGTCTCTTTTCTATCCCTGCCTGTCTCATGTCACTGCCTGTCTCTTTTCTGTCACTGCCTTTCCCTTTTCTGTCTCAGCTGTCTCTCTCCCTGCCTGTCTCATCTCTACCTCAGCTTTCTCTCTCCCTACCTGTCTCATCTCTGCCTCAGCTTGTCTCTCTCCCTGCCTGTCTCATCTCTGCCTCAGCTGTCTCTCTCCCTGTCCTGTCTCATCTCTGCCTCAGCTGTCTCTTTCCCAGCTTGTTTCATCTCTACCTCAGCTGTCTCTCTCCCTGCCTGTTTCATCTCTATCTCAGCTGTCTCTCTCCCTGCTTGTACATCACCTTTTCTGTGTTCAGCAGTCTTCTTTCTTTCTTATGCCGCTAAGGGTCTGCCTCCTCCAGTAGGCTCCGCCCCCTCCATTGATCTGCAGTGTTGGCTCCGGAGCTTTGGTTCCGCCCTCTGGTAGGCCCCGCCCCTCCATGACGCTTTGTATACTGGCAGTGATGCTGCTGGTGGGGGCAGAGCTCTGTGTTCCTAGATGGGAGGAGATCGCTGTCTGCAGGATAGGTGAGGGTCTCTCTGTGTCAGGACGCTCCCTGTCAGACAGACGCCTTGATAAGCTGCAGAGCACAGAGCTACAGTTTATAGCTCTCCTCCACAGCTTATCAGGCAGCCTGTCACAAATTGCCAGTGCGCATGAGCAGCAATGTGCGTTCATGTGAGGAGACACCATGATTGTAGGCTGAGCTCTGCACATTGCATGCGCGACCGTTACTAGGAGGCACAGACATGTCGGACAGAGCTGTCACATGGCTCAGAGGCAGCTCTGCAGCACCACATACATGGGGAGATTGATGAAAAACTACACATTTTTTTCAGATAAACCAAATTACAAAAAGTAAAGTTATGACAATTGTAATTACACTGTGTCCCAAATTATTATGCAAATGTTCTTTTTTTCTGATTCACCTAATTGGTTGGTGCAAATGACACAGTATAATAAAAGTCATCACCCGTTAGAGTATACATCGAATTTTATTGACGAAACCTCCCAATGATAACAGTATAATCTTCAAAATTAAAAAAAAATAAAAAAACTCCAAATGCAGTGTTTCAAATTATTAGGCACAGTAGAGTTTCTAAACATCTGATATGTTTTAAAGAACTGAAAATGCTCATTTGTTGAATTTCCAGCATTAGGAGGTCACATTCACTGAAATTAAAAGCTATTTAACTCCAAAACATCCTAACAGGCCAATTACATGTTAACATAGGAACCCTTCTTTGATCTCACCTTCACAATTCTTGCATCCATTGAACTTGTGAGTTTCTGGAGAGTTTATGCTTGTATTTCTTTGCATGATGTCAGAATAGCCCCCAGAGCTGCTGTTTTGATGTGAACTGCCTCCCACCCTCATTGATCTTTTGCTTGATTATACTCCAAAGGTTCTATATAGGGTTGAGGTCAGGGGAAGATGGTGGCCACACCATGAATTTATCTCCTTTTATGCCCATAGCAGCAATGATACAGAGGTATTCTTTGCAGCATGAGATGGTGCATTATCATGCATGAAGATGATTTTGCTCCTGAAGGCACATTTTTGCTTTTTGTACCATGGAAGAAAGTTCTCGGTCAGAAACTCTATATACTTTGCAGAGGTCATTTTCACACCTTCAGGAACCTTAAAGGGGCCTACCAGCTGTTTCCCAATGATTCTGACCCAAAATATGACTCCTCCACCACCTTGCTGACATCGCAGCCTTATTGGGACATGGTGGCCATCTACCAACCATCCACTACTCCACCCCTCTGGGCCATCCAGGGTTGCTCGGATGCAGAAGCAGCGGCGCGGACCGAAAGACACTTGGTCCCTGATAGAGATCCAGGGTTGCTCGGCACTCATGAGTAAACAAGACTGTTTGAAAATTAGTCTTCATGTATGTCTGGGCCTACTGCAACGTTTCTGCTTGTGAGCACTGTTTAGGGGTGGCCGAATAGTAGGTTTATGCACCACAGCAAGCCTTTGAAGGATCCTACACCTTGAGGTTCAAGGGATTCCAGAGGCAACAGCAGCTTCAAATATCTTTTTGCTGGTTTGTAAGGCCTTTACAGCAGCTGCTGTATTAATCGGATGAACTTTCCTGGCAGAAACCTTCCTCATTCTGCCTTTATTTGCACAAACACATCTGTGCTCAGAATCAGCCACAAATCTCTTCACAGTATGATGATCACGCTTAGGTCTTCATGCAATATCTAATGTTTTCATCCCTTGTCCAAGGCATTGCACTATTTGTCGCTTTTTGGCAGTAGAGAGATCCTTTTTCTTTCCCATATTACTTGAAAACTGTGGCCTGCTTAATATTGTGGAACACCCAGTTTTCCTTTTATTGGGCTCATCTGCCAAACTAATTATCACTGGTATCTGAGATTGATTTCAATGATCCAAAGAACCCTGAACACAATACCATCAATGGGTTTCATTGACAAACAATGAAAAAAAAAACCTATGACACTTAAAACAAATTTGCATAATAATTTGGAACACGGTGTATATAAAAGGGTATTGTATTCATGGGAAAACCCCTTTAAGCTTTTAACAGAATTTCTGCTTTACAAGTCTACTTGCATAGTCATTTGTTATGATTTAAGTCTAAATCCTCATTCACGTTTCTAATGCCATGTTAGGCATTATTGTGCAGGCTCACCTTGAATTTTATGCATTTAACTGATGATCCTAAGCTTTTATTTTGATGCTTACATTATAGTGCTACAAACGCATCTTTTCTGGCTCAGACTCATTCAGTGTTATTAATTATGCAAAAAGGTATCCAAAAGAACATCAAAAACTGTGATTTATTCCTATGATTTATATACACTATACATTAAGGATACTGTTAGAAAATATTCTTGCCGTCTCATTTTTAAGGAATTGTCTACATTAGCTTCAGCTGTATTTGCTATGATAAAGATTGCCTTATTATTCTCTTAGTAATCAATGAACATCTCTGTAATACTCAGGTGAGTATTTATGACTTTTGTTCTGACAAAGACTTGAGAGCTATTCTACTACACACTACAGTTAATGTCGGAATAAGCCTTGTCAAAAAATACCTATTGGAGGGTGTTTTCAGATGGCAAATATGTAGTTTGATTTACCGCCAATATGCGATGGGGAATTTGCACTGTGTCCTAAAAGATAAAATTCACATGGTTGGTAGCTAAAAAGTCATGGGTCATGGGTCAGTGTCAGGTAAACTCACTATTACCTCATGCCCCCTTTAGTATAATAAAATATAATAAACTGAGCTCTCACCAATGGAAAAAACAGCTATAAATTTTGGCAGAAAAGTGCCATGGCCATTAATGGGTTAGAAAGTCACTCTATATTAAGGTGCACTGTACTACAGGTTAGAGAGGAAAATGGAAAAGCAAGTAAGAAGCTGCCATCTGAGTTTGAGGTTTATACATTGTTGGCGAGACTAGCCCACAATCCGAATGAAAGTCGTCTTTAGAAAAGCAATGACATTTTTATTTGTTAGGAGCAACAAGTAGCTATGACTGAAGGGTTTTAAAGTTGAATCTGTGAGTGAAGTATGGTGGACACCTGAGATGCCATAGATAACTAGGAAACTGATGATTGTGTGTAACAGACTGTGGCAAGGTTACTGAGTTGAGCAGTGTACAATCATGTGCAACGTATTAGGCAAGCTACTGCATGAGGTTATATGTGTTAACCCTAGAAAGCATATTGGGGGCCTTTTAGGCCCCCAGGCTTCCATTTTTGCTATTATCTGCAAAATTACTTTAGTTAGAATTTTGAAACTCCAGGTATTCCTCAAGTATGTCGTTGTTGATAATATCCAGTTGTTCATATAATTTTTTTCATAGGCATTTTGGTGTAACAATGCTTGTTTGGTGAAAGCTACATCTGTACATATTGGGGGCCTTTTAGGCCCCCTGCTATGTTTTATCTTGTTCTCAGTAGTGTTTGTGTCTCAAGTTACTTTATTTGTACTCTGTAATGCTGGTGGAGGGGCCAGGGTGTGGATAATAACATGTGAGGATGTCATGTGATTTTTGGAGGGAGTTATAAGGCCAAGACATCATCTCAGGTCCTTCTGAACACAGTAATGAGCTGTGTATAGAGTACTGAGGACAGTATACACTGTGAGCTAATTGCTGAAGGACCTGTGATGAGATAAGCTGTTGAGAGGAAGTCTGATTCATTTTCAGTTTCTGTTTCTAAGAAGCTTGCAAAGGGTAGAGCTTGTGAGCCACAAAAATCCAGAGAATTGTACACCTCCTAAAAGTATAAAAGGTAAGAGCTGCTGAGGGTGAGAGGAAGAAGGGGGGAACTTTACACTTACAGTGTGACACACAAGCGATATTGTTCCACTTGTAAGGAAAATGTTTGCAAAGAACATTCTTCTGAAAAAATAGCATGTCAGAATTGTTTGGCAGACTACTATAATAGAAAAGAAAGTTAGAATACAAATGAGGCTGCAGCTAATTTGCTGTAGATTTCTATGCATTTTTGTGTGTGTTTTCATATCTTTGTGTGATATTTGAAAAAAAAAAAGATTTTTTGGTGTTTTCTGTGAAAAATTATAATTAAAAATTTGTCCACTATTCATATTTTATTTCAGCAATTTTGAAAAAAAACTTGTGAAAGTTATTTTAGTGTGTTTTTCTATATTATTTGCATGGGGGCCTAAAAGGCCCCCAATACTTTAATATGTATATTTTTAACATCATGCGTTCTAGGGTTAAGTAAGATTTTGACTCACTCCAACAATGCATTAATCTGACAAGGGTGCTCTTAAAGGGAAAGTAAACTTTCATAATAGTGTAGATAAATAAAATCTCATGTGCCTTTTCCAAGGAAGCAAAATATACATTTGTATACTAAAATATACATTTGTGTACCAAATTTATGTACCAAACACTGGAAAAACCTTTATCCACCCACACCTACCAGGCTAAAAGAAATCACGGCTAGAATCCATGGAGTGCCATTTATTGTCATAACAAGTTTTGCTTCTATCAAGGAAAACATTTGGAGCTAAGCAGAACCAGAATTGATCAACCAAGGTTTTTAGGGAATGAGTGGATTTTAATACCAAAACCAGTTATCAAAAGTGACATTTTTAGGTTTACAGCGAGAACATGGTATACAGGCAGGCCCGGACTGACAGGTGGGACTAGCGGGAACTTTCCCGATAGGCCAGAGATGGTGGTGTGGGCGGGGCCGCTACCCCCACTCCTCCAGCCGCAGGCCGACTTTAAATCATTTTTACTGGCCGCCACCTCTGGGCACAGCGGGAGTCAGCGGGCCACAGCATTGAGCTGCATGCTTGCTTTGGATTGCTGCTGGCCTTTAACATCTTCTAATATCAGACACAATAGCAGACGCGCAGCTGCGATCGCGAAAGCGTGCTCGCGGTAATTTGGCCGCACGCACATACCTGCTAACACCATCCTCTGTATGCTGGCCCGACTCTGACTACTGGTGGGATGTCGGCATCTGGCGGGCTGCCTTTGTGAGTGAAGAAAGTTTGAGGCTTGTATGTATATGGGGTCTCTTGTGCCCCTGCACTGTATATATAATGGGATCTCCTGTGCCCCTGCACTGTATATATAACAAAGTCTCCTGTGCCCCTGCACTGTATATATACCGGAGTCTCCCGTGCCCCTGCACTGTATATATACTGGGGTCTCCCGTGTCCCTGCACTGTATATATAATATATACACACAGAGGAGTCCCCACAACCAGACGCCATCTCCCCATGTCACATAATGAAAGCAATTCAGACAAGAAGCTCAGAGCAGACATCACTGCCAACCTCACAGAGCTAGAATTCAGTCCCTCGCCAGTACCAGCATTGTGGCTACCATGGGGGTATTGTGGCTGCTGAAGGGCATTGTGACTACCACAGGGAGCATTGTGGCTAACACAGGGGCATTGTGACTAGCACAGGGGGAATTGTGGCTACCATAGGAGGCATTGTGTCAACCACAGTGGCATTGTGGCTACCATAGGAGGCATTGTGACTACCACTGGGTCATTGTGGCTACTACATGGAGCATTGTGGCTATTATAGAAGACCTTGTGACAACCACTGGGGGCATTGTGGCTACCATAGGAGGCATTGTGGCTACCATTGGACGCATTGTGACTACTACATGGGGCATTGTGATGATCACAGGAGGCATCTTGACTATCATGGGGGCACTGTGGCTACCACAGGGGGAATTATGACTACCATAGCATTGTGACATCATAGGGAGCATTGTGACTACCACATGGGGCACTGTGACCAACACATGGGGCATTGTGACTACTACATGCCTCAGTCTTATATCTAATATATAAAGCTGAATGCGTGTATGTGTGTATGTGTGTATATCCGGGATTGGCATCTACACCGTCGCAACTATAGCCGCAAAATTTTGCACAGTCACACGTCTCGACCCCGGGAGCGTCATAGGCTATGTTGTGAGGCTAAATATTAACCCTGCACGTTCCAGTTCACCAAACAATTTTGGCCCTATCTACATAATGGGGAAAAAGTGAATGGAAAAATATTGGAGGAAAATCAACAGCTGTCAGCTATAGAGACAAAATTTTGCACAGTCACACGTCTGGACCCTGAGAGCGTCATAGGCTATGTTGTGAGGCGAAATTTTAACCCCGCGTGTTCCAGTTCACCAAACCATTTTGGCCCTATCTACATAATGGGGAAAAAGGGAAAGGAAACGTGTGGGAGGAAAATCGCCAGCTGCCAGCTACAGCTACAAAATTTTGCACAGTCGCACGTCTTGACCCCGGGAGCGTCATAGTCTATGTTGTGAGGCAAAATTTTAACCCTGCGCGTTCCAGTTCACCAAAAAATTTTGCCCCTATCTACATAATGGGGAAAAAGTGAATGGAAAAGAGTTGGAGGAAAATCGACAGATGTCAGCTATAGAGACAAAATTTTGCACAGTCCTATGTCTGGACCCCGGGAGCGTCACAGGCTAGGTTGTGAGGTGACATTTTAACCCCCGCGCATTCCAATTCACCAAACAATTTTGCCCCTATCTACATAATGGGGAAAAAGTGACAGTTCCCAGTTGACAGTTGTGAATGAGAGGGGCTTAATGATAGCGCCAAAGACTAACAGCACATACCAGCATATAGTCACTAAGGTGGGGCCCCAACATGAGATATTCACCACGCACGGGGACATGTATACACAACACATGCACACAAAGAGTAACAGCAAGTGTATAGTCGCTAAGGTGCAGCCCCAACATTGGATACTCACCACGCCACAAAGAGACACACACAACACAGAGACACACACACACCCCCAAGGGGACACACACACACTCTATAGCGACACATGCACTCACCCCACAGGGATACACACACACACACCACAATGAGACACACATGACACAGACACACACACCACACAGACCCCCCCCACAGGGACACACACACATAGCCACCCTATAGGGACACATGCACTCACCCCACAGGGAAACACACACCACAAAGAGACACACACACACACCACACAGACCCCCCACAGGGACACACACACATACACACCCTATAGGGACACATGCACTCACCCCTCAGGGACACACACACACCACAAAGAGACACACACCACACAGAGACACACACAACACAGAGACACACACACCCCACACAGACCCCCCCCCACAGGGACACACACACATACACACCCTATAGGGACACATGCACTCACCCCACAGGGACACACACCACAAAGAGACACACACAACACAGATACACACACACCACACAGACCCCCCCACAGGGACACACACACATACACACCCTATAAGGACACATGCACTCACCCCACAGGGACACACACACACACCACAAAGAGACACACACAACAGAGACACACACCACACATACCCCCCCCCCACAGGGACACACACATACACACCCCAGGGACACACACACCACACAGACCGCCCCACAGGGACACACACACATACACACCCTATAGGGACACATGCACTCACCCCTCAGGGACACACACACACCACAAAGAGACACACACCACACAGAGACACACACAACACAGAGACACACACACCCCACACAGACACCCCCCCCACAGGGACACACACACATACACACCCTATAGGGACACAAGCACTCACCCCACAGGGACACACACCACAAAGAGACACACACAACACAGATACACACACACACCACACAGACCGCCCCACAGGGACACACACACATACACACCCTATAGGGACACATGCACTCACCCCACAGGGACACACACACACCACAAAGAGACACACACAACAGAGACACACACCACACAGACCCCCCCACGGGACACACAATACACACCCCAGGGTCACACACACCACACAGACAGACACGATGTGCACAAATCACCTCACACAACTCGCCTCACATGTGTGCTATCTTTATTTTCCAAACATAAACATCTGATTAAAAACAGCCAATGTGCAACACATGTGCCATATAGGGAATTCCTGGAAGGATATCTGGCTAGTCCTGTGTTTGAGACTCCTAACCGAGGCTCCACAGACTTATTTGGATATTCATAATTCCCAGGAGGCAATGCGCCTAGGAATTCACTGTGTTGAGCGCTTTAGCCAGCTGCCCGCAGTGTTTTCTTGGACTGGTCTCCCTGAGATCAGTGAATACTTTGTGATGTTGGTCTACTAGGCCTTGCTTCCACCTAGCCAGAATCCTACTCCACACTGATGAGGGCAACACCCCGAAACAGCTGTCTGTGGATGGATACCTGGTCTTGGTATTCCCTTGTCATATCTCTAAGCTTGTAAAAGAGCTGGGTATTGACTAAAAGGGCCACTTAACATGGTGGTTATGGTGTTCTCCGCAAGGAGCCACCCCTTGACTGGGTCCTTCCCTGGAAGGATATCTGGCTAGTCCTGTGTTTGAGACTCCTAACCGAGGCTCCACAGACTTATTTGGATATTCATAATTCCCAGGAGGCAATGCGCCTAGGAATTCACTGTGTTGAGCGCTTTAGCCAGCTGCCCGCAGTGTTTTCTTGGACTGGTCTCCCTGAGATCAGTGAATACTTTGTGATGTTGGTCTACTAGGCCTTGCTTCCACCTAGCCAGAATCCTACTCCACACTGATGAGGGGCAACACCCCGAAACAGCTGTCTGTGGATGGATACCTGGTCTTGGTATTCCCTTGTCATATCTCTAAGCTTGTAAAAGAGCTGGGTATTGACTAAAAGGGCCACTTAACATGGTGGTTATGGTGTTCTCCGCAAGGAGCCACCCCTTGACTGGGTCCTTCCCTGGAGGAATATCTGGCTAGTCCTGTGTTTTGAGACTCCTAACCGAGGCTCCACAGACTTATTTGGATATTCATAATTCCCAGGAGGCAATGCGCCTAGGAATTCACTGTGTTGAGCGCTTTAGCCAGCTGCCCGCAGTGTTTTCTTGGACTGGTCTCCCTGAGATCAGTGAATACTTTGTGATATAGGGAATTAAGGCAGATGTCAGTCACATGAGCTGTCTATTATGTGTATGTGTGAGGTGACATATACTGCCCAGCCAGGGGGAGGGTTTACTGTTGGCTGGAGATTTATTAGGCTGCCTATAGCAATCAATCACAGCTCAGCTTCTATTTTCCTACGGGTCATTAATATGACATATTCAAATTCTATTTTGTTATAGCTAACAGCAGTTATTTATTAACCCGGGCGTAGCCGGGTACTACAGCTAGTATATATATATATATACTAGCTGTGAGCCCGATGCAAATGCATCGGGTGTCTAGAATGTGCATTAATTTGATTATAGTAGTTATAGCTGGTGTGAGGACTTTTCGGGGGGGTGTGAATAGTTTTTGGGGGTCACATACTTTTTTGGGTGGGTCACATAGTTTTTTGGGGGGGTGACATACTTTTTTGGGGGGTCCAATATTTTTTTTTGGGGGGTGACATAATTTTTTTGGGGGGTCACATCATTTTTTTTGGGGGTGACATATTTTTTTGGGGGGGGTCACATACTTTTTTGGGGTGTCAGATACTTTTTTTGGGGGGTCACATACTTTTTTTGGGGGGGTCCAATACTTTTGGGGGGGGTCCAATACTTATATTTTAATAAATTAATGTAATTAATATCTTAATGTAATTTTTTTTTTTTTTTTTTTTTTTATTATTATTTTTTATTTTATTATTTATTTTTATAATTTTTTTTACGATTATTATTATTAAATTTATTTATTATTTTGTATTTTAAGTGATTTTTTTTGTATTAAAATTATGTTATTTTATTAAAAAACCGCATCTGCGGTACGTTTGCGGTAATCCCCATACAAAGTATAGGGGGACTTGCGGCAGGTGCGGCAAAACCGCACTTGCCGCACCTGCCGCAAGTCCCCCTATACTTTCTATGGGGATTTTTGGGGGGGTTACATAATTTTTTTGGGGGGGTCCAATACTTTTGGGGGGGTCCAATACTTATATTTTAATAAATTAATGTAATTAATATCTTAATGTAATTTTTTTTTTTTTTTTTTTTTTTTATTATTATTTTTTTATTTATTATTTATTTTTATAATTTTTTTTACGATTATTATTATTAAATTTATTTATTATTTTGTATTTTAAGTGATTTTTTTTGTATTAAAATTATGTTATTTTATTAAAAAACCGCATCTGCGGTACGTTTGCGGTAATCCCCATACAAAGTATAGGGGGACTTGCGGCAGGTGCGGCAAAACCGCACTTGCCGCACCTGCCGCAAGTCCCCCTATACTTTCTATGGGGATTTTTGGGGGGTTACATAATTTTTTTGGGGGGTCCAATACTTTTGGGGGGGTCCAATACTTATATTTTAATAAATTAATGTAATTAATATCTTAATGTAATTTATTTTTTTTTTTTTTTTATTATTATTTTTTATTTTATTATTTATTTTTATTATTTTTTTTACGATTATTATTATTAAATTTATTTATTATTTTGTATTTTAAGTGACTTTTTTTGTATTAAAATTGTTATTTTATTAAAAAACCGCATCTGCGGTGCGGTTGCGGTAATCCCCATACAAAGTATAGGGGGACTTGCGGCAGGTGCGGCAAAACCGCACTTGCCGCACCTGCCGCAAGTCCCCCTATACTTTCTATGGGGATTTTTGGGGGGGTCACATAATTTTTTTGGGGGGGTCCAATACTTTTGGGGGGGTCCAATACTTATATTTTAATAAATTAATGTAATTAATATGTTAATGTAATTTTTTTTTTTTTTATTATTATTTTATTATTTATTTTAATTATTTTTTTTACGATTATTATTATTAAATTTATTTATTATTTTGTATTTTTTTTTAATTAAAATTATGTTATTTTATTAAAAAACCGCATCTGCGGTGCGGTTATCCCCATAGAAAGTATAGGGGGACTTGCGGCAGGTGCGGCAAAACCGCACTTGCCGCACCTGCCGCAAGTCCCCCTATACTTTCTATGGGGATTACCGCAACCGCGCCGCAACTGGCACTTGCGGCGCAATTGCGGTAATCCTTATGGGTTTGACCGCAACTGCGCCGCAAGTGCTCGCACTCAGCCAGCGACTCGCAATGCGGCGCGGTTGCGGTAATCCTTATGGGTTTTACCGCAACCGCGCCGCAAGTGCTCGCACTCAGCCAGCGACTCGCAATGCGGCGCGGTTGCGGTAATCCTTATGGGTTTTACCGCAACCGCGCCGCAAGTGCTCGCACTGAGCCAGCGAGTTAATATGCGGCGCGGTTGCGGTAATCCACAGGGCAATGGGGCACAGGGGCACAGAGGCACAGGGGCACAGGGGCACAGGGGCACAGGGGCACAGGGGCACAGAGGCACAGGGGCACAGAGGCACAGGGGCACAGGGGCACAGAGGCACAGGGGCACAGAGGCACAGGGGCACAGGGGCACAGAGGCACAGGGGCACAGAGGCACAGGGGCACAGGGGCACAGGGGCACAGGGGCACAGAGGCACAGGGGCACAGGGGCACAGGGGCACAGAGGCACAGGGGCACAGGGGCACTGGGGCACAGGGGCACAGGGGCACAGGGGCACAGGGGCACAGAGGCACAGGGGCACAGGGGATGGCGGGGGTGACAGGGGCACAGGGGCACTTGGGCACAGGGGCATTGGGGCACAGGGGCACAGGCTCCGGAGCACTGTATCAGCATGTGCTGACAGCAGCTGCTTCGGAGCGGGAGGCACAGGGGCACTGAGGCACAGGGGATGGCGGGGGTGACAGGGGCACAGGGGCACTTGGGCACAGGGGCATTGGGGCACAGGGGCACAGGTTCGGAGCGGGAGGCAGAGGGGCACACTGAGGCACTGAGGCACAGGGGCACAGGGGCACAGGGCGGCTGAGGTAGCGACTCGCAATGGCCTCGCGGCCATTGCTCGCGCTACCTCAGCGGTACATCGCTAAATTTGTGGCCGAGCCTCTGGTTCTATTTTCGGCCACCGACTCGCAATGGCCGCTTCGCGGCCATTGCTCGTGCGTGGTGACGTCAGCGGCTCGCAATGGCCGCTACGCGGCCAATGCTTCGCCGTGATGACGTCACAGAGTGTGACATATCCACGGCACGTTGTCGGGGTCCGACACGAAAACGTCTTAGGCAATTATATAGTAGATATATATATATATATATGTATATATATATAACATATACATCTCAACCCCACATATCAATAGGAACATATATGGACAATTGCACCCAGTATGCACAATTCTACAATATATGCTACTGACATGCTACTTTGTGTTAGTATGTTCTGTGGAACTATGCATATAGTATTTAGTATGGGGCTGTGACTATATATACCAGTATTTTGTATCATTTATACTGGAGAGTCCACACTGTATACTATTCTATATACACATTGCAAAGTACCACTTCTGTACTGTATACAGGGTGTAATTCTCAGCATCTGTATTATTTTGTATATATACACTGCAATGTAACTCTTCTCCTGTCCTATATACCGGGTATAATCCTCAGTAGCTGTATTATTTTGTATATATACACTGCACAGTACCATTTCTCCTGTCCTGCATATTGGGTGCAATCCTCAGTATTTGTATTATTCTGTATATATACACTACCCAGTACCACTTCTCCTGTCCTGTATACTGGGTGTAATCCTCAGGATCTGCATTATTCTGTATATATACACTACCCAGTACCACTTCTCCTGATTTGTATAGTGAGAGTTGGTATTGGACTTCGGGATTTTCAGCATTTAAATGTTGTTTAAATTAATTATCCCCAGTATGGAAGTCATCACTTCTTTTCTGTATAGGTGATGACTTTCCTTTCGCTGTGTATCTGACCGCTGGGACCCCACAATCCCGGGAAACGTAACTTTGAAGATCACCATGGAAATGGAGCTGTGGGTGATTATTCCCTCTGCTGCACCATTCACATGTGGCTCTTCAAACAACTATTTTAAGAAATTGATGAGGCCATGACAATGTAAAAGCAAATTTCACTGATCGGGGCTGATGGGTGTTATAGTATGTGGCAGGGCCGGACTGGGACCAGAAAGCAGCCCTGGAAAACAAACCCCACCAGCCCACACACTATATCACCCATTAGCCCCGATCATTGAAGTTTGCTTTTAAAGACAACCTGTCACTTCCATTAAGCCCCCCAGGCTATCACTACCTGCCCCTGCATCTTCCTATTACTTCTCTAACTATCCTTTCTGTGCTAAATGTGCCCTGTGTCTGCGTAATAAAAGCTTTTTATCACTCAAACGCATCATTTCCGGCACTCCCGCAGGCTGGACTTCAGGCTGCACAGTACGCATGCTCTACGAAGCACATTACGTCAGCTCATCTGTGATGATATCTGTGATGAGCTAACATAATATGCTCCACAGAGCATGCGCAATGCGCAGCTCTGTGGATGAGTACTGGAAATTACAACACTCGGCGTCATACCCACCATTCTGCAGAGCGGAGCTAGCCAGGCTGGGGGCCGGGGGTGCACATTTGGATGTCAACATCACGCCCATCGGAGCATGATAGACTATACAGGAGGCGGCCATGGGACACAGAGAGAACACCCAGGGGGTCTAGCAATGGTAGCCCCCTGTTCATTATCATACTAATGAGTGAGTGATAAAAAGCTTTTATTACACAGTCACAGGGCACATTTAGCACAGAAAGGGATAGTTACAGTAGTAATAGGAAGGTGCAGGGACAGGTAGTGATAGTCTGGGGGCTTTATGGAGCGGACAGATTCCCTTTAAGTTGCCGTGGCCTCATCACTTTCTTAAAGGAGTTATTTGAAGAGCCACATGTGAATGGTGCAGCAGAGTGTACAATCTACCATCTCCATTCACATGGTGATCCACAAAGCCACATTTCTCAGGATTGTGGAGTCCCAGCAGTCAGATACACAGTGAAGGGAAAGTCATCACCTGTACAGAAAGGAAGTGATGACTCCATATTAGGGATAATCAAATTAAGCAACATTTAAATGCTGAAAATCAAAGTTCAAAACCACCTCTCTGAAAAAAGGACAGGAGAAGTGGTACTGTGCAGTGTATATATACAGAATAATACAGATACTGAGGATTACACCCTGTATACAGGACAGGAGAAGTGGTACTGTGCAGTGTATATATACAGAATAATACAGATACTGAGGATTACACCCAGTATACAGGACAGGAGAAGTGGTACTGTACAGTGTATATATACAGAATAATACAGATACTGAGGATTACACCCAGTATACAGCACAGAGAAGTGGTACTGTGCAGTGTATATATACAGAATAAATACAGATACTGAGGATTACACCCAGTATACAGGACAGGATAAGTGGTACTGTGCAGTGTATATATACAGAATAATACAGATACTGAGGATTACACCCAGTATACAGCACAGGAGAAGTGGTACTGTGCAGTGTATATATACAGAATAATACAGATACTGAGGATTACACCCAGTATACAGCACAGGAGAAGTAGTACTGTGCAGTGTATATATACAGAATAATACAGATACTGAGGATTACACCCAGTATACAGGACAGGAGAAGTGGTACTGTGCAGTGTAAATATACAGAATAATACTGATGCCGAGGATTACACCCAGTATACAGGACAGGAGAAGTGGTACTGTGCAGTGTATATATACAGAATAATACAGATACTGAGGATTACACCCAGTATACAGGACAGGAGAAGTGGTACTGTGCAGTGTATATATACAGAATAATACAGATACTGAGGATTACACCCAGTATACAGGACAGGAGAAGTGGTACTGTGCAGTGTATATATACAGAATAATACAGATACTGAGGATTACACCCAGTATACAGGACAGGAGAAGTGGTACTGTGCAGTGTATATATACAGAATAATACAGATACTGAGGATTACACCCAGTATACAGGACAGGAGAAGTGGTACTGTGCAGTGTATATATACAGAATAATACAGATACTGAGGATTACACCCAGTATACAAGACAGGAGAAGTGGTTCTGTGCAGTGTATATATACAGAATAATACAGATACTGAGGATTACACCCAGTATACAGGACAGGAGAAGTGGTACTGTGCAGTGTATATATACAGAATAATACAGATACTGAGGATTACACCCAGTATACAGGACAGGAGAAGTGGTACTGTGCAGTGTATATATAGAGAATAATAGAGATACTGAAGATTACACCCAGTATACAGGACAGGAGAAGTGGTACTGTGCAGAGTATATATACAGAATAATACAGATACTGAGGATTACACACATACGCACATGCAGCCTGCCCTCTCACACACACACACACACACGTAGCAGCCTGCCACAGCCCCCACACACATGCACCAGCCTACCCAGTCAACCACACAAATGTAGCAGCCTGATCCAGCCCCCACACACATGCAGCAGTCTGTCTCGGCCCCCCACACACACATGTAGCAGTCTGCCCCAGCCCCCACACACACGTAGCAGCCTGCCCTGGCCCCTACACACACAGCTGCCTGACCCGGCCCCCACATGCACGTAGCTGCCTGCCTCAGCCCCCACTCGCACGTAGCGCCTGCCCAGGACCCCACACGCATGTAACAGCCTGCCCCAGCCCCACACACATGCAACAGCCTGCCCTGACCACCACACACAGAAGCCAGTCCTCACACACGCACACAGCAACCTGCCCTGGTCCCCACACACATAGAACAGCCTGTCCTCAAACACACACATGCAGCCTGTCCTCACACACAGACACACACACAGCGGCCTGTCCTCACACACACTCACACATACACACACAGCAGCCTGTCTTCACACACACTCACACATACACACAGCGACCTGTCCTCAAACACACACAAATACACACACAACAGCCTGTCTCAAACACACTCACACATACACAGCAGCCTGTCCTCACACACAGACACACAAATACACAAAGCGGCCTCTCACACACACTCACACACACAGGCCTGTCCTCACACTCACACACACACTTACATAACACACAGCGGCCTGTACTCACACACACTCACACTACACACACAGCGGCCTGTACCTCACACACCATACACACACAGCGGCCTGTTACTCACACACACACTCACACATACACACAACACAGCGGCCTGTACTCACACACACTCACACATAACACACAGCGGCCTGTCCTCACACATACACACACAGCGGCCTGTACTCACACACACTCACACATACACACACAGGGCCTGTCCTCACACACACTCACACATACACACACAGCGGCCTGTCCTCACTCGCACTCACACATACACACACAGCGGCCTGTACTCACACACACTCACACATACACACACAGCGGCCTGTCCCACACATACACACACAGCGGCTGTACTCACACACACTCACACATACACACACAGCGGCCTGTACTCACACACACTCACACTACACACACAGCGGCCTGTACTCACACACACTCACACATACACACACAGCGGCCTGTCCTCACACATAACACACACAGCGGCCTGTACTCACACACACTCACACATACACACACAGCGGCCTGTCCTCACACATACACCACAGCGGCCTGTACTCACACATACACACACAGCGGCCTGTCTCACACATACACACACAGCGGCCTGTACTACACACACCACTACACACAAGCGCTGTACTCACACACAGCGGCCTGTCCTCACACATACACACACAGCGGCCTGTACTCACACACACTCACACATACACAGTGGCCTGTCCTCACACATACACACACAGCGGCCTGTACTCACACACACTCACACATACACACACAGCGGCCTGTACTCACACACACTCACACATACACACACAGCGGCCTGTCCTCACACATACACACACAAGCGGCCTGTACTCACACACACTCACACATACACACACAGCGGCCTGTCCTCACTCATACAAACACAGCGGCCTGTACTCACACATACACACACAGCGGCCTGTCCTCACACACACTCACACATACACACACAGCAGCCTGTCCTCACACGCACTCACACATACACACACAGCGGCCTGTACTCACACACACTCACACATACACACACAGCGGCCTGTCCTCACACATACACACACAGCGGCCTGTACTCACACACACTCACACATACACACACAGCGGCCTGTCCTCACACATACACACACAGCGGCCTGTACTCACACACACTCACACATACACACACAGCGGCCTGTCCTCACACACACTCACACACACACAGTGGCCTGTCCTCACACGCACTCACACATACACACACAGCGGCCTGTCCTCACACACAGACACACATACACACACAGCGGCCTGTCTCAACACAGACACACATACACACACAGCGCCTGTCTCACACACAGACACACATACACACACAGTGGCCTGTCTCACACACAGACACACATACACACACAGCGGCCTGTCTCACACACAGACATACATACACACACAGCGGCCTGTCTCACACACAGACACACATACACAGCAGAGTGTCTCATACACACTCACACATGCACAACAGCTTGTCCTCACACACATACAAACAAATACACACACAACAGACTGTCCTCACACACATACACACAAACACACACAGCGCCTGCCCTCGCACACAGACATACAAACACACAGCAGCATGTCTCACACACAGACACACAAATACACACGCAGCTGCCTGTCTTACACACACACACACAACACAAATACACACACAGCAGTCTACCCTGCCCCCACCCCGACCCCACACAGGTCAGACAGATAAAAGTGAAAGTATCTTGCCTTAGCTTTGCTTGTTGTCCCGCACTGCAGCCCCCGGGTCCGCAGCTGAGACAGATCACAGGAGGAGTGAGGAGGCGACTCAGTCTATGACTGTGACAGTCACAGGCTGCTGACTGCTGCCTGCATGCCAGCTCCACTGCCTGCACACGGGCCCACTTGGTAATAGCCTGGGTGGCTGCGATCCGCTTCTTGGGCGGGAGAGCAGAGTGTGTGCTCTCTCCGCCCACAAAGAACGTGCTATACAGCCTGCGCTCTCCTTAAGAGCCGCTGTCAGGGCTGCCCGCCCGCCTACTGGTGTGAGTCTGTGTGCCAAGAGGTAGCGGCCGGCGTCCTTCACCAGACCCGGCATGTCGGCGGGTGGCGGGCGGCCGCTGCAAAATCATTGAAAAGTTGGCCTGCGGCTGGAGGAGCGGGCGCTGTGGCCCCGCCCACTCCACAACCACCGGCCCATCGGGAGAAGTCCAGAATCTCCCGCCTGTCAGTCCGGGCCTGGTATGTGGGCTGCTGGGGCTTGTTTTCCAGGGCTGCTTTTTGGTCCCAGTCTGGCCCTGTATACAAGAGACATAGAAATATAAATATGATACTTGTCATGATATCCTTTTTTGCAACTTTCTCAAACCATTAACCTACATTAATGAGTTTAGAGCTAGTTACCAAACAAATTCAGTAACTCTGTGCTCAACCCAAACTCAATCAACCAAATTTTTATGTACAAAGTAAAAGAAAGTTGCCTCAAACGAATGTCACAATTAATTCAGAAAAAAAAACAATAAAAAGGTGCAAATAGCACCAGAAAAGGTGAAGTAGAAGTAATGACAAATTGTACTCTCATCCCCATGTAATGGCTCCTATTAAAATTGTATGGTTTATAATTGTAATTAATTCCAAGATTCATTCATTTTTTACCACAAAAATGTTGTTTTTGTTTCAGAAAAAAATACCAGTTGTTTCAAACGTTAACAAGTACCCAAGCGTATTACCTCTACCCTTATAACTATGCATAAAACACAGAATCCTATGAACATATGCACAGCATACAAGTCAAGGGTAAACAATTGTGTCTATAAAGGAACATTAACCTCATATACTCTGTATAAATGTGAACATCAACATCTGCTAGTATTTTTTCCACCTTACATGCTCTACATCTATTAACCTAACATATTGACTAAATGTGCTCTACTGCACTGTATAAATAAAATATAGGCTTAAAGCAGAAGACAAAGAGAAGGAGAGGATGTACACATTTGTATATGCATTCCTCAAGATTAAAATTACACCAGAAGAAAAATGTTGTGAAAATTAGCAAATCACAAGATACAGTATAAAGACATGTTAATTTAGGAAAGTGCTGAAAATATGGAATCAACATTTTATAGATATCTTGGTTTTCTCAGTATCAAGTAAGAGAAACCACGCAGTGCAGAAATAAAATTTTTAATGCTATCAATGAGGTTATTCATTTTCTGAGGAGTGTTTTGCCACACTACATGCACTTGGGCATGCAATTCATCAAGTTTGTCAACCAATGACACCCCAGATGTGCCTGATTGGAGACCTGTCTTGCAATGCTGCAGGCCATGGTATCACGTTTAGGCCATGCAGGCTGCTCACAGTGGCATGAGGAACATGTAGCCTGACATTGTCATGTTGAAAAATGGCTCCTTCGAAACCTATCTGAGAGTTCTAAATGTGTCTGTTAGACTGCACCCTGTGCAAAGTAATCTGAATATTTGACTGCTTAATTGTTGACCTTTAAAACAATAGTTGTGTAAAAACTAGCACACTATTTATGAAAAGTATCTAATTATAATTTCTATGCTCTGGAAAATAGAGCTTTTAAGTAAGATACTAAAAGCTATGTTTCTGATTTGTGTTGTAAAAATATATACCGTAATGTCTATAACCCATTAGGAGGCTGTATTTTAACTCTATTGCCCCGATTTTCAATACTGCCATGAACAACTTCAAGATGGGACATGTTGGCGTCAGAAGCTACTGACTCATTAAATGTAGAGATGAGCAAACTTCCACATACATGTTTGGTAATTTAAAATTCGGCACAAACATTGACGATTCGATTCGCGAATGGAAACCAGTGCAATTTACCCAAAAATTGGCTAATGTGGCTTTGTTCGGGAAAAATGTTCAAAATTTAAAATAGCTCTAAAACTTTCCCTGATTATTTGGGAAAAATAGCTTGACAGAAGACCCGCTGGCTGGGAACAACACCTAACCTTAAGGTTAGGAGTGTTCCCAGCCATCAGGTCTACCATTTTCTTTCAACCTGTTGAATTTTTTGGAGCTTTAAATTGATTTTTTTTAAGCTTAATGGAGTTTGCAGGTTTTTGACACCTGCAGGGTGCAAATTATGTAAACATTGCCAGATATGGCAGTAGCTGTGAAGTCTAAGAACCGTACGATGTCCTTTAAACATCCATTTAAGAAAGAATAATATTTTTAAAAAATCTGATTTTTTAATAGATATTTTACTACTAAAAATAGTATATTGAGGTGCGCTACTTTCAACCGCCCTATATCCTCTAAGTATAGTCTTCCAAACTAGAAACTGTTTTATAAATCATAATTTATTCATATATCAATGAATCATACATATAGTGTTCAAACCCGCAGGTCCCGGCCGTATTGCAGGATTGGCTACCAATTTACACTATGCATAAAACCACACACAAAAAAACATAAAAACACTAAAAGGTTTTTACCACACAGTTAATAGTTAAAATGCTCCCCTGGGAAAAAAAAAATGCTTGAAAAAAAAAGCTCCTACTTCTCGAGCAGTCACTCTTTGCTTTCAGTTAATATTAAGTTGCTATATTGACTCAGTTCAGTCTTATCATATGCGGCTCTTTAAAAAATACAGTTATAAATATTCCCCATAAACTACTAAGGAATACAGGTGGGCTCAGTAGTTAGTAGATAGTAGTTAGTTTTTAACTATTAACTGTGTGGTAAAAACCTTTTAGTGTTTTTATGTTTTTTTGTGTGTGGTTTTATGCGTAGTTTAAATTGGTAGATAATCCTGCAGCTCTACGGACGTGACCTGCGGGTTTGAACACAATTTATTCATTGATTTATAAATAAATTGTGATTTATAAAACAGTTTCTAGTTTGGAAGATTATATTCAGAGGATATAGGGTGGTTGAAAGTAGCACACCTCAATATACTATTTTTAGTAGTAAAATATCAATTAAGAATACTTTTTTCTGGCTAGAGAGGGTGAAAGCCAGGGTGAGGTACAGCAACTTGTTGAATTAAAGCGCTAATCTAGTAAAAAGTTAATTGATTTTTTAAATAATTTATTATTTATTTATTGTTATTACTATTTTTATTTTATTTATTTTATTTTTTTTTGAGAGCAAACTTTTATTATTGCAGAGGGTCAGCAGTGTGCAAGGCCATCTCTCCTACACTTATGTAATACCAATTCATATAAAAATAGCACATGGTCATTATACGCTTCATATACATGGTCTTTTAGGTCTGTTCACACTCATGAAACACCATACAATGAATATTGCTTCTTGAAAATATACAACCACTTTATTTAATTTCATTCCATACATTTAAAATACAGATTTTTGGCATTGTGCACAAGTAAGTTATATGTATCATTAATATTGGACCTGCCTGTACATTGCTACCTACTAGCCTAATTTAACATTCCAAATGAATTGCTGGTGAGCTGAATAAACTATTTATTGTTCTTATTTGTCCTCCAAATATGTCAGGTTTCAATAACGACTCAACCCAACTGCAAGCTCAGGTGTAAGTTGTGGAATGGGGATTTGGATTTGTAAGTAGGGTGCCTTCTGCAGCCTACCCCACAGAGGTGTTAATGAGGAGCTAGGCAATAAGATTGTACAAGCAATAATATCCTGTAAGCGATTGTGTCCTGTCACTAGCAGAAGTGGTCCACTATGCAAAGTAAAGAGGCGTCACCATGGAGCCCAGCATCATCGTGGCAGTGCAGTACAACACAGCTACACTGTGCCGCCATGTGTCTGCAGTATACAGTTTGGACACATGATGGATCCACTTAAAGGCATGTCAGCTCTGAAGGATGTGATCTTTCTCACCACCACAGGGACAGAGGGAGGGAGCTTCAGCACCAGTACTGGAGTAGCCCACACATGACATGGACACATATGTGACCTGAAGCCCCACTGCGGTACCCACATTGGGCCGGATATGCAGCAAAGTCAGGATCCAACTCTGGTCTTGCATGCCTGAGAAGGTCCTGAGGATCTCACAGGAGATGAGCAATTCCCCATGCCAGCCGGGATTACCAGATGTCACCGGTGGATGGCACTTTCAGGATGCCTGGCATATTACACCTGCAGGAAACATATTGAAGTAAATTCTGTAACTTGTCAAATTTAAAGTGATCTCAGTTCAGTTAGGCTAGGGTCCCATTAGTGTCAACCCTTAGGCTGACGAACCTGTCAAAAACTTTGATTTCCCCAGCCTGAGTGCATAGTGTTAACGGAATATAATGCTGCGCTCAGGCTGTGTATTGATCCCTATGGGTACCTTTACACGCGGCTACATTTCTAGGGTGGCTACAGTAACTTACTGGTTGCAGTGAAATCATGGAGACAAGGTTCTATCTTGTTGCTGTGTACAAATGGAATAATCTCTCCATGATTTCACTGCAACCAGTAAGTTACCTGTAGCCACCCTGAAATGTAGCCCGTGTGAAAGGTACCCTATAGTTACCATTGTCATAGCACAGGAGGCACATTCACTGGCAAGGGCCGAATTTTCTCTCTTGATCAGCGCACAGGAGACCGGGTATGCAGCTGTTTCCTGTGCTCTGATCAAAAGCGCATATCCGGCCCTTGTCTGTGAAGCAGTCACCTGCGCTATTACAATGGTAACCAAAGGGATCAGTACACAGCCTGAGTGCAGCGTTATATTCCATTAAGCTATGCGCTTTGACTGGGAGAATCTAAGTTTTTAATAGGTCCATCAGCCTACGGGTTGACGCTAATGTGACCATAGCCTTAGTACAGGACAGAAGCCTCACCGTTTGGGCCAGATATTGTGATCCTAGCATGGGCTCTATATGTAAGGACATATGAACTGGATCTTAGTAGAGAGAGCCTTTGTATCACTTTAAGAGTTTGAGAACACATTTTTTTTTAGGCAGGTACCCTTTATAACCTCTCTGAAAATGCACTAAAGAGACCAAAAAGAATAAACATTTATATTGCAAAAGCTACTTGTAATTCATATGTCCATTCTATTTTATATTTCCAAATATGCTAAGTAATCTGACCATTCTTCCAACAGCTTTGGCAACTGTATTCAGTACATCTTAACAAAAAAAACGCCATAACTTCCAAAGGGAATTTTTGATTGCTCTCATGTGAGAAACAAGATAAAAATCTTGTGGTTGTGATACCTTTTAATGGCTAACAAAAATAAAATAAGTGATGTTATAAGGCGAGCTTTCGAGACGACTCAGGTCTTTTCATCAGGCATGGTATGACAAAATATTGAATGAAACTCAAAATATATGCATGCACAACTAAAATGATTGGACATTTAACTGAATTAACATTACAGGAACTGGACATTTAGCTAAATAAACAAAGCTGCCTTGGAGAGGATCTTCAATCAGGCAGGCCTAGTGGTCATAAAGTCTTTATGACGCTAATTTATAAGAAAACTTGGTATTTTTAAGATTTCCATGTCTTTGAACAACATTCTTTAGACTTGGTAATGAGCCATAAAAACCATCAGAGATGTTCAGTCCATTCTGTAATACAATTGAAACTTCTAATTAGCTTGGATTCACACACTCTTCAATGTTTTTGGGATTTGAAATTACCTCTCAAAATTAAAACCTTACATATTATCAATGTTATGTCCCTGGCCAGAAAAATGCTCAGCTACTGGAAAATGGATTTTTTCGTGTGTAATTGTGTGACAATGAGACCTCATCCTTGCTCTTAGATGTTGCCCAGTCTCACCAACATAAAAAGCCCCCACTGGGCATATGGTGCACATAATTAAATATACCACATTGGAAGAGGAGCATGTGAAAGTCCCAGGAATCTTATAATTCTGCTGTGTGTGGGGATCTGTATCCTGTCTCTGATCTCTATGTGAGCACAGGTCTTGCAGCTCTTCACATTGCATGAATAAGTTCCTCTTGGTTCACCTGAGGGCATCAAACTTCGGACCATGATGTTTCTTAAATTTGGAGGCTGTCTGTAGCATAGCAAGGGAGGGTCTTTGAATATTATTTTTAGATGGTCATCCTTGTGTGGGATATGGTGAAGTTTCCTGGCAGTTTTCCTTAGTAACTCAAACTCCAGAAGGAATACAGGGGGGCCTGAGAGATAAGAGCTTAATGTTGTCATGGTGCCTCTGATAGTTCTGGCAAACCACAGGTTGGTAGGCAAAAGTAAAATGGGGATATGGTAGTAGGTTAAGGTAACAAGGTGGATTATAGGGGTTGATTTCTTAGTTTTGTGTAGTGGCCAAACTTTCCTACCTGGTTTCACTTTCAATTTTTTTCGGTCATTTGCAGACAATCAGACCATGTACAATGGAGTATTTCACAGGTGATTGCATTCCCACAGGAAAAACAGACACTTAAGATCACATGAACAAAAATTATCAACTTTTTCTCCATATAAACTATAAATTTGACAATGCACACTTTAAATCATCCACACATCAGTTTCACCAAACTATATTACATACAGTCCTTTTCAGTAAGGCTAGGGTCACACTTTAAGGGTGACCCACGCTTGGCGCATCTGCTTAAAACTTAGAAATGTTAGCTGAAGTGTATAGCATTAACGCTATGCACTGCCTGACAATGCTGCCCCATAGAAACCTGCTGTTTACCTTATCAGCAGCTCCACACAAAGCATCAGGGAGTGTGCTTTACAACAGTGCACAGGAAACGCTGCAGACAGCATTTCCTGTGCGCTCAGCTAAAGCACACTACATGATGCTTTGGGTGGAGCCGCTGCTAAGGTAAGCAGCAGGTTTCTATGGGGCAACGTTGTCTGGCAGCGCATAGCATGAACGCTATGCACTGCGGGGTAAACTCTAAGTTTTAAGCGGATGCGCCAAGTGTGGGCCACCCTCTAACTGTGACCCTAGCCTAGCAGCAAAGTAACTTCTCCCTCATCCAAGCTCTGAGGGCATTTTCATATCACGTTTTTGCTGTTTTTGGCAGCAATGCATTTTTTTGGCTGCAAAAACGCATAACATGCGGTAAAAATGCATGCATTTTTGCACCCATAGACCTGTATTGGAAAAACGCATGCAAACACGGTAAAAACACATTGCAAAACACGGTTGTGTTTGAACGCATGCATTTTTACCCAGCACATAGGAAACATTGCTGCAACATTTCCTATGCACTGCGTAAAAAGTTCAAGTGCACCCAGGTTTTGCAATCCGGTTTTACCGTTTTGGCATGGTTTTTCCAATACAAGCCTATGGGTGCAAAAATGCATCTGTTTTTCCCACATATTCTGCATTTTTGCACCTGAAAAAATGCATTGCTGCCAAACGGAGGACATAACTGATGTGCACGTAGCCTGAGAGTATCCTTACAGCAGGCATCAATAACTGACTTTGCTTTGACCAGTTTTCACTTTTTCCAGGTTTTTCTATGTTCGTGGCCCAACTTGATTTGGGAGTACAGTGTAGCATGGATTCTATCTTTCCAAAGAATGTTATTGGATAAAGTGCAGGCTTCCTACTCTTTACTGAATGCAATCACTAATAAAGGACTAAAAAGGCCTCACAATAGTGTTTATCAGTAGGATTATGTGAGAGCAGCAAGTTGTTGAAACCGCTCACCTGTTCAGGTTGTGAGACGTCACAACACCCTCATAAACCTGTGACAACTGTAGATGTCAAGCTATACGGTCTGCAGCAGTTCTCCCTTGAGTTGAACATTCAAATGTGCATAGGAGAAATGGGAATAAGAACCGCGCTCCCGCTCCAAGGAATCCAATGATTCAGGTTGTTAGAAATACAGATGGTGGTTTATTACGCGTTTTGGGGTCAAACCCCTTTCTCAGATAATACCACACTAAATAAGATGGTACATCTTAATTCGTGTGGTGTTATCTGAGGAAGAGGCTTGATTCTGAAGCGCATAATAATCCACCATCTGTATTTCTAACAACCTGAATCATTGGATTCTTTGGAGTGGGAGCGCAGTTCTTATTCTCATTTCTCCTATGCACATTTGAATACAATAACCAGAAGGCAGGAGCGATCCAGAGCAGACCCACCAATTCCAGTGTTTATACACCTCTACTAAAAATGAAGAGCTTGTATCGTCACTCCTGCATTTGCAGCATTATGTGCTCGCCACTCCCAACTGACAGAAAATCCCAAACTGTTGCTTTGCTTACTTTGACCATATAAGAAAATGGTAGCTTTGAGAAAGGCCAACAGAGGACAGTAAAGAGTTAGAAATGATACAACTCTCAGAGCTAAATTGTAGGAGTTACAAGAAATGCACAACGTTATGGAACAACACATGAAGATCAAGGAACCTTTTAGTAGTGTCTAATCTGGGTCAGTACTCTAGCAGCTGCGACTATTTTATTCAGTATCTCTTAAAAAATGAATAAATAAAGGCGATGACCAAAATATCATAAAAATTAGCCAAAAAAATACCAACACCAAAAAACGTTCAGACATTACCTAAAGTGTCTTTCTCCTAAAAAAAAACTTGTAGAGTTTACACATGTCTAAAAGACATTGCATATTTCCTTAGGGCAGGGATCTCCAATTCCAGGCCTCGAGGTCAGCCAACAGGTCATGTTTTCAGGATTTTCTTAGTATTGCAAAGGTGATAATATAATCACCTGCACTAGTGATGATTTTAACCACTGTGCAATACTAAGGAAATTCTGAAAACCTGCCCTGATTGCGCCCCTAAAGTCCTGGAGTTGGAGATCCCTACCTTAAGGTAATGGGCTGCAGATTTTTGTGAGTACTTATTCAATTACATTACTATTCCTATCTGTGTGTGTTAGAAAGTATACTTTGTTGAAATATGTTTAATGCAACAACTTGTATGTGTGATTGTTCTCTTGCTAGGTTTGTATATTGTAGATAAAGTTAGATAAAAAAAAAACTCCCAGAAGCTTACACAGGAAAGCATGTGACTATATCCAGTTTCATGTGTCTGTGTATGAGACAGAAGCTGCTGCAGAGATTCCACGCAAAGACTGAGAACTCCATATGATATTTTTATTCCCGATTCATTAAGCCTATCATATCTGTTCCTGTTTGTTGCCAAATAAAGAAACTCTGTTATCACACGCTTGGAGAGTATCCTGAATATCTGCTGCCAACAGGTTATGGGCCCAGAAGTGACACAGAGCACAGAGCGACACAGAACCCCAAGAGTGACACTGCAACAGAAGCAAAAGTCGCATAGAGCAACAGAGAAGATGTCCACAAGCAGTTCACAGTGCAAAGTCTCACCAATCAGAACTACCAGTGCTGGAAAGTCAAGGTGAAGATGTTGTTCATAAGAGAAGATACATGGAAATATACTCAGAAAGAGTGCCTCATCAATTATCAGATGATTGGCTAGAGAAGGATCAGAAAGCACAAAGCACTATCTCCTTTAGTGTAAATGATGATCAGATTGTGCATATATGGAGTGTACAACTGCAAAAGAGATGTGGTATCAGTTACAGAAAGTGCATGAAAGATCAAATCTCAGCAATAAGCTTTATCTCATGAGAAAGCTGTACCCCAGTCTAAGCTAAGTGATGGCCAGGATATGCAGGACTATATAAGAAAAGCTCTAGAGATTGTGGAGTGTCTCAGGGGTATTGGAGAAGCAATTAAAGACTTTCATGGTGATGCACTTCTATTAAGTGGTCTTCCAGAAAGTTATGACACACTCTGACTGCACTAGATGCACGGCTAAATGTTGACCTCACGCTAGAATATGTTAAAGGAAACTTGTAAATGAATTCAAGTGAAATACGCAGAATGTAAGCAGCAGTAAGGAATTCAGAGCAGATACAGCATTTAACACACATGACTTCCCTAAACTAAGAGCAATCTAAGAGAAACTTGTGAATATTTTGTCTGTAAAAAGCCCGGGAACCTTAAAACAGACTGCAGAATTTGGAAAGCAAGAATGAGTCAGCTTAAAAAGCAGAACAGTTATCAATGGGTTAAAATGCTATAAAAGAAGATCCTGCATGTGTTGAAGCTGAATTTAATGCCAGTGCAGGACCATCTGCAAAGCATATATGGTGTATAGCCTCTGGTGCTAGCAGCCATGTGAAAAATAACAAGGATTTCTTCACTGACATTGATGAAAGTAAGTCAGAAAAGGTCATGTTAGCTAATGGACACTTTATGACTTCAGACGGAGTAGCAGACAGCTACCTCCACTGTCCAGTTTTCTCAGCACATAGCAGAAAGATCCCAGAAAAGAATGTTCTGTATGTTCCAGTCTTGAAAACAATCTTCTGTCAATAAAGAAGCTCACGTAAAAGGGAATGTAGTTACTTTTAAAGATAACAGCTGCATCATATCAAAGAAGGGTCACACTCTTGCAGAAGGAAAAATCCTAAATGAACTTTATCAGCTAAAATGTAACGAAAGAGTGTATAGTACTAGACAAAAAGAACTGTATCCATGTATGGCACAGACGTCTTGGGCACAGAGACCCAGAAGCAGTAAGGAAGCTAGGTCAACTTGCAAATGGTGTTGAAATCAAACAATGTAGTCAAATGATAAAGTGCACTAGCTGTCTTAAAGGAAAAATGTCCAGAAAATCCTTTCCTAAAGTAAGCACCACTAGATCTGCACAGCCACTAGATTTGATACATACAGATGTTTGTGGTCCAATGAGTGTTCAAACGCCAAGCAAGAAGAGATATTTTCTCACATTTATTGATGACTACTCCAGATATACAGTCGGGTACCTGCTTAACAGTAAGGATGAAGTTCCACAGAAACTTGAAGAATATCTTGCCGTTATGTTTAACACCTTTGGAAGAATGCCAAAAGCCCTGTGTGTAGATAATAGAACTGAATAAACAAGTGGTAAGGTGCAAACATTTTGAAAAAGAATGTAATCGTGTTTCAGACAACCATTCCATAGAACCCAGAACAGAATGGCATTGCAGAGAGAAAGAACCGCACTATCTGTGAAAGTTGAAGAAGTATGTTGTTTGATACAAATCTACCTACAATGTATTGGGGAGAAGCCATCATGACTGCTTGCTATTTTCAAAACAGACTGCTAGGTAAAGCCACAAATAAAACTATATGTGCTATGGAACTGTGAGAAGCCTAATCTGAAGCACCTCAGGATATTTGGAAGCAAAACATTTGTGTATGTTCTCAAAGAAAAACGTTCCAAGTGGGAATCACATGCAAAGCAAGGAGACCAGGTGGGCTATAGCAAAACTTAAAAGGGATACAGATTCCTGCACCCAGAGACCAACACAGTAACAATCTGCAGAGATCTAGTGATTGATGAGAACTCTGTTTCACACAAATTCCATTAAGTTACACCAGTTATTCAATCCAAGAAACAATTACAAGTCTCTCAATCACCAAACCCAGACACTGAAAAGGAAAACACTGAAGTCTAGATAAGCTCTGAAGAAGAACCAAGTCAACCTCCAGTTAGAAGGTCAGAAAGACCAAACAAAGGTATCCCAGCTACATGCCTTTCTTGTATGGTCAGAACACTTCCTGAACCAGAGCCAAAGTCATGGCAAGAGATGCAAAAACTGCCTATCCACAATAAGCAGAAGTGGATAAATACTGCTAATAAAGAGATGGAGTCCATTCACCAACTCCAGACATGGGAGCTTATAGACCTACAAGGAAAAGGAGCTGTCAGAAGCCAAAAGTGGGTCAACACCAATGGATCCGTCCTACTTAAAGTTCTGCTACCCAGCAATGAGAGTTACAGACAATCAGTGGGGGCACTTTGTACATAGCAACCACTACTCATTCAGATATTACAGTCGCAGTCGAAATTCTCTGCCGACATGTAAGCAAGCCACGTCAAAGAGACTGGAATGCAATTAAGAGAATTCTACAATATCTTAAAGAAACGCAAAGGCTAAATCTTAAGATATCTGCATCAGGAGATCTCACTCTCAGAGGTTATGAGGATGCTGATTGGGCTGGAGATTCAAGTGATCAGAAATCAACAAGTGGTTACTTGTTCAAGTTAGGAGAAAATTCAATTTCTTGGTCCAGCAATTTCTTGGTCCACTCGCATTGTCTTCTACAGAAGCAGAATATATGTCAGCTGCTTATGCAAGTCAAGAATTAATTTGGTTGAAACAACTTTTGGAAGATTTTGGCAAACCACTAGCTCAGCCAACAGTTATCTATAGGATCAACCAAGGATGTATTAAACTTGTAAGCAGTGAAAAATTAGTGCAAGAACTAAGCACATTGACGTAAAACTTTACCACTTACGTGACTTAGTGGAACTTGGTGTACTCAAGTTTATTTATTGCGAGTCTGACAAGATGATAGCTGATGGTATGACAAAGCCATTATCAAGAGCCAAGTTTATGGACTTCAGAACCTCAATGAGACTAACAGGATAAGTAGTTGTTGAATGGGGTGTTGGAATATCTTTAATGCAACAACTCCATTCCTGTATATGTGATTATTCTATTGCTAGGTTTGTATGTTGTGGATAAAGTTAGATAAAAATAAAAACTCGCAGAGACTCACACAGGAAAGCATGTGACTGTATCCAGTTTTCATGTGTCTGTGTATGAGACAGAATCTGTTGCAGAGATGCCACACAAAGACTGAGAACTCCAAAAGGGATATGTTTTATTCCTGATTTATTAAGCCTATCATATCTGTTCCTGTTTGTTGCTAAATAAAGCTCTGTTGTCACTCGCTTGGAGAGTATCCTGAATATCCACTGCCAACATACTTGCTTCACCATGAAAGAACAATTCTGGAGCAGCTATTCTCACAACTTTGTTGTTCTCTTATTCTTCCTAGAAATTCATGAGTAAATTGATAAACTGCAGGTTAGTATTTTCACTCACAAAGGAAAGTGTCCTATGCTATCTAGCATTTATGGAACAGAATGGAGTCCTGATGGTGTACAACAGAACAGCTCTAACATATAACAGATAATACTACATACAAGGTACAATAGTGAGATAAAAGGAAAAAGCTTCAACATTGTTTTAGTATATCACAAAAGTAGTCACTGTACTGCTATATAACAGTGAAATGTTGGTGTGCCTTTCAAATAACTGAACACAAGGCTTTTAATGCCTAAGACACTGGCAATAAAAGTGATTGCACTCCTAAGTGAAAATGGCTAAATTGTGTCCAATTAGCCATTTTCCATTTTTGATGTCATGTGACTCATTACTGTTACAAGGTGATTGGGGAGCAGGTGTGTTAAATTTGGTGTTATCGCTAATACACTCTAATATGGGAAACTGGCAGTTCATCAATATTCCTCATGACAAAGAATTCTCTGAGGATATGAAAAAAAAAGAATGTTGCTGTACATTGTATTGTATCATATCTTCAGTTTGTCCCATTAAATTATATTATGAAATATTTACAATATTTGAGGCGTGTACTCACGTTTGTGATATACTGTATATTCTGAAGGATACAATTATTTACTAAAACATTATTTCTGGACAGATGACTACTAGTCCATGTCAAAAACAAGTCAGAGAGTGCTGCTGAGAAGTGATAAATCATTTTCTATGTAAAAGAAGGGTGATTCTTTAATTTTTTTTCAAAGCTTGCACATTATGTAATAAATGCAAAACGTCACCTAGTTACCAAAGGACAAGTCCTCCAAGCTCAAGAAGATAGTTGTTAAATGCAAGCAGTATCGGTCATTCAGGAAGGAACTTGTAGCACGTGATTTTAGCAGTGCAATACATGTAGTGCTGGAACAAGATGGCCAAATCAGGCAGATGCAATTATTTCTCTGAACCAAGTCTGCCTCAAAAACATGTTTGTTTTGTTCTGAGGTTTCTACAAACCTCAAATCATACTTAATGGGACATCGGGAAGAAATTAAAAGACAATAAAATATTATAAGGAGAAGACATTTCAGAGCTAATGGAGAGTAAGTAAAATATTAGGTTATTAAACTGTTTAAATTTCAGTGCAGCAGGTTGAAGTCACAGACACAAGAGGGTTAGCCTGCTCTCACGTGTTTCAGCTTGATGGCATTAATCTGGGATCTTCCTCCACCACCTCCTCCTTCTACACCGCTGCACACCAGAAGCATATCAGTGCACGCAAAAACTAGACAGACGTGTCACAATGATGACCATGTCACCGGCAAGGCGCTCCTACATCATACACTACCACCCACTCCGCATGCATTGCAGAGCGGGCCAGGGGCAACAACACAGGATGCGTCGTTAGTGAAACACCATGAGGTGGAGTTGGACAGTCTACCCCCAAAAAATAAGCTATACAAAGTCATCACAGAAGGTATGAATATTGTATGAATATATATAAAATGAATCACTGCAAAAATATTATTGTGTAAACCTTTCATAAGATGATAATAAAAAACCTAGAAATAATATTGATTAAAAACATGATGACATCTTAATGTATATATAATAAATAAAAGTTAATAAAAAGAGCAGCATGGCTTCTGCAGTGGGTGCAAATTAATCCAAGCAATACTTCTGTTTACTATTCATGCGATACCTAAAAGGAATGCAGCACTCCAAATCAAGTGTCCAAAATCTGTCTTTATTAGGCAATCAAGTGCAGTGTGCAACATTTCAGGCCCAGTCGCTCTTCTTCTAACTAGAAGAAGGGCCAATGGGCCTGAAATGTTGCACACTGCTCTTGATGGCCTAATAAAGGCAAATTTTGGACACTTGATTTGGAGTGCTGCATTCTTTTTGGTATCGTAATAAATAAAATGGTTACAAAATGTAAAAAGCTCAGTGTATAAGTATAGTGAAACATCTATATTATATCAACTGTTCCTCCAAAATGTTTTCCACAGTGGAATGCATGCAGCCCAGGGAGAGAGAGCAAGTGTACTTGGGGAGGAGAGACAGCACACAAGGAGGTGAGCATATGGGGGGAGAGATAGCACACAAGAGTGAGTGCGCATTGGGAAGAAACAGCACACAGGGGAGAGAAAGAGAGAGCACAGGGGAGGCCACATGAGAAGAAAAGACAGCACAGGAAGAGAGACAGCACACAGGGGGAGACAGCTCAAAGGAGAGAGCCCACGAGGAGAGAACACAGCACAAAGGAGGATGAGACACAGCCCAAGGGGTGTGAACACATGCGGGAAAGATAGCACACAGGGGGGTAGAGCGCATAGAGACCCAGCGCACAGGGGGAAAGAGAGCACACAGGGGGAGAAAGCTCAAAGGAGAGATTACATGGGGGAGAGGACATCCCACAGAAGGGAGACAGCTAAGAGGAGAGGGCACATGAAGGGATAAGGCAGAATGGTGAGAGTTCACAGGGGTACAGAGAGCACAGGGGGAGAGAAAGCACCATGAAAGGAGATAAATCAAAAGAGAGAGCCCTTGAGGGGAGAGGACAACAGAAAGGGGAGAAGCCAGAGCACATGTTAGAGAAACAGCACACAGAGGGGGAGACAGCTCACTGGGGTAGAAGAGCGAACAGGGGAAGACAACTCAAAGAAGAGAGCACATGAGGGGAGAAGACAGCACAGAGGGAAAAGAGACAGCCCAGAAGAGAAAACAGCTCACAAGGGAGATACAGCTCAAAGGAGCGAGCCAGCGGTTACCGGGCTCATAAGCAGTGGCCAGTGCTTAACCCTCTGTCACATACAATAGGCCTTACAGGCACATCTCTTTTACTTTGATTTCTCCTTCCTCACCAGATTGTGAGGAAATCCCCTCCCTCTAGGTAGTAATGTTTTTTTTTGGTTGCACTTGATTATGTGTAGTCTCTTTTATTACATCCCTATGAAGGTCACTGATCACTTTTAGAGCACTGAAATTGCAAACATTAGATATTATAGGTATTTTTCTAGCCTGCGCCTGACAGTCACATTGTATGACTTTCAATTTTCTTTATAATCTAAAGCAGTATTTGCTAAGTCTTCTTCCCATAAACACATTGTCTTAACTGTACATATAGTCCTGCTATTCATCTGATCGCCATGTAGCTAATTCACATTCATTCAGTGTTTAGTGCCGCAGCAGATCTTCTTTTCTTATTATAGTGTATTTTCTTGCTTGCACCTTTACATGTAGGTGATGCCAGTCATTATTTAATATGCAAAGGAGAGAGAGAGCACACAAATGTAGAAGACAGCACTGGAGGGTGAGAGACAGCACACAGACCTGAGAGAGCATATAAGGGGAGAATAGAGCACAGGGGGAAAGACTGTGCACAGGGGAGAGAGAGCACATGGGTCAGAGGAACCTGACAGGGAGCAGAGCGCACATGGGGAGAGAGCAGACATGGGGGACAGAGAGAGCACACTGACAAGAGAGAGCACACAAGGGAGAAGACAGCCCAAGGGGCAGAGAGAAAGCACACAGGGGAAGAAGACAGCACACAGAGGGAGAGCACACATAGGGAGACAGCTCAAAGGAGAGAGCACATGAGGGGAGAAGAAAGCATGGGGAGAGAGACAACACACTGGGAGAGAGTGCCACAGGGGTAGTCACTTCAAAGAAGATAGCAGACAAGGGGAAGAAGGCAGCGCAGGAAGGAGTGAGACATCACAAAGGGGTGAAGACAGCACACATTGGGAAGAGAGACAGAACACAGGGAGGAGATAGGTCAAAAGAGAGGGCACATAAAGGGGAGAAGAGAGAGCAGTGGAGAGAGACAGTGCATAGGGAGAAACAGTGCACAAAGGGAGAGAGCACATGGAGAACATCGCAAAAGGGAAGACAGCGCATGTGGAAGACAGCGCACGAGGGGTCAGGGTGCACAATGGAGAGAGAGCCAGAGCACATATCTTGCAGTGTCTATATTATATATACATATATATATACAGTCCTGCAGATTTTATAAAGAACAACACTGCTGCACAAGCCCGCCCACAGCACCACACAACCCATACTCAACGTAACATCACCGCCTTCTCAGTGCAATAGCATTGGACACTCATCTAGTATAAAATAAATTAACTTGATCAGTATACAGTGTAACAAAAGAAAAATCAAAATGCCAGAATTACGTTTTTATGTTCACTGCAATATTGCACTAAAATGCAATAAGGGTTGATCAAAATATTGTATCTACTTATCTACACAGGTGATCCCTAAAAACACATCTTTTTAGGGTGGCCTAACATGATCCCTAGTCAGTCATCTAGACACAGTCTATCCGCTCCACCAGTCTCAAGTGGATCACAAATAATGGTTGGTGGCCACTTATGCTGCTCCTATCTGTTCCCCATCTCCTCAAATTGACTATACCATCATTGTAAATAAGCACCTTTACTTTGTGTCACCCCCACCTCATTGTTAGATTGTAAGCTCTTATGAGCAGCAGGGCTGTCAAAATTTTGCTCTAATTACTGCATTGTATTATGTTTTGTCCTATATTGTATTGTTTTTTGGCATTGTAATGTATTTTCTAATAACTTTTTCTTATGATTTAAACATGAACTTTGTATTGTCAAGCGGTGCTGAATATGTTGGTGCTATATAAATAAAGATTATTATTATTATAAATGGTAATTCTAAAAAACATCATATCAGGGCACAAAAAATAAGAGCCATATTTATATAAAAATAAACCATAAGCCACAGATCCCACAAAATAAAAATGCTACAGTTCTCGGGAAATGGAAACAAATGGTTCATTTTTTTTTTTTTACTAATTTCTGAATTTGTTTGACCAATTAAATTTAAAAAATGCATATTTTGTATCTACCAACTCCTACTAACCTGGGGAATCCTACTGTCATGTAATTTTATCATATTGTGAACATGGTAAATAAAAAAACTTAAGAAACAATTGTGGAATGAATCTTTTTTTGCACTTTCACTGCACTTGGAAATTTGTAAACCTTTTGTAGTGACAGAAAGTTACTATTAAGGCTATCAGTGACATGTACCAGAAAAAGATTTTATGGAAGTGAGTCCAGTGTTGGTCAGCTGTAATGACTTCAGGAAAGAAAAGGTTATTTCCGCTGAGAAGTCAAGAACGACAGAAGCACCTCTAGGATGACTACAAGTAGTCTGGTTGCAGGATTTACAATGTACTACATTGACCCATGTTGCTCTGTATCAGGAAGGGAGGTTCCCCATATCTATTTTGCCGTATAACATTCAGAAGTATAGTTGTAGCATTTTAATGTTTTAAGAAATAATGCTGCAGTAATTTAGTTCCGCCATTGGAGGTCACCATCGAACAAGAGTAGAAAGGACTGGAAACAGGAAGTAGCTCTCTCAGACTTTCATGAGGTAAATTGAGAGAGACAGGGTTCTAAAGAGATTCCTGAAGGGTCAGGATATGTCGACTGTTCAGAGAGGCACGTGGAGCTGGGAACGCGGCTGAGTCTGAAGTGTGAGGATATGCTGGGTTTGAGACATTAGGTATACTGTGCACCCATTTTGGGGCACTGTTGTTTGATGGATAAGGTTATACCTGAGGATTGAATACCATTGTGGTTGAACTTTGTCATGCGGTCCTCCTTCTGTGTACCACTGTATATTGTCATTTTTACATGGTGTTTCTTTTAAAATAAATAACTAATTGCAATTGAATTGGCCTGACTCCTTTTGGGTTTGTTTGGAAGATGGGTTTGAGACATGTTGGAGTTCCCCAGAGACTCGATCTGACAGTGTGCTTCAAGAGAAACTGTGTGCTGTGAGTAACACAGGAATTGACTGGTCACTTCTTATATAGAGAGATAGGGTGAGCTAGCTAGAGGTTGATGAGAACTATTTTGAGTAAATTCCTGTGGAGACTAATCAAACTTCAACTATAAGCTGTGCAAGATCCTGAACACTGAGAGGAGCCAGTCGTGGATTACACAACAGAACTGAGAGATAGATTAGCAATCCCTGTTACACCGGGCTATGGTAAGAAGCCTGGTGTAAGAAAGATCTGATATACCCCAGTGGCCGGGGTTTAGAGTTAAACAAAAATACCATTACCTGTTTGTGAATGATCAAATCTGAGTAACAGCTTTACTCCTGCAGGAGGATGACATTGCATAGGTTGTCAATAATATGTGGAATAGATATATAAAGGGGAATAAGTGGATCCCGAATCACTTTGTACATAGTGTGGGAGGGGGGTGTAAGATTATATCCTGAGGGGAACTAGTGCCGCTGCTGCAGTAAGAGCCTGGGTAGACCCTGTACAGAGTAAGGGTGGGGGTGGTATAGTCAGGGGTAGTTGTGTTCCCTCCCTTCAAAACTGGCATGTGAGTTTCCTCGGGCTGCATAATTAGTAAATTGTGGTCGGGCTGTTGGGGCCAATATCTTTGTTGAAGAGTTTGAATTTGTTATCTTTTTGGCACTGATAAAGAGAGTTAATTTGCGACTATTTCGGAGTCAGTGTCGTTCTAGCAGTGCCGTATTCCCCACACACAAACTACTGGCATCCCGTCGTTACATAGTGTCATCGACCAAAATCAGTATGTATGTGCCTGTGCATTATGCAGAAGAAAGCACCAAGTGTATTACCTCCTACCCTTTGTACATAGATTTATTCTTCAGTAAAAAGAACTCTGTTTTCATCAACTTGTCAGGCTTCTTCATTCTGGGAACACAGAGTTTCGGAGATTGTACAGAATATGACCGGCCTAACTACATACGTGTCTGGAGTGACCACAGTACCATCACACATACCCAGATACAACAATTTTCCATAGCATGTTGAGGTTTAAGAGCTCACCCATGGCTACCACCTCACAGCACATTGCATGTTTTTTTCCCTTTGTAACTTTTTGAAGACTCTCTATAATTTAGCAAGATGGCGGCTGCAGCTGGCCGACATTTTTACTGAATTTGTGCAAATTACATAAAATCCATAATCTTTAGAATATGTATTATTGTAAAATGTCAGCTGAATTCCACTCCACTCAAATTAGTTTTCTTATTTAAATAGCTCAAGAACGATTACAATATACTGTACACAAAATGTTCAGTGACCAATTAAGCTTTATTTTCAACTACTTACAGTGTGTGGGTATGTAAATACATAACAATTGTAATTATTTTTAACATTACATGTATATAAAATTTAGATTTCTAAAACTTTTTATTCTTTTTTCATAGGAAGCAAGCATTAGTACCTTTATATTAATAGTGACCAATTGGTACATAAAAAGTACTTTTGCTAAGTGTTATATGTTGAGCATAACCAGAAAAGGTTATGTGCCTCGGGAGTTTAAAATATTCATTAAAATATAATGTTTTGAATCATGGGCATGGAAAAAATTGACAGCCCAAGTACCAGTGTGCTTAAAATTAGACCGCAAGACTGTGTTTTTATGTTCCCTATAAGTGCAAGGTTCCCTAGGGTCACAGAAAATGTTCACTTTTCAATCCTATTATATAAATGTATATTATTATGACATGTCTAGCAAACCTACTTGACTTCATGTTTTGCAAATCAAGTACTTAACATGCAGCACAACAAGCATTAGAAAAGATTAACAAACTGTCAGTGCAAAGCACAAAGGTTGTAAATATATTTAGTAATGAATTTGTTATTGTGTTCCTCAAGCATCTTGCAAAAAGTAGATACAGATTCAGCAAAATTTCACATTTAGATAGGCACGTTTTTTCAGTTGATATAGAAACATATTTTTCAAAGGAAGAGGCAGAATACACTGCAAACCACAGAAATGGAAGTTTATCTATATTTTATTCCAAATGCATTAAGGTACTGCAGAAAATAAGCTCAGCTTGACCTTCATTGCCTTTTTGTAGAAACAGGAGTGCCAGTTTTGCTAATTCTTTACTTTATACAGTCTATACTCCATCTGAATGATGTTTATGCTTGTCGAAAATTCTCCATTTTAAAAGCCACATAAATTATTGCGAGTATAATTGTATACAAAAGACTTTATTGGGCCTCTCTCTCCTTCCGCTTTATTAGTATTAATAGGACTAAATTGGTGATGATACGATTAAAGATCTCAGTGGTCATGCCAATTAGATGGCACTAGATCACTGAGCCCAGTGATTGGTTGCAGTGGTCACATGCTGTCAATTTGACTTTCCTGTTTCAGCCTTGTCAACAAGCACAAGAGATAGGCTAGGGTTACACATAAGCCCTGGATCCGTTATTGGCATCGGTTTTCCACTTTTGTGTTCTAAGTCCAAAAACTGATGCCAAAAACGGATGCTGCTCTGAACTGTGACTGCAATGGTGTCAGTTTTGTTACAGGACTCAAAAAACGTTGCAAGCAACGTTTGTGGGTGCAGTAACAAACGGATCCTTATTTTAACCTGGGGCCCTATGGGAAATGGATCTGTTTTTTAGAGCATTGTTTATGGAAAAAATGGCAAAGTCCCAATAACGCAGAGCTGCAAAGGAGGGTCAAAATGCACCCTAAAAAAACAAATCAGTTATTGAAAACAAGGACAAAAACTGAAGGCCATGTGTGACCCTAGCCATAGGGTCGTATAATAACAAGGTCAATGATCTGTAAGGAAAAATTGGTTTGCTGATTTACAGCACAATCAAACTTGGCACTAGCATTCAGAAATTTCAGGAAAAAACTGTTGAGATATTCTCATTACTTTAAATTTTAAATAGAATCTTCTTAATCAGACCTAGCTCTTAATTTAAGTTAATCAAATAATTATACATATGTGTTGCCTCTATTGGCAAGCTCTATGTTAAACTAATACAATCAGAAGATACTCCTTTCTGTATCTAATCCAGGCTTTCAACCAATACTCTTTCTCTGTGTAAAGGCTGAACTGAAAACTGCAGTACAGATCATCACTGCAGCCAATCACTGAGGTCTGTTGCTCATGTTGCCCTCATCAGTAGAGTTGCTTTTTACTGTTTGCTTTTATAGTCACTTAGAAAACAGCTGTCTTACCTGCAAGATCATGCAGCTAAATTAAATGGCCTTCCAGTTTTGCAGGTGAAACAGCTGATTTATTGCCTGATAAAGTGATTATTCCGCAAAGAGTTGAAACACTGCAGTGGTTCAGGTCTGCTGTAGTGTTTAGCCGCTGTATGATTGTGATGAGTTAATGTAAACTTTGGGTTTATGGAGATGTCTGTGCAACCCGTACTGCAATGCATTAGACATTAGCTGCCACTCTCATGACCCTTAGGTTCATAGCCTGAAAGAAATATATGAATCTGTCATGCTTGTGTCACAAGACCTCTATCCAGTCCATCCATTGCATACAGTCTAGATCACATGAAGTACTTATCGCCTCTTTAGTCAGACCTTATCTGGAATACTTTGTTCAGTTCTGGGCACCCCATTTTAAAAAAAGACAACAACAAACTGGAGCAAGTTCAGAAAAGAGCAACCAGAATGGTGACCAGTCTGCAAATTATGTCCTATAAGAAACGGTTACAGGATTTGGGAATGTTTAGTTTGCAAGAAAGAAGACTTTGAGGAGTCTGAGAATAGACTTAATATTTATCTACAAATATAGCAAGGGCAGTCACACTGTAAAGGGATCAGCTTATTCTCATTTGCAGAAGGAAAGACTAGAAGCAATAGGATGAAACTAAATGGGAAGAAACACAGATTAGATATTAGAAAAATGTATTGGATAGTGAGAGTGATCAATAAGTGAAACAGGCTGCCATGAGAGGTAGAGGATTACCCTTCAATGTAAGTCTTCAAACAGAGGCTGGACACACATTTGTCTGAGATAATTTAGTGAATCCGGCTTGGAGCAGGAGGCTGGACCTGATGATCTAGGAGGTCCCTTCTAACTCTACCATTCTATGATTGCAGTATGTTGTCCATCTGTGTTGCACAGCCCTTAGGCATTAGTATAATATTGCAATTTCAGTTATCCATTTTTTTCCCTATGTTTTTATCCCTAGTCAATCACAGTCTGGGTGATAAAGTTAACCATTCAACTAGGTCAAAGTAACATATCTTTGAAAATGTTGCACTCAAAATGTGTCAGTACTCGGTGAAGGGGGGGAGCATCTCTGCTGTGCAGCTTTGACAATGTTTCACAATTACTGCATCTGGTTTATGATAGCAGACAGAGCATATACCTTTAATAATGTATCAGTATGTGCTTTTTAAACACATTTTTATAGCAGTGCTCACAATTTTTTGAGCTCCGAATAACCCTTTTAACACTGCACATTTATCCATTAAAAGGTTTCATGAAATATCCTTAACATATTTTCCCAGTTTTTTATAGTTTCATTCACTCCTCAATTAGTCTCTATACAACAGAAAGAAAGGGCAACTTGCAGAACATGGCACCTTCAACTTTCATTCTTACATTTTTATTCTGCGGCAGCAGCACACCATTAAAAGCGCATCTGAGAGTCACAACTCGTGACTCTGCTGATGCAAGTGTTACGGCTCAAAGAGCAACAATTCCCGGCTTAGATAAAATGGCATCTTTTTCCTTGCTGTACTCTCAAAAGTAGCATATAATCTGAGTCCGTGAAGGAAACTTATAAAAGCTGCAAATGTCTTGTTTTAGGATTTATTAAACTGCAATCGGCATGTAGATATGTAGAGAAATGAGACTTCTACTGGCGCAAAGGAGAAAAAGTCTGGAATGTAAATCTCTCAAGGAAATGTATTAACCCCTGTGCATAAAGTATAAGAAGTGCCTCATATATTGTATATCCAGCTGGGAGTGCAGCTGCTTTTTCCTTACCATCTGGGAGTGTCTAATTAGAAACCACCTAGAGTCGATTCTCAGAGAAGCTATTAAAGAACATGTTCAACATCAGATGCCGTGCTAACTCCCTGAAGACTTACAGACACTGCGATATAAAACAGAGATTCACTGAACAATGGGACTATTATATTACAGCTAATGCTTTTCATGCAACAAAATATTCTTTGGGAGGAAATAAATATCAACTCTGCCTCAAACGGTTTGGAAACTTTAGTAAGATCAATGCCGGTATCTTGCAGTCATTTTTTTGCAGTGTATCTTATGGAAAAGAGACACAATGGAAATGAGATATTGCCTCCTCTGCCGCAGCTAACATTTACAATACGGAATCATTTTTTTCCACATTGTTATTACAATTTACTTTTGAATTGTGACATTTATTGCGGTGACTGAAGAAAGTTAGAAAAGTCGTCAGTGAGTTGATCTGAGAGGAACGATTTCAAATGTTTTATGATTATTTTCCCTTTGTCTTTTATACAGCAGTCAAATGTTTTGCAATGTTACATAAAATATGTCTTTCTTATTTTCGACATGCACAATAAACAAAAAATAATGTGACCCTAGAATCTATGTAAAAAAATCTACCTGCTAATTTTTCTCCCTTGTAAACAATTGAAACTTTATCATAATTCCAAAAATAATAATTATTTTCAGATTTTAATTAAGTTTCACCACATCATTACATATCTACAGGCTTGCTGAAGGCTTGAGGTTTACTAGGAGACACTCAACTGAGGCCTCGACTAATAATGCTAACATGATTCTGGAACATCCTATTGGAAGGCTTCAATGGTTGCACATGAATGCCACCTCGACATCCATTGTTTATGGTACTACCAGAGATAGCTGGATGCTGTACTGAACTATCCTCAACAATTCCACAAAGTTCTTTGGCTATTTTGTGCATTCCACAAAATGGGAATGTCTAAGGGCTGAAAACAGTTGTCTACATGTTACTTCATGCGGCTGCCCTTCCATGCCTTTTCCCACTGCTTCTGCATCCTCAGTGACATGAATCATGATGTGCAGACACTCAGTGCCTACAGCAAATATCGAAGCAGAGCTCCAAGAGAACAGAAGCAAAGTGAGTATTTTTTTTTCAATTGCAAATTTCTTGCAGGGTAAATGTGTGGAGGCATCATGACATTTGGATGGCTGTGTTGGGGAATGTGTGTCAGGAGTATTAATGTATATGTCAGGACAGTGAAGACCATCCTACCTTGGGTAATGGTTGTGGTGATCATCATACTGTGTACTGGACCATGTGTGGGAGGCTGAAGTTAAGGGGTATGAGGGAGCATAATTGATTACACAAGGGCTGTAATAACCATTACACCATGTTTTGAATACCATGAGGGTCATTTTTAATGAGTGGTGGACATTAAGGACCCTCAAACTATGAGTGGGGTGATGTAAGGACCCTCATACCATGTGTGGGGTGCTGTGTGAACCCTGATACCATGTTTGGGGCACATTTAGGACCTTCATACCACGTGTGTGGTGCTGTGAGAGCCCTCATACTTTGTGTAGAGCTGTTAGCACAATGATTCCAAGTGTTGGAAGATGACATAACCATTATGCTGTGTGTGGTTATCATACACCATTGGGTGGCTGTAGGGCACCATACTGTATTGGGGAGCTATTACGGCATCATACTGTGTTGGGCTTTTAAGTGTTAGCATACTGTATTAATGTACTGTGGGGCATCATACTATATAGTAGGTTGGGGAATATAGCTGAATAACAGAATATATTATTTACAAACTTTATAAAAAGCAGTAAAATATGTCTTTTGACTACTGGTAAGAATACATGATACATTAACTACTACTGTAACATGTAGTAGCAGTAGCAGATAGTTGTCATTCTGCTTCATATAAAGTGATTTAATATATATTAAAAGGAAATAATAATAATTAGAATAATTTTCAGCCTACTGGTTTATATCCCCACAATAGAAATAAACTCTCATGTGGCTCCTCGGGAAAATAAATTGCCCACCCTTGTCGTTGGCAATGATGAGGGAAGCATCAGCCTTATTTCAATATCCCAATTCTGAGTAGAGGTGAGATGCCCAAAGATGAGCAATTTATCACATATTCAGTGTTATAACTTATAAAAATGGGAAAACTCTTCAATTAGCCCATCATTATGCTTATTATGTGGGCTGAATACAAGAATAGCAGAAGAGGCATTCAAACACTAGCAGAATATGCAAAACTTTGTGAATACATGGTCACCTTAAAGTAAAAGAAACAACCATTAAAAGAGGTCATCTTAGGTATTACACAATGCACCTTCTCTCCCTCAGCTCCCACTTTATGTCTTTTGCAATGCTTTTTATGGTACATCATCTTTTTCTACTAGTTAGTCACTGACATGAGTCAAAAGTAGCCTTGGGAGATTTAGCTTGAAAAGATTCATGTGTTATTACATAAGTACTGTACTATTCTCCATTCTAAGAAGTACATGTTAACAGAGGACTATGGACAATAGAAATGATATTGAATAATTGTTGTTCAAAGTTAACATTTCCTATTAGCATCATAGAAAGGAAAAAAAGTGAAAAAGTCTTTAGATGATTTCCTCACCAATCTTATCCTAATCTTAAAGAGGACCTGTCATCCCCCTGGTGCATGGTAAACTAAATGCAGCATTGCCGCTCTGTGTGGCAACGTGATTGACAGAGCAGCAGGAGAAGACGAGGGCAGACCCAGCAAACTAGGAAGTGGTGCCAGACACATAGAGGGGAGGAACAAACAAGGAGGGGGCAGGGAGGATCATGCCAACGGTGACGACCTCTTATTCAGATCCCACCCAGGCAGCCTCTTATCTGTAAGCTTTCTAAAGTGTATTTCTCAGGGTACAGGGGGCTAGAGACATGGGGGACCCTTCCCTGAATGCAGCAGACATGCTGCATTCAGTGCTGCATTTAGTTTGCCATGCACCAGGGGGTGACAGGTCCTCTTTAAAGTCCATAGTAAAGCATATTTGTTTCTACGAAGTACTTTTATAATTAGATTTTTTTATTAAAAAAGTTTACATTTTTAAAAACATGAGCTGCATTTTGTATTGAAAAACCTCCCCATTTAAGTAAATCAGTTATTTGAAGAAACATACCGACACCGGTAAATTAAGGCTGTTTATAAAAAATCAATTTATATCTTAGATATCATGTAGATTACTACCGTATATACTCGCGTATAAGCCGAGTTTTTCAGCCCAAAAATTGGGCTGAAAAGTACCCCCCTCGGCTTATACGCGAGTCAGTGCTGTATACCGATGTATACATCGGTACATACCAATGTATACATCAGTATACAGCAGCCCCCGTAATCCAGGGCCCCCCCAGCCTGACTCCGGTCACCTGTAAAGGAAACTATACTTATCACTGCCCGCTATCCGCGCCCGCTCGCAGCTGCCGACCGCGATCCTCCATCTTGCGTCTTCTTCCTGTTTCTGTGCTCATCGCGGGCAATGACGTCATTCCCTGCGACGAGCACAGGAAACAGGAAGAAGACGCAAGATGGAGGATCGCGGACGGCAGCTGCGAGCGGGTGCGAGCGGGCGCGGACAGCGGCACTGTGATAAGTATAGTTTCCTTTACAGGTGACCGGAGTCAGGCTGGGGGGGCCCTGGATTACGGGGGCTGCTGTATACTACCGCTGGGGCTGCAATATACTACCACTGGGGCTGTATACTACCACTGGGGCTGCAACATACTACCACTGGGGCTGTATACTACCACTGGGGCTGCAATATACTACCACTGGGGCTGTATACACCACTGGGGCTGCAATATACTACCACTGGGGCTGTATACTACCGCTGGGGCTGCAATATACTACCACTGGGGCTGTATACTACCGCTGGGGCTGCAATATACTACCACTGGGGCTGTATACACCACTGGGGCTGCAATATACTTCCACTGGGGCTGTATACACCACTGGGGCTGCAATATACTACCACTGGGGCTGTATACACCACTGGGGCTGTATATACTACTGGGGCTGCCTGTATACTACCACTGGGGTTGTATATACTACTGGGGCTGCCTGTATACTACTGGGGCTGCCTGTATACTACCACTGGGGCTGTATATACTACTGGGGCTGCCTGTATACTACTGGGGCTGCCTGTATACTACCACTGGGGCTGTATATACTACTGGGGCTGCTGCTGTATACTACCACTGGGGCTGCTGTATACTACCACTGGGGCTGCTGGGGCTCCTATATACTACCACTGGGGCTGCTGTATACTACCACTGGGGCTGCTGTATACTACCGCTGGGGATGCTACATACTACCACTGGGGCTGCTGTATACTACCACTGGGGAGGCCTGTATACCACTGGGGGGGCCTGTATACCACACTGCTGGGGGCTGTATACCTGTGCTGAGGTCCACCCTCGGCTTATACACGAGTCAATAGGTTTTTCCAGATTTTTGGGGCAAAAGTAGGGGGGTCGGCTTATACACGGGTCGGCTTATATACGAGTATATACGGTAATATTTTATCAAGGTGACAGAGAGGATTTAGTACTATCTGTTCAAATTGAATCTTGTGAGTCATCTGCTTTTTAAAGCTCAATCTGAGAGCAGAATGTAATGTAGGGGCAGGGACGCTGATTCCAGCCATATGTCATTTACCGGGCTGTTTGCTGTCATTTTGATACAATCACTGTTTTATCTGCTGCAAAACTAGCAGCTGTCTGAATAATGAGCTCTACATAACCACATACCCAACAATAAGAAGCTTTCTGCCCATTTACAGTGTACACAGAAAGCTGCCAATCAGTGGTTGGTTTGGGATTATGCAGAGCTCATGAATATATTTGACAATGCGACAGCAGGTTTACTAGTCCTCTAGTAATTATCTCTATATCAAGAGATCTATTTGTATTTTTTGGTAATACCTGAGGAAGGCTGTGGAATTTTATAGCCGAAATGTGTTATAATTTGTTTTCTAAAACTACAAATAAAGAGTAAAAACTTTGAAATCAACAAGAGTATCGGACTATATCTGGAAGCGCTATTGATCTTCGGTTAATTCACTTGTAACTAATGTGCTGACAAGCAGACCAGAAGAATATCTGCTCAATGCAAAGCTGAGCTGCAGGCCAGAGGGCCCCGATCACTGGATGAAGTACACTAATGTTGATATACATGCTGTGTATGATTATTTTAAAAGGTGAGCAAAACTTTTTTCTACTAGACCCGCGACTGATCTTTACCCCTACACTTAGATCTGCGCCCGCTCTGCTCTATGTCTCCTCTCTACTTTAGACCCTACAGAAATCCGAAGGGCCTTATTTAAAGAAATTGTTTTACGTGTAAGAGAAAATACCGGGCACTGCTTCAATTCCTGGGACAGCAGATTCTGCTCTAATCACCACTAAGTACCCTTTATGCTGCTGGGGTGCACGCCTTATAAGAGTATAAACAGTACATGTGAAGAAAAAAGCAGGCGGCACTCACCATTTGAGCAGCGATGTCTCCTTTATTTCAAAGTGTCAATGGACATAATTCATCTGAGCTCATAAATATATTTGACTATATGGCTGCAGGTTTAATAGTCCTCTAGTAATGATCCCCTGCTGATGAAACAGTGGTATTTTAAGAACTGCCCTTTTAGCCCAATAAATGACACATCACTGAAATCAGGACCTTTGTCTCTACATTACACAGTTCCCAGATTAGGTGCTGATAATAGTTTCCATTTAAAGTCCCATTTTATTGCATTTTCGCTTATACAGAATGACCAGCAGAATTGGACTTGTTCCTATGAGCATAACTGTTCCTTTTGCACATGCTCTGAAGCAGTGGCTTAATGTAAAGCCCGTGGGCCCCAATGCAAAAAATCCAACAGGACCCCCAATTATTGCAAATCTTTAATAGCAATAGTCTTTTCTATAGGCCAAACATTCTTTTGGGGCCCCCTAGGCTCTAAGGCCCGGATGCAATTGCAAACTCGGCACCTGTTGTAGTTACGCTGCTGCTCTGAATACAGGGATGAAGAATAGCTTCTCAAAAGTTGAAGTAACTCACTGAAATAGTGGTACACGCTGGTTACAATTGATATACATACTATACAAATCATACAAAAAGAGTCGGGCAGGTTCTTGAAAATAGCAAAAAATGTATGTTTGCCCTTGATTATCAGTGCTGGGTTTCCTCTCTATGTGTCATTTATACTACATAATCTCAACACTATTACGTGAATAGTGAAGGAATAAAAATGTGACAGCTTCTTTTCTAAGAACCAAATGTGTTAAAATAATTGACACTTCTTTTCCCTTTCATAGTAAAATGAATTGAATTCTGGAATCTGCCTACACGAAGAAGACAGAGAGAGCGACGGCTCCCATTACTGAACAGCCTATACTGAGTACAGGTGCTTTAATGATTGACAGTATTCTATTATTTATTTGTTAGTCAAATAGAAAAAGAAATATTAAGTTATTGAGTCTATGCAATTGATTTGATATCTGGTAGAATCAATTTGTTGGGCTTTGAACAAGTAGATAATCAGCAAACGCTTGTAGGAACCGGCATGGTAGGATATGACAAGTAAAGACTCTTGGTAAATGGTCTTGCTTATACATATCCTATTATTTAGTTTTTTTAGCGCCTATGAAGATATTTGTATCTCCATGTTACACAATACAAAATAACCTATCAATAGTTTTATCTTTCAATTTCTTACTTCTTCAGTTCCACAGAGAATAGATAGTAACAGATAACTGTAGGCTTCTATATATAGGATTCATTTGTAGTCTGTTAAAATGCAGAAACATAGGCTTCTATTGGACCCGTAGGGACAATGGCAGACAGCATTAGTTTAGTTACCTCTATTTGTAAAATTACTTTTTTTTTATTATTTATGTTACTTCATACAAAATGTATTCTTATTGTGGTTACCATTTTTTGTTGGTCACATATAGCTTACCTACAGTACAGAATAAGACATTATATTTTTAATTTCTTAGGTTTGATTTGGGAAAAATTAACCTTTTCCTATTGCATGTTCTGTTTTAAGAAATTAGGTCAATTAGTCTCCACAGCACCAAAAACATACAACAAATTATAGTATTTGATGTATTCCCATCTCTCTACATTTATATGCAGCCTCCTATCTGGTCAAAAAAAAAAGTCATTGCCATGATAGAAAATAACAATGCTTGCCTTTCCAATATATAAAGCTGCAGGTATGTATGTGTGTGTATGTAGGTCCACTAAAGGAATCCGCACTGTCGCGTCTACAATCATGAAGTTTTGCACAGACACACCCGTTGACTCAGAGAATTTTTATAACTATGTTTTGAGGGGAAACTTTAATCTCATGCAACTGTTATTTACCAAAAAAAGGCCTATTTACTGTTTGTTTGTATGTATGCCCACTGTACGCTCATATATATGGTAACTATACGCCTATATATGGTGATAGTACTCTGTGTCTCTCGTGGTAATAGTGTTCCCTATGCCCATATATAGTAACTGTGCCCTTATATGGTAATAGAACTGTGTCCCTCATTGTAATAGTGGGAAATCAGATTTATGAAACTACTAACTGTAGAACCTGGCATTGCCCAGACTACAATAATAAAGGGGGCATAATAAAAGGGGTGGGGCTCACTGGAGGGGCAGAGCCATATACATGATGTTCATTATGAAGGGTCAGAGCTATGAAGGGGCAGGGATAACCGGAGGGCCATATACATATGACATATTATGAAGGGGCAGATAAATGAAGAGGGAGATATGAAGGTGGCAGGGCTAATCAGAGGGGACCTCCTTCCATTTTTTTAGGGACCACATCACATCTGAAGTGACCTTGAGTGGCCAATGTGACAAAAAATACCTGAAATTGACCCCATTACAAAACTGCATCCCTCAAATTACTCAAAAGCACATTCATGAAGTTTAGTTACCCTTAGGTGCTTCACAGAAACTAAAGCAATATGAAAGGAAAAAATGAAAATGTTACTTTGTCCAACAAAAATATTACTTTCTCCTCAAATTTTGCATTTTCACAAGGTTAACAGGAGATATTGCACCTTACAGTTTGTCTTGCAATTTCTCCTGACTATGCTAATAATATATGTGGCAGAAAACCACTGTTTCGGCACATGGCTAAGTTAGGAAGGAAAGTTTTTGAATGGCAAATTGTTAGGAAATGTTAGCTGGAGTCCCTGATGTTGCTAAGCAGTATAACTACTTCAAAACTAACACCATTTTGAAAACTAGACCCCCCAAGAAGATTCTTTAGATGTGTGGGGTGCACTTTGAATTCCCAGGTGCTTCATATGTTGAGCAATGAAAATAAAAATGCTGTGTAAAAAGAATTTTTTTATCCTTTTTTTCATTTTTACAATGGCAACGTTTTGTTGTACAATTTCTCTTAGTACACTGATACCACGTGCGGTGGAAGACTACTGTTTGGGAGCACAGCAGGGCTTGGGAGGAAAGGATCGCTATTTGACTTCTTGAGCAGCAAATTGGCTGGAATCAATAGCTGAAACATGTCGCATTTGACAAGCCCCTATTGTGCTTAAACAATTAAAAAGCAACACAGGAGCTTCATGGAATTTTATAACAATAAGCAATAAAAATGAAAAAAGTACAATTTTCCACAAAAATGTTCTGTATAAGTCTCTGCACTCTTCCCTCTATCATCTCTCCCAGCCTTTGTCTCAAGCACAGGAAAACCCTCAGGAGAAAAAGAGCCTGAGCTGCACACTATCGTTGGCATGCTGCATATTGCCACAGCCCACCCCTCAACTCCACTCCCTAAGTGACTGCGGTTGTCAGTCACCTGTTGGGTCCTGGGAAGCAGCAGCAGGCAGACTCATCGTGGAAGTCAGGTTGGGGAAGACAAGGGAGCAGTGAACACAAGTCAATTTCCCAGAGTAGTGCAGGCTGCATGGCATCAGAATCAGTCCGGCTCTCTCTCATTATGTAGTAATACAGGGTGAGGGGGGTTGGTGCCCCTGCATCATTAGTTGGCTTTTATACTCCCTTCTTCCCTATTTGTGGTCTTGCAGAGCTAGTTTTATGGCTAATGTGGCTCTTGGGAGCAGGCGCTCTTACTTCAGACTTCTGCTCTCATTCAGCATTGGACACGCCCTCTGCATCACTGAATGTTGACGGCTATAGTTTTTTTATTTTCTGCTGACAGTCAGTCATAATAAGGCTGGTTTATTGCAGGATTAGTTGGAGTTTTTATTGGTACCATTTTAGACCACATAATACTTTTTGATTACTTTCTAGTCCGCTTTTTGAGTGGCAAAATCAAGAAACAGAAATTGTTTTGTTTTGTTTTGTTATGCCATTCAGTGTGTTGTAAAATGTATAAGACAGCTTTATTCTCCTGCTCAGTACGATTACAGCTAGACCACATTTTTACAGGTTTTTTTACCTTTTGCCATTTTACACCATAGATACTATTTTATAGAGAAAAAAAGTTTTTGCATTGCTGTATTATGAGAGCTATAGCTTTTTAAATTTTTGCTAATGGAGATGTATTGCAATTTGTTTTATTGTGTGACTTTCAGGAATACTATTTTTATTTGTATATGCCTTTTTGATTGTGCTTACTCCATATTTATATCAGCTATATAACAAAAATACATCATTTTTGCTACATTTTCTACAGTGTTTGCTGAAGGGTTTAACTAGCATGATGCTTTTATACAGTGGGTTGTTACAAATGAGAAGATGACAAATATGTGTATTTTTTTGTTTTTTTGTATTTTGTTTTGTTTTCTTTTTTTACATTAATATAACTATTGATTGGAATTTTTTTGTTCTATATTTTCAGCTTTTTTATATTTTTACCTTTTTTAATTTTTTTTTACTTTGTCCCCTTATGAAACATTACTTTTTTACAGCTATCATTCCAGCTGTACTGTATTGCAATGCTCGATCATTGCAGTACAGTTTACCTGTCAGAGCTGCACTCTCACAAGCCTGAAGGATCATGATTCCTGAGACTTGCCATAGTCGTTTCACACGTAAGTTGTCATTATGACCTCAGGTCACCAATGCGACCATCAAGTCCCGGCCATTACATCACGGGGGACCCAATGGAAAGGGAGAAAAAGCGTGATCCCTCTTCCAATCCACTTAGGCTGGGGTCACACATAAGCCCTTGCTCCGTTTTTGGCTTTATTTTTGTCATTTTTTTTTTCTAAGTCCAAAAACTGACAGAAAAACGGATTGGATGTAATAAACACCCTGTCCGTTTTTTTCTGGACCTCAAAACATTGCTCTTTCCGTTTTTGAGCCAAAAACGTTGCTAGCAACGTTTTTGGCATCAGTTAAAAAACGCATGCGTTTTTTAACATGGGGACCTATGGGAAACGCATGCGTTAACGCATGGCACATATAGGCACCTGCATTAATGCATGCGTTAACGCATGTGCGTTTTTAATGAAAAAATGACTAAGTCCAAAAACGTTCAGGGGTGCAGGAGGCTCAAAAAGCACCCTATAAAACGGATTGGTTATGAAAATCACTTCCAAAAACTGATTTCTATGTGTGACCCCAGCCTTAGTGTCGCAATCTCTATTGGTTGCTGCTTTAGGGGGTAAACTATGCAAAGAGACGCAGGCACTGCTCCTGGCAGTGAATGCCGAGTCTCAGCTATAACATCAGCTGATGACCAAGCAGCCTCTGTGCTTGCAAAATCATCATGACATACCTTAACTTCATAGGTCAGTAAGTACCACCTACCTATGATGTGTAGCCATGTCAATGGTCCGGAAAAGATTAAGACGGCTTTGTACAAGCCTTTATGAATTGGGCCCTAAAGTGTCTTGTTGGCTTACTTTCTTCTACAAAGAATACATTCATATGGTCAATGACATTACAGGTTTCCATGGAAAGCACTAATTTCAGGGCGACAGGCAACTGATGATATTCTGCTCAGGGTTACACAGTGCCTGCAAATTAATGGCACAATGGCGTAGAAAAGCACATTCTCTATGTCGAATAGATTTGTGTTAGGCTTCATTTGTTCTGTTTTTATTAGTAACCTGTTGTTAAATAGGTTACGCTGCCATCGATAATGAATTTGTGTGATTCACAGCACTATCTATGAGTTATGTGGAAATGAGAAATGTGGTTTTTACAAATATGTAATTCCCAGTAATTTGTAATAACACAGTGATCTCTGTGCTAATTATACAAGTAATAATGGCACTTCTCAAATCAGTGAACATCGACCTTGAAGCAAACCTGTATTAAGTACTCAGCAACTTTAAATCTCCTCTTTATACACTTAAAGCCGCTTCATATTTTGCCTTACTTCTAATCATACAAATCTGTCAAGGTTGAGGACATTTTACATTTAATTCTTATATTTTTCTATGAAATGTTATTACATACTACTTTCATCATTACAGCGTCAGGAAGGACTATTCAACAAACTGATAAAACATGACACTTTTTTCTTTGATTTTACACTACCATTTACTAAATGGACAGAACTAATTATTTCTGTTAAGAAATGTAATTCCTTATCCTTCTTTTCAAACATGGAAGATTTTCGTATATAAAAGTACAATGTGATGAAACTAACAACCTTACATGGTACTTAGTAAGGCTGTGTAGAAATTGCATATTTCCTCATAATTACTTCCCTTTTAAAACTAAAACTGCAGAAAACAGATAAATATCATTATGCTTGAAATTGTGAAATCCTACGGTTAAATGAAAAGTACATTTCTCACTTGAATGCTAATATACTAATAATCCGAAATGTCCATGATCATGCTTTAATGGAGTATAATCTCTATTTAAAGGGGCTGTCCAATATTTTAACATTGACCACCTATCTCAGGATAGGTCATCAATGTCTGATCAGTGGAAGTGTAACACCCAGAATCCCCGCCAATCAACTGTTCCCAAAGTTGACGGTGGCCAGAGCTACTCAGTTGCAGTATTGCACAACACAGCTTTGTCATCTCTATCAGCTTGGTACTGGTACACATCATCATATTTATCTGAATAGGCGGCGAAAATTCAGTACCCAGAAGCAGACACCACTAAATAGTTGGTGGAGCTCTGCTCCACAACTCAGTATTTCCAACTGCCGGGGGCACCAGGAATAGTTAATCATCAGTCTTTTCTTGTTTAGAATATAGGTTCACGCCCTCTTTAGCGCACCTTCCCCATTAACCATAAGGTGCTGTTGTCTCTGTTATCAGGTATGCTGCTTACCCATTTGCACATAGATTTGTAATCCAGAGAGAGGCTGAGACTTATAATACAGATATGAAGGATGTTTAGGACCCAGTACAGGGGACACATCTTGACGTGGCTACTGGGTGGTCATACACATGGCCATATGTACTAGCTAATGTGTCTCCATCTGTCATAGTTTATTAGCTGTAATGCATTTCTTGATTCAAATAGCATGACTTAGTGTTGAGTGCAGCTGACTTTATTTGCATTGCATAGTATTTCAGCGTGCATCAGTAAACTTAGAATGAGTGCCACAGTCTTTTCTTATTTAAAATATGGAGTCTCGCCCTCTGTAATGCACCTTCCCCCACTAGCCACAAGGTGAGTTGTCTCTGTTATCAGGTCCTCTGTTTGCCCTTTTCAATGGAGATTTGTAATCCAGAGTGAGGATGAGATTTATAATACAGGTATGAAGGCAGGTTAGGACCCAGTACAGGGGACATGCCTTGACACGGCTACTGGGCGGTTGTATATATGGCCACATGTACTAGCTAAAGTTTCTCCATTTTTATAGTTCACTAACTGTAATGCGTTCCTATATTCTAAATAGCATGACTAAGCGTTGTGTGCAGCAGACTTTATGTTACATTGTATAGTGTTTCAGCGTGCACCAATAAACTTAGAATGAGTGCCACAATCTTTTCTTATTTAGAATATGGGGTCACGTTCTCTGTAGCGCACCTTTCCCCACTAGCCATAAGGTGCTGTTGTCTCTGTTATCAGGTCTACTTACCCATTTCAACAAAGATTTTTAATACAGAAAGAGGTTGAGAGGCTGGTCTCTGATTAAATCGTTGGTGTTACATGAAATGGCGCTGTCGATGGTGCATGTGTGATCACATCTACAACTCATCATTCCAAGTCCTCAATCTTCACATGTGCTACCCACAGTTTGCAGATGACCAGTGCACAGAGAAGAAGAAGGGATACATCACCACTGCTTCAGATAGCTTGCCAGTCAAGGCAAGGTGGGTTGTGTAACACCAGATTGAAAACTGGGAAAAGTTGTTGACTAAATCAACACGTTTCAGAGTTAAAGGGAACCAACCACCCCCAATGACCCCCCCGGACTATTAATATCGGTCCCTACACACAGCACATACATGTGCTGCAATGATTTTTGCTAAAAAAACTGGTTTTTAAAACTTAAGATAATGCTTTTCAAAGTTTAAAACGAAGGGACGGTTGGGCGTTACTTATCTGTGTCAAAAGCCGGGTTGCAGCTGTCACTCATCCCCCCGTGTCCCACAGCAGCAGTAATGGCCAGCCCTTTTCAGCGTCACAGCCCTGTGCACGGGCTCGCATGCCCGTGCACACGTCATCATCTACAGCCGGGTAGCGAGCGCGCGCTCTGACTTCCTGCGCTCGGCTTTGGAAGTCAGAGCGCGCGCTCCCAACACGGCTGTAGATGATGACGTGTGCACGGGCATGCGAGCCCGTGCACAGGGCTGTGACGCTGAAAAGGACTGGCCGTTACTGCTGCTGTGGGACACGGGGGGATGAGTGACAGCTGCAACCCGGCTTTTGACACAGATAAGTAACGCCCAACCGTCCCTTCGTTTTAAACTTTGAAAAGCATTATCTTAAGTTTTAAAAACCAGTTTTTTTAGCAAAAATCATTGCAGCACATGTATGTGCTGTGTGTAGGGACCGATATTAATAGTCCGGGGGGGTCATTGGGGGTGGTTGGTTCCCTTTAAATCATCCATTTTCTTCTTCATCATTTTCATTGGACATCTTATCATACCAGCAGTGCAGCAGAAACATCCATATGTTTATTTTCTTCCTGCTTTTACCATTAGTTTTAGGCAGAGTTAGGGTACTTTCACATCAGCAGTATTATAGACAGTGATTTATTTTTCTTCGCATTTCACAGCACTGAATGAGCCCTTCTTCAGGAAAAAAAAATATTTTATTTTTTCCTGAAGAAAGGGCCATTCAGTGGTCTGAAATGTCTAGAAAAAAAATCACTATCTATAATATCTACGTCTTTGATGTGCTTCCTGGCAAAGTGGGATTACACCTTTTCCCTGGCTTATGTTTACCTCTACCTTGTGGTGGCTGTTGCAGCCAGGATCATATGTGCTTATTTGGGTTGTGGCTGGCACAACCTACCCAAGTAAGCCCCCACTATAACCTGACTTTTTTCACTCACACAGATAAGACTCTATATGCGCTCCTCTTGTCATCCACAGGTCTTAATATATTATAACCGGCTTTACTCTAACATACAGAGCAGCAGCAGTTGGCATGTATATCCACTCAAGAGTTGTGCATTACACAATAAAATCAAGTGAGCAGGATCATATTGTTTCTAATATCTTATACACGGGTAATGCAAAATTGTGCGCTTTTGACACATTTTTAAGATTGCTCAAAACTCCAGTCTTGGCAACAAACCCTCTCAGTGCCATTATCAATTCTGATTGAGCCACTGTTAATAGGGTGGACTCTGTTGTAGCCATGATTTCTGGAGTTGTAATCACTATAAAGACAATATAGGATTAGATAAAAGTTGTTGAATATACCAATAAAAAATAAAAACTTAAATGAGCATAAATGGCACAAGTAAAAAACACAACTTATCTTACAAAAACATTGCCATACTTCGTATCAATGAAAAGAGAGCGTTGCTGGGCACCAAAACACTGTACCACATACTAGCCCATGTGGTCAATTTTTGGGTTCAGCCCAGTAATCGCTTGTATAGCACATGGGGACCGATGTTGCACACTAAGGTGAGCCATAAATGCATTACTTATTAATGAAGAAAGGAAAAGCGGCACTCACCGGTGGTGGTTTTCAGCTCAGATTATTTATTCATCCTGAAGTAATGACATGTGCGTGGGGAGAGGGAGTAGAAGGCGGTGGACGCGGCACACCATTTCATGGTATTACCACTTCCATTAGTGCTCACTTTATTATATTATTTAAAATGCCCTGCACGCAGATGTTTACACTGTGACATCCGTGTGCATTGTTCATGGGAAAAAACTAAAAGCCTGAAAATATAGAAAATAAAGAATTGTATACCCTCCCCGCTCTGCCGGTGTCTGCTCCTCTCTCCTCCGATGCCGCTCATTGTATTGCATACAGTGCGATTATGTGTAGTAAAGTTATTTTATAATGCTCTTTTAATATTTAATATTATTATTCTGTATAATTTTATGCATGTTATACATAATTGATAGTGTATGTCATTTTAGATTTTTTACATGGGTTCTTTGTTTTATCTTGGTATCTGTAGGGTTAATGTTGTAATCATTAATTGTTTTATTGTTCAACCAATGATATGTTGATGTGTTTTTTTATATATTAAGTCACTTTCTGGCAATACGCTCTTGCATCACCTGATGAAGGCAGCGCTCTGCTGCAGAAATGCGTAGTGGCCTGTAAGAGGTTAATAAAGAAACTTTTTCTAAAATAACCCTAGTGCCATTTATCTCTAGTCCTAGCGCTCCACAGACCAGGGATTTTTTTACTCTCAGCTTCTTGCACTTGTGCACACCTGGCAAGAGCAGCTCTGCACAAGAGATACCATTAATCCTAGATCCTGAGTTCCATGACCTAGCAATACAACACGGTCACCGTTGTAGGACCTGTGGTGACATCAATCCGGTCATTGATCGCGGCAGGAGCTGGAGCTCCCGGAGCAAATTTCGGTGCCTCCACTATACCTCCAGGCGGAGGTGGATTCACAGGCTTAAGACCGCAGTTGTGCAGGGTTGCACAACCACCTCTGGTGAGTGGCCACACAGCCCTGGGCCTAAATCCACTTCAAAAACTTTCTTCATATGCGCTCCCTCCCCCTCCCCCCTTTTTGTCTTGCATAATTATAGTCACATGGACGTGACATCACATAAGTCCTTTCAGCATTTCAGCATTTTCTGAAATTCGTCGGAACTGTTAACTATTAACCTGCCAGATGACTGTGTGCCTTGTGTTTCCCAGCTAGCTAATGAAAATATGTAAGTTGTTAAAATGCTTTTGGGATGAATACAACATTTACTTTTTTTAGAGGTTATTAATGAACACTACATGTTCTAAATAACATTAGGGGCAGTTTAATAACAAAAAAGAACATTACACGTTCCCTTTAAAGAGGTTACACAGTAATTTTTTTTTTCTTGCAATGTGGCTAAGGCTGGGGTCACAGTTGCATTTTTTACAAGCGTTTTTGGAGACCTGCGTTTTCAAAAATGCATGTAAAAACGCACCCATAGGCCCCCATGTTAAAAAATTCCCTAATAGCAAAAATGCATGTGTGACAGTACCATGCGTTTTTGGTGCATTTCCAAAAACGCATGCGTTTTTTAATATGGGGCCCTATGGGAAACGCATGCAAAAACGCATGTACAATTAGTACCATTCAAAAACGCATGTGTTTTTCATAGGAGCCCATGTTAAAAAAACGCAAGCGTTTTAGAAAACGCATGCGTTTTTTTAACATCGGCCCCTATGGAAAACGCATGCGTTTTTGAATGGCACTAAATGGTACTAATGTACCATGCGTTTTTGCATGCGTTTCCCATAGGGGCCCATGTTAAAAAACGCATGCGTTTTCTACAAAAACGCATGCGTTTTTCAAAACACACAAAAAAATTGTACATGCACTATTTTTTGGTGCAGATTTTAAAACATAGCCAAAAACGCAGGGAGCCATCACACACCTTAAAAAACTCATGCGGACATGTAAAAACGCATGGTAAAACGCATGAGTTTTTAAAAGGCATTACAAAAACGCATGTCAACTGTGACCCCAACCTAACAACTTGTTAATCCTCTATCTTTTCAATCCTGCTACATCTCTCCTGGTTTAGAATTCAGTTCTCTGCCTCTCTTATGACCACAGAAAAGCTCTTTCTCCTGTCTTCTTTGTTAATTGGGCCTCACTGTTACCATTATGCTGATTTACAGAGATGACTCTCTGCAGATAGGCAGCGAAGAGCCAACAATCTACATCCATGATACTAGCAAACATGCCCTATCTACAGAGCAGAATCGAAGAGAAAGGGTAGCATTGCTAGTTACTTTAATGGAAGCAGAAGAATTGCCCGCAAGAATTATCCATGGCTATCTGTGCTGGAACAAATTTGCAAAGCAGAAAAGGCTGGTAGTCAGCAACTACCTGCCTTAAAGGGAACCAGTCATCAGAAAAATGCAGTGCAATCTGCAGGTAGGGGGAACTGAGTAGATTGACATATAGTTTTGTGAGTAAAGATTCAGTGTAACCTGGGATGTCATAATTTAAACCTCAGCTCTTCCTGGGATTTTGGGTCCTGTAGGCGGTCCTATCAGTGATTGACAGCTGTTTCTGTATGCCCACTTATACAAGGGTAGCTGCCAGTTACTGATAGGACCGCCCTCTTGACCCAAAATCCCAGGAAGAGCTGAGGTTTAAATTATGACATCCCAGGTTACACTAAATCTTTACTCACAAAATTATATATCAATTTACTTAGTTCCCCTGCTCTATAACATCCTGCCTGCAGATTGCACTGCATTTTCATAGTGATGGGTTCTAAGCCACTTTGAAAAAAACCCTAAAGTCTGGATAACCTCTTTAATTAATTTAAGGTCCTATAACTACTTATTGCTTTCATTTACCCAGATAATTATGTAAAATGATCATACTTTGCTAAATCTAATATATAAAGCTGAATGTGTGTATGTGTGTATGTGTGTATGTATGTATGTGTGTATATCCAGGATTGTCATCTACACCGTCGCAACTACAGCCACAAAATTTTGCACAGTCACACGTCTCGAACCCGGGAGCGTCATAGGCTATGTTGTGAGGTGAAATTTTAACCCTGCGCATTCCAGTTAACCAAACAATTTTGGCCCTATCTACATAATAGGGAAAAAGTGAATGGAAAAATATTGGAGGAAAATCGACAGCTGTCAGCTATAGAGACAAAATTTTGCACAGTCACACGTCTGGACTCTGAGAGTGTCATAGGTTATGTTGTGAGGCGAAATTTTAACCCCGCGCGTTCCAGTTCACCAAACAATTTTGCCCCTATCTACATAATGGGGAAAAAGGGAAAGGAAACGTGTGGGAGGAAAATCGACAGCTGCCAGCTACAGCTACAAAATTTGCACAGTCACACGTCTGGACCCCGGGAGCGTCATAGTCTATGTTGTGAGCCGAAATTTTAACCCTGCGCGTTCCAGTTCACCAAAAAATTTTGCCCGTCTCTACATAATGGGGAAAAAGTGACAGTTAGCAGTTGACAGTTGTGAATGAGAGGGGCTTAATGATAGCGCCAAAGACTAACAGCATATACCAGCATATAGTCACTAAGGTGGGGCCCTGACATGGAATATTCACCACGCACGGGAACATGTATACACACCACACGCACACAAAGAGTAACAGCAAGTGTATAGTCGCTAAGGTGCAGCCCCAACATTGGATACTCATCACGCACCCGAACAAACACACACACACACCACAAAGAGACACACACAACACAGAGACACACACCCCCAAGGGGACACACACACACTCTATAGCGACACGTGCACTCACCCCACAGGGACACGCACACACACCACAATGAGACACACATGACACAGACACACACACACCACACAGACCCCCCCACAGGGACACACACACATAGCCACCCTATAGGGACACATGCACTCACCCCTCAGGGACACACACACACACACCACCACAAAGAGACACACACAACACAGAGACACACACACCCCACACAGACACCCCCCCACAGGGACACACACACATACACACCCTATAGGGACACATGCACTCACCCCACAGGGACACACACCACAAAGAGACACACACAACACAGATACACACACACAGCACACAGACCCCCCCACAGGGGCACACACATACACACCCCAGGGACACACATACCACACAGACAGACACAGATGTGCACAAATCACCTCACACAACTCGCCTCATACTTGTGCTATCTTTATTTTCCAAACATAAACATCTGATTAAAAACAGCTAATCTGCAACACATGTGCCATATAGGGAATTAAGGCAGATGTCACTCACATGAGCCGTCTATTATGTGTATGTGTGAGGTAACATATACTGCCCGGCCAGGGGGAGGGTTTACTGTTGGCTGGAGATTTATTAGGCTGCCTATAGCAATCAATCACAGCTCAGCTTTTATTTTCCTACAGGTCATTAATATGACATATTCAAATTCTATTTTGTTATAGCTAACAGCAGTTATTTATTAACCCGGGCGTAGCCGGGTACTACAGCTAGTAGTTTATCAATTGCTTAAATATTGCAATTTCGCAATATAAAAATATCATACACATAGATACCCCTGGATTTATTCATAAAACTGTTTAGAACCACATAAGGTGGTAGTCCAAAATACATTATCTAGCATTTTTGTTGCTTTTTTAAGATTTTTTTATAAAATTATTTTAAAGTATCAGCCAAATTGCATTTTTCCCTAACCTATTGAGGAATTAAAAAGTACATAATATTATTTGGATAAACATATACAGAACAATATAAGATACTGTAAGGAGCTTATCATCCAGGTGCATGCTGTGTTATAGTAGGGTTTTCAGTAGTTCTTTTGATGCCATCCAACAATAAATATTTCGCTCCAATATGCTTGCATTTTGCTTTTGCCAGGAAATATAAATAGATTTGGATGTCAAGGAAATTGCTGAGCAGATTGAAAGCACCTTCCAAGAAAACTATGTTCACAGATATTCAATGAACTGGAAAAATGCTATTTTAATTTTGTTAAATATATTGAGTTGTTTATTATTAATTTCTAGTAAACATTTAATATATAGAGCAAGCAGTTTTAGCATTTTTTTTAACTCCCATCTAAATTAGATATGTGGAAAAGAAAAATAGCAAATGCTATTTCTATAGATGAAAAATGCTAATCAAGTGCTTTTTCTAAAGAATTTCATTGATATAATTAGACAAACATGACGTTATCAGTAAACTGTGGATCCAACTATATTGCAAATTACAGTATACTGCTCTATTTAATAATATATTATGATAAAATAATTAAGTGTAGACGGTGAAATAAGTATTAAACGTATCACTAATTTTATTACGTAAATATATTTTTATAGGTACTATTAACATGAAGGTTCCAGTGAGCATTGTTGTGACCATGATCTGGAAGTGAAAACAATATAATTTCACCATTTACTAGCAACAACCAAAAGATTCCCTTGAGATTTCACATAGAGGCATGAAAAGAATTATCAGAATAGTTGTCTAAAAGCAAAGAAACACCTGTGGAAAGCTACAGAAAGACCTGGAATCAGGAGATACTATTGTTTAAAAAAATGTAATGCACTGTATCCATGGGCTGTAAGCACATTCATGCAAGACTCCATTGCCAAATAAAAATCATGTTCAAGTATGTTACAAATTTGCTGAACAATATTTAGACAAGCCTGTAAAATACTAGGAGAATGCAGTTTGGTTAGATGTGACCAAAATAAAACATTCTGGAAAGGGCCAGCATCAATACTCAGCGCACCCAGCAGATACCGGGGCCCTGGAAAGCTGTGAGGGCTCACTCATTGTTGGTACACTGTCCATGCTGATTGATGGATGGTGCTCCCTGCCATTACTTATGTAGAGAACCAGTCCTTGCGCCCATACTTTCACATAGCTGCAGCTATTACTGGGGTCCTCGGGGCCTCCGAAGTCCGCAACACGGCAACTATGTAAAAGTAAGGCCGCGGTGACCTGCCCTCTTCCCTCCCATATCATAAAGTTTGTACTGCACAGGTGCTAAAGAAGTGGCTTTGTGCAGTACAAACAGGAAACCCACCAGAAGGATGTCACCGGCAAGGAGAAGAGAAGCACGGGAGGACATGAATCTTTTCTTCAGTGTTGGCAGTGAACATGGTGGGTGGGTATGATCTGTGTTTCTGTCTGTCTGCCTTGCGGCTCATACACAGTAGCTTACTGTATATACAGTTCCTTATTATATACTGTATTACAGTGTGTCTGTATATACTGTAAGTATATAGTGTGGAACTGTGTACAGTGTACTGCTGTGTATACACTATATACAGTCCTCAGCTTCTACAAATGTATTATTTAGAGGCTAATGCTAAGCTGTATATAATATGGAGTAAGTGTAGGGCTATATGGAGGATGTGCTGTGCTATATAGCCCCCTGAAGCAGCCGACGCGATACACGTGTCGGGGCTACTAGACCTCCAGGCAGCTTGGAAGACTTCCTTACCAGGGTCCATGGGTAAGCAATAATTATTGTGCTTTCTATGTACATTCCTAAACCAGGCTACTTGACTAAGACTACTTGGAGCTTTGCACCTATGTCTGCCTAGTTTTTGCACCTTATAAAGCACTTGCACTTTTACTGCCCCTCTGGACTTTTTATGGTTCTTCCGTCTCTGCCCCGGTCATCTGTCTCCCTCCCCTGCCTTTATCCTTGTCAAATTTTATATAGGAAACGTTTATTCGCTGTATCCTCCGCACTTAATAAACTGTTATATTTGCAATAAACACAAGTGTGGACAGTAAATTACGTTTAGTTACACGGGCAATAGAACTCTTGTTTCTCTGGTCTTTTTATAATGTCTTTTAAAGGGAACCAACCACCCCAAATGACCCCCCCGGACTAATAATATTGGTCCCTACTTGCAGCACATACATGTGCTGCAATGTTTTTTGCTAAAAAAACTGCTTTTTAAAACTTAAGATAATGCTTTAGAAACTTTATACCGAAGTGACGGTTGGGCGTTACTTACATGGGGCTAAAGCCGGGTTGCAGCTGCCACTCACAGCAGTAATGGCCAGCCCTTTTTGCAGCGTCACAGCCTGGTGCACGGGCTCGCATGCCCTGCACACGTCATCAGCTACAGCCGGGAAGCGAGCGCGCGCTCTGACTTCCACAGCCGAGCGCAGGAAGTCAGAGCGAGCGCTAGCAACCCGGCTGTAGCTGATGACGTGTGCACGGGCATGACATCCCATGCACCAGCCTGGGACGCTGCAAAAAGGGCTGGCCGTTACTGCTGCGAGCCAGAGAGGAGAATGACTGGCAGCTGCAACCCGACATGTATGTGCTGCAAGTAGGGAACGATATTATTAGTCCGGGGGTCATTTGGGGTGGTTGGTTCCCTTTAAGTAGTCTGCCCCTAACATGGTCATACCTGGGTCCCCAATTTCTCATGTGCTATATGGAGGTTTCAGGGCTATATGAAGGTTGTGCAGGGCTATATTGAGGCTGTGCAGTGCTATATTGAGGCTGTGCTGGGATATATGGAGGCTGTGCTGGGATATATGGAGGCTTTGCTATAGTATAATACTAGCTGTAGAACCCAGCATTGTACGGGATGGCAAGAAACTGTTCTTAGTTATAACAAAATAAAATGATTATTTTACACATTAAAATATTTCACATCATTCAACACTACATATTTGGAACACAAATTTACTAAATTATTACCCAAGTAAGGTATAGTATTTATCTGCATCCCATTCTAAGAGTGTTTTTAATAAACAACATTATTGGCTTTCCTTTTTATTACCCAAGTAATATATAGTATTTTATCTACAACTCATTCAAGAGCCTTTTGATAAAACACATTCTTTGTTTTTCCTTCCATTACAAAGATGAACAGATTTTTGGCAGTTCCAACTTTTGAGCAGGCCTTTCAAGGACTGTCCCTGAGCCTTGTTAATGGACATTGCAAATGCCAGTTAAACTTGAAACTGTAGGCGTTTAAAATCAAAAGGCTAATCAGATGGAAAGAATGGAATTGTTGCAATGATAATGTTCTCTCCTTTGGCACATTCTGTCAAAATGGTTGCTTCAATTACACGTGTAAACAGGTTCTTAATCAAGAGACTTGTTCCATTACAAGGCTTTGGTGGATCAAGATTTCTCAACAGCAGAACAGGTGCTCTAGGTTTCTGAAAGAAGTTATGCGAAGACCTTGTGGTTCCAAGGAGTAAGGAACTTAGTTGGATAGAACAAAGCTTGATTAGGGTCTTTCACTGTAATCACTGATGTTTAGGTCTTGCACACACAAGGATGGAGACTTAAAATTTGAAGATTGATTTTGTTGACACTATCATTTTTTGGAGCTAGAATAGCATTTCTCACAGCCAGCCAGATTTTCTGAAGTTGTGTTGAATGTTATGAAAAACCTTTGCTTTTATCTCAAATTTGCATGGAAACATGATTTGTCTAGTGGTTGAGTTTACTGATGTCCTGCCATCTCCAATAGTCAGCGTCTGGCTTGAGAACAACCCAGCGGGAACATTGGCTGTCATGTGGACCCTCATGTTTGTATTTACTAATATTTTCTTCACTTGTTTCCAATGGTACAATGCTTTTAGGCAGGCGTTGAGTTCATCTGCAGGGGTTGATTTTGAAATAACAGGTAGTGTTTGACGAAAGTCACCAGCCAAAACAACAACTACGCCTCCTATGATAGAATTGTTTCAGCACATGTCTTGCAGCAGTCTTTCCACTCCCTCCAGAACCCTCTTGTGTAACACCATGCATTCAGCCCAAATGATGGCACTGAACTTTTGAACCAATTTGACCTGTCCCTTGGCAATGTTGCACACTGGGCTGTCACTGTTGGACAAGTTAAGTGGTAGCTTGAATGCTGTCCTACCGCTAGTTAAAAGTAGAGCTGCAATTCCAGAAATAAGCCAGTGCAATTGCAATCTTTTGTTGTTGCCGACCAAAGGTTATGCCAGGAGCAAGTTGATTAAAAATGTCTTTCCTGTTTCACCTGGAGCATCTAGGAAGGCAATCCCACTTTCGTTGGTTGCAGTGAAACTTAAAATTTGGTTGTAGGCGTCTCTCTGGTTTGGTACCCAAAGTGGCTCGTTATGAGAGACAGATGATGTGAGTTCACATTGTTGTAGTTTGTAAATCTCTCTGCACATTTGGTTAGCTTCCTGATTCCATGCTGGAGTAGGCAAGCCAAGTAGGTGTAAAACTTTTCCAGACATTGCCATGTTGTGGTGGTCAAGGAGCATTAAGGCTTTGTTGAAAATATTTTCACTGAAGTTGAAAAGTTGCTGAGGATTTTCTTTTTCAACATGCATGAGGTTGTTCTCCCTGAGATTAGTTTTAAACTTTGTTTAAACATCAAAAAGATTTTAAATGTTACAGATTGTTAGAAGAATAGCAAAGAGGTGTCTTAGTTGCTTTGGTGTTTGTGTGGCTGCTGCTTCACTGAGAGTCATGTCCCAGTGTGCATCATTTTCAAAAAGTACTTGTCTTTGACAAGCTACCCTGAATGTTTCACATACAAGGCCTCCAACAGACTTCAAGTCAGAAAATGATGTTGATCATTTCACAAAATGAAGTAACATGCGCAGGTGCAAAACACTGCATATGACGGATGAGCAGTGCAGACTCGACTAAGAGAATCATTTTGACCACTGGATGGCCTTCAAGATCAAACCCCTGTTTTCTCCATTCCAGTTTTTTTTGGATGTGTTACAAGTGTAGTACTTTGAGAGATCACAGTAGTGAATTGTTTTTGCAAATATATCTTGTTGACATAGTTTGAAAAATGTCAAGAGGGTAAATCTTCTGTCCATTTTCCAACTGAACACTGAGATGCATAACTGGTGGGTAGCGCTCATGAATGGAGAACCCTAGCATTCTCCATACAGCTTCATTGCTGCTGATGCACCTGCCCATTTGAAATGCCTCTACTTCATCAATGTTAGGTCAATTTTTCTTTAGCTCAAAAACAGCTTAATCACTTCCTTTGTAGACATATTTGCATATGTGCTTGTTTAATTTCACAGAGTGGAAAGATTCGATGTTGATGTGGGCCTGAAAAAATTTTGAGAGCAGAGGATTGTAAGGCACCACCAATTTGTAGATAATTTCTATCTCTTGGAGTGATCTTGATACTCACACTTTGAGCTTTGCAGTGAAACCACCATCCCCTGGTTTTGTTCTTCTGTAGACTGGATATCCAGTGTATCATTTGCTGGCTCCACTTCCTCCCCATCTTCCTCTTACTATTGGGGTCCCTCAAGGTTCAGTCCTTGAACATCTTCCCTTCTCTCTCTACACGGCCCTGATTGGACAGACCATCAGCAGATTTGGCTCTCAGTACCAACTTTATGCTGATGACACAACTATACACTTCTTTCCCCGACCTTACTCCTGCTCTAATAAAGAACACCAAGGACTGTCTAACCGCAGGTTCCAATATCATGTCTGTTCTCTATCTGAAACTCAACCTCTCCAAAACTGAACTCCTTTTGCTCCTGCCCTCCACTAACTTCCCTAAATATAACACCTCTCTCTCAGTGTGCGGCACCACAATAATGCCTAGTCAGCAAGCTCGCTGTCTGGGTGTTATGTTTGACTCAGATCTTTCCTTCACCCCATATATACAATCTCTTGCCCGCTCTTGCTGCTTGCAAATGAAGAACATCTCTAGAATTCGCCCATTTCTCTCCTTGGAAACCACAAAAACCCTCAATGTGGCCCTGATTCACTGCCGCCTTAACTATTGTAATTTTCTTTTAATTGGCCTTCCCTGCTTTAGACTCTCCCCACTACAGTCCATCCTTAATGCAGCAGCCAGGATCACCTATCTAGCTAACTGATACTCAGACGCCTCTGGTCTATGTCAATCACTCCACTGGCTTCCTATACACTATAGGATCAAATTCAAACTGCTTGTTCTCACCCACCAAGCTCTTCACAGTGCAGCACCCCCCTATATCTCCTCCCTCATCTCTGTCTATAACCCTACTCGTTCGCTTCGCTCTGGAAGCGACCTTAGACACACTTCTGCACTAATATGAACCTCCCACTCCAGCCTCCAAGACTTCTCTACAGCTGCACCAATTCTCTGGAATGCTCTACCACAAGAAATTAGGTGTATCCACAACTTACATAGTTTCAGGCAACCCCTAAAAACACATCTTTTTAGGGTGGCCTATCATGATTCCGAGTTAAAGTCATCTAGGCATAGCCTATCCGCTCCACCAGTCTCAAGTGGATCACAAATAATGTTTAGTGGCCACTTATGCTGCTCCTTTCTGATCCCCATCTCCTTACGTTAACTATACCATCACTGTAAATAAACACGTACTTTGTTAATCCCACCTCATTCTTAGATTGTAAGCTCTTAAGAACAGGGCTGTCATTATTTTGCTCCAATAATTGTATTATGCTTTGTATTGTATTGTTTTTTTGTATTGTATCATATTTTCTGATAACTTTTTTTATGATTGTTAAATATGATCTTCTATTTTGTAAAGCACTGTGGAATATGTTGGCGCTATATAAATAAAGATTATTATTATTATTATTATTATTATATCCATCTTGTCCAGTTTCTGTTTTTTGGACTAGGTTTTGCAGTAATTCTTTGCACACCTGCAATCAACCATGCAGGGATGAATTTTTGTTGAGTTCTCACCATCATGTTTTTTGTGATGGTGTCAAACAGCAATGGGTTATTTCCAGGATCTGGCAATTCTGAACTGATTATATTGTTGATTTCAGTGGGCTGTATTTTTTGTTTCAGTCAGATTAAGATATGGGCATGAGGAAGGCCTCTTTTTTGCCATTCAACTAAAAACATCCAGCACTATGTCTCACCAAAAATGTGTGCTTTTCTAATCAGATGGATCATTTTTACCTGGACTTTCCAATCAGCTGATGCTGTCAGCTAATCGTTTAAACCGGCCGGCATTTAAAATTCTGCTTTTCACTGTCTGGCTTAAACGATTAGCTGATGCTTTCAGCTGATCATTTAAATCAGCTGGGCAGGAAAAAGCCGGCTTTTTACTGCCGGCCGGTTCAAACAATCAGCTGATGCTGTCAGCTGATCATTTAAAACGGTCAGGTGGGAAAAAGCTGGCTTTCTACTGTGGGAGTTCCCGATCAGCTGATGCTGTCATCAGCTGATTACCTGCAGGTCCTTGCAGTGATTGAACGTGTCCAGGAAGTCTGCGGAGAGGTGAGTATGATTTGTTTTGTTCATTTGGATTTCAATTTAGCAGCAAATGTAAAGGCAGCCAGAAGCTGACACCCATACGCTGCTAAGGTGAAAGTTTTAGGTTTTCTGCAAAGCGCCTGGGGTGCTGCCGGCAAAATGCTTAAGTTTCCCCATAGGTTAATAATGGTCTCAGTGCTCAGGTCAAGAACCCGAGCATTTCAATATGCTCGACCCAAGCATTGAGCACCCGAGAATTTTACTGCTCTCCAATCACTACTCTTAACCCAATCTTATTCAGCTTTGACAGATACTGACTTGTGTTTTTCCTTCAATCCATTCAGGATTCCATACAGTACAATGGAGGGAGGGAGGATGTGGAGGGATGCCGGACAACGGCCCGTTTTGTGCCCTGAATTGTATGCTCACGTGCCCTCTTTTTTCTGGACTGTTTTACTTTCCAAAACTGAACTTCTTCTTCTCCCGCCCTCGACTAACCTCCCTAAATCTGACATCTCGCTCTCGGTGTGTGGCACCGCCTAGGCAGCAGGCTCGATGTCTGGGTGTTATGTTTGACACTGATCTCTCCTTCACCTCTTATATACAATATCTCGCTCCCGCTCTTGTTGCTTGCGCCTGAAGAACATCTCTAGAGTCTGCTCCTTTCTCACTGTGGAAATAACAAAAACCCTCACTGTGGCCCTAATCCATTCCCGCTTCGAATACTGCAATTCTCTGTTAATTGGCCTCCCCCTCACTAGACTTTCCTCTTTCCAGTCCATCCTTAATGGAGCAGCAGCCAAGATCACCTATCTGGCCAATTGTTACTCAGATGTCTCTGCTCTGTGCTAGTCACTGCACTGGCTGCTTATACACTATAGGATCCAATTCAAATTGTTTGTTCTTACCCACAAAGCTCTTAGCAGTGCAGAACCTTCCTACATCTCCTCCCTCATCTCTGTCTATAACCCTACCCATTCTCTACGTTCTACAAATGACCTTCAACTAAAATCTGCATTAATCCTGTTATGGTTAATATTTTATATCTTGTTTTATTATTTAGAAACAAATACGGTATATGATTATATGCTTTTCTATGTCTGTAGTCATTGCTTAGAACTTGCACCATTGAATGTCTGACTAAGGAATACTGGTTTCCTGTGAGTTCCCTGTCGAGAAGGTTTTACGTTGGGCCACGGGAAGTATGTTATAACTGACATCTATTTTGGTTTCCTTTTTCATTTACATGTAACGGTTGTAGTTCTGCTTTTTCTTGTTAATAAATTGGTGAGTCTTAGCCGCCTCAGACAGACAAGACTCTACCTGCTGATAATTGCATGTCGCATGTATTTTGTCTCCCTCCATTCATCGATGAATTATTCTAATTTGAATCTCACTGGCAATGTGAAGACCCTTTGTTGTCTATTCCAAAGCTCTCCCTAAAGAACGGTTTCCTCATCAATCTGAACCTCCCACTCCCGGCTCCAAGACTTCTCCCGAGCTGCACCAATTCTCTGGAATGCTCTACCACAAGAAATTAGAACTATCCAGAATTTACTTCAGATGCTCCCTAAAAACACATCTTTTTAGGGTGGCCTATCATGCTCCATAATAGAACTCCTTTATACTGTATATAGCCCATTCACTATCTTTCTGGACATAACTCTCTTTCAAGCTCCACCAAACCCAATAGCTGTACACAGATTGGCTGGTGACCATTCATGTAATTTTTTTTCTATCCCCCTCTCCCTCAAGATGCCTGGACCATCACTGTAATAAGACCATGTACCTTGTGTAACCCTGATCTCGCTATAGATTGTTAGCTCTTTTGAGCAGGGTCACCTTTATTTTTGCTTTAATTATTGTATTGTATTTTTACATTGTTTCTCTGCTTTAATTATTGTGTTATATTTTAAACATTGATTCTCTACTTTAATTACTGTATTGTATTTTTTTGTATATAAACCACTGAATTGTAAAGCGCTGCGGAATATGTTGGTGCTATATAAATAAAGAGTATTATTATTATTATATATATAGTCTAGCAGCTTCCATATGATATATAGAGCCCTGCACAGCCTCAATATTATATCTACAGGCCACCAAGAGCCTCTATATTATACAAACAGCCTGCATCTTTCTATATTATATTCATGAATTGTGCTATGTGTTACAGGTACCCACTAAGATCTGTTTCGCCCGGGCCCACATGAACCTAGAGCTTGCCCTGTTTATTGATGTCGTAATAAATACCATATTTAGAGGCCTCTAATACCATATTGACAGTGAAGTGTGGAGGTAGGAACATGGTGTGGGGCTGTTTTTCAGCTTACGGCACTTGCAAATTTGATACAATTGAAGGATATATGGACAAATTTACCAAGACATTCTTGATAAAAAATCTGTTGCCATGTGCAAGGATAATAAAGATAAAATGATGGTGAACATTTCAGCAAGAAAATGATCCTAAACACACAGCCAAGGAAACTCTCAACTGTTTTTAGAGAAACAAAATAATGCTGCCAGAATGGTCCAGCCGAAGGTACTAAAACTCATAGTTCATAGAAGGAGGCCACGGGATAAAATATTAAATAATTTGCAGTAAGTGTGTTTAATACTTTTTTCTTTTTTCATTTCTCATTCTTACAAATAACTTAATTTTTGGATATCTATGGTTTGATAAGTTCACAGTAAGAAGATTAATGCCTAAGCACCTCCACTGCTATAATTATTTATAGCTATAGATTGTAGTACAATCCAGGCAAAAGAAAAAGGGTCATACACAAGCAATCACTGACAACACTGAACATGAATGCGTAACACAAAGCGAAAGTGAAAATGAATATGTAATGAATAGGTAAAGAATATTTATACCGTGTTAGCCAGTAGATAGAAAAATATATTGCAATCTGAGAGTCCTCAGTGGTTGATACCTTTTAATGGCTAACTGAAAAGATGGTAAACATAGCAAGCTTTCGAGACGACTCAGGTCTCTTCTTCAGGCTGATAATGACACAAATTCTGAAGACACATACATTTATACATAAGCAATAGAGAAAAAAAAAAAAAAAAAAAAAAAAAAAAGGAAGGGGAAAGAAGAGAACAGAAAAAAAATGGCAAAACAGTGTTATATGCTCTGGTGGATATGACAGGTGACGCAAAGCAGAGTCGGGTAGGGAGGGGTGGAGGAGTAGGGACAGAGAAACCAGATTTCTAAGATAAGCTGAACCAATGTATTAGGTGGATGGTTAGTAACCAATGTATTAGGTGGATGGTTAGTAACCCATGGAGACCATGGTCTCCATGGGTTACTAACCATCCACCTAATACATTGGTTCAGCTTATCTTAGAAATCTGGTTTCTCTGTCCCTACTCCTCCACCCCTCCCTACCCGACTCTGCTTTGCATCACCTGTCATATCCACCAGAGCATATAACACTGTTTTGCCATTTTTTTTTCTGTTCTCTTCTTTCCCCTTCCTTTTTTTTTTTTTTTCTCTCTATTGCTTATGTATAAATGTATGTGTCTTCAGAATTTGTGTCATTATCAGCCTGAACAAGAGACCTGAGTCGTCTCGAAAGCTTGCTATGTTTACCATCTTTTCAGTTAGCCATTAAAAGGTATCAACCACTGAGGACTCTCAGATTGCAATATATTTTTCTATGTAATGAATGTAATTTGTAATGAATATGTTTTGCTCACCACACAGAAAGATACTGCAGTATTTGTCCCACAAAGTGAATAAGGCATGATAAATTTAGTCCAACAGCTGATTCCACGCCTGTATTGAAAAAATGAAGTTAAGGGTAAAAAATACTAACGTAATCCCTGCCAGTGACACACGTATTGAAACACAGGAGCTTCCCAGATGGTGTGTATGCATCTATTTATGGCTTTCCACAGCATGTTGTAGCTTCTCCTCTAATGAAGGGACTCATTTTCCAGAAAACACGTCAGGACCTAGCAACCATTCAGTACGGTGGGAGCCTCTCAGCTCCTCTACTGCACATGTGTGGGATATCACACACTGTCTCGGAACCACATGTGTATACTTTTACTTGGAATTAATTTATTCAATACGGACGTCAAAATAGCTGTTGAACTACATTGATTGTGTCTCATCCACTACAGGGAGCAAGATTTGTGAAATTGGCCTAACAGAGACTTTACAAATGGGCCATGTACCCTTGTTAAGGCCAAAATCAATATTTATGACAATAAGGAAATATAGTATGAAAAGACTAAGGAACTGAAAATTAAGAGAATTACCTCTAAGTTTATTAAAAGGTGGGCTGAGGGCTCGCTCCACCCACCTTTTAATAAACTTAGAGGTAATTCTCTTAATTTTCAGTTCCTTGGTCTTTTCTAGCGCTCACTTCCATACTATATTTCCTTCTTGTCATTATCCTCCTCCCTTCGGGGTGTGGTATGAGAGCTGCTGGAGGAGAGACCCTGCTGAACATACAATAGAACTGCCTCCCCTGGGATTAAGTGTTCAGGCCCGTTGGACACGGTCAGCCCGACCGCGGAGCCTTACTACACGAAGCCAAGTGGAAGGTCGCTTCAGGAAAAACAGACAGATCTTACACTCACCCTGTACCCCATTCCCTGTTGTGCGGTGCACAACAGTTCCAGGTGAGTGTATCTCTGATTAACCCTTATTCAAAGTGTGGGATCAGCGTGGCGCAACTTGTTGTCTTTTCCTTCCAAAAATCAATATTTATGACAGTTTTAATAAATTCTAGGGCTGGGATCATGATTTTGACTGATCCTAGCCACTAGTGCAGTATTGCAGTCTGCACTTTCCTCGCTATTATATAGTAGGCTGCTGTTCCAATGAACACACCAGAACCTAAATGTCCGGCATTTAATGACATATATGCCCAACTGATAATGTGCACATGTGTATGTCAATTTGCAATAAAGGGGTTGTCCCGCACATAAAGTTGTATAATTTTAAATAAAATTTATTAGCTCAGATCTTATAAATGTGCCCCTTATATGTATTGTGTAAAGGCTGTGTTTGACCGTACTGGATTATGGCCAGCAAATAACACAGCTCTTCACTTGGAGAGAAAGCAAAAGAGATTTTAAAGACAGGCATTTCTTTTATGGTGGGTTTACACGCCACGATATCGTTTCGATATCGCAACTCAATGGCGCGGGAGCGCGCAATTAGTGCACGTTTCACCCGCATCGCATTGACTGTTTAGACGCTGCGATATCGTAATACAACGTCCGTGCGATGTCTCCGCCTCCCAATCCAGGATCGCATAGTTAACATGGGAGTGAATGGGTGACGTATCAAATCGCATCGTAATTGGGTGTTTACACAGCACGATCTGGCTTCAATCGCTATGCAATATCGGGGCATTGAATAGCACGCTCATTCGATCCCCGATATCGCATTGACATCGTTCCTGCATCGCATTGGACGTTCACACCATACAACGCAGGCACGATATCGGGTCCAACGATTGAACCACGTGACTTTTGATTGAAATTGTACTGCGATATCGCGACGTGTAAACCCGCCATTAGGGATGGGCGAATCTACTTGTTAGGACTCGTTACTCTGCGAGTAGTAGTGGACTCGCAGTACTCAGTACTCTGCGAGCTTCCAAGCGATTACTCACACAGTAACGAGTCCAATGAAAATCAATGGCAATCCGGTAGTTTAACATTAAAACCGGATTGTCCCTGTCCTCAATCCGGTTTCATAGACATAATTGTTAAATTTAACTGAATTAACCCGAATCGTCACAAACCGAGACAATCCGGGTTAATCCGGTCACATTTAACATTGCTGTGTATGGGACTGGATTGAACCGGATTTAACCGGATTGGTACAATTGGATTTCACATTAAATCTTTATGCTTTTTAGCGACGGCTTCTAAACTATGATTAAATGAATTGCAGATTGTTCCTCTGTTGCCAGACCTCTTTTTTCTCTTTATGGGGTCCAGCAGCAGTTACTCACTTCCCCATTCATTTACATTGGACTCGCTAGACTCGCAACGAGTAGTGAGTCCCAGGCTCGGACTCGTTAGAGTCTAGCGATTCCGAGTAATTTAGAATTCGCCCATCATTAATTTCTTTGCCTGTTTTATCACAAGAGCAAATGTTTCTGCCAGATCACAACCTTCTGCACCCCTTATAAACCAAGTCAGTGACATATGAGCTCAGCCACATCTGAAGCTCCTACGTTACCAACTTGATTTATAATGAGTTAAGGGGACTGAAGACATGACAGACACTCACTCCTGTGATGACACTGGAAGGTAAAGTTTTTTTATCTCCATGAATGCCGCAGTTGAAAGAGACTGCCATATCATGTTTATAATCACCTATTCTTTTTACGCATACCAGAAATATGTGCCAACAATGTTACTGTATGGCCAAAAACAGCCATTATAAAGTATAGAGCAGGGACACATTTATCAAATTAAAAAAATATTGTAGTTCATCATTACATATGACATAAAGATCTTTTAATCTAGAAAAAAAATCTACAAAATAATGGTTTCAAGTGCAAGAATAATGTAAAGCAAATATGATTACACCGCCTCTTATGAGGATCCCCAAAGGAAGAAAATATCAAACTTCTAGAATAAAAAAAATAATTAAATTGAGCATTGGTTACGGGTAGTAACCAATGAATCAAAGAAAGTACCATCTGAGTACAGAGGTTAGCTTTTCTTTCAGCCACCGTTAATACCTAACCACGGTTCCAGTTAAGTTGTGAAGAGGTAAAAGACCTACGAGGGCTTTGAACACCTTCCACTATTTCCGCATGTTTTGGTATTATTACAGTGATAAAATATTTATAACAATTTTGTATGTTTTAAAACTTTGCAAAAACTATTAATTATTTTTTTAAGTTCTTGTATGCAAAGCTTTTTTTCTGATATTTTGGCTATTTTATGGTGACCTTGGTGTATTTTAAGGACAACTAAAAGCCTGAAGTTTCTTCATATGCAATCAACGTAATGTTATGTTTTTTTCTCCTGTCAAAATCACAAGAGTGCTGTATCACTTTATGTAACCTGGTAGAACATGCAAGAAAATCAATAGATGCATTATTCATTTCTTCAAAACTGTCATTTGGTCTACACTTTATGAATAAGATAGAATGAGATCTTAGGTAGAACCCGCAGCTGTGGGCAATCACGTTAATCTCTCTGAAGACTGTGGCAAAGCAGCTCTGAGCATCGAAATTAGTTTTACTCGCAACAAATTGCAGATTTTTTATATCAATTCACATAGACTGGCATAATTTTCTGTTTATTAAGTCTGCACAGATATTCAATCTCTTTTATAGAGAATATATTAATTATCTTGATAATTAAAAGCTGTTACAGTTAATCCCATATTACTAAAATCCATACATAAGGAAAATGACCAATACCAGAGGTTTATCATTAAAGTCACTCAGCGGCAAGAAAGGGCATTTAGTTGCTGTCTATTGGCATTATTTCATTCAATATAATGCAATACAAAAGTTAATGTTACAAGTGCATCTCAATGAATTAGAGTATCATCAAAAAGATATTATTTTTCAGTAATTCAATACAAAAAGTGAAACACATATAATACAGAGACATTACAAACGGAGTGATCTAGTTCCTGCATGAAGAGCAGGGCCTAGGTGTCCCTAATTAGACCCCCAACGTGCATTTTGCTTTTGTAAAGACCAATTATTCATGAATTAATAAATAAGCAACCTTTACAAACTTGAAACACACATTGGAGGTCTTGTTAGTTACACCTATTCCCTGTTCTTCATGCACGACGAACTTTAAAGTGGTATGGACTGACATTCTTGTATTTGTCTTCACCAGCTTTCTTTATCTTACGGATCATTGTATCTTTACTATGTATACATACTGGTATCAAAATGGAATGAGGAATGGTAAATTTTATTGATATTTTGCCTATGCTTATTAGTCATTCTTTTCCACCTTTATCCCTTTTTGTACATTCATTTCTACTATTTTAATGTGTGACTAATAAAATATTGATAAGGTAAAAATTGTTTGTACCATGTTAGCCAGTAGATAGAAAAATATTGGAAGCTGAGAGTCATCAGTGGTTGATACCTTTTAATGGCTAGCTGAAAAGATGGTAAACATAGTAAGCTTTCGGAACAATATGGCCCCTTCGTCAGGCTAATAATGACACAAATTCTGAAGACACACACATCTATTATATAATCGCGAATCGGAAAAGCGCCCCTTCACGCGCACTTTCCGATGTCGTCATGTGGATACGAATTTAACATTGGGCGCGAAGCGCCCAATGCTGCGCGAGCAATGGCCGCGAGGCCATTGCGAGTCGCTGGCCCAGGGCGAGCAATGGCCGCGAAGCGGCCATTGCGAGCCGCTGGCCCAAAATCCATCCACAGCCCCGGCTACAACCTTAGCGATTTACTGCTCAGGTAGCGCGAGCAATGGCCGCGAGGCCATTGCGAGTCGCTGCCTGAGCCGCAATTCGCTCCCCGGGGACCATGGAGCCGAGGCGGCATTGCCGCCTCCGCTCCCCGCTACACACAATTCGCCACCCCCCCCCATGTCCGCACAGCCCGCCCCCATCAATGTCCCCACAGCCGACCCCCATGTCCGCACAGCCGACCCCCATGTCCGCACAGCCCACCCCCAGCAATGTCCGCACAGCTCACCCCCATGTCCGCACAGCCCGCCCACATCAATGTCCGCACAGCCCACCCCCCTGTCCGCACAGCCGACCCCCATGCCCGCACAGCCGACCCCCATGCCCGCACAGCCGACCCCCATGCCCGCACAGCCGACCCCCATGCCCGCACAGCCCACCCCCATGTCTGCACAGCCCGCCCCCATCAATGTCCACACAGCCCACCCCCATGTCCGCACAGCCCGCCCACATCAATGTCCGCACAGCCCACCCCCCTGTCCGCACAGCCGACCCCCATGCCCGCACAGCCGACCCCCATGCCCGCACAGCCGACCCCCATGCCCGCACAGCCGACCCCCATGTCCGCACAGCCCACCCCCATGTCCGCACAGCCGACCCCCATGCCCGCACAGCCGACCCCCATGCCCGCACAGCCGACCCCCATGCCCGCACAGCCCACCCCCATGCCCGCACAGCCGACCCCCATCAATGTCCGAAAAAACCCCATGTCCGCACAGCCGACCCCCACTAATGTCCACACAGCCCCCCCATGTCCGCACAGCCCACCCCCATGCCCGCACAGCCCACCCCCATGCCCGCACAGCCCGCCCCCATCAATGTCCGAAAAAACCCCCATGTCCGCACAGCCGACCCCCACTAATGTCCACACAGCCCCCCCCATGTCCGCACATACTTACATGTCTTCTTAGTCATCTGATCGTCCGTCCGGCCAGGCGTCCTCTTCGTCCGGCCAGGCGTCCTCTTCGTCCGGCCCCGGGGATCTTCTGTCTTCTTCCAGCTCCGACGTCCTCTTCTCTTCTCATTCAGGTACAATGGACGACAAATCCGCCATTGTATCTCAATGAGATATGAGCGGCTCTTCTGATTGGTCGCTGTGTACTGCCCTCAGCCAATCAGAAGAGCCCCTCATTGAGCTCGAATTCTGATTGGTCGGCGGCCAATCCGAAATCGGGCTCACTGCCCATAGACATGTATTAGCGGTGTGTCCGCGATTTTACGGCCGACAAATAGAACCAGGTGGCCGGCCATAAAATCGCCGACACACCGCTAATGTATGTCAATGGGAAAAATAGCGGACCTGAATGAGAACTGTCTCACTTAAAATAAATAATAAATTAAATAATAAATAAAATAATTTAAAAAGAATTAAAAAATAATAAAAAATAATAATAAAAAAATAATAAAAAATTAAATAAAAATAATAATAAAAAAATAAAATATATGCTAATCAGCTCAGCCATTTTGGCGGACCACAATGAGAACTCTGTCTCACTTAAAATAAATAATAAATTAAATAATAAATAAAATAATTTAAAAAGAATTAAAAAATAATAAAAAATAATAATAAAAAAATAATAAAAAATTAAATTAAAATAATAATAAAAAAAATAAATATATGCTAATCAGCTCAGCCCTTTTGGCGGACCACAATGAGAACTGTGTCTCACTTAAAATAAATAATAAATTAAATAATAAATAAAAGAATTTAAAAAGAATTAAAAAATAAAAAAAAATAATAATAAAAAAATAATAAAAAATTAAATAAAAATAATAATAAAAAAAATAAATATATGCTAATCAGCCCAGCCCTTTTAGCGGACCAGAAGGAGAACTGTGTCTCACTTAAAATAAATAATAAATTTTATAATAAAATTATTTAAAAATAATTAAAAAATTATAAAAAAAAATAATAAAAAAAAAAATTAAAAATTATAAAATATTACAAAAAATAATAATTAAAAAAAAAATCTAATAATAATTATATTACTGCTAATAATAATAATATTAATGCTAATAATTATGCTATTAATGCTAATAATAATGCTAATAATGCTAATAATTATGCTATTAATGCTAATAATTATGCTATTAATGCTAATAATAATAAGATTAATGCTAATAATAAGCGGCCATTGCGAGCACTCAGCCCCAATAAGTATTGAACGCGCCCCAAAAAGTATTGGACCCCCCCCAAAAGTATTGGACCCCCCACCCAAAAGTATTGGACCCCCCAAAAAAAGTATTGCACCCCCAAAAAAAGTATGTGACCCCCCCAAAAAAAGTATGTGACCCCCCAAAAAAAGTATGTGACCCCCCCAAAAAAGTATGTGACCCCCCCAAAAAAAGTATGTGACCACCCAAAAAAAGTATGTGACCCCCCCAAAAAAAGTATGTGACCCCCCAAAAAAAGTATGTGACCCCCCCAAAAAAGTATGTGACCCCCCCAAAAAAAGTATGTGACCCCCCAAAAAAAGTATGTGACCCCCCCAAAAAAGTATGTGACCCCCCAAAAAAGTATGTGACCCCCCCCAAAAAAGTATGTGACCCCCCCCAAAAAAGTATGGGACCCCCCAAAAAAAGTATGGGACTCCCCAAAAACTATTCACACCCCCCGAAAAGTCCTCACACCAGCTATAACTACTATAATCAAATTAATGCACATTCTAGAATACCGATGCATTTGCATCGGGCTCACAGCTAGTGTATATATAAGCAACAGGAAAAAATAAAAGAAAAAAAAATCAGTGTTAGATGCTGTAGTAAATATGACAGGTGATGTAAAGCAGAGTCAGGCTAGGGAGGGAGCTGGGAGGTAAATTTTCTAAGATAAGAGGAACAGATTTTATTACTGTTATATGGTTAGTGGCCTGTGGAGACCTGAAAATACTTCAGTGAGTTATGGAAAGTCATACATCAAAGCGAGAGAGTTCACATAAGAAGTGTCAAAATGAAACGTTCTATGATGTGTTACACACATACTCATTTTTGTGGTTTAATACTAGAAAGAAAATACTCAAGATAGTCATGACATTATAATTATTTATTTTTTACCATATATTATTTGAATTATAAAAGTAAGTAGTAGACCTCAGGTTATAATGGCTTCCCAGTCACAACAGTTAACCCACAATTACATGGATGATGTTGGCAATATTACCTTTGAAGACCCTGCCACAAGCAGACAAGTTTGCTTTTGCAATACATTTAGTTGCATACAGTTAATCAGATCACAATATTAAAGTCTAAGTACATATTCTCACACAGTTGATATATTTTCTTGCCCATTTGCTTCCTTTATTCCAAGTTAAGCACCGTTCTTAGTAAACATTAACTTAATTTACTAATTTAATGTAATGCATTTAAAAAAATGAAGTAATTAGTAATTAACTTGGTAATCAGAACTTAGCCATAGTTGTTTCTTTCTTTCATTGTGCTGCTTAAAAAAGTCTGTAAAGCCCCCGACACACATAGCAAGATCGTTAGCGAGATCGCTGTTTCGTCACAGGTTTTGTGACACAACAGCGACCTTGCCAGCGATCATGCTATGTTTCACCCGTAGCAGCAACCGGGCCCCTGCTGTGACATAGCCGATTGTGTCGGAATGGCCTGGACCATTTTTTGATCATCGGGTTTCCACTGAGCAGCATGCATCAGTGTGTTTGACGTCTTAATAATGACCTCGTTGGTGACTGAGAACCCAGCCACGTAGGTTGGAGTCGTCAGACTAGCTGCTGTGTGACAGGGTCCCAACGACCACCGAGGTCGTTATACAGTTCTACGTATCTTTGCTGCATCGTTTAGTAGATCTGACTGTTTGACATCTCACCACCGACCACATAGCGATGTTCCAGCGTTCCTTACCAGCTCGTATCATTGTAAGAATCGATCGAACGTTGGCAGGTGTGACGGAACCCCAAAGCAGTCTTCACGTGATGTCATTTTCTCCAATTCAATTACACTAATCAGATGCTGATCTGAGTTCAATTAGAGATTGATCAGAGTGGGATGTTTTTCTTGGAGTTGGAGGATAAAAAAAAAGTTTCTCCACATTCTTCATTCTGTCGGTGAAAATTGGACTGCAGAGAGAACTGAATAGACAAGTGCCAACTGATTCTCAGAAGCAAATTGTGCATGCTGAGGCATTTTCCCTTAGACCACTATTTCCAAGAACAAAATCTAACACATGCACTTCCCCACTGAACATCTTTGGTCTAAGTGTGATCTGAGTTCTTGATCGCACTGAGACAGAAATTATGGTCATCTGCACTAACCCGAATTGTGAGTTTACATTTAATGATTTGTGGCATTCAGCAATCACTGATCAGTAAATATTTACTAAATGTCAATTGTTCAGAATACTGTTTACACTCAAATCTCATTTAATGATATGCAATGAACAATCGGTAATAGATCAATCACTGTACATATGTTCTTATTGTTACCAGAAGCAGTTTCTTCCTGAAAATGATTGCAATCACAACTTCTTTGGTATTATTATCTTCATTTAATTTTTCTTCAATGAAAAAACACAAAAAGAATTGTCCTAAAGCTAAATTGGATTGAATTCCACACCAAACATAAAAAAGGGTGTGTGCAAAAGTATTGGCACTGTTAGAAAAATCATGTGATGCTTCTCTAATTTGTGTAATTAACAGCACCTGTAACTTACCTGTGGCACCTAACAGGTGTTGGCAATAACTAAATCACACTTGCAGCCAGTTGACATGGATTAACGTTGACTCAACCTCTGTCCTGTGTCCTTGTTTGTACCACATTGAGCATGGAGAAAAGAAAGAAGACCAAAGAACTGTCTGAGGACTTGAGAAACCAAATTGTGAGGAAGCATGAGCAATCTCAAGGCTACAAGTCCATCCCAAAGACCTGAATGTTCCTGTGTCTACCGTGCACAGTGTCATCAAGAAGTTTAAAGCCCATGGCACTGTGGCTAACCTCCCTAGATGTGGACGGAAAAGAAAAATTGAGAGATTTCAACGCAAGATTGTGTGGATGGTGGATAAAGAACCTCGACTAACATCCAAACAAGTTCAAGCTGCACTGCAGTCTGAGGGTACAACAGTGTCAACCCGTACTATCCGTCGACGTCTGAATGAAAAGGGACTGTATGGTAGGATACCCAGGAAGACCCCACTTCTTACCCCGAGACATAAAAAAGCCAGGCTGGAGTTTGCCAAAACTTACCTGAGAAAGCCTACAATGTTGTGGAAGAATGTTCTCTGGTCAGATGAGACAAAAGTAGAGCTTTTTGGGCAAAGGCATCAACATAGAGTTTACAGGAGAAAAAAAGAGGCATTCAAAGAAAAGAACACGGTCCCTACAGTCAAACATGGCGGAGGTTCCCTGATGTTTTGGGGTTGCTTTGCTGCCTCTGGCACTGGACTGCTTGACTGTGTGCATGGCATTATGAAGTCTGAAGACTACCAACAAATTTTGCAGCATAATGTAGGGCCTAGTGTGAGAAAGCTTGGTCTCCCTCAGAGGTCATGTGTCTTCCAGCAGGACAATGACCCAAAACACACTTCAAAAAGAACTAGAAAATGGTTTGAGGGAAAGCACTGGAGACTTCTAAGGTGGCCAGCAATGAGTCCAGACCTGAATGCCATAGAACACCTGTGTAGAGATCTAAAAATGGCAGTTTGGAGAAGGCACCCTTCAAATATCAGGGACCTGGAGCAGTTTGCCAAAGAAGAATGGTCTAAAATTCCAGCAGAGCATTGTAAGAAACTCATTGATGGTTACCGGAAGTGGTTGATCGCACTTATTTTGGCTAAACGTTGTGCAACCAAGTATTAGGCTGAGGGTGCCAATACTTTTGTCTGGCCCATTTTTGGAGTTTTGTGTGAAATGATCAATGTTTTGCTTTTTGCTTCATTCTCTTTTGCGTCTTTTCATTTAATACAAATTAAATGAAAATAATAATACCAAAGAATTTGTGATTGCATTCATTTTCAGAAAGAAACTGAGTATTATCTGACAGAATTGCAGGGGTGTCAATTCTTTTAGCCACAACTGTACATAGGATGATGCTCTGCCGAAAATGATGAGCAAACAAATGATTGTTTCACTAATGAACAAGAGTTTTGATCATTCATTGGTTAAGCAGAAGTCTGTTTAGACTACACACATGTCTTGAAATGAGAGATCCTAGGAACAATTGTTCACAATAATCTTTTAGTGTAAATACATTTTAAATTCTTTATCAAGTTTATCAATCTGAAAAAAGAATACAAATCCATCAAAGTGCCTGACATCACTCTGTTCCCTCTTCCTTCCCTTAGTTAAAGACAGCAAGGGGAGTGAGGCTGGTAGTACTTCAATAGTCATGACAGAAGGAATCTACAGTGCTATAGAAAGGAAAGAATACAGACTATAGACAAAGAGGAATACACATGAAAAGGAAATATATTCTGTTATGGAGAGAATACATGAAAGCCAACAAAGACAGAAGCACCCTGGATACCCACATCCAGCAAATAATACATGGAGGGAAAGTTTCTTGCAAAACCAAAATATGAAACTTGGATTATTCAGCAAATTGCATATTAAGAAATCTGAAAATTAATGAAGGAATGAAAATTGTAGATCGGAACTTAGTACAAGAGGTAACTAATATTGGGACAAACGGTCACTCTGTATAGGGCTATCCTCTTAATCTACTTCCGACATGCTAAGATAGAGCCAATAGACTTGATTTTGAATTTCTTTTTAATAAGAGAAGAGTGAGCTTGAGCGATTTACGTTTAAATATACCAGTATAGTACCAGTAATAAAATCTGCTATTAAGCAATTAAGCAAAACTGGTACATGATAGAAAACGATCCAGTATCGAAAGAGGTGGAAAGTAGAAAACCATTTATGGTTTTAGGTATCCTGGTAATGTAAAAGATGTCTGGGTTAGAAACAGGATCAATCAGGATGGTGTAGAGTGGTTGACTAGAGAGAGACCAAACTGAAATTATAATTGCGGTCACTGTACTTGGTATAACCAATTTATGAATGGGACATTTTTAAGAATGTGTAAAGTATATTGTACCATTTAGTAAGTATAAATATTTATGAAGCACCAAAGTGTGTCAGGATTCTTTATGTTTCATACTGGTTTTTTTTTTACCAGATTTCAATGTTTATAATAAAAATTTGGATTTTCAAAACTGTTTTTATCTGCAAAGTTCTCTAAATGGATGCAGGATTACTTTATCTGTGCTGCTATCACATATTGTGTGTGATTTTATAAATGTTATAAACTGAAGATCTTGTATATATCAACTTCTGCCCTTGTAGGGTTTTTTGGGGGACGGGACCATACAACCAATTATTGTCAGATTTAGGGAGCATTTTAACTCTGTATCGAGTCAATCCTTTCCTTAATGTAACAATGAGAATGTTAGGAAGTACCATCGAGGTGACTTCCGTTGAGAGTGGTTAAACTGGAATATATTTCTGTTTCTGACACTTGACGCTAATAGATATGCCATATCTGTTACAGGGATTCTGTCATCAGGTTTTTGTTATGTTACCTGACAGCAGTATTACGTAGAGACAGAGACTTTGATTCCAGTGATGTATCACTTCGATTACTTGGGCACAAGTTATGATTAGAGTTGAGCAAACGTTGCTCGAACATGTTTGCCAATTTCAAATTCGGCACGAACATGGTGGATTCAGCTCAGTGTTGTGAATTCGAACACTTTCCCCAAAAGTCGTTGAATGCAGATTTGGTTTGGAAAAATTCAGAAATTTAAAATGGCCCTAAAATTTTACCTGTTTATTTGGAGCCAAATCGCTTGCCAGAACAACCGCTGGCTGGAGACTACACCTATTCTTTGTCCCTAAAACATAAGTTTAAAGAGCTATATATTTTTAAAGGAATTGTTTGTGATTTTTTTTATTGGACAGCAAACCTTTATTTTTGCAGAGGGTCACCAGCATGTGAGGCCACCTGTTCTACACTTATGTGAATGTAATTCATACAAAAATAGCATTTGGCCATTATATGCTTCACATGCATGATCTTATAGGACTGTTCACACTGCTGAAACTGCATAGTATGGCTTTCGCTTCTTGAAAATGTGCAATCACTATTTAATATAATCATCCTAATACTACTTTAATAAAATATTATGTACTAGCTGTGAGCCCGATGCAAATGCATCGGGATTCTAGAACGTGCATTAATTTGATTATAGTAGTTATAGCTACTTTTTGGGGGAGTCCAATACTTTTTTTGGGGGGTCCAATACTTTTTGGGGGGGGGTCCAATACTTATTGGGGGCGTTCAATGCTTTTTGGGGTGCGTTCAATACTTATTGGGGCGCGTTCAATGCTTTTTGGGGCGCGTTCAATGCTTTTTGGGGCGTGTTCAATACTTTTTGGGGGGCGTTCAATACTTATTGGGGTGTGTTCAATACTTTTTGGGGCGCGTTCAATACTTTTTGGAGCGCGTTCAATACTTATTGGGGTGCGTTCAATACTTTTTTGGGCGCGTTCAATACTTATTGGGGTGTGTTCAATACTTATTGGGACGCGTTCAATACTTTTTGTGGCGCGTTCAATACATTTTGGGGCGCGTTCAATCCTTATTGGGGTGTGTTCAATACTTATTGGGACGCGTTCAATACTTTTTGTGGCGCGTTCAATACTTTTTGGGGCGCGTTCAATACTTATTGGGGTGCGTTCAATACTTTTTGGGGCGCGTTCAATACTTATTGGGGTGTGTTCAATACTTATTGGGGTGTGTTCAATACTTTTTGGGGGGCGTTTAATACTTATTGGGGTGCGTTCAATATTTTTTGGGGCGCGTTCAATACTTATTGGAGTGTGTTCAATACTTTTTGGGGTGTGTTCAATACTTATTGGGACGCGTTCAATACTTTTTGGGGCGCGTTCAATACTTATTGTGACGCGTTCAATACTTATTGGGGTGTGTTCAATACTTTTTGGGGCGCGTTCAATACTTTTTGGGGCGCGTTCAATACTTATTTGGGTGCGTTCAATAATTTTTGGGGCGCGTTCAATACTTATTGGGGTGTGTTCTATACTTTTTGGAGTGCTTTGCTGGGCTAAACCTGAATGGTGCACAGGGGGTTAATCACATGTCAGGTCTGTGTGTGAGTGAAGATGTGCTGATTGACTCACTGGGTTGCAGCTGGGAGTGAGTAGGCTGGATAGGAACCTGCCAGGTGTCTGAGTGAGGAGAGGTCGATTCAGAAGTTCAGAGCACAGCCATGTGAAGAGGTGCTGGAAGTGATCCGTCCTCAGTGGGTAAGTGATGGGAGCCTGCCAGCTCCATGCTAGTGCACCTGATGTGTGCATGGCAGCCAGTGTCCAAGGGCCAGGCGGTCACAGCTGACTTTGGGACATTGAGGGGGGGGCTGTGTGGCCATTGAGGGGGGGGGGGTCTGTGCGGCCATTGAGGGGGGGGGTCTGTGCGGCCATTGAGGGGGAGGGGGGGTCTGTGCGGCCATTGAGGGGGGGGGTCTGTGCGGCCATTGAGGGGGAGGGGGTGTGTGTGCGGACATTGAGGGGGGGGCTGTGCGGCCATTGAGGGGGGAGGGGGGGTCTGTGCGGCCATTGAGGGGGGGTCTGTGCGGCCATTGAGGGGGGGGGGTCTGTGCGGCCATTGAGGGGGGGGGGGGGGTCTGTGCGGGCCATTGAGGGGGGGGGTGTCTGTGCGGCCATTGAGGGGGGGGGGTCTGTGCGATCATCATCATCATCATCATCATCATCATCATCATCATCTCCCCGTAGAAGGTATAGGGAGACATGCTGTGGTAGCGACTCGCAATGGCCTCGCGGCCATTGCTCGCGCTACACAGCGACTCTCAATGGATCCCCATTGAAAGTATAGAGACACGTGCGGTTGCTGAGGTAGCGACTCGCAATGGCCTCGCGGCCATTGCTCGCGCTACCTCAGCGGTAAATCGCTAAGTTTGTGGCCGAGCCTCTGGTTCTATTTTCGCCCAGCGACTCGCAATGGCCGCTTCGCGGCCATTGCTCGCGCGTGGTGACGTCACAGCGTGACATAGCCACGGCGATTTCGGGGGCCGACACGATTTTGCCTACGGCAATTATAGAGTAGATTCATTTATATAGCTCTATTAATTCCATAGCATTCTACATATATTTTCAAGACTGTCCCCATTGGGGATCACATCTCATGTATACTGTATTTCCCAGTTGTCTTGGCATTCCTGCAGTGGCCAGTGCCCAGTAGGCTTATTGAGCATTACAGATGAATTGGCGGTGAATGATGACCTGAATTTACTTATTTATTTGGATTAATATGTTTACTACAAAGATGTCATACTTAAGTAATAACTGCAACTAAGTATCAGTATTCCATTTTATATACATTGTGGCCTAACATATAGATGTTAATTAGCAGCAAGGCATTAGGCAACAATTGTATGCAAACTAATAAACTCCCAGACATCCATGAACTCTTTATTTCTAATAAATTCTCATTCCTTGGCATCACAGAGACCTGGCTCACCCCCTCCGACATGGCCTCCCCTGCTGCACTATCCTACAGCGGATTCAATCTTTCCCACACTCCCCGCCCCTCTGACAAACACGGCAGAGGTGTCGGCATACTCCTATCCGACACCTGCTCCTTCACCCCTATTCCATTACCCCCTTCTGCTACTCTCCCATCTTTTGAAGCCCACTGTGTCCGCATCTTCTCCCTCTGTAACCTCCAGATAGCCGTCATCTACCGCCCCCCCTGGATCCATCCCCAACTTCCTTGACCATTTCACCACCTTGCTACTTCATTTCCTCTCTACTGACATCCCCATCATCACTATGGGTGATTTCAATATCCCTATTGACACTGCCCACCCAACCGCCTCTCAACTTCTTTCCCTGACCTCCTCCTTCAGGCTCGAGAGAGAAATGAGAAATTGAGAAATGGTCCTCCTCTGCCACCCACAAAGATGGGCACACGCTGGATCTCATCTTTACCCATCTTTGCTCCCTTACTAACCTCACAAACTCAACCCTCCCCCTGTCTGACCACAATCTGCTGACCTTCTCCTCCCTCTCCTCCCCTACTACACCACATCCTCTCCACAAACTTCATCATCCCCGCAGAAACCTAAAACACATTGATCTACACTCACTCTCGGAATCCCTTATCTCTCTCGCCAACATAACATCTATACGTGACACAGACACTGCCACCACCCTCTACAACACCACATTAACCTAGGCCCTCAACCTAGCTGCCCCCCTCACATACCACGCTCCACGCACTAACAGACAACCCTGGCACACCATCCTCACTAAAGACCTGAGACGGGCATCCAGGGTCGCCGAGAGGCGATGGAAAAAATCACGTTCCACTGAGCATCTTACACTGTTCAAACAGTCCCTCATCGCCTTCAAGACTGCACTTGCCACCGCCAAACAAACCTTCTTCTTATCCCTAACAACCTACCTGTCCCGCAATCCTAAACAACTTTTGAAAACCGTCAATTCCTTACTCCGCCTGCCTGCTCCCCCTCTCTCTCCCCTTATCTCTGCAGAAGACTTTGCCTCCTTCTTCAAAGAAAAGATTGACAGAATCAGAGACAGCTTTGATGCACTGTCCCCACAGCCTCCCCTGTCACCTATACTTCCTTCTCCTTCCATAAACTGCTTCCCCCCCATAACTGAAGACCAGCTCTCCTCCCTCTTGTCAAAATCACACCTCACCACCAGCGCCCACGACCCGCCTCATTCCCAACCTCCCCTCCGTTATCATCCCAGCCCTAACTCATCTTTTCAAACTATCACTTACCACTGGCACCTTCCCATCAGCCTTCAAACATACCTTGATCACATCCATCTTCAAAAAGCCCTCCCTCGACCCTGTCTCCAGCTAGCGCCCTATATCTCTCCTCCCTTTCGCCTCTAAACTACTTGAACAGCATATCCACTCTGAGCTGTCCTCTCACCTCTCCTCCTGCTCCCTCTTTGACCACCTGCAATCTGGCTTCGGACCCCTCCACTCCACTGAAACAGCCCTGACCAAAGTCACCAATGACCTACTGACTGCCAAAAGCAAGCGCCACTACTCTGTTCTCCTCCTCCTCGACCTGTCTGCCGCCTTCAACACTGTTGACCACTCCCTTCTACTTCAGATACTCGAATCTCTTGGCATCACGGATCTCGCTCTCTCTTGGATCACCTCATACTTAACGGACCGGACCTTCAGTGTCACCCACTCCCACACATCCTCCTCACCCTACCCCCTATCTGTCGGGGTCCCCCAGTGCTCGGTTCTTGGACCGTTACTGTTCTCAATCTACACTCTCGGCCTAGGGAAACTCATTGAGCCCCATAGCCTCCAGTACCACCCCAATGCTGACGACACCCAAATCTACCTGTCTGGTCCTGACATCGCCTCCCTTCTATCCAAAATTCCACACTGCCTGTCCGCCATCTCATCCTTCTTCTCTGCTCGCTTCCTTAAGCTGAACATGGACAAAACCGAGTTCATAGTCTTCCCCTCAAGATGCTCCCCCTCACTACCCGACCTATCCATTGTTTTCAACAACTGCTCTCTCTCCCCAGTTCCCCAAGCCAAGTGTCTCGGGGTTATCCTTGACTCCTCCCTCTACTTCAAGCCCCACATCCAGGCCCTCGCCACCTCCTGCCGACTCCAGCTCAAAAATATCTATAGGATCCGCACTTTCTTTGACCACAACACTGCTAAAACCCTTATTGACACTCTCATCATCCCCCGCCTCGACTACTGCAACCTCCTGCTCACCGGCCTCCCCAATACCTCCCTTGCACCTCTCCAATCTATCCTGAACTCCGCTGCCTGCCTAATCCATCAGTCCTCCCGCTACTCCCCTGTCTCCCCCCTCTGCCAAGCCCTACACTGGCTCCCTACTTCCCAGAGATCCCGGTTTAAAACATTAACCATGACATACAAAGCTATTCACAACCTGTCCCCTCCATACATCTCTGACACGGTCTCCCGATTCCTACCCTCACACAACCTGCGATCCTCCCAAAAGCTCCTCCTCTACTCCCCCCTCATCTCCTCTTCGCACAACCGCATACAGGATTTCTCCCATGCTTCACCCATGCTCTGGAACCCACTGCCCCAACACATCAGACATTATCCTACCCTGGTAACCTTCAAAAGAAGAATGAAGACCCACCTGTTCCGCCAAGCCTACCACCTGCAATAAGACCCAGCTCACCACACCGCCTGGAACTTCCCCCTCCCACTGTATCCCCACCCGCCCCTCGTAGACTGTGAGCCCTCGCCGACAGGATTTCTCCCCTCTTGTATCTGTACCACCGAATTGTCCACATTTATTGTTACTTGTATTATTACTATGTTACTTGTCCTAGTCTGCCCCTTTTAGCATGTAAAGCGCCATGGAATATAATGGCGCTATATAAATAAATAATAATAATAATAACACTTCAAAGTGAATTTTTTCACACAAATAATGTCATCATTGGCTGTGTCTGTCACATGTCCTAGCCCTATAAAGCCCGGCCATCTTAAAGATCGCCACCATATTGCTGACAGCTGTTGCAGGTGTTAGACCGCACCTGCGGCTGCTGCTGTGTGCGACCGCTAAACAGTGCAAACTAAATTGTGCTCTCTCAGTCAGCTAGTGAGCGAATAGAAAGTTAGATAGATAGGTTTAGGGAATAGAGACTAGTAATATCAGCCCTTTTTAGGGCTGCTCCATAGGAGTAGCGATTAGGGATAGGGACTTGGGACTAATAGTCTATCAGCCCTTTTCAGGGCTACTTCATAGAAGCAGGGACTAGTTTTAATTGCAGCCCTTATCAGGGCTAGGTTAGAGCAGTCTCTATTAGTTTTTGCCAGGCAGATGTGTGTCAGGTGTGTGCCAGTGCTGTGCAAGTCTTTCTCACAGCATCTGGCCACAGTAATATAGCTCTTTGAATCGATTAGGGCAGGTAGTGTAGCACTGTTATGAAGAAAGCTACACCACCTGTCTTAATTAGGCATTTTTTTTTGCTGCAGCTAGTCCAGGCACTTTGTTCGGCCTAGTAGCAGACTAGCAGTGTCCCACAGTGGTGTAGCCCACTTGTGAGAGAAGCTACACCTTCAGTGTAGTTGATTCCACTAATTTTTTACTGCAACAAGCAAACCTGTCATTTTTTTCTTAAAAGCAGTGTTCACTACACCTTTACTGTAGGCCACGTTTAATACAACCAAATACACCTTGAGTGTAGTTAATTCTACTACTTTTTTACTGCAACAAGCTAACCTGTCATTTTTTGCTTAAAAGCAGTGTTCACTAAGCCTTCACTGTAGGCCACGTTTAAAGGGAACCTGACCTCTAAAAATGAGCCCCCAGGCTCTTTTAACCTGTCCCTGCACCATGTTAATACATTTCTAGGCATCCGTTTCTGTTATTAATGCGCTATAGTAAAGTTTCTAAAAGTCGTTTTAATACCTGTAGAACTGCGGCTTCTCATTATTTGAGAAGCTGCAAAAGGCGGTCTTTCGTGCTTCTCCCCACCGCCTGCTTGTAAATTATTCATGCCCAGATGGGCGTGCTATAGAGTAGACAGGCTGTGCTTGGGCTGCAAGGGGCGGTAAAGCCGATATGACACAAATCGCGTCATATCCGGCTTTACCACGTCTGTACACCCATTAGGGTGTACTGCCGACCTCGCGCTGCCGATTGCGCATGCGCGAGGTGTGTTCACTAAAGCCTAATGGGTGTACTGACGTCATTTGGCCGTAAATAATTTACAAGCAGGCGGCGGGGAGAAGCACAAAAGACCACCTTTTGCTGCTTCTCAAATAATGAGAAGCCGCAGATCTACAGGTATTAAAACAACTTTTAGAAACTTTACTATAGCGCATTAATAACAGAAAGGGATGCCTAGAAATGTATTAACATGGTGCAGGGACAGGTAAAAAGAGCCTGGGGGCTCATTTTTAGAAGTCAGGTTGCCTTTAAACGTGGCCTACAGTGAAGGTTTACTGAACACTGCTTTTAAGCAAAAAAATTACAGGTTTGCTTGTTGCAGTAAAAAAGTAGTAGAATGAACTACACTCAAGGTGTATTTGGTTGTATTAAACATGGCCTACAGTATAGGTATGACGCTTTACCACGTCAGTACACCCATTAAGTGTACACTGAACACACCTTGCGCATGCGCAATCGGCAGTGCAAGGTCAGCAGTACACCCTAATGGGTGTACTGATGTGGTAAAAACGGACATGACGCAAGAAAGGGATGCCTAGGAATGTATTAGCATAGTGCAGGGACAGGTTAAAAGAGCCTGGGTGCTCATTTTTATTTTATTATTATTATTATTATTATTATTATTAATTTATATAGCACCATTAGGTTCCATGGCGCTTTACATGAGGATAAGGGAGACAAGAACAAATACACTAAATCCAGGCGATCAGGAAGTACAGGTACAGGAGGGGCAGAGACCCTGTCCACAAGGGCTCACAGGTCAGGTTCCCTTTAATACAACCAAATATACCGTGAGTGTGGTTCATTCTACTTTTTTACTGCAACAAGCTAACCTGTCAGTTTTTGCTTAAAAGCAGTGTTCACGAAACCTTTACTGTAGGCCATGTTTAATACAACCAAATACACCTTAAGTGTAGTTCATTCTAATAATTTTTTACTGGAACAAGCAAATGTAATTTGTTGTGCCTAGTACCACTGTCCGGCCAATCAGCTGTGCTCGATTTCCATCTGAATATTTTTTGCCAACAACTACAGAGTTGTCAATTTGTTAAAATACAAAATGAGTAGCAAAAGGCCTGCTGCTGGTGGAAGGGGGAATAGGCATGGTGAAAAAGGAAAACAGTTTGTGTCCGTGGGCTACGTGGGAAAGCAAGAGTAACATCTGCTGGAGAAAGAGCATCTTCCAGCCAAAGTAAGATGTCTACTTCCTTCCTTGGAGATTCTGAAATGACCCTTTTGTACGGACAGACTCAGATGACAATCAATGCCAATTCTAGATGAGGCACAAAAAGAGCAGGCGCTTGAATGGATAGCAAGTGCTTCAGCAAGTGGGCTCTCCTCCACCTCAACTTCTACTTCACAAATACACCAGTCCTCAGAAGGGTCACCACAATCCTACTTGCTTCCGCACAGCTCCTAAGTCAAGATCCACCCATCTGAGTATGGGGTAAGACAGATGGTTGACTATGCATTGCTCTTCACTCATACTATAGCCTGGGAATCAGAGGTCTGCTCAAAAGCTTTTGTGAGTCAAGACGAGATAATGATGTGCACTGATGGCCAGAAGCTTTAGGAGTCAGATCCAGGCCCAGATAAAGAAGGTTCTGAGCAAGCATAATGTAGACCCTTATTCATAAAGTGTCAACTGCACCTTGGAGATCTTGTGAGCCCTTCCGCATACGACTCCTCCTGTACTTCCTCCCCCTCCTCTAGTGCCACCACCTGACTCCAAATACTGTTTAAAGTGTGCTCCAGCATGTAAATGACGGGAATAATCATGCTGATAATGGCAAAATCATCGCTAAACATCTTCATCGACATTTCAATACTGTACAGAATGGTGCATAGGTCCTTCATTTCAGACCGCTCCAGCAGTGTGATTTGCCCCACCTCTGGATCTCGTAGGCCCAGGTTATACGTCATGACGTATTGCACCAGGGCTCGTCGGTGCTGCCACAGTTGCTGCAACATATGCAGAGTTGAATTCCATTGTGTCGGCATATCACATTTCATCTGGTGAACTGGCAGGCCAAACGACTTCTGTAGAAATGCAAGGCGTTGAGCTACGGGATGCGAATGGCAGAAGTGAGCACACAGCGACTGTGCCCTCTGCTGAAGACCATCTAGGGACGGATTGTGTGCAAAAATTTGCTGGACAACCAGGTTTAAGACGTGAGCCATGCAAGGCACGTGTGTCATATTGCCCCGGTGGAGGGCTGCACCCAGCATTGCAGCATTGTCGCACACGGCCTTCCCTGGCTGCAGGTTCAGTGGACACAAGCATTGATGAAACTCGGTCTCCACAGCAGACCACAACTCCTCAGCTGTGGGACTCACATTTCCCATACATTTCAAGGTAAAGACCACCTGATGCCATTGAGCCCTGCTGCCATCATAGTAAGGAGGTGTGCAGGATTCCTTGTGCGCAGTTATAATGCGGGTGGCATTACCAAACAGGCTTTGGGTGCAGGTGGAGGACCGAGACAAGGTTGAAGAGGCAGAAGCAGTGGAGGAACTTCTACATACAGAGGATTGACGCACAACTCGTGGGGATGGCAAGACTTGGACAGCAGCCCCTTCACCTGCTGTCTTCATAGTTACCCAGATTTTTTGGCCACTACTTACATTTTGGTGACAAATCTTACAGATAACATGGGGAGACTAAAGGCTTGTAGATTTTGGAATATGCTGCATGAAAGTCACCTCACCAACCATTTTCTGTTTGCAACTGTGGGGCAATTGATGCCACTGAAGTGGTGTCTGGGCCCAAATTTTTGGGAAAAATTGAGACTCTTGTTGTAGTCCCCTAAATGTGACACAATGCTCAGCGTGTGCACGAGGCCTTCCAGATGCTATGTTAAAAACCACACCAAATACTCATCGCCTGCACAAGGCCTTCCAGATACCGAGGTAAAACGCACCAAATTATCATCATCTGCACATGGTCTTACAGATAATGAAATGAAACACACCAAATAATCATCATCTGCACATGGCCTTACAAATACTGAAGTGAAACGCACCAAATACTCATCATCTGCACATGGCCTTACAGATACTGAAGTGAAACGCACCAAATAATCATCATCTGCACATGGCCTTCCAGGTACTGAAGTAAAATGCACCAAATACTCATCTTCTGGACGTGGCTTTACAGATACTGAAGTAATACTTAACAACTACTCATTGTGTGCATGATGCCTTACAACTACTGTAGTAAAAAGTGATTTTGGAAGGGCATGACATGCCTATATCTGTGTCTCCTCCCCCTTTTACTCATCTATCTCTTTTCCTTTCGCATTTTTATATATAGTTTTCACTTTTCCATGTGTTTATTGTATCTTTTGAGTAGTTTGTCACCTTTGGGACACTTTAGAAGGTGTTTTCTATGTGTTTTCTATGTGTTTGTATGTGTTTGTGTTTAGCTGCCATTGTTTTCAATGGGATTCGATGGTTTTCGACGAACATTCAATGAAAATTCGATGAACAAACACCCAATTCGGCGAACCGAATCAAATTAAAACACTAGGGTGGTGGCTCATCTCTACTGCCCAACAGAGACTGGTGAACAAGCCCCAGGACTCTGGTGTGAGGTTTGGAACTGCAAGTCACTACATCCACTCCAGCAGAACAGGGCTGTCAAACTGCAATTGTCAAGGACTGCAAGCAGTGCTTGTTTTCAGGATCCCCCTAGCATTGGACAAGGTGCTGGAATCAGCCATCACCTTTGCAGGTGATGAAATTAGCAACTGTACAATGATAAGGAAATTCAGATAACTTGCACTGTTTTCAGACCTTCATTACTGTAGCCCTTGAGGTCTCTTTCTCTTTGAAAGTAGCAAGGGGCAAGAGGAATCTTTGCGCTCTTTCATCAAAACTGTGACTCTCCCTGGACTCTCTTAGGACCTGTGCCCATAGTGTATTCTTTGATTAAAAATCTGCATCAAAATGTATGTGCTTATCCTGAGGCCAGCAATGTGTAGGACAAGTCATAAGTGCTGTGCCTACATTGCTTTTTTGTTACATTGCACATGTGGTTCAGATTTATGTTTTCTGCCCCAAAATCTGCAGCAAATCTGCAATAAAAAAAAACACAAAGACACAGCACTTCAGAACTCTGATTTACTTTGACGGCTTCAGGATAGACATGCAGATTCTCATAATATGCTTCCAAAAAACATCAAACATGGCGGGGCCACAGTGGGATTCCCTGCTGCATGATGCTGGCTGTGTAACCTGACATAAAAGAAACAAATAATGGAAAAATAGTCGTTGTGTGCCACCCTATTTTTAATTGCTAACCAAGGTTAAAGTAGGCAGCTGAGAGCTGGTATTCTCAGTGGGTTGAAGGCCCATTGTTATTGCCCCCTCCCCATGCTATAGAATAGCATCACTCAGCTGCCTCAGAAATTGGCGCTTCAAAAGAAGCTCCAATTCCTGGTGCTTTGCCAGCCTTTTCCTGTTGCCATTAAGTGGTGGCTAATTGGGTAATAAGGGATTAATGGCAGATTTTTATTGACAGGGCGCATTAATTCTTAATGTGGGGCCAATGTTAGACCCAGCCATTAGGAACTTCAAGTAAATAATAAAGAATATTTATATAGGAGGAGGGAAAGCACAGCAAAAAGTCAAAGGAGGGTGCCACATAATGCAAGGTCAAGAGCATCAGCTTTCTCCTTTTTCATTGAATACGACAAAACCTCATGCAATTTTTTTATTCTATTTTGTGGACACACTATGATGCCGGGTTGGTTGCCATACACTAATGTGTATGACAACCAAGCACAGACAACATCCAGATTTTGCAAATGCAGTCTGATTGCAACAGCCAATCACAGATGATTTGAAAGATCATGAGCGTCTGTGATTGGCTGTTTCCGGTCAGTGAAGTGAATATGCATGAACCTTCATGGGTAGGACCAGAAATAAGTGAGAGGTAGAGTGGACCTGGAAGCAAGCAAGCAGGTGGAGACTGGTAAGATGATCTCTGTGTGTCTGTGTGTGTCTGCCTGTCATTGATTTCAAAGGGGTTCAGAAGGTTCAACTAACTGTTAATGGAACAATTTGTCAAACACTACACATTCTGAGAACCAAATCGAATTTGAACACTCAGATTCTCGCTCATCTCTAGTTGCCATAGTAAGGATGCAATCTTTCATTAATTATCTTTTATCCTGCAGTATCACTTATGCTATTAAGGCAGGACAAGTCCAAAGGAAAGTCACTTCCCAGACTCATCTGGTCATGGATCTGCAAATTACAACTCACTGAGTGTAAATGACCTCTTGCATTCACTATTTTTTCCTGCTACTAGGAAAGTCTGTGGCTTTGTTTGCAGCCTGTCCAAGAGGATATGGGGTGCAGGCACCCTCTGGTGGCTAGAGAGGGTTCCGTACACACTGCAACACACTGCAGACAGAGCCCTGGATTTTCCTGGAAGCAGTAAGCGGTGCAGGAACACACACATATACACATTCACACACATACACATGCATACATACACACGCACACGCTCACAGTAAGAAGTGCAGTAAGCAGTGCAGGGACATACACATATACACATGCGCGTACACACACATGTTAATACATATGCATACACACACAGACACATGTACAGACACCTATACATATGCAAAAATACACACACATGTACACCCATAGCTACACATACATACATGCACATACAAACTTATGCAAACACACATATGCACACATATTAACACTCATACACACACATGCACACACATACAAAAAACACATGCACATACATGCGCACACATGCACATACACACGCATACACATACACACACATACATGCACACACATGCAAACACATACAAGCGCACACACATACACACATACAGACATATACACACGTGTACATTCATGTATATGCACACACATGCACACATATATACACACCTACATGCACATACAAACACATGCACATACATACACATACACACAAGCATATATATGCACACATAAACATGCACATATTCACAGATACATATGCATACCCACATGCACACACATACAGACACACAGACACATACACACACATATGCACACACGTACACACACAGATACATATACACACAGACACTCACAAACACACATACACAAGCAGCCACCATCTTTGGACACTTGGGTATAAAAAGATAGAGGCAGCGTGATGCATCACACCTCCCTACCGCAAGATTACAGTCATTACAGGAATACATCCGACAGGAACTTGGTGGGAGCTAATAAAGTAGATAATGAGGTGCCTCTGTCTATTTTGTATGTAATAAAATATTTTTGTGTGTGTGTTCTTTTTATCTTTACTGAAAGCATTGCTAAAGGCTGGCTGTCATTCTGACAGCTTACATTTGCAATAGAGCTTGACATCAGCTGCCAAAAAAAATCTGACATCAACCCTTTTATTACCCAGTCTGCCACAGCTACACGACAGCTTGAAGAGTGGGGTAACTGCCATTTTTGGCATCTCTCATGGAGGTGTCAATTTTAGGGCAGCTGAGTGATAAAAGCAGGGGGGGGAGACAGAGCCCTGGAGACCTCCCATGTCTGTCTATGGACGTAAACTGGATGTCTCATTACCATGGAAATATGTAAGTATCTAAGTCATTTTTTACAAACATTACAGTATAGTTTTAGGTCAGATAGGTATTTGTTAGGGATGTGCTAGCAAGGTGCAGGGACAAGTAATGATAGGTTATGGGGTTAAATCGATCTGACAGGTTCCCTTTAATGTAGATTCTGGAAATGAGAGGATGAGAAAAAACTCAAATTTGCCTTTTTGCATTTTTACTGGTTACTTTACTTCACATAGAAGTTATATGCTGTGAATTTAATGTTCCTAATTTTGCTTTGGGGTCTGTTTAAAGCCCAAAGCATTATAAAAGTAATATGTAAATAAAATCCTTATATTCACTTCCCTGCTCACGTCTTTGGTTCCTCGTCTTATCACCAGTACCTTTCTGGTCCAACTCAAATTTTTGCATTGTTATTGACCTCACTGATAGTCCTGCACCTAGTCATAGAGTCTGCCTTAATAAATATTGCAGAATATTCTGTAGAGCTCACTGAATTTGACTATGGTACTGTAATAGGATACACAATTTACCAAAGCTAATTTGTGAAATTTCTTCTCTCCCAAATTTTCTCTCCAATCAACTATTAATAAAAAGTGGAAATATTTAAGTATTATAGCAACATAGCAACTCCACCTAGGAGTGACAACAATGGGGTGTCTGAATGTTGAGACATCAAGTACATAAAATATCCCAATCCTTCATTGATTTAAAAATCACATCTTAAAGACTCCTTTATCATTAACATCAGCAAAAAATTGTGTTTTGCCACCTCATAGTATGTGCCTCCATGGCCGAACAGCTGCATTCAACACTGGGGAATGGGATGTTATAAAAGCTCTTGTAGGTATAATGTGTACGTGACCCAATGCATCTGTCCATACTGTGTATGAAGAATTAAAATGTTATTAAAATATATAATCTCTTCATAAAACTGCCATTCATATTTCTTTTCAGTAATTGTCCCTTCCTCAGAATGATCATTTCTCAAAGGGTTTGCAACTTTATTGCTGCAAGTTGCCAAAGGCAAATCCCACCTGTTCTGCATGTTGGAATCCCAGAACATTAATATTCATCACTTAGCCTCTTTACATAAGTATGTGTGCTACATTAGTAAAAGAAATGTTCTGCTTTCTTTGTACAATTTATTACACTGTATATTGTTATATTCTTCGAAAAAGATAAATATATATATTATAACAGTATTATTTTTCTGATAGTTACATAATACTTTAAATATAGCAGTCAACTCTGGCTCTAGCTCTTCACATATTGCAAAAATGCTACTTTCAGTAAACCATTGGATGACTTTCTATGCACTTATGTATCAATCATTTTGACATATTAAACTAAAGCTATTTCTGATATTCACATTTTTCCTTTAACAAATTTATTTAAAAGACAAAACTCATATGATTCCCTTTTCTACAGCTTTGTTTGACTAAGTCAAATGCTCCTGTTTCTGAAAGTTAAGGATTTACAAATTTTTGTCCATCAGATTTGTGAGCAAGGAGCAAAACGAAGTTATCTTTTAATTCATTAGTTAAACAGATGTCATTATCTAAAATATACAATCTTCTGGTTACAGAATACTTTATGAATTTCAAGGATCACACGGACAGGCACGGATCTGTGCCAACAGATGCCACTGATGAACATGGGTCCGTGTTTTCCATGGATCCCTCATCAGTTAGCAGATAGGGCTCTACTGAGTATGCGCAGTACAGCAAATCAGATCCCTTTTACGGATCTGATTTTATGTCGGATCCTTTTTGATCCGTGACCATAGAGCTCCATGTTTATGAAACGGACAGCAACGAATGTATTTCTGTCTGATTTTTTCAAGCCAGGCCAAAATAGGTGCAGGCTCCGATTTTGGGGACGGGGAAAAAGCTGACACAGACGGATCCATCACAAAACACAATCGGATGCCAATAAGGACCAATCCGTGCCCACCTGTGCCCATAGGGATACATGGAGGCCAAATCGAATGCGTGACTATCAGTTTTACAAAGGATAAACACGAATCCACAACATGCGCCTTAAACAACTTATAGTAACCAATCAAATGCCTTATTGACTGAAGATCTACTTTAGTTGTCCTTCTTAGTTTAAGTTTGAAAGAAGATAATCAAGAAGGCAGAGACTTATTGCTCCTTATTATGCGAAAAATTCCTTCACATCTTTATTCCTTGATAGTCTTAAGTTCATAGACACATGATCACATCAGTCAGTGTCCTCAGTGGTAATGCCAACATTAGAAAAAGGGAATAGGATAAAACTGGGAAGCATAGGTTTCTTCTTAAAGTTATCATAGCATTTGTTTAAAAAAATACATAGCATATATAAAATGTACCATCATGGTCCAATACTTTGGAAATATCAATCTTTTGTAATAATGTTCATCATAGTAAAATTAAAGCGAACCTGTCATGTTCTCAAATGCTAATAAGCTGCAGATTTGGGTTTAATCTGCAGGATAATATTGTTCGACATCAATAATAAAAGCATGGCTATGGGGTAGAAACCAACTTTGCTTTTCCTGGCAGCCTCTGGCTATCAGTCATAGAGACATGGCCAGCATTGATTCAGTCACCACTCAGTAAATGGTGGCTGTAACCACTCCAGCACTGACTGCCAGCTGTCTTAGTATTGATGCGCTGATAAGCCAACTATCAGTCAGTGCCAGGCCAGGGTTAAAGATGCCACTCTTTGTTTACTGTATGGTAATTGAAAGCACATCGTCCGTGCCTTGATGACTAAAAGTCTGAGGCTGTCAGAAAAAGCAAAGCTTATTGCAGTAGTCCCCATTTCAGTGTCCTGATAGTGAGCTTTAGAACACTATTAGCCTGCACAAATAACCAATATTTGCAGGTCAATAGCATTTAGGTACATGACAGATTCTCTTTTATGCAAAACAAACAATAGTTTTTTACTCACCGACTGGAGACATTTCCGGAACACTGGCAACATAAGGGCCTTCCAAAAACTTTGGCTCATTATCATTAATGTCCTGAACTTTGATAATGAATTCAGATTCTGGCTCTACTTGTTTTCCTGTAACTATATCCACAGCCTGAGCACGTAATGTATAGAAAGGTTTTTCTTCTCTATCCAGACTTCTAATAGCATGAATATCCCCTGTAGTATCATCAATTGTGAAAATTGTACCAGCTCCATCGCCTAAGAGGGTATATTTCACTGATCCTTTGTCCAAGTCAGAGTGAAGCTATAAAACACAAAAGAAAGAAAATATTAAGTAGCCAGTTTAATGGATCTACTTGTTTCTAAAGCTTCTAAGATATTTTATCATCATCAATATCAACAGGGAATTGTTGAAGCTGTAGACATTGATAACAGCATATGCAGGTTAATCAGGTTAAATAATCTTTTAGGAGAAAAGACCATTGTTAAGACATACAAATATAGGCATTTGTAACCATTTCAGTTCCCTCATAGATTTTAAATGCCTGTATGGTCTACACTCCTAAAACAGCAATACAGAATGATCAGCTTGCATGTCATTGTGTGGCTGCAACAGTTTGGATCCAGCTGTCAAATACAGCTAAGCTCCCTACAGAGAAGGCGGATGTGGTATATTACCAACCTTACATTTCTAATTGCTATACACACAGAGATGAACAAGTGCTGCATATACAGTGTTAGTAGAACTGATAAAACTTCCTCTTCCAAGTGATCATGTGATCGCTGAGTATTGGTAGAGAGCAGAAGCTGCTCAATATTTGAACACCCTTAGGCTAGAGTCAGACTTGTGTCTGCCCCTGAGCCTGGCCAATCCATCAGAAACTTAGTTTCTGCATGGAGCAGTGCATAGCGTTACCAGCAATTAACGCTATGCACCCCTAGGCTATGTAACTCTTTGGTAACCGGACGCTTACCGCAGGCACTAGCTCCACAGAGATCTGCAGGATATGCGCTTTTGCAGAGCGCACAGGAAAGCGCTGCAGACAGCATATCCTGCGAGCTCATCTAAAGTGCATATTCGGGAGCTGTGAGTGGAACCTGTGGCTGCATCAGCAATCCAGTTGCAATAGGAATACTGTAAACAGGCAGCGCATAGTGTTACATGCCAGTAATGCTGTGTAATGAGCCTGACATTTTCTACGTTTCAGGCGCATCCGCCAGGCTAGGGGCAGACGCAGGTGGGACAATTATATAGAGTGGGTTGTTATGGACGCAGTGATACTAAATATGTTTAGGTTTTTGTTTCCTTTGTTGCATAAATATAACTATTTATTGGAATATTTTTTTCTGTTCTTTATTTTCTGTTATTTTTTATGTTTTTACATTATTTTTTAACTTTTTACTTTTTTTACTAAGTCCCTTTTTGGGACATACATTTTACTGCTCTGATTGCAGCTGTACTGTATTGCAATGCTCAATCATTGCAATACAGTGCAAATGTCAGAGATGCAGCATCTCAAGCCTCATGGATCATGCTTCAGGCTAATAGCAGTGGGTGGTTGGTGTCGGCTGTAACATCAGTCGGAGACCCGATGGCTTGGCCCACTGTACCTGTAACATTGCTAGAATGTCTTTGCATGTCTCTAGGTCATTAGGAAAGAATAATCTAGGACATAAATAGAAAAAAGGTGAAGCAACACTGCTAGGCTGGTCTTTATGGGTGCAAAGTGTACTAAGATACTCCTTCAGGTGTCTCCCATACATACAGTTTTGAAAAAGTCTGCAGCACTCATCTAGGACACATAGATTTGGCCAAAATAATGAAGGGGTTAAAACATACAGTGATATGGTGTATTTTCCTATTGTTACACAATTAATTTATAAAGCTTCTATTTCCTTTATTTCCATGATAGCTTTTGTAATTTAAGAAATTATTTGGCTATACTAGGCTTCTGAAAAGACAGAAGACCTAAAACATTTCTTCTGCTATTCTTTCTAATGAAAAGCCCTGTCTGCATCAGCAGCAATCACATTAGCATATGTATGTGTTAGAAACTCATTTGCAGAACAAATTAATATAATACTTGTAATTTGCTCACCCCACTATGTCAGATGCAGATTCTTCTTCCAACTTTCAGCGTATTGAAAACTACAGTTATCATACAAACTGTCATACATTTAATTACTGAAGATGAATCAGCCAAGCTAAACTGAAGTTCAACATCGGAGCTTTTTTGTTTAACTTTTAATTGTCTTCAAAGGGTTTGTCCACCTTCTAAATATAGCCCTAGTCATCTGTGGCCACCTCAAAAATATGTATATATGGTGATAAATGTAGCAGTCATTATAAAGAATTGTCATGTGTGACAATTTGTTAAGATATTACACATTTTTCATTAGGCAGCCCTCAGTCAAAAATATGAATAAAAATTTTTCCCTAGCAGAGCATTTCTCTCTATGCTCTATGTACAATGCATCCTAGTAGGGCATATTGACAGGGGTCATCTTCAAAAGACAATGGCTCTGATTTATTAAGACAAGTGGTATTCATGCTGGTCTTGATGAAGGGGCATGATGGAGTCTGATGCCACCGATTCATGATGAGTTGGTCACCTGTTCCTGAATCTGGAGCATCTGACAGTTGTTATTCACCTCCATGTGCTACCAGGGCCGCACCGTCCATTGGACAGTGTGAGCCCTGTCATTCAGGCGGCAAGAGGCAGGGGGAGCGGCAGTGCAGAAGGGGGCGGCGCCTCATGCAAACAGCCTCCCCCTGTCATGGCACCGGCCGCTCACCCCGCGCACCGCAGGTAAGCGGCGACCCGCCGGGGGACAAGCATAGAAGGGGCGGCAGCGCTGCGCTGGGCTTCACCAGCACCCCCCCCGGTACTCACGGCCGCGGCCGGCAATCACTGCCGCGGCTCAGGCGGCAGTGGCGACCCGCCGGGGGACCAGTGAATGCAGAAGGGGCGGCAGCGCTGGGCTCCACCAGCACCCCCACCCCCCCCCCGTAATCAGTGCCGCGGCTCAGGCGGCAGTGAGGCTTGGTGCACCCCTGTGTGCTACAAAAGAAGTATCATGCCAGTCAAAAATGAGATTTCTGGTGTATAGATTGTACAGTCCTTTATGAATTACTCCATTTGTGGTGTCTCACCCTTCCCATTCCAAGCTCCACTCAAGCTCTGTCCATTTTAGTGGAACTATGAGAACCTGGCGGGATAATTTCAAAAGTCTGAAATGTCAAAAGGCAGGTGCTCTGAGGAATTTTTTTGCAAGTTATTTTTATGTTCATTTTATAGGTATCAAATAAGATTATTTGTATATGGTTTAATTTCACTCAAAATCTCAACATTCAGTTGCGAGTGGTTGTGGTTAAGCTAAGATCTCACTAGAACTATGACTGACTACAAGATATTAAATTTACAATAAAATGCTCAAGGGAGAAATGAGATTTGAATAGTTGTAATGTTTTCACATTAACTAGTTGGTAATAACTATTGGTCACTTGTAAGCAAATAATAATCATAATAATAATTATATTAATTTCACAGTAAATTTTACTTCTGACTATGTGGGAAAACTATGTTCTTAGGATAAGTTAATAACTAGAGCTTAGTGGTAAATCAGCCATACAATTCATGTTTTATCTGTTATTCTTTGAGTATGACCAAAGGGGAAAATAATATTTTGTGACATATGTTTGATCATTGCTGTTTAGTTCAGCAAAAAACAAATTCACTTGTAAGACAGACTGATCACAGTTTGCTTTCTGTGCTTATTTTCTTTGTTGTATGAGCTGTTGTAAATTACTTTTTTATCGCAAGTTATTATGTGGCTCTAAATAAAACATTTTGAGAGCAGAATAATTCATTTTTTAAAAAAAATATTTCTTACTTTTACCCTTTACCAAATAAGCATTTGAAATCACAATCCCAAAGAACTCCAAATGTAAAATAATATCTTAATGGTTAATTTGATTTAAAAGTTGCTATATTGACCTTAAAAAAAGTAGGTTTTAGAATTTTGTAACTTTTTAAGCTTTATATGTTATTAAGAGCCTTTCCTACATTTTGAAAACTTTTCAAGGAAATACTTTTTTTAACGAGATTTCATCTTATATCTTCAGGTGCTTCCCTGCCTCCCTGCTTCCTTCTGTCCACCTTTGCAGTCTGTAGTCCCATCGGTAAGGAGCATCAATACTTCCAAGCTTTTTACAATTGTTGATCTTGAACTGACTGTATAGCTGGATCTGTTAGATTCAGTGCCAGTGACCATATTCTATGCTGCAGTTTTATGGTATGTGCTCTTAGTCCGGAGGCACTGAATGGACTCAGTGCCTCCGGACCTAGGGGAACCCATGGATGTCCGAAGGGAGACGGCAGACGCTCTGTATTCACAATCTGCGGTGAGTGCAGAGTGACTTCTCCCTTCTTGCAGCATGGGGAAGATTACAGCTTGGGTCAATAATGCAGCCATTTTGTTTTCTAAACTTTCAATCATGATTGCAAAGGCAGCTTTAAAGGTGCATACTCCCGATCAATAAATGCAACGTTTTAGGTGCGGCATCCAAAATGCTGCACTGTACAGAAGCAGCATAGTGGATGGGATTTCAAGAAACCTCATGCTCACTATGCTTCACCCGACCACAGCGTTCTTTCAGCTATGGTGCGCACTGTCGGACTCCTGCATCTCTGCAGCATGTTCATTTCATGCTGCAGAGTCAGAAGCGACCACCATCGGATACACAATGTTGGTTTGTCCTGAGGAAGGGCCCCTGGAGCCCTGAAATGTGTTGACTAATAATCAACGATTGAAATACCCCTGTTGATGTTCTCCAAAGATTGATGTTCATACCGTTCCAGCAGTGCGGTCGTTAACCCTTTCTGCACCATTGACAAGAAGGGAGAAGTCACTCTGCACTCACCGCAGATTGTGAATACAGAGCGTCTGCCGTCTCCCTTCGGACATCCATGGGTTCCCCTAGGTCCGGAGGCACTGAGTCCATTCAGTGCCTCCGGACTAAGAGCACATACCATAAAACTGCAGCATAAAATATGGTCACTGGCACTGAATCTAACAGATCCAGCTATACAGTCAGTTCAAGATCAACACTTGTAAAAAGCTTGTAAGTATTGATGCTCCTTACCGATGGGACTACAGACTGCAAAGGTGGACAGTAACTTACGAAAAAAAAACTGTAAATTATAGGTTTAAAAAGAGCATCATTAGTGACAACAAAGATCACTTTTACCTGGAGGAAATTTTCAAAGTTTTCTTTACACGTAGTCTTTGGTTTTCTTTTCTTCTGCGCCCTTTTATGCTTTTTACACAACTATATCCAACATTCTTTCTATGCTTCCCTAAATCTTTGGAACTCCTATCCCCACACATTAGCTTGTCCTTTTCTTATGAGTCCTTTACATGCAATCTGAAAACTGTATATAAATATAAACTGTATATAAAATGGTATACTAGCCTCAAATTTAGCATTTTTACACAAGTAAGGCTAGGGTCACATTAAAGCCATGGAAGTGCTAAAAGCTAGCGTTTTTTTCATGTTAAAATTTTGAAAAACGCTATAGTTAACGCTTCCATAGGCTCTCATGCAAAAAAATGCATGGTCAAAATGCAACACTTTTGAAGCTAAGTGTTTTTGCAAAAGCACCAAAAAATGTGGTAAGCAGCGTTTTTAAGGGCGTTTACAAAAATGCATGCTTTTTTAACATGGGAGTCTATGGGAAACGCATGCATTAACACATGGTACATATATGTACCATGCTTAACGCATTCGTTAACACTAGCACTAAAAAGAGGAATAATGCCATAAAAATTGCAATGGAAAAAACTGCTTTCTATAACGCATCCATGCAAAGGATGCACCCTCCCAAATGTGATCCTAGCCTAACAGAAGAAAATGAACCATGTTAACTGTTGCACAATTTCTTCTGAGTACGATAATACACAATTAGTGGTGAAAAACTACTGTTTGGGAGCATGGCAGGGCTCTGAAGAGAAGGAGTGCCTTTCCAACTCAAAGTTGACTGGAATCATGAGCGGACACTATGTCGCGTTTGGAGAACCCATGATCTGCCTAAACAGTGGTGAACCCTCTCATGTGATCCCATTTTGAAACTTGACAATTTATCTAGATGTGCGGTGATCACCTTGAACTCCCAGATGCTTCAAAGAATTTCAGAATGTTGAGATGTGAAAATAAAAAGAAAACACATTTTGTCCAAACAAAAAATGTTCATTGAGCTCAAAATATTTTTTATTTTCACAAGGATAACATCAAAAAGTAGCACAATGCAGTGTGTTGTACTAATTCTCCTGAGTATGCTGGTATTCCATATGAGGTGGGAAACCACTGTTTTGGTGCATAGCAGAACTGGGAAGAGAAGGAGTGCCATTCAAACTCAAAATTTGCTGGAATCATTAGCAGACACCATGTTGCGTTTGGAGAACCCATGATCTACCTAAACAGTGGAAAACCATCCCATGTGATCCCATTTTGGAAACTAGACCCCTTAAGGAACTTATCAAGAAGTATGGTGAGCACCATGAATCCCCATGTGCTTCACAGTATTTCAGAACATTGAGCATTGAAAATTAAAAAAAAATATCACATTGTCTCTACAAAAAATGATTTTTGGAGTTAAAATATTTTTATTTTCACAAGAGTAAATGAAAAAATTATATCAATTTGTTTTGGAATTTACTCCAAGTATGCCTATATCTGATATATGGTGGAAGACTACTATTTGGGGGTATGGCAGGGATTGAAAGAGAAGAAGCGCCATTAAAACTCAAAATTGTCTGGAATCATTAGCGGACACCATGTTGCACTTGGAGAATTACCGTATATACTCGTGTATAAGCCGACCCGTGTATAAGCCGACCCCCTACTCTTTTGCCCCCAAAACCTGGGAAAATCTATTGACTCGCGTATAAGCCGAGGGTGGACCCCAGCACAGGTATACAGCCCCCAGCAGTGGTATACAGGCCTCAGCAGTATGATATACAGCAGCCCCCAGTGGTATATACAGCAGCTCCCAGTGGTATATACAGCAGCCACAGTGGTATATACAGCAGCCCCATTGGTATATACAGCAGCCCCCAGTGGTATATACAGCAGCCCCAGTGGTATTGCAGCCCCTATATACAGCAGCCCCAGTGGTATTGCAGCCCCAGTGGTGTATACAGCAGCCCCTATATACAGCAGCCCCAGTGGTATTGCAGCCCCAGTGGTATTGCAGCCCCAGTGGTATTGCAGCCCCTATATACAGCAGCCCCAGTGGTATTGCAGCCCAGTGGTGTATACAGCAGCCCCTATATACAGCAGCCCCAGTGGTATTGCAGCCCCTATATACAGCATCCCCAGTGGTATTGCAGCCCCAGTGGTATTGCAGCCCCTATATACAGCAGCCCCAATGGTATTGCAGCCCCAGTGATGTATACAGCAGCCCCTATATACAGCAGCCCCAGTAGTATTGCAGCCCCAGTGATATTGCAGCCCCTATATACAGCAGCCCCAGTGGTATTGCAGCCCCAGTGGTGTATACAGCAGCCCCTATATACAGCAGCCCCAGTGGTATTGCAGCCCCTATATACAGCAGCCCCAGTGGTATTGCAGCCCCAGTGGTGTATACAGCAGCCCCTATATACAGCAGCCCCAGTGGTATTGCAGCCCCAGTGGTATTGCAGCCCCTATATACAGCAGCCCCAGTGGTATTGCAGCCCCAGTGATGTATGCAGCAGCCCCTATATACAGCAGCCCCAGTGGTATTGCAGCCCCAGTGATGTATGCAGCAGCCCCTATATACAGCAGCCCCAGTGGTATTGCAGCCCCAGTGGTATTGCAGCCCCTATATACAGCAGCCCCAGTGGTATTGCAGCCCCAGTGATGTATACAGCAGCCCCTATATACAGCAGCCCCAGTAGTATTGCAGCCCCAGTGGTATTGCAGCCCCTATATACAGCAGCCCCAGTGGTATTGCAGCCCCAGTGGTGTATACAGCAGCCCCTATATACAGCAGCCCCAGTGGTATTGCAGCCCCTATATACAGCAGCCCCAGTGGTATTGCAGCCCCAGTGGTGTATACAGCAGCCCCTATATACAGCAGCCCCAGTGGTATTGCAGCCCCAGTGGTATTGCAGCCCCTATATACAGCAGCCCCACACAAATGCTGGCACACGTCCCCCCTGTTGTAAGGCCCCCCGTGCTGAATACTTACCATCCCTGGTCTTCAGCAGCACCTCCGCGCCGGTCCTCTCTGCTCCGGTCCTCCGTGGTCCCGTCATCTGTGCTCCGTTCCCCGGCTGCATCCGGGGTCCCCGCGCATCGCAGACGCGATGACGTCATCGCGTCTGCGACACGGCTGGTCACATGATACAGCCGGGGAACGGAGCACAGATGACGGGACCACGGAGGACCGGAGCAGAGAGGACCGGCGCGGAGGTGCTGCTGAAGACCAGGGATTCAGCAGGGGGGGCCTTACAACAGGGGGGACGTGTGCCAGCAGTTTGGGGGGCTTTATGCACAGATATGCACTGCTCCCCCTGGCGCTGATTGACAGGGGGATGCAGTGCATATGTAATGAGCGGCCCCACGTGACGGGGCCGCTCAGTATACAGTATCCCCACCACCTCCTCCTGCCTCCCCAGCCCGACACAGCCCCCACCCCACTCACCCTGTATATTGACTCGTGTATAAGCCGAGGGGGGGAATTTTCAGCCCAATTTTTGGGCTGAAAAACTCGGCTTATACACTAGTATATACGGTACCCAATTTTGGAAATTAGATCCCTAAAGGAAGTTATCCAGATTTTTGGTGAGCACCTTGAAACTCAAGATGATTTACAGAATTTTACAATGTTGAGCTGTGAATTTAAAAAAATCCCACCTTATTAAACAAAAATGTTGTTTTAGCCACAAATTTTGCCATTTCACAAGGGTAGCAGAAAAATGCACCACACAATTTGTTGTGCAATTTCTCTTGAGTAAACAGAAACCCCTTATGCAGTTGAAAACTTATTTTTAGATATAGTGCAAAGCTCAGAAAGGAAGGAGCAATATTGGATTTCAGACTTAGCTGCAATGGTTTGAGGGTACCATGTGACATTAGCAAAGCCCCTGAGGTGTCAAAACTACAAAAGCCTCCCACAAGAGACACCATTTTAAAAACTGCAGATTTTAATAAATTCATATAGAGGTTCAGTGAGCATATTGACACCACAGGTGTATCACAAAATGTTATACTATTGGATGATGAAGAAAAATAATTAATTTTTTACACTAAATTGTTTCAAACCCATATTTATAATTTTGGTAAGGTAAATAGGTATAAAAAAGGGCCCCAAAATGTGTTGCACAATTTCTCCTGAATGTGACAATAACTCGTATGTGACGTTACAGTGCTGTTTGACCACATGCCAGGGCATAAGAGGAAAGGAGCACTGTTTTATTTTTCAAGCACAGATTTGCCTAAAAAAGTTTGTGGATGCCATTTGCCGAGCCCTTAAGTGCCAAAAGAGCAGAAACCCCCTCAAGTGACTACATTTTAGAAAAGTACATTCCTCTGTGAGTTCATTTAAGGGTGTAATGATAATTTGAATTTTAGAGCACATGTATTGCTGATTTCATTGTTTTGGGGTGTAAGGAGCCATAGCGCTTTTCCAGAAACGTTGTGCTACCCGTAATGTGAAAGCCCCTTATGTTTCCACTAACAAATGATAGACCATAGTGGGGCCTTGATTTTGGCAATTTGGGTACAGAACATGTTGGATTAGTTTACATTTATCATTTTATCTATGCTGTGCATTAACATTAGGGTTTCCAGCTACATCTCCAAAATACCTGATTCAGGTTAAACCCCCAATGTATTCACTAGAATGAAACAGCATAGTTGCTCTAGAGTCTGTTCCGCCTTAGTTCAGCAGTGCCCAACTATTCACAGGTACACAAAACTATAGTTGACTGCACTGTTGTGCATAACTAAAGAAAAAAAAAATGTAAAAAGATGGACACCACCGGGGCACAGCCCAGACAGGAGTTCAAAATTACTCCCTCTCACTAATTAAAATTAATTTTCCATCAAGATTTTTTTCTGAATGATGTTATTCAGAAATTTCTACATAATCGCTGATATAAGCACTTACTGTATAGCACAGGATAAACGTAAGCCATGCCGTTCTACAGTCTTTGTGAGGGTGAATATAAAAACTAACAGCAATTGAATAATTGGCTTTATTTATTCATTTTTATGCCATTCTCCTTGTGGTATAGGTGATTGGGTGGCTTTATTTGCAAGGTCAGTATGATCACAGTGATACCATATTTATATTGATTTGTTATGTTTTGCCACTTTTATGCCACAAAACTATTTTATAGAAAAATAATTACTTTTGCATTGTTGTATTTTGAGAGGTTTAGCTTTTTTATTTCTCCTTGTTCAGTGCAGATCTTTATTCAATTGTTTCATGTTATAGGTAACACGTGAAATGGTGAAGCCGTAGTCCGTTTCCACACCCCGTCCCTGCAACAGATGTAACCCCCACAATTGAATAAAGTCTGCACTGAACAAGAAGGTGAGTGCTGTCTATGATTTTCCATCAGCTATACTGCTATTGCACTACCTTGGCACGTGCAACATCTGTCAGTGCTTCCTGCAGCAATCAAAATATTCCACCTGCCCGATTTACAAAAAGGTACAAGTTTTATGTGTGTTGGTGCCCGGATTCACCTCAACTCACCAGTAGTTTTTTATTTCTCCGCTGACTGAGCTGTATGGTGGATTGTTTTTTGTCAGAAATAACAATGTTTCTAGTGATATCATTTTTATATACATGCAACTTTTTATTTCATTTTGTTTGGCATTATAATATTAAAGCATATTATTTTTGACAAGTTTTTTATTATGTTTTTTACTGTGTTTACTGAAGGGGGTAACTAGTGTTAGTATTTTATAGAGTGGGTTGTTACGAACGTGACAATATCAAATATGTGTACTTTGTTCTTTTTTCCTTAAGCATAAATACTCAATGAATTAGAACATCATCAAAACGTTTATTTTTTTCAGTAATTCAATACATAAAGTGAAACGAATATAATATATAGAGTCATTACAGAGTGATCTATTTCAAGTGTTTATTTCTGTTAATGTTGATGATTATGACTTACAGCCAATGAAAACCCAAAGATCATTATCTCAGAAAATTAAAATTGGGAAGATAAAAGATTAAAAACCACTCTGAGGTATTCCACGAAACATCAAAGGGTGAGTATAATATTAATTTATTAGTCAATATGTTTCAGAGCTCCCAGAAACGCCCAGAAACATGGCACTATGACATTGATTTTTGATAATATTCTAATTCATTGAGATGCACTAGTATTTATTGGTAATACATTTACAGTTTGACTCGCACACCATGTAATTGGCATGGTGTGCGAGACCTTTTGTAGCTGGGTAACCCGGAAGTCATTATGACATTATGTCATTATGTCTTTATTACAATGACTTTACCTTGGCAGCTTTTGCATCCATGCAAACATGTCATAGGGGTTCCAACAGCTTGGAAGAGAAGCGTGTTGGCCGCACTCCTCTCCAGATTAGTGAAATGCTGTGATCAATATTGTCTCAGCATTTATGGTGTTAAACAGCCAGGAACAGCACCACTCCTGTCAGTAAGTGCCAGGTCTTGGCTGTTACATCAGTCAGAGATCTAGTGGTGATTGAGCTGTTGTGCCTGCAAAATTGCAAGAACATATCTACAGTATATGCCCTTTGTCAAGAGCGCCATCCCTCCCAACACATATAGATACATCAATGCTAGTGATGGGGTCAAAGAAGCACTCCCATCAACATTTTTAGCATCCTAACATATCTCAGTGATTTTATTAATTACCACTGTGTACTTACAATTGCTTATTTGCCCTTCTACCCAGTTAATTATTTTCTTTTCCAGTGGGTCTATGACTTCACATGATTAAAGTTGTCTAGTTGAATCCTTTTAAGCTCTATGTAGAAACAGGAAGTCTATTTTCCCTGCATAAGTCATGAGTCACTTCAAAGCTCTTGGCAGGGGGAGAGCAGAGCAGCTGGGTCAGAAGTTGAAGAGGGGGATGGCTCATACAGAAAAATAGACTTTCTGTTTCTACATAAAACAGACACAAGAAAACAGAAAATGTATCTGGGTAGAAAGGCAAAGTGAGCAATTATAAATACACAATACTATATAATATGTCAGCAACATATTAAAATGATAGAAATTTTGATGAAAGTGCAACTTTAAAAAGCCTACAATGTCCAATAAGCCGTGTACCTCATTGCTAGTGATGAGCGTGTAGTAAGATATTCATATTCGGATAGCTCTGACCGAATACTTTGAAATGTTTAAGTATTCGGATCTGATGAGTTTACCATTGACTTGCATTGGACAAGTAACAAGTAAAGAGTAATGAAACAGTTCAAAGTATTTGGTTAGAACTATCCGAATCTGAATATTTCACTACTCATTAGCAACTGAATTTCTTACAAGCCACTGACCCACTATCTGTCTGAAATACTTTATATTTTGTCTGCACAACTGGAGAAGTGTAAATAAAGAGTAAAAGGAGCGCAATGTGTGAGAACCTAATGGTAAAAAATTAAAATTTTGGTCAATATCCTCTTCACAACCCCAGTTTAGATGTTGGTGGAGGGAGCAATTTTGCCACTAAATGAATGCTGGGCTCCTGCTTCAGCATTGTTGGCTTTTCCGTGGGTTCCAAATGGATCATGTGACTGGGGTCGGACAGGAATTATGTCACGAAAGGTCCTCAAGTGTTCGCTCGATGCTGAGTGATGTCAGGTCCTGCTTGTTACTTTGCTTTCCAGAGCAGCTCCTTCCTCTGGTCCTTCACAAGGGAAAGATTATATGACAATGTGGTAGAAGCAGTCAATGAAGCACTAGGGTATATGCAAAATAGATGATAAATTTGGTTTAACAGACCTTTATTAATCCTCCATAAGGCCACAATGCATTTCAACAGAGCAAATAGTCTTTCATTCATATATATACACCTGATGAAGACAGATTGCTCTGTTGAAATGCATTGTGACCATATGGAGGATTAATAAAGGACTGTTGAACCAAATTTATCACCTTTTTTTGCATATACCCTAGCGCTCTGTTGACTGCTTTTACAACATTGTCACAACTGGAGATGGATCTCTCTCTCTTTAACAACCAAATATTTCACTGTTTTGCTAATCTTTATTGTATGTATTTGGTATTTTATCAATCTCCTACATATCATATCCAGGAGACCAATACTGCTCAGTTCTGAAATTAGTAAATTTAGTTATAATTTTAACTATTGAAATAAATATTGAAATGGTGCAGTAATGAGTATACTACAAATTTATTTTAGCAGAATCTATCTCTGGATCATTTTATCTCTGGACACTACAGTTTCTTATTGTCTAGTTCGCTATTGGTAGTACATACATATAATCTTATACATACAATCTCTGGATTTCTCATATGCCTTGATCTCATGGCCTCAACTTATCTACAATTTATCATTGTCTATTCTAAACAAAACTGAACCAAGTCGAACTAATAATATTATTTCCACCATGTACAATTTTCACAGTACTACGCCAATGAAGAACAAAACTGTAGGATCGTATTTAAGTTTTACATTTCACGCAAAGATTTTACAACATTTATTTTAATAATAAAAGCACATAAAACCAGCAATAAACTTTCCTTTTTCAATTACATTTGTGAGCAAGACTTGGGAAGAAATGTTATTTTCTTCAAATAGGCTTTTTATTTGGTATTTAATGTATGGCGTTATACTTGAAAGTTATATTCCCCTGCAACGAAAATAATTTATCATGCTAACCTAACTGACAAGCAGTAAATTCAATTTGAATACATAACTGATAGGTGATAAATGCTGTAATATGTGAGAAATTGCTTCATCATTCTGGGATACACTGTCACTTTGATCGGTGATGCACTCGGTGTCTCTGTACAAGATCTTGTAATTTGTTGTAAGTATAACCAGATTTTGAAACTAAAAAAATATTTTATTATCAATTTATCATTCTAATAATATTTTTTTTAGTTAACTATAGGAAGATAAAGCTGTAATTCAGTCAGACAGTATAAGGCTATAGAGTATATTTACAGCATGTACCAGCCTGATGAGAGGATAGAGGAAATAATACAGATATAAAAGGGTTCTTCAAAGTGAAATATATAAGACAAAAAAGTAAATATATTTATCATTTACTAATATATTATACAGTTTTCAATTATACTTTGTGTGTCAGTTACTCTAAAACTGTAGGATTTTTACTCATTATAATTTAATCAAGATCTTTATTGTTTATGTCCAGGGGGTAACTATCTGTACTTGTTATGTGATAAATACACAAGTTGTATGGTAAAGCTACCTTAACACAATTTATCTATGGCAATAAATGTTCAAGTGATAATAACGTGTTACATCACCTACATTTTTCTGGTAGTTTTATTTTTAATAAATTTTTTACAATATTTTGATGAATATATTTAATTTATATTGAATTATGAGATTTGTAATGTTAGAAAAAAACTATGAAAGTACGTTCAAGGCATGCAAGATAAACTCAGATATAAGTGTTTTTTTGTTAAAATAAAAACCCTAAGGAGATCTTTTGGAGAAAATGGCAAAAGCTGCCTAATGAAAAAATCTAATTTTCAGCATACTGTGCTTGTTAGAAAACATCAGTGACCCAAACAAGTTAAAAAACATATAGTAAACAAGGCTAAGTTGGAATTGCTTGTGATTATTTTGGGTTTTGATGCAACAAAATACTTAAAAAACCCTAAAAATCTCGTAACCCCTTCCTCATTTTTAGTTTACCAATGTTCCAACCAATGATGTATAGGTATGATAGTGATCGTGCAGGAGCCATGCCTGCACAAGTGTCACCAGCAGTTCATCATAACAGCCAGGCATGGACACCTCTGGCTGCTCAACCTCCTAAGTGCCATAATCAATAGCACTTACAGCGTTTAGGAGACTGGAAAAGGGAAAGTGCCTCCTCTCTCTCATGATTGGACCCCCTGTGGTCTGCCAATCATTACCATAAAAGCCTGGATGGCCTCATCGTATGCTAACCTGTTCCTGGGCTGGTGGGAGGAAACCATAGTGTTTGGTAAGGATCCCCGAATTGATCTAGACAATATCGTCTTGTGGATGAGATATATTGACGATATCTTCCTGATCTGGAGAGGTGATGAGAGACAGTTTACAGACCTAGTGGAGGTTTTGAATGGTAATAACTTGGGCCTCAGGTTCATGTTTGAAACATCAATAATATATCAAACAGCTGGGTATGAGATTTTCAAAACAGAGGTATTTACCACTCGTAGTCTGAAGGCTAGATTACCAATGTAGCATATTTTAGGTTAGCGCAAATAAAACTTAACCTTTAATGTATTTATTTTAAAAAGGGTTGCACCTGGATGATGTTATCCCCAGAAAGATAAAAACCCACAAACAAGAAACATATACACCACAGAATTTGTAGGTTAAGCTTCAAGGATAATAATCTGAGGAACTTTAGTCTACAATTAAGTGTTACTCAAGTAGGAAGAGTGAACACTTAATAGAGTAACCAGGCTCAAAAGTATCTTCCAATAGGTTTAAACCAAAACCCCACTCTTATCTGATTTTCATCACCCCACGTTCACTGCATGCAATATACAAGTGCACACAAGCAGAACACAGGGTAAGTAGTGTGTAGGAAAAAGTAAACCTTTCCCACTTAATGGACAACTCTCACTGGTTTAATCCACAGTATCACACTTGCAGATAGCCACGTCAATACATATGTCCTTCAGGCAGAAACACTCCACTATTATGAACCATCAACTATGTCAAGGTTGCCATCTTCATCATGTATCACACATTTCCTACGCGTTTCATTGCCCCAAATAATCAGGGGAGTTATGGCCTTTTCATGGGATCACAAGTGCTTGGATACCCCCATGTTAGAATGGCATGCAGAGGATGGTCTGTAGGTAAAAGAACCAAAGAATGCATCAGTATAGCTGTTACCTGGTGCTCCCCTGATTCAGATGGGGACCTTAGGTGTATATATACATGGAATGAATATGGGCCCCCCGGAAGAAGCAGGTAGCGAAACAGCCGTAGGGGAGGAGGGACCACAGACGCTGAGCGTGCTTACAAACAGGTATGGACCTTGCCTCATAATGAGAGGTAAAAACATCTTAAATAAAGCTGAAATTGATGTAGATGGATAGTGGGAATAGTATGGGACTTGAGCACTAAGACCTTAGGGAGTTGTGAGAGACCCCTGTAACATAGAGTTGGTAGGACAGTGTTTTTGGCTCTAATACTATATTCCTGATATGACTACCATTGTACATCAGTAGGATGCTGGATATGTAATAAGTGAGTTTTGTACATATATTGTTATTGAGGCAATGGTGTTAATTTATACTATTGTTTTGTAAATATACGTTCAGTCTCTGTTGTGTTCCCCCGGAGGGAATGTTCTGAATTTTTATGTATTTTTTAATGAATTAATAAAGGATAATTTAATAATTTTCTGGATTGTGGAATCTTTCCTTGAGATTAGGAGTAATCCTGATCTTTTTTTATATAGTGATTAAAAAGGAAAGCAATTTTTAAGGGACTTGGTTTAAGTTATCCCATTCCTCGTCTAGGACAGGTGGAGCAATGTGATCTATTCCAATGAAGATGACACATCTCTCATATCCTCCATGGTGTTGGTTCACATGTCTTGCTAGAGGAGTGTTGTTCTTATTTGTAATATCCCCCTGTGTTCAACTATCCTTTTCCTCAATTCCCTTCTCTTTTTGCCTATGTATTCAAGGCCACAGGAACAAACTGCTGTATCAATGACCCCCTTGGTTTTGCAGTTTATGAGTGATAGGATGGTGTATGTTCTATTGGTCGCATTACTCGTGAAGGTCTTGAGGGTTGTTAATACTCACAAAATGTGTATGTCACGCACCTATCACATTACTTTTAAGCCAAGTCCCATTTCACACTTGGAAATGGCTGTGCACCAACCGATCTCTCAAAGACTTTGCTCTCCTATATGTGATTCTAAGGTTGTCCGGTAAAAGGGGACTGAGGTCACCATCCATTTTAAGGATTGGCCAAAATTTGGCCATTGCCCACCGTACATGGTCTGCCCCAGTGGTGTAAGCGGCTATCATGCAAATCTCCTCATCTTTCTTCCCCTCCTTAGGTACTGGGTTTAGAAGTTTTGGATGCTCAAGTTTTTCAACCTCCCTCCAGGCCCTATTCACCATCTTTTTAGGGTACCCCTTTTCCTTCCTTGAGTCTTTCTTTCAGGTCATCCGATTGTGCCTGAAATCTGGCATCAGCTGAGAAATTACGTCTCATGTAGATGAACTGACCCTTGGGGATCCCTTTCATCTGCTTGCAGGGTGGCCACTTTCCTACCTCAAAAGTGAGTTGATAGCTGTGGCCTTGCGGAAGGTACTTATTTGTAAAGTCCCATCCCCCCTTCTCTGAAAATCCAGAAAGAGCTGTTTGGTTCTTGATGTTTCAACATGAACCTGAGGCCCAAGTTATTACCATTCAAAACCTCCACTAGGTCTGAAAACTGTCTCTCATCACCTTTCCAGATCAGGAAGATATCGTCAATATATCTCGTCCACAAGACGATCTTGTCTAGATCAATTTGGGGATCCTTACCAAACACTATGGTTTCCTCCCACCAGCCCAGGAACAGGTTAGCATGAGATGGGGCCATCTAGCTCCCCATGGCTGTGCCCCTGTGCTGGTGGAAGTACTTCCCTTCTAAAGTGAAAACGTTCTTGGTTAAACAGAATTCCAACATCCCAATGACAAAGTCACTGTGTATGTCGAAGTTGTTTCCTCGACCTCTTAATGGGGATAACACCATCCAGGTGCAACTCTTTTTAAAATAAATACATTAAAGGTTAAGTTTTATTTGCACTAACCTAAAATATGCTACATTGGTCACATGTCTCCAGAAGCACAAGCTGGAAACAATGTATGGGCACTATAATATACTTGGCACTTTTTCTGGAAAACACCGGTGGAATCAAATCTGTCTCTACAAAAGTAGAAAAATTGGGTCACTTAGGGGGATACTGCTCTTCTGGCACTTAGGTGGGTCTGTATATGGAGTTTACAAACAATTCTAGAAAAAATGTGCTCCAAGACTTATGAAAATAGTGCACAACCCTCTCAAGTCTAACCTTGTGGCTAAGTAGTACTGTACAGCAACATGTGAGATATTACTACTTTCAGAAGAAATGTGACAAATTATAAAATGCTTGTGTTATTTTTACGCATTTCATTATGTGAAAATGTAAAATCTTTAGCTAAAACAAAATGTTTGTGGTAAAAATGTAATTATTTTTAGCTCACTGCTCATTGGTATAAAACTCTGTGACACACCTCAGGTGTCAGTTTGATCACTGCACTCAGATAAATTCCCTGCATGGTGTAGTTTGTTAAGTGGGGTCACTCATGGGGTGTTCCACTTTTCTGGTACCTCAGGGACTCTTCCAATATGACGTGGTGCCCCAAATCCTTCCAGCAATATCTGCACTCCAATAGGGCACTCCTTTTATTCTTAGCTTTGCACTTTGCTTCAAAAGTAATTGACCACATATGGTGTATCAGCATACTCATAAGAAATTGCACAACAATGGTATAGTCCATTTTCTTCTTATAATTATGAAAATGAAAAATCTGAGGCAAGCACAACATGTTTTTTGAGAAAAATGACTGTTCATTTTCATGGCTCAACAGTCTAAAATTTTGTAAAGCACCTGTGTGATCAGGATGCTCACCAAAACTTTCAATAAATTCTGTGAGGGGTGTAGTTTCCCGAATGGGGTCACTCCAGGGACATTTCTACTGTTTAGGCTCATAAAATCTCTATACATCCAACCTGGAATCCACTAGCTAATCTTGCACTTCAAAAGTCAATTGGTGCTCCATCCCTTCTGAGCCCTGCCACATCCCCTCAGTGAAGCAGAATGAATGAACTGCTCTGTGCAGAGAGGGCAGGGCTGTGAGGTCAGAGTGGGTGGGCCTGAGAGACTGTGAGGTCAGAGGGGTGGGGCCTCACAGGTATCAGCATTCATCATATCCCTTCAGCACTGATACAAGGGATGGTGAGCGCGCTCACACACAGCACTGGCAGCGGTCATCTCAGAGCTGCGGATTTGTCACAGTGTTTTAGAGATGATCGCTTTCATTGCAATGCGGCAGTTCTATTAAAGATGACATAGAGCAATCTAGTGTGGAATGGCCGGGCATATTTTGGAGACTGGAGGGGGCAGTGATACCAAGACAGGAGTGGCAAGACCTACTGAAACTGGGAAGGGCGGGCATATTGAAATTGGGGAGAATGGGCAATGCATGCTGGAGATAGGATGGGGGCGGCCATACTGACAATGGGAAGGGTTTGCTGCTGTGTGGGGAGGGCTTGTGGAAGAGTGGGTGTGAATGACCAGTTCATAAACACACGCCCCCTGAATGTCTCCTGCAGATGCAATATAGTAATATCTGGGTAACCCTGCAAAGTGTTAACAGGATGTAAATTACAAAATGTCAACATTTTGCAACCTGGATACACACATGAATTATAAAAAAAAGTCCGGACAACCCCTTTAAAATTATACTGTTCATATCTTTGTCAGTGGGCAAACATACAAAATCATCGAGTGATCAACAAATGATTTCCTTCACTGTAAATGACTGCACATCCAATTGGAAGAACATCTCAAGTGGGGTATCACAGGTCTTTGTCCTGGTCCCTGTGTTGTTCATCATCTTCATTGATTTATATGAAGGAATTGATGGTAGACTGAATAAATTTACCTATCACACAAACCTAGGGGTGATAGCTAATAATAGAGAAGAGCAAGGGTCCCGTCACACTTGGCGATGCACCAGCGATCCCGACAGTGATCCGACCTGCCAAGATCGCTGGTGTGTCGCTGTCGGGATCGGTAGTGAGATGTCAAACAGTCAGATCTCATCAGCGGCACAGCAACAATGCGGAATAATACGGAGGTCGCTGGGACCCTGTTTTTAGACCTGTAGTATTGAGATTGTTGGTCGTTGTCCCTGTCAAACACAGCGATGCATGCTGCCCAGCGGGACCTTAACGATCAAAAAATGGTCCAGAACAGTTTGTAACGAGCAGCAATGTCACAGCAGGGGCCTGATCGCTGCCAAGTGTCACACAAAGTGAGGTCGCTGTTGAGATCACTGTTGCATCAGCAGCGATCTCGCTAGCGATCTCTTTTAGTGTTACGGGGGATTTAGAGAGGATTCAAAAATATCTACACAAACTGGAACAGTGGGTAGCGACAAACAGAATGTTTTTTAACAGCGAACATTGCACAGTCCTACGTCTCAGAAAAAAAAATGAAGAAAGCATATATAGAATGGGAGGAGTATGGCTAAGCAACAGCAAGTGTGAAAAAACAGGTGTACTAATAGATCACAGACTGAACATGAGTCAGCAGTGAAAGAACAGCAAAAACACAATTCTGGAATGTATTAACAGAAGCATACAGTCTAGATCACTAAAAGTAATTATTATCCTCTGCTCCTCCTTGATCAGACCACACCTGGAATACTGTGTCCAGTTCTGGGCACCACATCAACAAACTGCAGCAACTTCAGAGAAGAGGTATGGTAACTACTAACTGGCCTGCAAACTATTATGGTCAGAAATGATTAACAGCCCTAACATGGAACATCATAAGGTTTATATGCTCCAGAGAAACGTACATCATCTCCAACAAACGCCACAACGCATTTCACCTGATGAAGAAAGCCTGCATGCTATTGAAATGCGTTGTGGCCCATACAAGGAGCTAATAATAAAAGGTTTGAAAATCTGCTAATACGTTCCCTTTGCTTTGAGCTTTAGCGCTCATAAACTTTGTCTTGTGCTATTGTAGCTGATGTAGTTCAAGCAGTGATAAGATTATGGTACTAAAAAAATATTTCAAGTAAATAATTGCTGCAACCTACGAGTTATAAGCAACACATCTTTGAATTCTGTTTTAACCCCTTCAACATGCTGTTATTAGATTGCATAGACAAAAAACTGCTTACAGATTCCCTTTAAAAAGGCAGTGGGATACTAATAATTATCACCTGTTTTCTTCTAGCCAGAAAGATTGAGGTCATTTGGACATTACTATGGCTGTGTGTGTTCAAAAGAGCAAAAAAGGAGTTCAAAATAAGCCCTTGGATACCTCTGGGCAGGGTACTCCTGATTTAAAATTCCCGCCTTTTACTTCTGGGTATGATGCGGCTGCACGTCATTTCTGGTCATGTGCAGTTTGGTGGGTGTATTGGGTGTTCAGGCCAGCTTCGGAATGCCCACTGTTCTTGCTCTGGAGCCAGTCTGTAGGCAAATACACCCACCACACTGCACAGGACCGGAAATGATGTGCAGTGGCATCATACTCAGAAGTAGGAGGCAGGAATTTAAAATCAGGAGCACACTCCTGAATGAGTGTTCACGCCCACTTGGGTGTGATTGCAAAAGCAAGGAGGGGGAAGAGTTGACCTGCAGAGACTGCGCACACGACTGGCAGCCATCTAGGAACTCCCACCTGGCTAGGAAAATGTAAATTTATAAATCTCTTCTTTACGCTTTTATAATGCACATTTAGATCAGAGAAGGATGGTTAGTAATGTAGTATGAACCTGCATGGACAAGTAGTGATAGGTTATGGGGCTAAATTAGGTGTCAGGTTCCCTTAAAACTAACATAGCAAATAAAAAAGCATAGTTTGTGATAAGAGGTGAATGGTTGCAATCCCTTTCTAAACCCCCACAGCATGCAGTCTTCAGATTACATAGCAAAAACCTGCTGACACATTTACTTTAAGGCTGGTTTCACATCACATACTTTTTCCTGTCTGTGGGATCCTACTTTTTGTAGGACCCCACAGACAGGAACGGACACCACAGGAGGTGACCTTTTCTGTGTCCGGGTCCGTGATTATCATGGGTCCGGACACAGAAAAATCAGCTGAGGAGGCAGCGGGGCACTTTTACTTCCGCAATGTATAATATACATTGCGGAAGTGAAAATTAGTAAAAGAAAGGGTTAAAAATAAAAAATATATAAGCTCACCTTCCAGCAAGTTCCCCGGCACCTCCAGCAAGGTCCGTATGCTTATAGGACCTGCGGTTACATCACAACCCGATCAACTGATTGGGTCACCTGATCGCAGTTACCGCGGTTGTGACGTAACCGCAGGTCCTGTCCGGAGCTTGCTGGAGGCGCCGGGGGACTCGTGAGCATAATTTTTTATTATTTTTAACCCTTTCTTTTACTAAATTTCACTTCCGCAATGTGAAATGAGATAGTTAGGAGCAGTTTTAGTGTACTATGCATGCTCAGTACACTAACATTGGGTCCGAGAAATTCCGTGCTCCATTGGCCCCCAGGTTAAAGGCCGTGGATTGGGACGGATTTGGCCTAATTGCCATCCAATTTTGTAAGATCCGATTTGTGTCTGAGTTTTTGGTGTGCCCAAAATCGTAGCAAAAAATCAGACACAAATCGGATCTGACAAAATCGGGTGGCAATTAGGCCAAATCGGATCAGATCCCATAGGATAACATGGGGCCAAATCGGATCCGTGGCTGTCCGTTTTACAACGGACAGCCACGGATTCTCTAAAATCGCAATGTGAAAGCAGCCTAAGAGGTGCATGCATTATAATGAACATGGCTACATCTGATGAGTGGCTTGTGTGTGCTTTTGAAATACCTGAAATCTTACTCCAGTCACTGACTGGAGTACAATTTTATTTTCATAGTTTATTATGCATTGCTTGTTTAATGCCATCATATTCCACACTGATTTACAGAGATTATCATCACACCATAATTCTGCAACTTTTAAAAGCAATTTACTCCAGAATTCTGATAAGACTGCTTTGAAGAAATAGAGTCCAAGTCTTTATTAATAACAGACAAAATAATTTGCTAAAGTGTAAAATTTACCAACTTTCCAAAATGTTGGTACTACTACTAAACCAGACAGTGTCGATAATACTTGATTTTCACAAAATAAAATAAAGCATAATGTAATCTCCTAACACCCTATGTTTTAAGCATATTGAATGTTAATAAATGCTTGGTTTAAGGTTTACTTCAATATGTTGGTTGATGACGCATTTTGTTGCTAATTATATGTATCGCCCTGTGGGGATGAAAGTTGCGCTCACTGATTTGTTTCAAGTAAAATTCCGTCAGCACATGATCAATATTTCTCATAATGTAAAATGGAAAGTAGAACAAAAAATGTGTTATGTATTAGTAATAGTTTTTCTTTCCTTTAGACCTGGTGGGCATCCGAGCTCTTTCTTCCATTACTGTGCGAATTGCATTTTCCAGAGATTGATGAGACAATCACGCGGAAACATTCAGCATTATGCAAGAGAGATAAATAAACAAATAATATGTGATGAGGTTTCATCTGTTTTCTATATAATTACTATAGTGGCGTTTTCGGATAGATAGAGCTACTGTAAATATTTTATTTTCTTATTATTATTCCTTGCAGTGAAAGAACAAGAAACTTCAATAATCTACCCTGACAATAGAAAGCCATAGGCTGAATACAATGTAGCTTTTGAGCAATTGTTTCATAATTACCTCTATGCCATTGTGATATGTTCCAACTGTTTCTAGTAAAAGTGAACCTCTAAATCAGTGCACAATGTAATTTACAAAGTCAGCTTTGATTTTTGTTTTCACCAAGAAAACAAATACTGCTGATCAGAGAACGTAATTTAAACACACTTTCTGCAACAACCTGTATCTCCGAGAGAAGTCCTTTAGACATGGTTACATTCTGTCGAAATTGTAACTCCAGGTAGGCAGCTTATATTTCAAATTGAATCAAATTGACTTTAATATAATAAGTTTGTTATTATGTCAGATCCAATTAGGTAGACAACATCATAATGTTATATAAAGCAACCTTTTCCAAATGACAAAACACAGAGGAATCCTTATTAAAAATATAAAAAGTTTAAAATTATTTTTTTTTATATGATCTACTTTTAATGTCACCCATAATGCGTACAAATCCACCGCGAAACAAACTGAAAGGGGAGAAATAAAAATAACAAAACTAAAATAATGTGATTACCTAGGTTTAAGCACTTATTCATACTTACAGGTGCATCTCAATGTAAGCGAATATCATCAAAACGTTCATGTATTTCAGTAATTCAATGCAAAAAGTGAAACAAATATATTATATATACAGTCATTACAAACAGAGTCATCTATTTCAAGTGTTTATTTATGTTAATGTTGATGATTATGGCTTACAGCCAATGAAATCCCAAAGGTCATTATCTCAGAAAATTAAAACAGAGAGAATGAAGGGTTAAAAATCTCACTACTGTATTCCATGTGACATCAATGGGTGAAGATAATATCGATATATTAGTCAACGCATTTCACGGCTTATTTCACTCTGATTGGATATATTCCACATAGGATTATATTTGATGCAACCTCTTATTCCCAGAAGTTCTTTATAGGTCTGCTATGTCTTATGTATGAGGTATAGAGTGGGAGAGCCACTCTGCCTATAATTTTAACTAGCCCCCTTTTTCTCTCTCCACATGTATATATATATATATATATATATAATATATATATATATATATACACTACCGTTCAAAAGTTTGTGGTCATTTAGAAATTTCCCTATTTTTGAAAGAAAAGCACATTTTTTTTTCAATGAAGCTAACATTAAATGAATCAGAAATACCCTCTATACATTGTTGATATGGTAAATGACTATTCTAGCTGCAAACGTCTGGTTTTTAATAGAATATCTCATGGCCCATTTCCAACAACCACCACTCCAGTGTTTTAATGGTACATTGTGTTTGCTAACTGTGTAAGAAGGCTAATGAATGTTTAGTGAACCCTAGAAAACCCTTGCACAAATATGTTCGCACAGCTGAAAATGGTTTGGCTGATTAGAGAAGCTATAAAATTGACCTTCCTTTGAGAAGGAGGTTGAGAATTTGGAGCATTACATTTGTTTGTTCTATGAAACTCTTAAAATGGCCAGAAAAAGAGAACTTTCATGTGAAACTCGACAGTCTATTCTTGTTCTTAGAACTGAATGCTATTCCATGCAAGAATTTGCCAAGAAACTGAAGATTTCCTACAACGGTGTGTACTACTCCCTTCAAAGGAGAGCACAAGCAGGCTCTAACCAGATGAGAAAGAGAAGTGGGAGGCCCCGCTGCACAACTGAGCAACAAGACAAGTACATTAGAGTCTCTAGTTTGAGAAATCGACGCCTCACAGCTCCTCATCTGGCAGCTTCATTAAATAGTACCCTCCAAAGTCTTCAATGCTGTAATAGCTTCAAAGGGAGCATTCTTTGACGAAAGCAAAGTTTTAAGGAGAAAATAATTATTTAAAAAAAAATCTTTATTTCTAACCATGTCAATGTCTGGACTATATCTTCTATTCATTTTGCAACTCATTTGATAAATAAAAGTAATAGTTTTTATGGAAAACACAATGTTGTCTGGGTGACTCCAAACTTTTGAATTGTAGTGTATAATTTTTTAACTACCCTCCCTTTCTCTCTCCATTTGTATATATATCTATATATATATATATCTATATATACCTAGTGGCGTCCTCAAATGTGGTGTCCACAAATCCCACAATTCACTGCACCACTGAAAGCACGCTGGGAGTCATATTGCCTCAGCCAAGTGATGTGTGTGCCAATATGGCACCCACTAGCGTATGTGACCCCTCGCACACTACCGCCAGCGGTGCCACTAAAGAATGGACCCATTGGTGCCACTCACATCACCGTGCTTAGACTGACCTCTGTGCATCGCATTGCATACATGATCTGTAGTTATGTCACAGTCATGTGATCAGGTGCTCATAACTGATCATATGTCTGTGAAATCACCAAAGGTCCTGTCTGTAGTGCAAGGTACAGACAAGCTCAGGGAGGTGGGGGGCACATGGAGGTACAAGGATGCGCACACAGCCACAGGGAGGTGGGGGGGATACACAGAGGCAGAGGGAGGTTGAGGGTCTCACTCAGGTACAGGGAGGCACAAACTGGCACAGGGAGGTGGGGGCACACAGAGGCACAGGGAGGCACATACAGGCACAGGTAAGCAAGGGGAACTCATAGGCAAAGGGAATGGCTGGCTGTCATACTGATGGCTGACATTAGCAATAGGGCTTGATGTCAGCTGCCAAAAAAAACTGATGGAGGATATTTCAAACCTCTCAGAGAGGAAGCTATACACCCTCTATGAATGTAGGCTTGCACAAATCTTTCTTTTTCTTAATGCAATCTTGGAATGATTTTATGTACCTGGGTTCCGGATATGAATCTGCCAGTATTTATTCTGTATTCCATTTGCTGAAATTTTACCCTTGCGTAGAGCCCCAAACATACTTCAATGTTGCCTGCAGAAGCTCACTATTGCACCACTCTCCAAACCATGAGTGAGCAAGCTATTTTTTGATACAGCCAAATATTTTAAATCAATTCAGAACACCTGCTAACATTTTTTACACCCCAGGTTTTATGCGTAATTGAGCCCCTTATCTTTGCTTTCCTGTCAAAGGTATAGTTTTTACTTGCAATTTTTCAATAAAGTCTATTTCTGGCCAACCGTCTTCAAACATTAGATGAGTGTAACTAGGTCCCACTATTTTCTGCGAGTTTTGACATTATGGAACTATTGGATTGGTATTGGTGTTGATGATGCATGCTTTTACTATAGGTGAGTGAAGCTTTCGAAGTTTGAATTTGGTTTGGTTCCCCAAACGGGCAATGTTTGACTAACAAGTTCAGATTCAACTCGGCGAACCTACCAAAACCACCTAAAAATCCAAGTGAGGCAGTATCAAAGCATAGAAAACACCAAAAAAGGATCCTAAAGCTGCCAAACACAGCTCAAACTATTTTAAAGGTACAGTGCTGTGCAAATTAATTGGGACCAAGCATTTTTGTAAGTAAAATCGTAAGTTGGTTACCAGTCAGTGATTCAAACCAGTTTTACCTGCTTTGAATAGGTGTGAGTGTACAACCTTGAGTAACAAATGTGGTTTGACTGGTTTTAGTCAGAAAATAGCAGCTTCAGTTGAGAGCTTGTTTCTGTGAGAAGTAGTTTAGTGTACTTTTTCTCTCAGTGTGATTCGTGCCTGGAAAAATGGATGTTACTCCACGGAAGAGGTCTAGAATTATTACTCTTAATGAACATACAAGTCTGACTGTAAGAGAAATCTCTTCCACTGTTGGCATTGGAAAATCTACCGCTTCAAGAATAATTCGCACACACAATGAAACTGGATCGTTTTCTCCAAAACGAAAAGGGAAATGTGGAAGAAAAAGGAAAACAACACCAAGAACTGATAAAACACTTATCAGCAATAGTAAAACTAATGCAAGAAAAACAAGTAAAGACTTGCTTTGTCCCAATTAATTTGCACAGCACTGTAAAATCCCCCTGTTTTGGCACAAACATTATTCTCCAAAACTATTAGTTAGCAAGTATCAGCACCATTGTTACACCATACTTATGGGTCCACTCATGAACCTTAGACATCGTCATCATGACACAGCATGTATCACGCAGGAGGGATCCCTTTTTGGCTATGGTAGATTGTTGGATACTTCTTGTGAAGCAGATTTTAAGAATCTGAGTCAAAATCTGCATGTCTATCCTGAGGCCAGTCTATAAGAGTTTAGAAGTATGGTGCCAATGTGTTTTTTTCCCTTGCAAGTGTGGTGCAAAATTTGGGGCAGAAAAAAGAACTCTGAAGTACATGTGCAAGGATAAAAAAAAGCAACGTGAGCACAGAATGTCTGACCTTTAATAGATTTTGCTAGGCTCAGGATACACATATAGTTTTTGATGCATATTCTCAAAATCTGTATCAAACAAGCATCAAATAACACAACGTGAGCACAGGGCCTAAGAGGGTCAAAGTAGGACCCCAGTTGTGGCTACTTCCACAGAGACTTCTAGGGCAGGAGTGGCTAAACTATAGTCCTCAAGGTCTGAAAACAGTATAAGTTTTCAGCATTTCCTTAGCACCTGCAGAGGGAGCATGAAACGTTATGTCCAAATTACTGTGACTTGGAAGCATAATAGGCCACCCTAAAACTATGTGTTTTTAGGGAGCGTCTGAAACTATGTAAGTTGTGGGTATCCCTAATTTCTTGGGGTAGAGAATTCAAGAGAATTGGTGCAGCTTAGGAGAAATCTTGGAGCCTGGAGTGGGAGGTTCGGATTAATACAGACTCCATTAAGCTCATTCAATTGGACCCCAAAGGCTGCATGCATACAGGGGAAAGCACAAAAAGTGCAAAATGTTGGAAGGGGAAATATATCTTTAAGGGTGGAGACACACTGGGGAGAAAAATGGAGGAGTGCAATGCAATAAAATCTCGCATTGCACTTGGACAAATGTTACACAATGAGTGAAAACAGATTAACGTGTGTTGTCCACTTTGTTCTCACCCAGAATATGGATGAGAAAAAGGTTGTAACATGCTGCAACAGTATACATTATCATTCTGTAGCTGAGAACACTGTAAAATGTTCCTGTAAATGATTATACAGTAATAGCTGCTGAGAAAAAAAATGCATTGCATACGAATGTCACACAGACAGCACTCGGATGTTATCTGAGAAAAAAATCACACACTCGCATAGCAGTTGAACGCCACATGGATCAAAAAATGGATGTCACTCATCTGACTCTCCTGGATGAAAAACGGACCGATTTTTTAAAAGCCAGTGTGTCCCTACCCTAAGAAAAACACTGGTTTTGGTCAAGGAAAAACTTAAAAAAAAACTCGTACAAGTCCTTTGGCCAATATGTCAACTAAGGGATGGGTCACTATCTCACTAACCCACCAACATACCTTTAGGAACGTTTACTTAAATCATCTCTCATCATTTTTAGCCATGCACTGGATGGTTGTCACAGTATTTCCTGGAACTCTGCTGCTGGAGGGTCTTGGGAGGTAAGAGGGATTACCCCTCTAGGGGCATTATCCACCACCACTTGCCCCCCAGCACACTCCAGCATGGCCACCGGTGGAGCGAATGATGAAGGAGTTTGGGTACGCCTCTTCCAGTGAGTAACATGATTCAGATCCGTTTGCACGCTCTTGTAGCATATTGCCTAACTGTTAATTAACCCCTCTATGTGATGCATTGCAGAAATATCATCACTGTCACAAATCTAATTCCCCAGGCCACAGGGTATAACATCTGAGTTGCGCTTCTGGGCAGTCATTACATTATTGAATCTTTGTAGGAGACAAAATGATGAAAACAAATAAGTTTATTCAGGTCACCAGTCACCACCAATTCATCTGGAATGCTGAATAAGGCTAGTGGACAGTGCAGAAATGCAAGGACAATTTTAATATGAATCATGCATATAACACATTTTTGAGTGTAGAAAGAAAACTGGGCACTGACCTTATATTGCTGCAGTTGAAATTGTGGCACAGAACCACGTCCAGCGTTGCTCAGCCGTAGGACATAGTTATTTTTATCCAAAAAGAAAGAAGAAGGCGGCACTCATTGGACCGGTGAAGACAGGTTTCTTTATTCCAGTCGCAGTATTACATCAGGTGGAGGGTGCGGGGAGGGAGGTGCAGGGATGACAGAGCCCGTTTTGAGTAGGGTTTACTCTTCTGCGGGGAGGGAAGTGCAGGGATGACGGAGTACGTTTCGAGTACTCGAAACGGGCTCCGTCATCCCTGCACCTCCTTCCCCGCACCCGCCACCTGATGTAATACTGCGACTGGAATAAAGAAACCTGTCTTCACCGGTCCAAAGAGTGCCGCCTTCTTCTTTCTTTTTGGATAAAAACATACATATAACACAGTTATGCACTTGGAAAAAGTCTGTATTTTAAATTTACGGCATGAAATGTGAGCTCAATTGGGGACAGTGTTGCAAGTGTATGTGAACCACTATGGAATTAATAGCGCTACAGTTGTGGCCAAAAGTATTGACACCCCTGCAATTCTGTCAGATAATACTCAGTTTCTTTCTGAAAATGATTGCAATCACAAATTCTTTGGTATTATTATCCTTATTTAATTTGTCTTCAATGAAAAAACACAAAAAGAATTGTCCTAAAGCCAAACTGGATATAATTCCACACCAAACATAAAAAAGAGGGTGGACAAAAGTATTGGCACTGTTAATTTATGTAATTAACAGCACCTGTAACTTACCTGTGGCACCTAACAGGTGTTGGCAATAACTAAATCACACTTGCAGTCAGTTGACATGGATTAAAGTTGACTCAACCTCTCTCCTGTCTTTGTTGTATCACATTGAGCATGGAGAAAAGAAAGAAAACCAAAGAACTGTCTGAGGACTTGAGAAACCAAATTGTGAGGAAGCATGAGCAATCTCAAGGCTACAAGTCCATCTCCAAAGACCTGAATGTTCCTGTGTCTACCGTGCGCAGTGTCATCAAGAAGTTTAAAGCCCATGGCACTGTGGCTAACCTTCCTAGATGTGGACGGAAAAAGAAAAATTGAAGAGAGATTTCAACGCAAGATTGTGCGGATGGTGGATTAAGAACCTCGGCTAACATCCGAACAAGTTCAAGCTGCCCTGCAGTCCGAGGGTACAACAGTGTTAACCCATACTATCCGTCGGTGTCTGAATGAAAAGGGACTGTATGGTAGGATACCCAGGAAGACTCCACATCTTACCCCGAGACATAAAAAAGCCAGACTGGAGTTTGCCAAAACTTACCTGAGAAAGCCTACAACATTTTGGAAGAATGTTCTCTGGTCAGATGAGACAAAAGTAGAGCTTTTTGGGCAAAGGCATCAACATAGAGTTTACAGGGGGAAAAAAGAGGCATTCAAAAAAAAGAACACGGTTTCTACAGTCAAACATGGTGGAGGTTCCCTGATGTTTTGGGGTTGCATTTCTGCCTCTGGCACTGGACTGCTTGACCGTGTGCATGGCATTATGAAGTCTGCAGACTACCAACAAATTTTGTAGCATAATGTAGGGCCCAGTGTGAGAAAGCTGGGTCTCCCTCAGAAGTTATCGGTCTTCCAGCAGGACAATGATCTAAAACACACTTCAAAAAGCACTAGAAAATGGTTTGAGAGAAATCACTGGAAACTTCTAAGGTGGCCAGCAATGAGTCCAGACCTGAATCTCATAGAACACCTGTGGAGAGATCTAAAAATGGCAGTTTAGAGAGGGCACCCTTCAAATATCAGGGACCTGGAGCAGTTTGCCAAAGAAGAATGGTCTAAAATTCCAGCAGAGCATTGTAAGAAACTCATTGATGGTTACCGGAAGCGGTTGATCGCAGTTATTTTGGCTAAAGGTTGTGCAACCAAGTATTAGGCTGAGGGTGCCAATACTTTTGCCCGCCCCATTGTTGGAGTTTTGTGTGAAATGATCAATGTTTTGCTTTTTGCTTCATTCTCTTTTGTGTTTTTTCATTGAAGACAAATTAAATGAAGATAATAATACCAAAGAATTTGTGATTGCAATCATTTTCAGGAAGAAACTGAGTATTATCTGACAGAATTGCAGGGGTGTCAATACTTTTGGCCACAACTGTATATAAATGAGAGGCCATATTCAATCTTTAAATTAATTGCTATCACTTAAAGGTAGAACAGCTGGCCTTGCACGCTGCTGACCCTCTGCAATAATAAAGGTTTTCTCTCCCCGAAAAAAAAAAATTAATAATAGTAATAGTAATAATAACAAATAAATATAAAAAAAGTAAATACGCAGGCAAAAACATAAAATAAAAATCCTCAGATTTTCAGTATTTGCATATATATAATCCTTTTAAGAAACTTGAAGTCTGTTATTTGTCACGCCAAAATTCTGCTATTCTCCACTACTATGTACTAGTGCATCTCAATGAATTACAAAATCTTCAGAAATCAATGTGATATTGCCATGTTTCAGGGCATTTCTGGGAGTCCAGAAACATGTTGACTAAAAAATCAATATTATATTCACCCTTTGATGTCACATGGAATATGGCAGCACTGTTTTTAACCCTTCATCTTCCCTACTTTAATTTTATGAGATAATGGGTTTTCATTGGCTGTAAACCATAATCCTTAGCATTTACAGAAAAGAACACTTCAAATAGATCACTCTCTAATGACACTATATAATAATATAATATGTGTGTCTCACTTTATGTATTAAATTACTGAAATAAATTAACTTTCTGATATTCTTATTCATTGAGATGCACTAGTAGTTCCTTAGTAACAATCTTGTGCTTGAAACCCAAGGTTGACATTTCCTGGAACTTTTGAATTTGTGCTCTTTATTGTGTTTACCTTCTTTGTCACACCTATAGACTTATACAGTACATTCATTTTTTCAACAGGGGTCATGGCTGCCTTTTTCCTGACGATAATGGGGATGTTTTACTTCATTTATATGATGCTGACAAAATGCTAAAGAAATTCCACACACATAACAAAAAGAACCCTCATAATTTATTTGGTAGTCAAGTTTCACAAACACATCCTACAATTTTAGTTATAAAAATGTTGGATGTAGAGAGCAGCAAAATGAAGAAAAACGTCTGTTGGTACGGTACAATTCGTTTTTCTTATGGGAAGAATATTACACAAATGCAAAAAAAAATACATGGCGTAATAATGATCCAATAGGGAATAATATCTAATTGTACTATAATATGTAACTCACAGTACTTTCTGTAGCTATATGTGCATATCAGCCAGATATCAATACAGAATAAACATCAGTGTGACAAGTAAAAATAGCAAAGTTAAAGTAAAAAAATTGGCTACTTGTGTAACACAAGATTTGAATGACCCTATTTCTCTGTGCCTGGAAGACGATGGCATACAGTAATGTCATGTAACTTTAAGCAAAAATTTTAATTTTAATATTTAAAAGACGTATTTGAGTGAGTGATTGACGATGACGTGTATGATATTGAGGTTTATGTCACCTGGTGGAGAGTTTCTGAGTAATAGTCCAGACTGAGTCCTGACCACTCCTCTGTGGGTTGGGTAATCAGGACTCTCACTGTCCACCCCAGGAGTTCTTTCAGGATTCACTCTGGCTTTTACTCAAAAATCCTAGTCTAAATTATACGAACATATACACCAAACATCTCGGCTTCTTTTCCTGTATAATGTGTAGATCTTAGCTAAGACCGTACCAATAATTTTCAGACATTGGGAAGATGGTGTACCACGGTCCGCACTGCTGCCTCAATGGAATCACAAGGAATGTAAGGTTCCAAGAAGTCACAAGGAATGCAAGGTTCCAAAGGTAACAATCTCCTTTATTCCACCAACGCATTTCGGCGCCTCTCCTGGCACCTTGATGAATGTTTTTCCACATGTGAGTGGCTGGTGGAGGTCCTGCAGCAGCTAAAAACCAAATGCTTATAAACCAGTTGTGGGACACACAACTGGACCAGGTGAGTGCACACCTATAGATAAACTCACACAGACAGTGTCACTAGTGATAGGGCACTATTGTGCCTCTTGTCTCCCCCCTTTTTGTATTTTTACAGTATCAATAATTCGACAGGTTCACTATAGGTTTTCATATTTAAATGTTCTGCGGTTTAAATGCAATTTATTGGTCCATATGGTAGTAATTGTAGGAGCTGAACTTTTAGTCACCGTATATTATGCAGTAATACAATTCCCATGCTAGGACTAAAACACTGACAACTATAGAAGCTAGTGGATTTGCATATCTTGCGGTTTATTTGCTTTTTCCATTCATGAGTACATGGAGAAGTGAACCGCTCTATTTGTAAGAGAATTTGTGACCTCATGTGTATTTTTCATCCAGATAAGCATATTCTAAAGGAAACAAAAGAAGAAGAAAAAAATGCAGTAATATAATAATTGACTATACTACTTTCTGCAATATCTATGCTCAGTCTCGTTTCGTCCATTCTTGTTCTATTTTATGCCTTTTATCTTACATTAACAAAATTGAGCTTTAATGACTGACCCGAACACATTTAAATTTCTAGTTAGTTCATTACCATGGGAATAAATTATCCATCAGCTACACACGAAGTGCTACTGAAAATGCAAGAAAAAATACACTGGACATACCCTTAGATAATTGATACATATGCATCCAAGATTATTTACTGTTCGTGAAGCATTAAAAAGAATAATATATATGTATTAAAAAATGTCTAAAATATATAAAATATATTATATAAAATAATTATACAAATTATGTAAAATATACATATGTATATATATATATATATATATATATATATATATATATATATGATACACTCGTGGAACAGTTTGCGACAGCTGCCAGTTGTCAATGTCAGTCATTCTGTCCATTAAAAACAGTTGGGTTCATTCGGTTTCATTCATACTTCTACTATGTCTAATAAATATTTTATGTCAACTAAAACAACAGTAATTCCCAATACAAGAAAAAGATGACAATATTTATGCAAGAATAGGTATTTTAACCTGGCAATTTACAAGCATTAGATTATCATATTGGAAAATTAAAAGCCTTGAGTAATGGTGAATGTATCAAACTGCAAGCCAGCAAACTCAGTATACCGGTCAAACTGCACACCCTTACTGGTCAGGGTTCTCTATACTCACCTCCCAGTCCTGGAAAGAGAAAACTTTTGTAGTGCCCTTCCCAGGTGGCAAGCAGAAGGTGGCTGGTTACTGGGCACACAGGCCACACTCAGATCAGACATACCAATAACAGAATAAGCAATGCAAAAACTAAGGAAAACTCAGTGACAAGTTTACACCAAAAGACAATGCAAAACCTCAACTGAGAGCACTAAGAACTACAAATATGCAAACCGAACATAAAAGAGAGTAATCAGCACAACACACAGGATGTAGCAGGTTTAATTATTCTCAGAAATCACATGACATTGCTGAGGCAATGTCCACTCATCACCCACAGCTTAGTGAAGCAAAGGAGGAAGATAGAAAAGTGAAGGGAACCTCCCACCATTTAGCTGAAGCAGTGGACACGACGTTTCGTAACTGCTGGGAACAACTCCCACTATGAGACCTAGCATTAGGGGGCCCCTAAAGACCATGATTACTTGGAGCAATGTCATCCTGTCTCCCAGTAATATCGGAAGCAAATCTGCCAGAGTGCAATACATGATCAGAGCAAGCAGCGAGCACCCCTCATTGAACTTGAGGGTTGACGGGTGATCTGACGGACAGCCTCAATGCCTCCAGAAGTGCGAGGAACCCGCACAGGTATAGAACCGTCAGACCTGACAAAAATGTTGCAAATAAGCTTATTAACTAGCAGATAATTTATACAGCTAGTTTGTGACACTGTGTTGAATTGTGACAATTGTAAGCCGAAATTGAATATAAATTAGAACAGGGGCATAAAAAAAGAAAAAACTAACACTTCATTGCTGATATCTCAAGTTGCCCAATGATTGCTGGCCATCATTTTAGCCTTTTCTTTCCTGCATAGCTCACTGTCTCTATGGCCTCTTCAGTAAATATAAGTCTTCAGTCAGAAACCAAGCTTTCATATGAAACTAAATTTTGTAAGGTCATCAAAGTTGTTCAAGACAACCTTATGCACGTATATCAATGGCTTTATTGTTAAACTCCAGGAGAAAGAAGAAAGAAGTGCATCTATTGGCAGGCAGCTGGGAGTCGCTGGAGAGGTGTTTGTTTTTTTACCAATACTCATCAAACCACTTCTCCAGCCACTTTGGTGTTCGCGGTCTGTCCCACTGTATCATGTTTTGATGTCACAACATTTCTACAGTACAACACGCAGTGACCTTTGGGATTACAAGAATATTATTTTTTTTAATATCTTACTTTCATAAGTAGAAGTTCAACCTAAGTCGGATGATTGTAAGTCAGTGATTGACTATAATTGCGCACTAAATACCTACATAACATTGCCAAAACTATATGGACATTTTACTATCGAACCTATATGACTTCAAAAGAGTGTCTTCTCATATACCGTACATACTCGAGTATAAGCCGAGGCCCCTAATTTTACCCCCAAATACTGGGGAAACTTATTGATTTGAGTATAAGCCTAGGGTGGAAAATGCAGCACACCCTCATTCTGGTATATCATCCCCCATCACTTTATATAGCAACCCTCCACTGCATATAGTCCTTCATCACTGGTATATAGCATCTCATCACTGGTATATAGCACTTCATCACTGTATATAGCCTCTCATCATTGTATACAGCCCCTCATCCCTGTATATAGCCCCTATCACTGTTATGTGGAACCAATCACTGGTATATAGCCCCATCACAGTATATATCCCCCATCTTGGTATATAGCCCCATCACTGGTATATAGCCCCATCACTGGTATATAGCACCCTATCAGTAGTATATAGCCCCCCATCACTGGTATATAGCTCCATCCACTGGTATATAGCCCCATCAGATTATATAGCACCATCAAAGTATATAACCCCCATCACTGATATATAGCACCCCCATCACTGGTATATAGCTCCCCTTCACTGGTATATAGCCCCTATCACTGGTATATAGTGCCTTCATCACTGGTATATAGCACCCGCATCACTGGTATATAACCCCTCATCACTGGTATATAGTGCCCCTATTGCTAGTATATAGCCCTCATCACTGGTATATAGTGCCTTCATCACTGGCATATAGTGCCCCATCCCTGGTATATAACTCCCATCATTGGTATATAGTGCCCTCATCACTGGTATATAGTGCCCCTCCACTGGTATAAAGTCCCTTCACAGAATATAGCCCCATCAAAGTATATATCCCCCATCACTGGTATATAGCACCTATCACTGGTATATAGCCCTCATCACAGTATATAGCCCCTCCATCACAGGTATATAGCCCTATCACTGGTATATAGCCCCCATGCTGACGCTCACAATGAAATAATAAACATTTTAACTTACCCTCTGATGCTTCCCTGCAGGCAATGTGGTGTTCTCCCTCCAGTCTTCCTGCTTTTAATTCTGTGACCAGCACAGCAGCAATGACATCACTGATGCACCAGTCACATGATTAGATTTGCTGAGAACAAGCAGGAAGAGTTGAGAGAGGATGCCACGGTACCTGAAGAGAAGCGCCGGAGGAAAAGTTAAAATGTTTATCATTTTATTGTGAGTGCCAGCATAGGGGCCACATACGGTGATGGGGGTGAGTACAGTTATGGTCCCTTTACACGCGGCCATAGGACGGTAGAAACCGGCAGGCATCGGACACAATTGTGCCTGTGTCCTTGAAAAGACCACGATATGGCTGCATGTAATTCAGGACTTTCTTTCCTGTGTCTTCCCTGAAGAAAGGAAAGTCCTGAATTACACACCGCCACATCGTGGTCTTTTCAAGGCAACAGGCACAATTGTGTCCGGTGCCTGCCTGTTTCTACCTTCCTGTGGCAGCGTGTAAAGGGACCATAAGTGTAATGCAATATGCGCCGCTTTCCCTGCCACTGATGGACTGGGGGGATGCATTGCATATTGCATTACACTAATGAGCGGGCCACAGGACCTCTAGCTTCCTCTGAAGCCTCCTTCAGCCCCCGGTCACCACCCCCACCCAACTGACACTGAACACTGACTTGAGTATAAGCCGATGGGGGCACTTTTCAGCCCTTGAGTTCTTATACTTGAGTATATACGGTAATATTTGTCTAGGGCTCACGGTTTTGTAGCCTGATGAAACTAATTGGATCACAGCTAATGCCAAAACTGACCCCAAGCTTTTTCACCATTTTGTGTCTGATGCTGGCCTGGGATTAGATAACAGATTTTCATCAAAAATTGTCATATTGTCCTTGAACTGGAACTATGACTTGCATGAAGCAGCAGCTGAGTTGCCAGACAAGTTCCCTCTTTAGTTTCTATTGAGTGTTTCAGTTAAACATGTACTGGAAATGACAATGTATTTCCTGATGAATTGTATGTGTAGTGGACTATTACATTCGAATGTCATGGGCATTAATATAGAGAGTTTGGTATCATTTTGACATTTCTAAAAGGGTTTTCTTTAAGATTTTTGTTCAAAAAAATTTAAGTCCATTCATCTAAGAAATATTTATGACATTAAGCTTTTAAGATAAAGGACTGCCTCTCAAACAATGATTTTATTCATCTCGCTAGTTATACAGAGGCATAACCACACTGCAGCAGAAAAAGTTGGAAGCATAAATTCTAACATGACTTTGCATGCTGTAGCATTAACAATATTGTTTAGTAGAAAACAAAAAAAGGCTCACAAGCAGAAAAACTTTATTTCACTTTCATCATATTTTATAGTTGACAATCTGCAGTAAATGTTCTGTAGGGTTCTTCATTCATCTCCAAAATCCAGATACACCTGTCACCTGGTGAAATAGTGATTAGAGATGAGTGAGACTTCCTCGTGACATGTTCACCAATTTTAAATATGGCACGAATATTGCAGATTCAGTTTGGGATCGGAAATTCAAATAATTTCCCAAAAAACCAGCGAATGCGGCAATCTTATGGAGCAAAGTTTGAAATTTAAAATGGCCCTAAAACGTTCCTTTTTTGTTTGGTGCCAAAACGCTTACCAGAACACTGGTTGCCCAGGAACAACACTTAACATTAAGGTTGAGTGTTCTCGCTATTAGGCATATTGTCTTGAACCAAGCTGTAGAATTTTTTGGAGCTTCAAATGAATTTTTTTAAGCTTTCTGAAGTTTTCAGGTGTTTTGACACCTTCAGGGTGTGAATTTTGGAAACAATGCCAGACGTGGCAGCAGCTGTAAAGTCCAGGAAACTTGCAATGTCCTTAAAACATCCGTATAAGAGAGCTTAATATTTTTTTAGAGATTTTTTTTTATATTTTTTATTTTATCCTGCAAGTTTGGACTGTATAGCACTGACATTACCGTTCCTCACATGTGCTGTCTCATGATACCGCCAAGATATTGCAAATTTGCAACTCTCATGAGACAGCTAGTGTTTCAAGCGCTGTCACAACTGAGGTTATCTTAGGTCATACAGTGGGTATTCCTGCTGCGTGATATCTGATGTGTAACTTGAGACAACCTCAGGGAAGTCATGAGGATATCTGAGGTTCATGAGCAGGCCCGGAAGCATGGTGAGTGTGGCAATGGCGCTCAAGCTTGCTAAGTAATAATAGGAAGTAGTAGGAAGCTAATGTCTGTGCCAAAACAAGGGGGCTTCACTGTAAAAAAGTTTGAACTATGTTTGGTAGCTTTTGGACCCCTTTCAAGGTATTTTTTAGACACTTCATTTTGTCTCCAATTGATTTGAATGGGGTTTGTATGTTTGGTGAACATTCGCCTGTTAGGCAAGGTGAACTGAATCTAAATTTCAAAATGTTCGCTCATCTCTAGTAGTGATATATATATGATTTACCACTCCAAAGAATGAACTTTTACTGCTTCAAAGCCTGATGAAAGCATGTTTTACATCAGATTAGCTACAACTTGTCATTCTGCATGGTAATTTTAGGTTTGTTTGCCATATCTAAAAATTCCCCTTCTTTGGCTAGGGTCACACATAAGCCCTTGGTCCATTTTTGGCATCATTTTTGGCATTTTTTTTTTCTAAGTCCAAAAACTGATGCAAAAACGGATTAGATGTAATAAACACCCTGTCTGTTTTTTTTTGCACCCAAAAACATTGTTAGGAACGTTTTTTTACCCAAAAACTTTGCTAGCAACGTTTTTGGCTTTAGTCAAAAAAAGCATGCGTTTTTTTAACATGGGACCCTATGGGAAATGCATGTGTTAACGCATGACACATATAGGCACCTGCGTTAACACATGCGTTAATGCATATGCATTTTTAATGAAAAAAAATAAAAAAAATGACTAAGTCCAAAAAACATCCAGGGACACAGGAGACACAAAATCCAGCCTAGGAAAAACGGATTGGTCATGGAAAGCACTTCCAAAAACGGTTTGGTATGTGTGACCCTAGCCTTACTCTGACACGTTTTCAACTTTTAATACCAGCACATACAATTGAAGAAAAAAAAATAAGTAGATCACAAATTTCACAAGCTTGCTCAAAAATTGGCATCCTCAGTAAGTTTTATATCACACTATTTTTTGTCTATGAAGGCTGCATGACTGTCTGCTTTATTTTATACAGTTTTTTAAAATATTTGTGGCTGAAACATCTAAGCAAAATATTTTGGAGAGGTATCCACACAAATTACATTGATTGTCACAACAAGGACTAGGTCTTTGTATGCCTTATATGAAAATTATATTTTTATTCTTTCCTTTAATTACCTTGCAAAATTGCAATATGCAAGCTATGGGAATTAGTTATCTATGCAAGTTGGTGGAGCAGTGTTTGGGATTAGTTTAAATTAAAATGCCTACTGGGCAGCAAAGTTGTATATGAGGGGTGGTTCTGACTGGGTATTTCAATATTCATTAATATTCAAGATAGCAAGTTAGTTAGCTGTGAAGCTTTTAACTGAGTGAAGGTTAGGACAAGGTTATTTCTGAGGCTTGCTGCATTCTTATGCTTGGATCAAGTAGCAAAGTTTGTTCTGTAAAATGTGAAAGTTATGACTGAGCAGCTTTCACAGGAGGAGATCATATGCTATGCAAACCGTTCTTTCTGCAGCAACTCTGATTTCATAATATAATTGGCACATTTTGTGCTTATCTTAATTTTGTATCTTTTCCGTTGGAAAAGGAAACTTAAAAGTAGTTTATCGTTGTCCATGAACTATAACCACTGAGCAGATTATCGTGTCCTTGCTGATGATGTTATTGTGTTATGTTATTCTTTTTTTTTATTTTACAGATAAAGGAATTGCAAACAAATATTATTTATGTACTGTATGACAATATTATTTCAGGCAGCAATTTTAGAAGATTATGCTTTAGACTTATTAGGTTATTGTATTTCAATATTCATTTTTTGATGATTTACAAAGTAACAATAAGCTATATAGCACTGGTTATTATTCACCTATGGCAAAGAGGAGTCTAAAGGTCCAATTTTGCGAAGATGTAAATCAGAGAAACACTCATAGCTAGTTAATTAACTAAAGGAACTAAATAAGAATGAAGGTGATGGTAGTGTTCACCTGTAGGGGTTGTGTGAGGACATAACACCCATAGATGCCCGATTTGCCATAGCTGCAGCCCCAAGGATGGAGGAGAATGTCATCCAAAGGTCAGATTGGCAAAGAAGAACCTATCACAATGCGTGGGCTGTGTTCTCAAAATAGTAGGAGAGCCAAAGAGTCAAAGGAAGATTTTTTATTCGCTTCAGCGCGTTTGGGCACATTACCAAAATCTTTACACAGAAACATATCAGTAAAGGTCTAATTTTCATATCTCAGACCCACAAAATAGAGCCATGTATACGGTGGGATAACTTGAAGCTCATGGGCCCCTAAGCAAAAGCATGGGCCCCTTTTGAAATAGCTGGCAATCTTTTTACCACCCGGATTTTTACCACCAGCTACTTTAAACAATCAGCTGATGCATCAGCAGATTGTGCAAAATAGCTGGCGGTAAATTTGAAAAAGCCGGCGGGCTAGCTTCCACCAGGCAGAGGGGAGGCAGAGAACAGGGCGGGAAGTGGAGGACGGGCGTGGAGTAGAAAATCAGCAAAGGGCACAGAACCTGCCGGAGAATCGGATGGGGAACAAGAGATTAGGTAGGGAGTGAAACACCAGACGTGGAGCAAAGCACCGGGCGGGGAGCATGCATCAGCTGATTGTTTACAAAAGCTGGTAGCTTTTTACTGCCGGCTTTTAAACAATCATGCAACCATTTCAGCCTTTTCCTCAAGCCCCTCGACCACTTTGTAGGGTCCAGCAGCATAATTCTCGCATTTCTTATTGACTTGCATTGTACTTGCTACTCGTAACAAGTAAAAACAAGTAAACTCACTGAGTAACAAGTAGCCCGAAGACTATACTATTTTGCGAGTAGCGAATAGTAACGAGTATATTTGCCCATCCCCAGATGCCAAACATAAGTCCTTTTTTTATAATAGACTTGTTTTAAATGGGGCAAAAATTGGGGTTTTGAACTTCTAAGTTTTTTTTCTTTTTTGAATATATTTAAAATAATTTCTTTTCACTTTTTTTCATTTTAGTTGTTGCCTTAGGGCGTATGAAGACTGCACAGTCTGATTGCTTTTACTGCAAAGCAGAAATGATAATCTCCTGTGAATGCCAGCACTTAGCTGGCATTCACAGGAAATACATCATGACAGTGACAGTGATCATCATTTGAGCCCTCACTGTCATGACAACACAATGGCACCCTGTGATTGATTCAAAGGATAACCAATGGTGGCCTGGAATGGTGAGATCCCTGCATATTAGATTGCGCTGTTAGAGTTTGACAGCATGATCTAACTAGTTAACATGTGCAGGTGAATCTCCAATTCATCCATACCTGTTACCTGCACATGTGCTGGGAATGATGCAAGCTCATTGTTTGAGCTCGCATCAAAGTCAGGGACACGACCAATGATGTACCTATACATTATTGGTTGTGAAGGGGTAAAATGATGATATAGTATCTGAAATTTTTTATCTCTTGTGGTAGGGTATTTCATATTTAACTTAACTATAAAGAACCACCAAAGGCTAAATTGCCTTTTTGTGGCACCTCAGTTAAAGTAAAATAAAGAAGTGCTCAATAGTTATATACTAAAAATTCAAATTAAATTAAAAGGCTAATGTGATTACAGGAGGTCATTGTGCAAAAGTACTAGCACAACAATGTAGTTCAAGGGTTGACTGCCCAATATCTGCTGACAGATCTGGTTCCTAAAGAAAATGGAAGTGACCAGCAGCAGGTGGAATACAAGAACCATCTCCTTCCACAGCCTTCCAACTCCAAAACGTGTGGCATGTTCACACAATATATTTGTCTTGTTTATCTACCTCCTTGGACAGTGGTCTTTTATCCTGCTTGCTGCTGTGCATTTCTATTTTAATTTCGGAATTGCCTTTTCTCCATGTATAACACATTTTTTTCTAGTCCCTTAGTAATGTTCTTAGAAACAATAAATCATGAGCCAGTTCTTTGATCACCACATGGGTTTAATCCATCTAATTGATATAAACTATTAGATGCCTTTATTTTATGCCTAACATGCCAATTTTTATAACCTTGAATTGTAAGAGAGGCCTTCCATCCAATTTATTAATCGAGTTACCCAACTTAGAGCTATTTTTCAATCTTTTGAAAATATAAACTTAAAAATGATAAGGCAACTAAAATATTTTGGAATTTATGCAGCAGTTTTACATAATTTCATTATCGGGACTAAACTTTGGGAATATTATTTATCTCTTCTTCTTAATGTAGCTCATTTCTTAAGAATTTAACTTCGAGATTTTTACTTGATCTAGTGCTGGTTTCTCTTATTTTTCTGTGGTTGGTTTTATCTATGCAAGCCTGCATCATTTATGATGGTAAACCAGTATGTGCTGGCATCATCCATAGACTTTGGTATAAACTAGACTGTCCACACCTTAAAATAGAGGTGGGCAACTTCAGTCCTCAAGGACCGCAAACAGTTCATGTTTTCAGGATTTCCTTTGACAGTTGGAATCATCACCTGTGCAGAAGATTAAATTACCAACTGTTAAATACTAAGGAAATCTTGAAAATTTGCAGTGGGTATGGCCCTCGGGACTCGGAGTTGCCCACCCCTGCCTTAGCTGCAATAATAAATTCAATCAACTCATCTGTGCTATATATGTTTCTGTCCTTTCCATCAACACTGTTGACTCAAGATACCAGATAATCAATTCGTCTCTGCTATTTCTGGTGTTCTATAACCCCTCAAGACTGCGAAATTAAGGTGCTAGATTGCCGAAACCACTCTTGTGCTCCTTTTTGCTATGTCACTCATGCAAAACATGCCTGCTAGAACCAGTACCGTTCAGATAATCCGCCTGCCATCCAGCATATCCTAGTATTCTTTTCCTCACTAGTCCTAGATTCATCTTGCAAGTCCAGCTCTGCAACATAAATGCCAATGAATGCTAACCTTTAGGGCCGCTTTACACACACCAACTTCTGTGACCAACTTCTGAACAGATCTCTGGTTGCAGTGAAATCATGGATACATTGTTACATTTGTACACAGCCACAAAATGGAACATTGTGTCCATGATTTCACTGCAACCAGAGATCTGTTCAGAAGTTGGTCACAGAAGTTGGTGTGTGTAAAGCGGCCCTTAGCATAGGGAATACACTTGGCCAGGTAAGCCAATAACTGAAACACTTGTACTTTCTGAACAAAATCAAATTTACAAGGATCTTATACAATCATTAATTTGTATGCTAAAGTGTTTCCACACATAATGAAGAAAAGCCAGTCAGCCAGTTGAAAAAGCAATCAATCACATATGTTGATGAATAGGAATAAATGTGGTATTTCTCTTGCACTTCTGACAATAATTCAGATTGTGTGGTATTAGTGAGTAAAGAAGGATCTTTATGTTATCGATGTGTTTCAAAGTCCACTGACTTCGTCCTCAAAATCTCAGACACATATTAGTACAGACAATGAATATCAATTTAAATAGTGATTTTAAATAAACCATTAAAATATAATGTGCTCGCTGCATCACCTGATCGTCAGTCTGAATAATATTAACTCTAAGAAAAAAAAGAACAAGAAGAAAAAAGGGAGAAAAAGGAAAGAAAGGAAAAAAACAGAATAAGAGAATAAAACAAAAAGGGAAGTGGTTGAGAATTAAAAAAAAAATGCAATGTAATAAAATTAATAAGGTACTGTAATCTGCATTTTAAAAGATATATACTTGTTGTGGGGTTAGGCTGCTTTCACATCAGCGGTAATCGCTGATCGCGACAGTTGTGGTGAAAAAAAACACAATTGCCGCGATTACCGCATAACGGCTGCACTTGCGGTTCACCTGCGGCAAGCGCCATGCAATGTCTATGGGCTTGCGGTAGGTGTTCGGCAGGTGTGGCAAGTGCGGTTTCGACACTTGCGGCAGATGCAGCCGCAAGAAGACCGCGTCTGACCGTGTTTTTTTTTGCGGCCGCATCTGCTGCAAGTGCTGAAACTACAACTGTACTGCACTTGCTGCACCTGCCGCAAACCCCATAGGCATTGCATGGGGCTTGCTGCAGGTGAACCACAAGTGTGGCCGTTATGCGGTAATCGCAGCAGTTGCATTTTTTTCACCGCAACTGCCGCGATCAGCGATTACCGCTGATGTGAATGCAGCCTTAGAACTTGTAAGTATTCATGATCTTAACCGTTGCTGGTAATTTACTTTTGTGATGTCCAATGATGCAATTAATTGTACTGTGATGGGATGGAGTTTGCCTAGGGATACCAATAGTAAATTGATGTAATAATAATCAGTGAAATGATAAGGAATGCATTGAGGTAGAATTGTGCAGATATATAGAGATAAAAGACCAGTATCTAGAAGGATTAATTGTATTTAAAAGTTATTAATTGTATTTATTAAAATACACTATTTGAACAACTTACTAGTTTTTTGATTAGCCAAACTTTTTTATTTTTATTTTTTGTTCATTTATTTTTCTCGGCATCGAGTTCTATATTCAGTACAATGATTGGCAAATGTGCAATCACTAGTATGACCCCCACACCATGGAACAGAATACCTGTGCTTGTGCCTCAACAGTAAAAATCCCAGACCATGAGAAAGAGAATACTGTGCTAGCACCTGAACAAGAATGGCCCAAGACTATGGGATTCAACTGAAGAGCGCTTGCACATGTAGCAACAGGACTTTACTGAAAAAAAAGAGAAACTATTGCCAATTATTATGAGAAGGAAGGGTGAGTGAATGATAATATTTGTTATTAATTAGATAGATGGAGATGTAATAGTAGTGTAATATAGGAGATATATTCAGAGATTAAAAATAGAGGAAAAATAGAGAAAAAAAATAGATTGATAACATCACAAAAGTACCAAATATGCATGAATTGCTAGAATCCTTGCATATTGATTACATATAGATTAGGATAGGACAAGAGTAGTGTAATGGCGAGAGAGTCCATGGTCAAAAAACTTTTCACAATATTGGGTTTAAGAGAATTATGCTGTTTGTGAAAGGATTGCATAGTTCTTTCTACATACTGTTTTTTAAAAGTACAATCGATCATATATAACAAAACTACTTTGGCAATCAAGATGTATTTTGATGACAAATGTTTCACCGGTGGAGTAAATGAAATAGTATTTCAACCATGTAAAATAGAATTACCACAGAGACATTTATTTATGTGAATTTAAAGATGCCAGATGTAAAGAGTTAATTTTATTTTGTATTGCACGGTTCCTAAGCCTCCAAGGGGGCTAGAATATTTCTCAAAATAGGTAATCTCCTGAAAGACAGTCCTGGATATTTTGGTATATTATTTTTAAGGATAGGGTCATCTAGAAGAATATGTCAGGGTTTCTGATGGTAATAGTATAAATCCTGGTACTCCGGAATTGTGATGGATTAAACACTTTATTTTGAATAGCAAGCAACGGCCAGTTGTAGAAGATGTTTAGGTCTAAACATAGGCTCCCAGGACACAGTACCTCGAGGTCCGCGCTGCCACTTCAGAAAGGAACAAAAGAAGCCAGTACAAGAGAATGTCTGGATCAACGATTCTTCTTTATTATCCAACGCGTTTCAGAGTTATCGCCCAACTCCTTCATCAGGGATTGTCATTCCCTGATGAAGGAGTTGGGAGATAACTCTGAAACGCGTTGGATAATAAAGAAGAATCGTTGATCCAGACATTCTCTTGTACTGGCTTCTTTTGTTCCTTTCTGAAGTGGCAGCGCGGACCTCGAGGTACTGTGTCCTGAGAGCTGATTATACCACAGGGATCTGTGGAGAGTACGGTCCTGCAGCAGCTACTTGTATCTGAGCGATCATTACCAGTTGTGGGTTTTCACAACTGTATCAGGTGAGCAGCCTCTTTGTATAATCTTTTGTCCTTCTTCAAAGAAGATATCACCCTATGTGCGCATTCTTGAATTTTATAGGTCTAAACATAGACTTTTTTCAATTCACGTTCTGCAATGTGAAAACTGCCTGGATAGAGGTGTATGGCACAGCAGCAGTGTTCACCGCTGAGAAAAGTTTTAGCTAATTGAGGGGACATGTAATCACATGCAGCTACAGCAGCAATGGGTAATTGATTATAAAATGTAATATGCGTCACTCCCCTGTCCATCATCCTGCACTCCTCTTGGCACCAGCTTCAGTGCCTAGAGGTGATGTGTGCGGAGGTGCAGTGAGTATTATATTTACTTAAACAGCAAGCACTCATGATCACTATCAGGGGTTGCTGCAGCCTGCTTATGCCTCTGTTGACCTGCTCCTGCCTCTGGTGACCCGCTCTTCCATCACTGCCCCCCACAGCCAGACCAAACATTTGGTCTGTAAGACACAACCCGACTTTCCTCCAAATCTAGGGAAAAAAAGTGCATCTTAAAGTCTGAAAAACACGATGATTTTTATTGACACAATATTATCAAACGTTTTTTGAAATATGGATTTGCTTACCATAGCATTAATGATCATAATAAGCACTATAAACAACTAAAAATCCCACCTATTTAGTGGATTTTCAATACCATTAAAATTGCATATAAATGCTTATCAGAAAATAAATCCACTGGATTTATCAACAAAATACACTAAAAACATATGAGCTAAATGATTTATCAAAATAATTTTTATAATATGTATAAGCCGAGTTTTTCAGCCCAAAAATTGGGCTGAAAAGTCCCCCCCTCGGCTTATACACGAGTCACTCGGTATGCTGTGGGGGGGGGGGCTGCACCGGTGGCTGGAGGAGGCAGGAGGGGGCCGCGGTGACCGCAGGCGGTCACGTGGGGCCGCCTCATTAGTGCAATGAATATGCACGGCATCCCCCCTTCCATCAGCGGTGGGGGGATGCCGTGCATATTGCACTACACAGGCCCCCACCAGTAACACACAGCCCCCCTCCTTAGTATGTCCCCCCCTCCTTAGTATGTCCCCCCCAGGCTGCGGCACCTGTTAAAATAACAAACTTAAATACATCACCTTCCGGCGCAGCTCCTCCGCTCCTCCGGTCCCGGCTTCTTCTTCTTGCTTCCGGTGTCATGTGACCGGGCGCAGGAGATGACGTCATTTCCTGCGCGCGGTCACAGAAGCCGGCACAAGAAGGAAGAAGAAGCCGGGACCGGAGGAGCGGAGGAGCTGCGCCGTAAGGTGATGTATTAAAGTTTGTTATTTTAACAGGTGCCGCAGCCTGGGGGGGGACATACTAAGGAGGGGGGGCTGTGTGTTACTGGTGGGGGTCAGTATACCACCACAGGAGGGCCTATATACTACCACTGGGGCTGTATATACCTCTGGGGCTGCTGTATACTACCACTGGGGCTGTATATACCTCTGGGGCTGCTGTATACTACCACTGGGGCTGTATATACCACTGGGGCTGCTGTATACTACCACTGGGGCTGTATATACCTCTGGGGCTGCTGTATACTAACATTGGGGCTGTATATACCTCTGGGGCTGCTGGATACTACCACTGGGGCTGTATATACCTCTGGGGCTGCTGTATACTACCACTGGGGCTGTATATACCTTTGGGGCTGCTGGATACTACCACTGGGGCTGTATATACCTCTGGGGCTGCTGTATACTACCACTGGGGCTGTATATACCTCTGGGGCTGCTGGTTACTACCACTGGGGCTGTATATACCTCTGGGGCTGTTGTATACTACCACTGGGGCTATATATACCTCTGGGGCTGCTGTATACTACCACTGGGGCTGTATACTACCTCTGGGGCTGCTGTATACTACCTCTGGGGCTGCTGTATACTACCTCTGGGGCTGCTGTATACTACCACTGGGGCTGCTGTATATACCTTTGGGGCTGCTGTATACTACCTCTGGGGCTGCTGTATACTACCTCTGGGGATGCTGTATACTACCACTGGGGCTGCTGTATATACCTCTGGGGCTGCTGTATACTAACTACTGGAGCTGCTGCTGTATATACCACTGGGGCTGCTGCTGTATACTACCACTGGGGAGGCTGCTGTATATACCTCTGGGGCTGCTGTATACCACACTGCTGGGGGCTGTATACCTGTGCTGGGGTCCACCCTCGGCTTATACACGAGTCAATAGGTTTTCCCAGGTTTTGGGGGCAAAAGTAGGGGGGTCGGCTTATACACGGGTCGGCTTATACACGAGTATATACGGTACTTTTTTGGAGTTATTTCTTTACAATGATTTTTATTATTTGCTAGTAATGGTTTTTAGTAATTTTAGTAATAAAAATAGTTGTTTTTTAACAAATTCATGTAACATTACATAAAGCATATATTGATATATTTTTCTATTTGTAAGCAATATGCATACATTTTAGCAATTCAAGTATACTTGGTACTTGTATGCTATCTATAATCTATTTTATCTCTATTTTTAATCTCCACTTATATCTCCTATATTACACTATTATTATATTTCCATCTATGTAATTACTAACAAATATAATCATTCAATTACCCTTTCTTCTCGCAATAGTTATTCTTTTATTCACTAAAATCCTGTTACTAAGGGCTTTTTCACATCAGGGTTGTGTTTGGCTGCAACACATTTTGCACTGCTTCAACGCTATCAAACGCTAGCGTTAACGCAGCTGAACGCATCTCATAGACTTAGGGCCCTTTCACATCAGCGTTTTTTTCAAATCGCGGCAGATGCGGTGAAAAAACCGCATCTGCCGCGATTACCGCATACCGGCTGCACTTGCGGCGCGGTTGCGGTTTTTGCCATGCAAAGTATAGGCGTACTTGCGGCAGGTGCGGCAAGTGCGGTTTTGCACTTGCGGCAGGTGCGGCCGCGAAAAAAACCGCGGTCAGCCGCGGTTTTTTTCGCGGCCGCACCTGCCACAAGTGCAAAACCGCACTTGCCGCACCTGCCGCAAGTACGCCTATACTTTGCATGGCAAAAACCGCAACCGCGCCGCAAGTGCAGCCGGTATGCGGTAATCGCGGCAGATGCGGTTTTTTCACCGCATCTGCCGCGATTTGAAAAAAACGCTGATGTGAAAGGGCCCTTATATGGGAAACGCATTGCAAAAGCAATGCCAAATGCAGTCGCAGTAGAAACACATGCGTTTTCACCAAGCACACAGGAAACGTTGCATTGGGTAAAAATGCATGCGTTTCTACCGTGACTGCGTTTGACATTGCGTTTGCAATGCATTTGCAATGCGTTTCCCATATAAGTCTATGAGATCCGTTCAGCTGTGTTACCGCTGGAGCTTGATAGCGTTGAAGTAGTGCAAAAGAAATTGCAGCCAAACGCGGAACAATGCATTTGAAGTGAACTTAGTGTAAATATGCCAGAGCTCCTCAGTTGTTTCCCACATTCTTGAGTTATTTCTGTTGAGGCACAAGCGCAGTATTCCCTTTCCCACTGTCTGGAGTAGACACAAACTGCAAATAAAAATTTAAAATGGCCAATCCAAAAACTAGGTAACTATTCAGATAGTTTAATTTACTAAATTTAATTATTTAAAAATACAAGTAATTATTTAGTGTGAAGGATCTGCACAATTCTTTTCACTATTGATTGCTTTATCTGACTGCACAGAAATAAACAGAAACTTTCAAAATCATGAATACTCACATGTTCTAGGCTCCCCAAGAAGTATATACCTAATATAATTCATATTAGTCTATTACACTACCTTATTTATTTTATCACACATAATTTTTTAACAAAAAATAGTTTATCATTCAATTCACTTGCAATTTGTATCTCTTTTTTTACTTTGTTTCCTATTTCCTTTTTTTGTTTTCTGCTTTTACTTACAATTTACTTTATTCACACTCACGGTCAGGTGCTTCAGCGAGCACATGATCTCTTAGCACCGTATTTTAAATCATTATTTAAACTGCAATTCATTTCTGTACCATATCTGTCTAAAGCCCCCATCACACAAAGCTAGATCTCTGCTAAGTCACAAATTTGGTGACGCAACAGCGACCTCGCCAGCGATCTCGCTATGTTTGACACTTAGCAGCGACCAGGCCCTTGCTGTGAGATCGCTGATCGTGTCAGAGTCGCCTGGACTATTTTTTGATTGTTGGGGTCCCTCTGAGCAGCATGCATCAGAGTGTTTGACAGGGACAACGACCAACGACCTCATTAATACAGGTCTGAGAAACAGGGTCCCAACGACCTCTGTATCATTCTGGATCGTTGTTGTGTCGCTGGTGAGATCTGAATGTTTGACATCTCACCAGCGATCCCAAAAGCAACGCACCAGCGTTCCCAACCAGGTCGTATCGCTGTTGGGATCGCTGGTTCATCGCCAAGTGTGACGGTACTACAAGATCTAGACAAAGAAGTCAGTTGACCCCGAAACATGTCAATCAAATAAAGACCACTGTTTATTTTCCTATACCGCACAAACTAAATGTTTGCCAGCAATACAAAAGAAATACTGCATTTACTCCTATGAATCAATGATTGTCTCCACCAGTCCTTGGCATTGCAGCAGCTGACACACTTCCTCATCAGCTCTAAGGTGAGCACATACCTATATTATTTCTGTTATTTGTCAGGTTAAAACCCTATTGTGCTGTCTCTTCCCATATAGCTCTCCATATATTTGCTAGCAATGTTTAAAAAAAATGAGTACACATCATCAACCATCTTACAAGCAAAGCAAATTTTAGATAGCAAAATTCTTAAAAACAATAAACTACAACTATGTCTAATTGTTCATTAGACAAGACTCCAACTAAAAAAAAGGTGTTATATAGCAAAGAAAACCCCTTCATTTTTTATTTTATCAGCAATTGCACCATATGGAAAATAAAGCCAGAAATCATGAGAAAGCAAATAATTTATTTGCCCCCAAATGGTGAAGATTACATGAAGATCAGCAAAGCTTTACTTATGAATTAGAATATTGAAGTAAGGTTGGTAAAAAAATTTAACAAAGACAGATCTGCATTGCAACAATCTCACAGAGATGTCCCGACCAACCACAGGGGTTAACCCCTAAACAGGAGCATCATCTGATGAAAAGGGTGGAACATAATGTACAAGTAAGTTCACTGCAGTTAGCTAAGGAAGTAGAAAGCCACAATAGGGTGATCGTTTCACATTACATAGTACATTGCAGAGAAATAGCGAGTATGGATGTTAACCACAAAGAAATTATCTTTTCAATTCTTTGCACAAAAAAGCCTGCCTACAATTTGCCAGGGCCAAAGCTAAAAAATGTGTAGACTACTGGGACTCACTGGGGTGATGAGATCAAGATAAATGTTTTTGAACTGATGGATTCAAAATGTTATAATGTAGTAAAGTAGAAGAGCACACAGAAAGAAGCATGATGACTACAGTCAAACATGGTGGAAGCAGTGTCCTTACATAAAACTGTATGAGTGCTGCTGGTGTTGGCGAGCTACGTTTTATTGATGGTATCTTGGATTCACAGATGTATTGCTCTAAATAGAGAAAAAAGATGCAACTATCATTCTACGCCATAGGTAGACATGCACTTTTTAAACCGGACAAAATCCAAAACACACATGTATTGCTACTGATGCATATTAGAAGAAGGCCAGGGTGAAAGTGATTTAGTGGTTAAGTATGATCTCTAGATCTGATCAAAGACAAACATCAATGTGGAGTTCTGAAGAGTTGAGCATCAATTTCCATCCAGCATTTAGCTCATAAAAGTTTTTTTTTATTCTTGAAGAAAGGAAATCATAGATGTCATAATATATAATCTATCTGTTTATTCCATGTCTAGTAAACTTGGTGATGTCCTTAAAATTCATGGTGATCATACAACAATGGATGTAAAAGTCTTTGATGTGGGAAGTGTTTATGTTTGCATCGACTAACCTGAGTAAAATTGAAGATTTTGTTATTAAAATTATATTATTGCCCTTACTTTCAAGTTATGGGTGAAAAAAATGTTCTATGAATAAAAGTCCTGTAAAAAATTGGGAAATTGTCCTTGTGTTCAGTGAGATTTTTTTTTTCAAAGGAGTTGTACTTATTTCTGCTGAGTATTGCATATTAAAAACAACACAGTACCATTCTAATAATAAAACACAATTAGATACACAAAGGTACAACCTTATAAACATGCCAGTTGAAAAATGCTGTGGCACACACGACAGACAGCTGAAAGAAATTGAGCATTTAAAGCGTGGAAAATTCAGATGTGAAACTCAATATTTTTTCTTACCTTCCAAAGGTTATTATTAATTTGTCAAAGAAGCACAAAAATAAGTACTACGGCCAAGGTTATTTATTCATTTGACTATTTAAAAAGCATTATGACATTTGCCTGTCTATAACTTAACTTATTTTTTATTTTAAAACTCTAAATTGCATGTAATTATTGTGTTATTCTCATCATAGATAAAATGAACCCTAATTGTATTCATGCATACCACATAAATAGACAATTAAAGTATAACTCTGCAAATAAAAATTCTGCTTACATTATGGAGGTGCTTGAAAGTTTGTGAATAGTGATGAGCGAGCATTAAATGCTCAAGTGCTTGATATTAGAATCAAACAGATTGGATGCTCTGACAAACTTGATTCGAGTAATGAGTATAATGAAATTCAATGGGAACTCAAGCATCTTTCAGGAAAACTCTAAATGAAAGGTTGGGGCAGGGCCGGTTTCAGCACCCGGCATACCCGGGTAAGTGCCGGGGCCCTGAACAGCTGGGGGGCCCGCTGGTCATCAGGGACAGGCAGCCCTGACAACCAGGGGCCCATTAGGGACAGACAGCCCTGTTAACAAGGGGCACATCAGGCAGACTCCGCAAGACGCTGAGTGCTCCACTGAGCTCTCAGTGCACATGGCTAATTTGCATGCGATACAGATTAGCCATGTGCTGGCTCCAGGGAACAGTGGCGCTTCCTCCTTTGCCTACTGTGGCAGAGTGATGAGTCATCACCCTGCCACCTCATCACACTGCTGCAGGAAGGAGGAAGGAACAAGCTCCACAGTCCCGGGAGCTGCTGCTATAAGGATGTGGTGGGGAAGAATCTGAGGAGGACACAGCCCGGGGGAGTGGATGGAAGGCGAGTATGATCAGTTTTTTTTTTTTTTTACTGTGAGCAGCAGGATGGGGGATTATATATACCATTGAAGCTGTGCTGGGGTATATAGAGGCTGTGCTGGGGTATATAGACACTTTGCTGACTCTATATAGAGGCTGTGCTCACTGTATATAGAGGCTGTGCTGACTGTATATACAGGCTGTGCTGACTGTATATAGAGGCTGTGTTGACTGTATACAGAGGCTGTACTGGGGACCCCAGCACAGCCTCTGTATATAGTCAACACAGCCTCTATATACAGTCAGCACAGCTTCTATATACAGTCAGCACAGCCTCTATATACAGTCAGCACAGCCTCTATGTACCCCAGCCTGGGGTACATAGAGGCTGAGGTGACTACATATAGAGTCTGTGCTGACTGTATATGGAGGCTGTGATTACTGTATATAGAGGCTGTGTTGACTGTATACAGAGGCTGTGCTGACTGTATATAGAGGCTGTGCTGACTGTATATAGAGGCGTTGCTGACTCAATATAGAGGCTGTGCTCACTGTATATAGAGGCTGTGCTGACTGTATATACAGACTGTGCTCACTGTATATAGAGGCTGTGCTGACTGTATATAGAGGTTGTGCTGACTGTATATAGAGGCTGTACTGACTGTATAGAGAGGCTGTGTTGACTGTATACAGAGGCTGTGCTGGAGTACATAGAGGCTGTGCTGACTGTATATAGAGTCCGTTCTGACTGTATATGGAGGCTGTGCTGACTGTATATAGAGGCTCTGCTGACTGTATATAGAGGCTGTGCTGACTGTATATAGAGGCTGTGCTTGGGTATATAGAGGCTTTGCTGACTCAATATAGAGGCTGTGCTCACTGTATATAGAGGCTGTGCTGACTGTATATACAGGCTGTGCTGACTGTATATAGAGGCTGTACTGACTGTATATAGAGGCTGTGCTGGGTTATATAGAGGCTGTGCTGGGGTATATAGAGGCTGTGCTGACAGTATATAGAGGCTGTGCTGGCTGTATATAGAGGCTGTGCTGACTGTATATAGAGGCTGTTCTGACTGTATATCAAAGCTGTGCTGGGGTAGGGTATATAGAGGGTGTGTTGACTGTATACAGAGGCTGTGCTGGGGTACATAGAGGCTGTGCTAGGGTATATAGAGGCAATGATGACTGTATATAGAGGCTGTGCTGGGGTATATACAGGTTGTGCTAACGGTATATAGAGGCTGTGCTAGGGTATATAAAGGCAGTGCTGACTGTATATAGAGGCTGTGCTGACTGTATATAGAGAATGTGCTGCAGGATATTGAGGCTGTGCTGACTGTATATAGAGGCTGTGCTGGGGTATATAGAGGCTGTGCTGACTTTATATAGAGGTTGTGCTAAGGAATATAGAGGCTGTGCTGACTGTATATAGAGGCTGTGCTGACTGTATATAGAGGCTGTGCTGACTCTATATAGTGGGCTGTGCTGACTCTATATAGAGGCTGTGATGACTCTATATAGAGGCTTGTGCTGACTGTTATTAGAGGTTGTGCTGGGGTATATAGACACAGTGCTGACTGTATATAGTGGCTGTGCTGACTCTATATAGAGGCTGTGTTGACTGTATACAGAGGCTGTGCTGACTGTATATAGAGGCTGTGCTGACTGTATATAGAGGCGTTGCTGACTCAATATAGAGGCTGTGCTCACTGTATATAGAGGCTGTGCTGACTGTATATACAGACTGTGCTCACTGTATATAGAGGCTGTGCTGACTGTATATAGACGCTGTGCTGACTGTATATAGAGGCTGTACTGACTGTATAGAGAGGCTGTGTTGACTGTATACAGAGGCTGTGCTGGAGTACATAGAGGCTGTGCTGACTGTATATAGAGTCCGTTCTGACTGTATATGGAGGCTGTGCTGACTGTATATAGAGGCTGTGCTGACTGTATATAGAGGCTGTGCTGGGGTATATAGAGGCTTTGCTGACTCAATATAGAGGCTGTGCTCACTGTATATAGAGGCTGTGCTGACTGTATATACAGGCTGTGCTGACTGTATATAGAGGCTGTGCTGACTGTATATAGAGGCTGTGCTGGGTTATATAGAGGCTGTGCTGGGGTATATAGAGGCTGTGCTGACAGTATATAGAGGCTGTGCTGGCTGTATATAGAGGCTGTGCTGACTGTATATAGAGGCTGTTCTGACTGTATATCGAAGCTGTGCTGGGGTTAGGGTATATAGAGGGTGTGTTGACTTTATACAGAGGCTGTGCTGGGGTACATAGAGGCTGTGCTAGGGTAGATAGAGGCAATGATGACTGTATATAGAGGCTGTGCTGGGGTATATACAGGTTGTGCTAACGGTATATAGAGGCTGTGCTAGGGTATATAGAGGCAGTGCTGACTGTATATAGAGGCTGTGCTGACTGTATATAGAGGTTGTGCTGGGGTATATAGAGGCTGTGCTGACTGTATATAGAGGTTGTGCTAAGGAATATAGAGGCTGTGCTGACTGTATATAGAGGCTGTGCTGACTGTATAAAGAGGCTGTGCTGACTCTATATAGTGGCTGTGCTGACTCTATATAGAGGCTGTGATGACTCTATATAGAGGCTGTGCTGACTGTATATAGAGGCTGTGCTGACTGTATATAGAGGCGTTGCTGACTCAATATAGAGGCTGTGCTCACTGTATATAGAGGCTGTGCTGACTGTATATACAGACTGTGCTCACTGTATATAGAGGCTGTGCTGACTGTATATAGAGGCTGTGCTGACTGTTAATAGAGGCTGTGCTGACTGTATATAGATGCTGTACTGACTGTATAGAGAGGCTGTGTTGACTGTATACAGAGGCTGTGCTGGAGTACATAGAGGCTGTGCTGACTGTATATAGAGTCCGTTCTGACTGTATATGGAGGCTGTGCTGACTGTATATAGAGGCTGTGCTGACTGTATATAGAGGCTGTGCTGGGGTATATAGAGGCTTTGCTGACTCAATATAGAGGCTGTGCTCACTGTATATAGAGGCTGTGCTGACTGTATATACAGGCTGTGCTGACTGTATATAGAGGCTGTGCTGACTGTATATAGAGGCTGTGCTGGGTTATATAGAGGCTGTGCTGGGGTATATAGAGGCTGTGCTGACAGTATATAGAGGCTGTGCTGGCTGTATATAGAGGCTGTGCTGACTATATATAGAGGCTGTTCTGACTGTATATCAAAGCTGTGCTGGGGTAGGGTATATAGAGGGTGTGTTGACTGTATACAGAGGCTGTGCTGGGTACATAGAGGCTGTGCTAGGGTAGATAGAGGCAATGATGACTGTATATAGAGGCTGTGCTGGGGTATATACAGGTTGTGCTAACGGTATATAGAGGCTGTGCTAGGGTATATAGAGGCAGTGCTGACTGTATATAGAGGCTGTGCTGACTGTATATAGAGGTTGTGCTGCAGGATATTGAGGCTGTGCTGACTGTATATAGAGGCTGTGCTGGGGTATATAGAGGCTGTGCTGACTGTATATAGAGGTTGTGCTAAGGAATATAGAGGCTGTGCTGACTGTATATAGAGGCTGTGCTGACTGTATATAGAGGCTGTGCTGACTGTATGTAGAGGCTGTGCTGACTCTATATAGTGGCTGTGCTGACTCTATATAGAGGCTGTGATGACTCTATATAGAGGCTGTGCTGACTGTATATAGAGGTTGTGCTGGGGTATATAGACACAGTGCTGACTGTATATAGAGGCTGTTCTGACTGTATATAGAGGCTGTACTGGGGTATTTAGAGGCTGTGCTTACTGCATATAGAAGCTGTGCTGACTGAATATAGAGGCTGTGCTGTCTGTATGTAGAGGCTGTGCTGGGGTATATAGTAGCTGTGCTGGGGTATACAGAGGCTGTGCAGGCTGTATACGGAGGCTGTGTTGGGATATATGGAGGATGCTGCTGAGGTATATGGAGGATGCTGTTGTGCTGTATATATAATATGGAAGTTGTGCTGGGCTATATATACTATTTAGAAGTTGTGCTGGGCTATATATATAATATGGATGCTGTGCTGGAGTATATATATTATATGAAGGCTGTGCTAGGCTGGATATATTATTTGGAGGCTGCTGCTGGGCTGCCACAGCTTCCAAATAATATATTCAGCCCGGCACGGCCTTCAAATAATATATACAGCCCAGCACAGCTTCCATATTATATATACAGCCCAACACAGTTTTCAAATAGTACATATAGCCCAGCACAGCCTCCAAATAATATATACAGCCCTCAGCCTCTATATTATATATACAGCCTGGCAGTCTCCATATTATATATACAACCCTGAACAGCCTCTATATTATATATACAGCCCACCCAGGAGCCTCTATATTACATATACACAGCCTGCAGCTTCTATATTACATTCAAGAATCATAGTATGTGTTAGGGTACCTTTACACGCTGCAACAACGGTGTAGAAACTGAGAGGCAATCCAGAGTTCTGTCACCGTTGCCATGAAATTGCTACGAAATTGTGGCGTGTATTTGTGGAACCCGGTGGTGATTTTTAAAGTTGCTCCCGGTTGCGATTTCAGAGCATTGTTCAAAAACCAGACGCAACCCTGAAGGTGAATTTCCCTGGATTTGGCATGTGAAGGGGCTATAGGGATGGAATCAGAGTCACCTACTGATTTCCCAGAGGCGTGCCACAGCGTCCTGGATACCGCGCTCCATCAGTGATGATTGGTGGGGGCTATTCTGGTTCCATTGGCTGTCCCTTCACAGAGCGACATATTTGAAGAGCTGTCCATTCACACTACACAATTGCAATGGCATCATGTATTAGCCAGCCTTCCTGCGCAGGCTGGCCAATCATGACGCTATTGCGTTGTCTAATCAGCGTGTTTGGGGCGCAGAAAGTCTGTCAAGCCTATGTCCTTGTGGCGCTGAACATGTACACCCACATTCCTTTGGGGATTGCGGCGTGTGAAGCGGCGTCAGGAGTCAACCGGATGTTTCCCAATGTTTGTGTGGGAACTTCCGGGACGATACATCACCTTAGGTTGAGGGCGCAATAGCGGCGTGTAAATGCGCCTTCGGTGTTCGGAGGCAGCCGTTAAAAACGCTTGCCTCCGATCGCCGCCACAAGTTGCGGCGTGTAAAGGTACCCTTAAAGGGGCCCACTGAGACTGTTTCGCCCGGGGCCCACAAAACCTGGAGCTAGCCCTGAGTTGGGGGACATAAAAGTGTTAAAATGGATAGAAAAAGCTATGGCAATGGTTACCTCACCGCTTACTATATGACAGCGCTGAGACCTGCACTATGGTAAAGAGAAAACTGCATGAAGAAGACGCCACGATGTATCTCTCACTTCCAGGTCACTTCTGGGAATTAAATAAATAAATAATATAAAAAAAATGACATGGGTGACCGCCAATTTGAATATCCAGCCAAGGAAAAGCTGGGGGCTGATATTATCAGGCTGGAAAGGTCCATAGATACTTGGCCATTCTCAACTTAAAAATACCAGCCTGAAGCAGCCGCAGAATTGGCACATCGTATTAATCCAAAATAAAACATACACAAAAAAAAATAGTTTATCTGAATAAAGACTCTCTCACAATATTTCCTGTTCAGCAATTAATTAACAAAAATGTTCCCACAATGTTCTGTTGTAGTCGACATTCCCCAAATGCAGCTCCAATGACTTTGAAAAGCAGTAAATGAAGGTTATTCACAGGCACCGGTTAGTAATGGCAATGCTCATCGGGGTCACCAGGTCTCACTGAGCACAACATTGAGCTGGCAGCTTTGTTGAGAGTGGTAAGGCACTAAATGGTGCAATCATAAAACACTTCCTATATGTCTGCTCTAATCTAAGCTTTCTCTCGTAAATCAACTCTCCTTGAATGGCTTTTAAAGGACAGTTTGAAGAGCATAGCACCCCTGGGTCTCTTATAAGACCAGATAATGCACAGCAGTCAACCAATCACAGTAATGCAATTAGCCAACATGGCTACAAAATTACCATGTATGGCAGCCATTCTTGATTGCTAATTGGCTGTATAATAGCCTCAAAACATGCAAGGTAGACACTGGAGCATTGCGTTCGAGCACGTGTGATATTTAATCTAGTAACCTTAAACCAACGTGCCCAAGCACATCAGTGCTTAATCAAGTATCCACTACTCCAGCACGTTCGCTGATCACTATTTGTGAACCCTTAAGAATATTTAAAACTTTTGCATATATTTGGCTAAAACTGCATTATATTTTTGCATAAGTCCTTAACTTATATAAAGAGAACTAAATCTCTCATATGATTCAAAAATATTAGCATTTGTTATTTTTTAAAGGAGGAAAATTATCCAATATCAAATGTCTTTGAATGTTAATATTATATGAACCTGTAGGGTTACCAGATAGTTAGATGGTGAAATTAGGGTCTGCTGGTTACAGTCAGTTGGATAGCAATCAGGAGTGAGCCTGTGACCTTTTTTATTTAAAAAACATGGATCAATTAAAGTCTTCATGACACATAAGCGAATCTGAGGAGGTGTAATGAGCTTCCTCCTCTGCCAGCAACTCCAGCAAGATGCAGGATACTTGCAGCCTGTGCCTTGTTGGAGATGACACATTTCAGGGTTAAGTGAGTAGTGCAATGATATCACTGCATCACACCATCCAGCACCCACTACTATGCATGATAGATGAGGAGGCAAACCACAAGGGATGGAAAACCAAAATTGGTTGAGCATATGGCCTCTGAATGTGGGCTGTGGGGATTCATATTATATGAAGAACTGTGGGGGACATTATACATGAATTGTGGGACATCATATTAAATAGAGATCTGTGGGGGACATTATACCTGGGCAATTTGGACATATATGTAGGTCTGTGGGAGTCATTATACTGTGGTCTCTGGGAACCATATACCTGGGCTGTTGGGACATAATGCTAAATAGAGGCTGTGAAAGCATCACACTGAATAAGGGGCTGTGGGAGTCATTGATTACCATACTGTATTGGGGCTGTTAGGGACCTTATATTGAGTTTTTCATTGACAATACTGCAAGCCAAGTGATGGACATTATACTGTAAAGAGGGCTGTGGTGGAAATTATACTTGCCTATTGGGAGGCTATGGCGGACATCATACAGTTTATTGAGGGGCTGTGGCGAATATAATACAGTGTGGGTTGCAGTTGGGTACTTTAAACTGTATATAAGTTGTATTTGTTTTATGACTGATGCAAAAATCATCAGACATTTTTCTTTATCTATAATGGGGTCTGTTTAATTTCCCTAAGGGTATTTGCTAAATGTTCGATACCATCATTAAAACCGAATGGCCCCGATTATATTAAAGATATATTAGTTTACATGTCTATCTTTAGGTCCAACATTTTAATATAGGATGTCAGAGATGAATATAGTGATTTGTCCCTAGTACTGTGTTAATGAACTATAAGCAATTGATAATTTAGTATATATTTTCTAAACTGCCCTCCCTTTTGAGCTTCTCCCCTAAAGTGCACCATTTGTTTTTACTTTTGCTTGTATTTTTTGGATGAAAAAGGTAAAAATACTAGTGGAAATTTTCATCAGAGCTTGTTACTTGACCCGCCATAGATGAGAGGGGGCATTATTATCTGATCTATTCCATTGCTTTGGGGCTGAGTGGTGATTAAGGGGGCGCCATTGGCTTCATCTGTTCAGGGAACCGAAATATCTTGTTCAGCCACTGCTTCCCAATTATGATCTTCCTGGTAGGCACCCCATAACCATGAAAGCAACAGGAGTGTCTTAGACATAGGCATAGTCTCTTTTTCAATAATAACAACCACAGTCCCTTGGAAATTGTGCCACTAGTTCCTATCACTAGTGTCATCTTCAGTCACAGTCTCCCTTTTAGTGTCTGCCTCAGAATATAGACAAATTTGGTAGACAACATACTCCTATAGCAGTGCCAGTCACATTCTAGCAGTGATAGAAAAATACCATCTGAAAAGTAAAATATATTACTTTATTATTGCAATGCAACCTTTATTGCTATCTATAAAAGTACAAACCATTGTGCCTCTTTTTAGTACCATTACTTTCTCCTGTTAAAATTTACCTTTTATCAGCTTTCCCTGTAACCGTGATTAATGAAGTGCTAGACCTGTAGACTATAAACCCAGAAGAGCATGGCCCTCTCTGCTCTGTTCCAGCCTGTCCTTGTTAGTTTTTTTAATTGAAATTTATATTTGTATTTTGTATATAAACCCCTTTACACATGTCCAGCACCATGGAAACTATAGTGTTCCAAAAACAAGCAAACATAATAATAATAATAATAATAATAATATAATAATAATAAGCAAGATGTGTGTGATTGGTGTGTTTCGAATTCTACAGTAGTGTTCAAAATAATAGCAGTCCAAAATGATTAACCTTATTATTCACTATTTGGCATAAATTATACTACCACATATTAAACAATTTACCAGTTGGTGCAGTAGATTCTTAGAAAACCAACAGACTCAGCATTAATGATCTGCATGTTTTTGAGTCTGTTTATTTGAATAATTAATTGAAAGGTGATGTGTTCAAAATAATATCAGTGTGGAGTTCAGTTAGTGAGGTCAAATATTCTGTGAAGAAACAGATGGGAATCAGGTGGCCCTTTGTTTAAAGGTAAAGTCAGCACATGTTGTACAGGCATTTCTCCTTGAAAGCCTGATTAATATGGGTCTTTCAAGATACTGTTCAGAAATACAGAATACTTTGATTAAAAAGTTGATTGGAGAGGGTAAAACTTATAAAGAAGTGCAGACAATGAGAGACTGTTCAGCCAAAATTATCTCCAATGCTTTAAAATGAAATACAAAACCAGAGAGAGATGAAAAAAAATAAAAATGGAGGACTACCATTCGAATGGATCAAAGAATAGCAAGACTTGCAAAGGCTCAGATAATGATCAGCGTCAGGATAATCAATAACAGTTTCAAGTTATCTGTGAGTACTGTGACAGTTAGAAGAAGTCTGTATGAAGCTAATCTATCAGCAAAAAGTCCCCACAAACATCCCACTTTTAAGTTACATTTTGCCAAAGAACACATCAACTGGCCTAAAGAGAAATTGAGAAACATGTTGGGACTGATATAAGTAAAACTCTCAATTCAAGCCACAGTACACTCTGAAGACATGTACTCATGATGCTGCAAGAATGTTTTGAGCATGTTTCTCTTACTATAGACTGTGAGCCTTTGTGGACAGGATCTCTGCCCTAATGTACCTGTATGATTTAATCGTCGTTACTTATGTTCTTGTCCTTGTTCTGCCCTTGCACATGTAAAGCGCCATGGATCCAATGGCGCTATATAAATAAATAATAATAATAATACTATGGTGCCAGGCCTATTTTCCGCATAATAGGGATCATGAACAAGTTTGCACATATCAAAATACTTGAAGAGGTCATGTTGCCTTACTCTGAAGACGAAATGCCCTTGTAATGGGTGTTTCATCAAGACAACAATCCTAAACACACCAGTAAATGACTAAAATCTTTGTTCTAGTCCAATAAAAAAGGTTTTGTAATGGTCAGCCCAATCCCCAGACCATAATCCAATAGAACACTTGTGGAATGACATGCTGTTTCAGTAGCAAAGTCAACAAGTGCAAAGAAAGTGTTGAATGTAGTCAAAGCATCCCGGGCTGGAATAAGAGTTGACAGGTGCCTGAAGTTAGCAACATATTTGTGAAGCAGTTTTAAAAAAACTGTGGTTATACAATTAAGTACTATGTTAGTGATTCACAGGAATGCTAAATCATAAAAATGTACATACTTTGAATTTGTAAAGACAAATGCAGACACTTCTACTTTTCTGAACAGCCTAATATTCATTTTTTATTATTTTCTGTAAAGTAGTTAAAATTATATACCGTACATTTCTCTTCATGTTTTGATTTAGGAATCAGTGATCAATGTTCCCTACGCATGGAATTAAAAACTATTCTAAAGATTTTGGGATTAACTCATGGTTATGAACATACTGCTATTATTTTGAACACAACTGTACACTGTGCTCAAGGATGGAGAAACAGATATTGTCAAATGACACCATTCCTTGATTGAAAAAATGTGACTGTCCTTTGAAAACCCAATTTTATTTTACCAACAGAAGATAAACATGCATGTCTGGGTCTGACTGAAGATGTCTGCACCTGATGGTATTACTTTCAGAAAGCAAGACAATATTGGTGTAGACATTAGTTTTTTTTGTGGGAAGGCTGACAAGCTATCTGATCATTTCTTCTTGATACATGTAGAAATAGACGAGGAAATTAAAAGCTGGAGAAGGTGAAGACGATTCTTCATCCTAATATTGTTGAGTTTCTATCTGAAGGTTGTGTATGGATAGCTTTTTGGTCACTTTGAGACATTGTGGACTTTGTGTACTTGTCTGGATCAATGTTTTTCGGTTCAGCTTACAGTGGTGCTCGGTGTGAAAACTGATTCCATTGGACAAAATTGACGCCATAAGAAATTTTGTGAAAAAAATAAAAAGGGCAGGAATCCAGGTCAAGGAGGTTTACTAGAATATGTTAAGTTTTTATTTATTCACAACTACTACTGTTTGAAGAATGCAGCTAGTTTTGGCCTTAAGGTAATATGCTTTACAGTAGATATTTTTACATTATATAACATATTGCAATGGTTATTCTCTGATATCCTTGAATGCATACATATTTTAACAGTGGTTATTTACATCTCTATCAGTTTTGTCATTGATCTTTATTTGGTCTGTTTAGGGTTGCTGCCGGTCAAGGAAATATTAACAAATATACAATCGTTAACAACACCAAGACTGAAAAGTCATTGAGACATTATTAATTATTAAGTAATTATAGAATTCACAGGATGGAAAAACATGTTAGTGATATGCAAATAAGGAAAACATCTCGAGAAAATGTTCTTAATATTTTAATTTATTCAGTGCCAATTATGAATACCACAAGCAGAAATAAATCCACTTACATATATTGGCTATCATTTTGGCTATTACTGATATCCTGAGGAATATTCTGCCACACTGATTGCACTTGGGCAGGCAAAACATCAAAATCCACAGTGGAGGCTGTTTTTTCAATTGCCGATCATTAAAGGATTCAGCTACTCAGTTTTTAATAATGTGATGTCAAAGACCTAATGCAAAAGCACATAATTATCTGGGCAGAGGGGCAACATGTGCAATTGTACGTACACAGTGCAGAGGCATAGCTAAGGGTTCAGCTTGAAGAGGCGGTGGGTGGGGGGCAAAACATCTGAGTTGGCCTCTAACTAGGTAACCCGTATTACAACTTTAGTGGATCAGTCTAATCATAGGTAATGGGAAATTTCAGCAGATTACAGTGAATCAATATACAAAGATTAACACCAGTATTACTTCTACACGGTTACCGCATTGTAGTAGACACCAGTCCTGCAGAACATGTTTCTCCGTGTACAAGAAGGTGTAAAGAAAAAAGAGCGCAGAGATCTAAGTGTAGCATCACCCTTTTCACTCAGTGTAATATGTTTGTTATTGCACTCACCTATTGGTAGTCTTTTGTTAATGGCATATCGATCCCCATGGATCTCTATATAGGTCTCTCTCCACAGTCCATCCACTGCACCTTCCTGGCCACTACTGACCACCTTTCAAAGTAGCCATAGGTAAGTATACAATACAGGATAAGGTGTGGATATAATATCCTCTGGACCACTAATTACTGGGAGCGCACTGAGCCTGGTTTGGATATAATATCCTCAGGACCACCGATTACTAGGAGCGCACTGAGCCTGGGACCTTATTCTTTATTGGGCCCTGCAGAACGTAAGAGTTTACTATATAATTTTAGATGGTGACATACAACTGATAATTTTTCTTATTAGGTAGTTCACTTTTGCATCTTTTCTATCTTCCCTGGACCAATATCACTTTTTCCAGTCACGACTACTTTGCAAAGTTTCCAAAAAAAAACACATTTAACTTCTGCCATTTCCAGCCCTGTCCCCTTCTATTCCCAACCTGCATGAACTCCTCATCATGCTTATACCCAAATGATGATCCACTGCTGCCATATGAGTCCCTATTACTGATCCTCTTACTACCCCACATAATATTGTCCCACTGTGCCTTTTACAAGGTAAAATGCCTCCTTTGTGCCTTCTAGACAGTAAAATTTCCCCATTAATAAAAATATTAATGTCCTTTGCAAGTGAAAACAGAGACCACATTTTTCCCCTAAGGATGTAATAATGCCCCCAGTGTGAACATTTTACAATACAATGAGTGCCCCTATAACATTAATGCTTCTTAACAATGGCTCATGAGTACCCCATTTATAGTTCCCCTCTACACAGCATGATGACCCCAACAGCTTCCACATATACTCCATAGTGTGCTCACAGCTCCCTATACACAGCATGATGGGCCACCAGTAGCCCTCCAATATATGATGGCCCTCAGTAGGCCTCCATTGTATGAAGCTCCCCAGTAGCCCCCATTATATGATAGCCCTAAGTAGTCCTACTCACCCTGCATGATGGCCTTTAGTATTTCCCCAAATGTGTATGGATGGTCCCAAGTATTTCCCTCACACGGTATAGGTGGCCCCAAGTATTTCCACCACTCTGTAATATGACCCCAGTATTTAACTTACAATGTATCATGATCACCAGTATTTCCCCCACACTGTATAGTGATCTCTTATGTTCCTGCATTCTGTAAGGTGGCCTGCAGTATTTCCCCCACACTGTATCATGGCCTAAAGTATTTCCCCCATAAGATATCATGGCCCCTATTTCCACTACACTGCATTACGGCACCCAGTATCTCTCCAAACTGTAACGTGGGCCCTGGTATTTCCCCCACACTATTTAATGGCTCCCAATATTTCTCCCATACTATATAATTTCCCCCCAGTATTTCCCTCACTCTGTATAATGGCCCTCAGTATTTCCCCAGCACTGAATAATGGCCCCCAGTACTTCTGTCACACTTTATAATGACCCCCAATATTCTCCCCACATTGTATAACTGCCCCAGTATTTCAGCGCACTGTATAATGGTCCCCATTATTTCTGTCACACTTTATAATGACCCTTAGTATTTCCCCCACACTGTATAATTGCCCCCATAATCTCTACTACACTGTATATTTGTCCCCAGTATTTCCCCACACTGTATAATGGCCCAGGTTTTTCTGTCACACTTTAAAAAGGCCCTCAGTATTTCCCCCACATTGTATAGTGACCCCCTGTATTTCCCCCACACTGTATATTGACCCTCAGTATCACCTCATGAGCAAAAAAGAAAATCATCTTATATTCATTTACCCATGGATCTTACGGAGTCTACTGGCAAACAAGACCACCCTAATGATGTCATCATAATGAGGCATGCCGAATTGCTTCCCATGCCTGCCTTGTCCATCATTTATCTTGCTGTTCCCACAGTGGCTCAGTGGTTAGCAGTGTACAGGGTGGGCCACTTATATGGATGCACGTAAATAAAATGGGAATGGTTGGTGATACCAACTTCCTGTTTGTGGCACATTATTATATGTGAGGGGTAATACTTTTCCAGATGGTTGGTCACCATGTTGGCCATTTTGAAGTCAGCCATTTTTGATCCAACTTTATTTTTTTCAATTGGAAAATGGTCATGTGACACATCAAACCTATTGAGAATTTCATAAGAAAAACAATAGTGTGCTTGGTTTTAACCTAACTTTATTCTTTCATAAGTTATTTACAAGTTTATGACCACTCATAAAATGTCTTCAAAGTGCTGTCCATTGTGTTGGATTGTCAATGCAACAATCTTCTCCCACTCTTGACACACTGATAGCAACACTGCAGAAAAAATGCTAGCACGGGCTTCAGATGAGTGATGAAGCAAACTTTTTTGTGAATGGTGAAGTTAACAAACAAAACCACCGCTATTGGTCTGACACTAATCCACAGTGGATAGATCCCTCCAAGACTGTTGGAACACAAAAATTGATGGTAAGGTGTAGTATATGGGGTACAAAGATAGTGGGGCCATTCTTAATCAATGGAAACCTCAATGCCACTGGAAATTTGAATCATGTAGCAATTTCAGATATCCATTGGCTTTGAGGTTTCCATTGATCAAGCAATTAAAGAAAAAGAACATAGCAGCAGGGATGATCACTATAATCAATCTTTATTAATATAAAAAACTCAATAGAAAACCACAAAACACCACTGACCACCTCTTAATTTAAAAACAATTAAAACCAAAAAAGGTGTTACAAAGCTGGTGTGCAAAAGGTATGTACAGGTTACTAAGCAATAGGCAATAATACCGAGTCAGAGTGTAGTACAATGTAATTTGCTGGCAGATCTAAACAAATGTCTCAAATGCAATTTGCAATCAAATTACATTACAGTTATGGCAAATAGTGCCCTATTAACTGTAATTACACTGCACCCTTGCAGCTATGGTCAGGGCCAAACCCTCCAAGCTTCACCATATAGGAAGACCAGTAAGGTCTTGTACACCCTCTAAAATGTCCTGCATAAGGGCCAAGGATACAGAGTAATCTGCCAGACAACTCAACCCTCAGGTATATACAATATAATCACTATGATCACATACCCAGCCACCAGCTAACCGAGGACCCGACCCAACGTGTGTCGTCCGCCTAGGACTTCCTCAGGGGAAAGAGAGGTAAGTGCCGGACAAGACGGGGCAGGAATCGGAGATATTAATTCCTTCACCTTTTCCGGGCCTGACCAACAGCAGTACTGATTTGCAGGTGATTAATCTTTCATCTTATGTTCTTTCCCCCGATGAGCTTATGGTATTATCTAAGGGTTTATCATTCTCCCCTACTTTGAATTTTGATAAGTTTGTTGTAACAAAGGATTTGTATATGTTTTGTCGTAAATTGATTTTCAAGATGCTTTACCACCAGCCATCTATCATAGACACTGTACCAGCAGCGGAAAGAGGAGCTTTGGAGGATCTCTTGGCATTGGATATTGAGAACGACCCTGGATTTGAAAATCGGTTCCCTGGACGACTGCCGTCACAGGCATCTCCCTCCTTTACTGCCTTCCCGACTATACAGCTGTTTTTTAATAGGGTGAGTAAACAACTTGGTGATTTGAATTGTCATCAGGGCAGGAATGCCAATCTCACCAAAGGGGAACAACGGGCTTTATTACAGCTAAAGCGCAATCGTTCATTGATCATCCGGGAGGCAGATAAGGGAGGAAATGTGGTGGTTTGGCCGGTGGAAATGTATGTGAGTGAAGCCAAGAGGCAGTTATCTATACAAACCAATTACACTGTATTACCCTCTGATCCCACCTTGATATACAAAAAGAAACTTGATGACCTGTTGAGTTCTGCAAGGGATTTAAACATCATAAATAAAAGAGAGAAGGAGTTCTTAACCACTAAAGGCCTAAGGTACCAACGTTTTATATGCTCCCTAAGGTTCATAAATGCCTCATAGAACCACCTGGTAGGCCCATCATATCGGGGATTGATGGTCTATTTGAGAGACCATGCATTTATTTAGATCACTTCCTACAACCAATAGTGTGTGGATTGAAGTCCTATGTACGGGACTCTTCACACATTTTGGAGCATCTGCAGAAGTTGGAGATCCCTGATGGTGCACTACTTGTTACAATGGACATTGAGTCACTATATACCAACATTAGGCATGACCTAGGGATAGCAGCAGTGGCGTATTTCCTTGATAAAAAATCTACTGGGAATAGGTTGAGGGACTCATTCATCTTGGATCTACTCAAGTTGGTACTTGAACGTAATTACTTTGTCTTTGACAGAACGTTTTTCAATCAGGCCTCTGGGACCGCTATGGGGGCGCGGTGCGCGCCTTCATATGCAGGAATTTTTTTAGGTTGGTGGGAGGAAACCCATGTGTACCGTCTGGAGACCTTTAAAACACACGTGTGGAAGTGGTTTCGTTATATTGATGACCTGCTTTTTGTTTGGACAGGCACCAGGGAGGAGTGTGAGCTCTTCATTACCGCGCTTAATTCGAACATTTGGAACATCAAATTGACTGCTGATCTGTCCATCAATACGGTGAACTTTCTAGATTTGAAATTGATAAAGGAAGGAAATAAGCTGCATTCAACCTTGTTTCGGAAACCAACTGCCACAAATGGACTTCTGCACTTCTCGAGCTTCCATCCGGACCACTTGCGTAGGAGCATACCCACAGGTCAGTTCCTAAGGGTCCGTCGGAATTGTAGTACTGAGATGGAATTTTTGACACAAGCACGAGGACTAACGGACCGCTTCCTGGCACGGGGGTATCCTAAAAAAGTTGTCTCTAGGGCCTTTGAATCTTCTAAGAAACGTAAGAGGGAGGATCTGTTTTTGCATAGGCCCAGAGATAGCAATAGGGCTATATATATCACGACCCCATATAACAACTGCTGGACGGACCTTAAACATGTTCTTGATGTGAATTGGGATATACTGACACAGGACACCAGGATACGCCCATTTTTGGAAGAGAAACCGCGACTTGTGGCTAAAAGGGCTCCCAACCTGAGAGATCAACTGTCACATAGCCACTTTATGAGACCAGTAATTAGGACTGGGAGGGGATTTCGCATAAAGGGGTCGTATCCTTGTGGGGGATGCACTGTGTGCCCTTTTATGGTGTCTTCTGAGTCAATTCACATTGATCGTTTTCCGTTTCAACTGCATTCTAGGAAGTTCTATAATTGTCTATCCAGGAATGTGGTGTATGGGCTGATTTGTGGTTGTGACAAAGTCTATGTGGGACAGACCACGCAGCAATTGAGGAGACGGGTGCAGCATCATATCTCAACCATCAACACGGCCAGGAGTGATCTAGAGAACATTAATGGTAAGCCCTTGACATCAGTCGCAAAACATTTTTTGACTGAACATCGTGGAAATCCATCCAGTTTGAGAGTACTGGTTTTTGATGATGTCAGTGGTAGCATTCGAGGAGGAAATATCACCCGACAACTCTTACAACTTGAATCTCGGTACATTTTTGATCTAAGGACAGTGGCCCCGGATGGCCTCAATGAAGATCTGCTTTACACTGGTTTTTTCAAACAAACGTGAATTTTGATTGTGTGATCTTAGTAACTGTCTGTATTTTAAATTTTTTAACAGGTCCATTTGAAGACTTCGATATAATGGCTATAATTGGGGCCCCTGTGGAGGAGGATGGAGGAGAGAATAATGACATAAAACTGGGGCATTCGGCCACTCAATATACAGGACATCTCTGGATCTGATTTTTCTTCACTGAACATTCCCCCATTTGTTCTGTATTTCCTTCTTCATGCTGATTTCTTGTTTATGTATATTTTATTGTTGTGCTGGCATGGGGCAATATCATTATGCAGGATCCTGCAAGGTTTGCCAGTGACCTTTGTTCACTGGCAACCTATTTTGTGACTATATGGTATTGACCATATTACCCTCAGTATAATTATAATGATAATGCTGTGCATACTTTTATTATTGTTTTCTGGTTTTTTTTTTTTTTTGGTTTTTTTTTCTCTCCTTCTGATTAAGATAATGGGGAACATATGGGGGCTGTTTATGATACAGACAGTTAGTCTTAACAATTGTTCCAATATTCACCAGTAGGGGGCCAGCGGTCCTGCAGCTTTGCTTATGGGAGCTCAGCCTGCTTGCTATTTGCACACAGAGATGCACAGGAGGAATTGAGCATTTTTCATGGCAACCAGTATTAAATGCCTTTCTGATCCCTTTTCACTATGTTAGGATCAGTTTTTTACTTCTATTGGCTAAAATACTCGTTTGTATGGTTGCTATGGAGATAGCTTAATTACATTGGCTGGGTGATGACCTGTATAGACGTCGCTGAGCTATGACATGGCTGCACATGTGCAGTAGCACTCCCAGAGATCCAAGATGGCTGCGCCCAGTACAGGGACAAGGTAATGGCTCTGATTTGCAGCATCAGTGCTAATAAGCATTATAGGTGCTATAGATTTATTATAATTATTACTAATGATCTGGGTATATAACAGACTGTACAGGGCACCATTGGCACTTACCTCTCTTTCCCCTGAGGAAGTCCTAGGCGGACGACACGCGTTGGGTCGGGTCCTCGGTTAGCTGGTGGCTGGGTATGTGATCATAGTGATTATATTGTATATACCTGAGGGTTGAGTTGTCTGGCAGATTACTCTGTATCCTTGGCCCTTATGCAGGACATTTTAGAGGGTGTACAAGACCTTACTGGTCTTCCTATATGGTGAAGCTTGGAGGGTTTGGCCCTGACCATAGCTGCAAGGGTGCAGTGTAATTACAGTTAATAGGGCACTATTTGCCATAACTGTAATGTAATTTGATTGCAAATTGCATTTGAGACATTTGTTTAGATCTGCCAGCAAATTACATTGTACTACACTCTGACTCGGTATTATTGCCTATTGCTTAGTAACCTGTACATACCTTTTGCACACCAGCTTTGTAACACCTTTTTTGGTTTTAATTGTTTTTAAATTAAGAGGTGGTCAGTGGTGTTTTGTGGTTTTCTATTGAGTTTTTTATATTAATAAAGATTGATTATAGTGATCATCCCTGCTGCTATGTTCTTTTTCTTTAATTGCTACATGTTTTTGCATAGTGGGATAGATCCTACCTATATGTGATAGTGGTGCCCCCAGACCCCAACTTTGAGGTTTCCATTGATGAAGAATGGCCCCATATACCTCACCATTCCATCAATTTTTGTGTTTCAACATTCTTGGAGGGATCTATCCACTGTGGGTTAGTGTCAGACCAATAGTGGTGGTTTTGCTTGTTAAATTTACCATTCACAAAAACGTTTGCCTCATCACTCATCTGAAGGCAATTTTCCATGCTGTGAAAATACGAGATGTGCAGCATCTGAAACAAAAGATACTGGAAGCTTGTACTAGCATTTCTTCTGTGGTGTTGCTATAAGTGTGTCAAAAGTGGAAGAAGAGGGTTGCATTGATAATCCAAGACAATGGGCAGCACTTTGAACACATTTTATAAGTGGTCGTAAACTTGTAAATAACTCATGAAAGAATAAAGTTACGTTAAAACCAAGCACACAATTGTTTTTGTTATGAAATTCTCGATGAGTTTGATGTGTCACATGACCCTCTCTCCATTAAAAAAATAAAGTTGAATCCAAAATGGCCGACTTCAAAATGGCCGCCATGGTCACCACCCATCTGGAAAAGTTTTCCCCCTCCCATATACGAATGTGCCACAAACAGGAAGTTGATATCACCAGCCATTCCCATTTTATTTAGATGCAGCCATATAAATGGTCCACCCTGTAGTCTTGCACAACTGGGGTCCTGGGTTCAAATCTCACCAAGGACAATGCAATGTGTTTGCATGTGTTTCCTCTGGGTACTTTGGTTTCCTCTCACACTCTGAAGACATACTGTTAAAGAACTTAGATAGTGAGTCTCAAAGGGGACAGTGTTGCTAAGGTATGTAAAGTGCTGTGGATTTAATAACACTATATAAATGAATAAAATATTATTATTATTATTATTATTATTATTATTATTATTATTATTATTATTAAGTGCTCTACCGCAGAGTTTAACTGTACATGCTGCATGTCCCATGTGCATGCTAATACTGTTTATAATTGTAATGGTGACTCCTGGTAGGCCACTGTGGTCTCAGGAGCCTGGGGCAACCACATATAATATGATGGCTGCAATGTACAGTATTATGAACATAAAAACTTTTATGAAACTGTTTATTAAATATTTTCTGATTAAACAAGATGATTTTAAAATTGAGTTTAGATTTTTTTCTCATCATATACATGTTACTAACATGTCTATTCATCCTGTGATTTTTATAAATCCAAATATATAAAAGATTTTGAACTTTGGACTGTCTTCTGTTTTATCCCTCAAAGGTGACATTAAGAAGCTTATATTGAATTCCTTTCAAAAGTAGATCAAAGTGGAATATTATTTCTGATTTGGCATAGCTATTTGCAACAAAGAAGGAACTCTTTAAAATATGTGCACACAGTTGATGATATTCCTATATAAATGTTAGTGTCACATGTTAAAAGGAATTTAAAAACAGTACATGAAGAATAGGAACAATGAACTGTAGGAAACATGAGAGGCCATATCATGCAACTGATAGTGTCATAATGAATGAAGTAAGGGTTAGATTTATTAAAAATGTGACATATGTTTCTTTGTTACTTTCATTAAAGTATATCTGGGGCCATCATGCAAACAGAGAACAAAAATATGTATCCTTTTCGACACCCTCTGTTCTGTCCTCACATATGTTGGCATACTGTGTAATGAGATATGCAGATAAACATTCCTGTCTTCTGCTTAAAGTGATCCTAAACCCAGAAACTGACCCCCCCTTATCTTTAGACCTGTCCCTGCACCCCCTCTTATCATTTCTAGCCATCCCTTTTACATAAAAAATCGCTTTTGTAAAGTTAGAGAAAAGGATATAATAGTTTGACCTGTGTGAGTTCTCTGTTTCTGTTGGAAGCCGCAAATAGGCGTGCCTGTCTGCTGGTGCCTGATAATTATTCACGCCGTTCTCTGCTTGCTGCCTTTGTGAGTGTGTGGCCGCGTCATGAAAGGGGGCGGGACTAAATTGTGTCATGCCGGAGCCCCGCCCCCTTTCATGACACGGCCACACACTCACAAAGGCAGCAAGCAGAGAAGGGCGTGAATAATTACCAGGCACCAGCAGTCAGGCACGCCTATTTGCGGCTTCCAACAGAAACGGAGAACTCACAGGTCACACTATTATATCCTTTTCTCTAACTTTACAAAAGCGATTTTTTATGCAAAAGGGATGGCTAGGAATGATAAGAGGGGGTGCAGGGACAGGTCTAAAGATAAGGGGGGTCAGTTTCTGGGTTTAGGATCACTTTAAGAATGAGGCTGTTCAACCATAATATTCTTCTTTATTGGTAATAGATATGTATGACGAGGTAAAACTATGGGCTAATACAAGAGTGTAAAAGAATATATGACTGAACTGTACACAAAAAACATATATTCAGCCATATACAGTATGAAGCAATACATATACTATCTTACCATTTATACTTGAACAAGCATAAAGAATAACTGCCGTTTAAATTTTTATTTAATGATAATGTAGCACAAGTGATTATAATAAACTTTCAAATATTCATTATAAGTGAAATCTAAAACAAAACCATTCATAAACCTTCGACAAGATGTCCCCACTAGACTGTGTCTAAAGCAGACATATGTTCATTCTCAGTTAGATCCATCTTCACACTGAATATCGCCACATAACCATATAAGGGTAAGGGGGCAGGGCCTACACAGCATTCTCACTGCTGACTGCAGCTAATGAGGTGACAATGTATCCGATTACCACAGGCTACAGCACAGTGCTGAGTGTCAGAATGACAGGATCAGTGCAAACTCATCTGCCCTTTCCTTGGCACATGCTTCTCTGATCTGTAATTTGGCTCCATCTCTGCTGTCTCCCCACACAGTTCAGGTTCTCTCTTGGCCTTTCTCTGATGTCACATTGCACTGCTCACTGTTATCAGCTGCTGGCCACACCAACATAGCCATAAAATGCAGTTTTAAAAGAGCACAAAAATGTTTAGAAAATAAGCCATATGGCCAAAAAAAGCATTATGTTAGCTGCAGTGTGAGCCATCATTAATAACCAGTGCAGTACTGTTTACGGTATTTATTTTTTCAATTAAATGACTCATACAATTTAACTAGGAACAAGATATAGGTGAGTATTCAACTTATTCTCTCACCTAAGGCAAATATGAAGATGGTTTCTGTCACTGAGGTAGCCACATTGCATTCTGGGAGGCTTCCCATAATATATTGCAACTGCATGAGTCAGACATATGAAATCACCAGTGGGTGGTGCTGTTTCTAAACAATGAATTGGTGCAATACATTGCCCACATACAATTCACCAACCACATGAATTAACCATGAACAGAAAAAAACAACTAGTGTAATAGCAACTACTCAGATACATCATAGACTAAATCTAAGGGTTGCTCAATTTTCAGCTGGGACAGAACACCCCCTAATACAGGCTCACACTAAACGTGATCTTGTTGTAAGATGATCACATACAGCATCTCGATCATTAATTTTATTCAGTTTTAGTTCAACATTTGCTACTTTGTGATCATTGACAACTGAAAATTGAAAGTAACTGTGACTTGTTTGCAATCTGTTTGTCTTTTTTTTCCTAACTCAAGAAAAATTATAATATAGTCACAGATAATTGCTAATTAATGGTAAAATGTTCTGGTCTTGCAATTTGTCTGTGACCTCCGGTGGTACGATTGAAGTGTAGCCTAAGACTCTCCCTAGGAAAGTATTCATAGTTATACTTTGACTTTTATTGTGTTATTTTATTATGAGGCAAATATTTATTTTTAATTTATTCTCTTGTGATTTATAAATGGGAAATACAATTTCCAATTATGGCTGAACTAAGAGTCTATATTGAGGCCTTTATTGTGTGACATGGAGGAAATACAGGGAAGAGAGGATAGAGCTTCCAGGATCCGCGCTGCCGAACGATGAGATTAGTTGGAAAGACCACAGTTGTTAGTGCAACTGACAACTGTGGTCTTTCCAACTCTTTTCATCGTTGGTGGAGTGCGGATCCAGGAATCTCTATCCTCTCTTTCCTGTATTCGGTTCTGACACCCCTGTGTGGGTGGAGTGTGGATCCTGCAGCAGCCATTTTCACGTCATTATACCAGTTGTGAGTCACTCAACTGTCCCAGGTGAGCAGCAACAAGTAAAGCCCTTCACGTATTTAGTTGTTGGCATAAGACCCTATTGCGCTTTCCCTCCTCTCCCATTATGAGAAGTAAATATGATCCTTTAATACATTGGCAAATCGACAAGCTTGTAAATGTTTTCTGTCGGAGAGTTTGATGAAATCTGCACATTGATCCCTGATAAAATCTAAATGAAAATTTATTGCAAATAACATTGTGATATCTCTGCTCAATGTAAAAGCACGCTGAGGACAGCAGCATTTAAAGCATGAATTAATAATAATTTCTCTACGTATGCAGGTCAGTTATTTCATCAAAATTAGTTTTCTAACTTGTAGACAGAATATTTATAATGAAAGTAAAAAATCTTCCTATGACATCTAGAATTTAATCCATTACTTTTTTCAGTTGCATTTACTTCAAGTGATTTCCTCTTGAGTTGTCAAAAATATGGTATAATTAATCCCCAGACAATCATTCTTTCCTTTGCACACTACCTTTGCTGCATGCAGTCAACCAGCACCTATAAAAATATATCTTATATTATCTACAATTTTAAGAAAAGATTATCCGTTGATGGTGGTCATCCAGGAAACATTTCACAGATCATGCTAGATGAACTCTTATAGCTGTTGGCCAGCAACCATGCCAATACGTGCATACATCATTGCCCACACGCATAATAGAATGTAATGTATATCACTTCTTATCACATTGACAAATCCCTGATAATCCAAGGCCAATAGTGAAGAAACACATAGGGATGTGTGTTGGGAAGGATAGATAGTAATGAATTTGACAACCTATCTATCCTGTCTGTGAGCACTTTCCCATCGTGTTTTTCCTCGGCTTCCTAGCTATCTGGAAAAAGAGATAGCAATTGTAAGCACAATAAAGCATATAAAAAGGGGAAGATACATTGGAACAGATATATTCACTATTATAGCAATAATGGGAAAAATAATGGGGAAAATGTAACAGTAATGTCTTATTCTTAGACAATGCAAGCTTAGAGTAGACAAACTCAAATTGTGCCAGAATCATTTTAGTGTGTCATGCTGTGTTATAATCTAATATATAAAGCTAAGTGTACGTGTGTGTATGTGGCATTATCCCTGCCCACTCAACATAGCCACACCCACTCACTTTAGCCACACCCACTCCACACCCATGCCATAACCACACCCACTCAACATAGCCACACCCACTTCATGCAGCCTTATCCACTCCACGTAGCCATGCCCACTTCATAGCCTGCATCTCCACATATACCAGCTGGGTTGGGGCTATGTGGAGGAGTAGAGCTATGAAGGGGTGGGACTACACAGTGCCTTGTGAAAGTATTCGGCTGCCTTGAACTTTTCAGCCTTTTGTCACATTTCAGGCTTTAAAGAGGTCCTGTTACCCCACATGGATTAGAATCCAAGTCCAGCACTGAATGCAGCATGTCTGCTGCATTCAGCAAGGGATCCCCATGGCTCTGTGGGGTTGCTACCCCAATATATAGGCTTTTAAAAACTTACAGTAATTTTCCATAGCGGCGGGCACAGGGGCATTTCACGCCTACTGCACCTCTGTGCCACCCATGTCCTCGCCACCTCACTCGTGCCATTCATGAAATCATCGCTCTGCGTGTCCTTGTGGTGTTGACGCAAGCGCAGAGCGAGGTGGAGGTTGAGGTGCATGCCCCGCCTACTGCTATGACATCCTCTCATTTGAAATGCCCCCATGGATGAGCTGCCTCAAGCACAAGGGCCCGCCTCCATGGATTATTACTGTAAGTTTTTATATGCCTATACATTGGGGTAGCAGCCCCACAGAGCCATGGAGGACCCCTTACCTGAATGCAACAGACATGCTGCATTCAGTGCTGGACTTAGATTCTAATCCATGGGGGGTGACAGGTCCTCTTTAAACATAATGAAATAAATTCTAATTTTTTTAAAGGATAAACAACAAGTGGGACACAATCATGAAGTGGAACGAAATTTATTGGATATTTTAAACTTTTTTAACAAATAAAAAACTGAAAAGTGGGGCATGCAAAATATTATTCGGGCTCTTTAGTTTCCATGCAGCAAACTCACTCCAGATGTTCAGTGAGAATCTCTGAATGATCCAATGTTGTCCTAAATGACTGGTAAAGATAAATGGAATCCACCTGTGTGTAATAAAGCAATAAATCAAGTAATTAATGCACCTGCTCTGTGATAGTCTCAGGGTTCTGTTTCAAGTGCGGAGAGCATCATGAAGACCAAGGAACACACCAGGCAGGTCCAAGATACTGTTGTGGGGACTTTTATAGCTGGATTTGGATACAAAAAGATTTCCCAAGTTTTAAACATCTCAAGGAGCATTGTGCAAGTTATCATATTGAAATGGAAGGAGTATCAGACCACTGCAAATCTACCAAGACCAGGTTATCCCTCTTAACTCTCATCTCGAACAAGGAGAAGATTGATCAGAGATGCAGCCAAAAGGCCCATGATCACTCTGGATGAACTGCAGAGATCTATAGCTGGGGTGGGAGAGTTTGTCCATAGGACAACAATCAGTTATAGACTGCACAAATCTGGCATTTATGGAAGAGTGGCAAGAAGAAAGCCATTTCTCAAAAATATCCATAAAAAGTCTAGTTTGAAGTTTGCCACAAGCAACCTGGGAGACACATCAAACATGTGGAAAAAGGTGTTCTGGTCAGCTGAGGTGGGGCTATGTGAAGGAGTAGAGCAATAAAGGGGTGGGACTATACATGGCTGGTGCTATGAAAGGGGTGGGGCTACTGGAAGGGGTGGGACTATGTGTAGGGGTGAAGCTATGACGGAGCAGGGCTAATGGGAGGTGTGGGGCTATGATACATACACAGACACATACATACATTACAATACATGGATGATATTACCATATATAAGCATTACAACTATATATGGGCATTAAGCCTAGGCAATGCCGGGCTCTACAGCTACTTTTAGAATATGTTTAAATTGTCTTGTCTCAAGGGGTAATTCATTACAACTGCATTTTTTACCCCAATCTTAAGGTTACAGCCTGCTAAACAAAAATCTGGCAAATTAAGAGGCACACACCTCTTAAAGAGAAATTATTTTGTAGCCTTTCATTAGTGTAAGCTTTCATGTGTTTGTAAATGGGTAATAACTAATCCATTACATTAGATGACTTGCCTGACACATTTTTCAGGTGGATCCAGGCATCTTCAGGGAATTATTCTGTGCATCTCTTCTATAGATGTGGTGAGCCCTCACTCACTTTCCCTTCCCCTAGAAAATTTAACTAGCTATAACTTGTCTTTCTGTGTGCCATACATAGGCTCTAAATTTGAGGCATGAAGTAACACTTAGGCAATACTCGTTTTTCTTGACACCAAATTCTTAATCGGACAAGGCAGAAAAAGTGTTTCAAAAGCTTAAAAATCATCAGTAAAGATTTGTGATCAGAAAGTTTGTGATGCAAGTAACACCAGAATTCTAGCTATTTTACCATGAAGAAAAATTAGGATAAGAAATATTAAATATGTATCACTTATGGAGTGGTGGTCTTTCATCCTAATAATGTGAAAAACCTTAATCTTTAGGAACTTGCTAGACATCAAGTATTTTTAATCAAAAGGCAAAAGGAGAAGGACAGCTTCCCAGAGAGTGCTCCAGTGTGCATGGTACTGCGTTCTGACGAAACGTGGTCCGTTCATGGAGAATTAAGAACATTGTTCCAGCTCGTGCATATTCATAAATTTAATTATCCTTTATTGAAAACTTTTTAGAGGACTCTGTCAGGACATTTTTTTAGTATGATACTAATAGTACCCTTGAATAGTGCTTTGGTAGACCTTTCAGAATATATAAGAATCACTAATGTACTCTTTGTAGTTCTCTTGCTATAAGCACCTGCACACCCAGCAGGCAGCTGTAAAAGTAATTGTCATGACTTTTCTGAGTCACAGCATGTAAAAGTGATTTAAATATCCACACCTATTCTAGCTGGTATTCTGTCCCTCCCATCTGTGTTTGAAGTTACACTAAATCTCTTAGGCTTTTGCAGGCTGCTGGGGAGGGGATTGAGAGGGGGAGGTGTTTTGTGCTATTTAAAAAAGAAAACACAGTAGTTTGACAATAAATGACATCACCCAACCACTGACCATGAGTGTAAAAAAGTTATTTGTTATCACTCATATTCTCTGAAAAAAGGCCAAGAAAGTAAATAATCACAACTGTATATGGAACTATGTCCAGCCCTTATGTTAACCTTATCTATGCCAAACACCTGGAATGAAGAAACAGAGTATGACGAGTAGAAATAAAATGTTTGGCAGCAGCTGAGGTGTGGTTTAAATTACTAGTGTTAGATTTATCTCAGGTGTTCATTAATATGAACCTTTAACTTGAGTGTTGCGAAACCAATATATATTTTATTATACATGAAACATTTAATTGTATAAACCACATTGGCAGAGTTGTAGTTTATATGTTGTTTAATAAGAAAAGATAAGAAATAAGCAGGAATTGTGTTGATTGTTATGCATATCTGCATATTTGACATTTGTTTGGCCCACATTTATAAAAACGTCTATGATTCAACCAATTTAACCTCAATTTTATGGAAACAACAGCAAAGAGGCTAATATTTTAGGTAAGAAAATGTGTATGTCTGCTTAGGAGCGCTAAGGACGACAGTATAAAATATATTGAGGAAAAAAGTTATCAAACCTTTATTATTAATTCTCTTGCAAGCTCCACAACGCGTTTCGACAGTACATAGGACCGTCTTCATCAGGTGATGTAGGAGGTGTATAGGGCAAAATACATCTATAGTGATCAGTATAACCTAATTGATGGGAGTTACAAACTATTAACCCTCTCTTTACCAAATTCCCATTCCCATTGCATTTCTCCCTTACAATGGTATGGCAATACACTTAGGCTGCTTTCAGCTGCTTTCACATCAGCGTTTTTTTTAAATCGCGGCAGATGCGGTGAAAAAACAACATCTGCCGCGATTACCACATAACCGCTGCACTTGCGGCACAGTTGCGGCAAGCCCCATACAATGTATATGCGGGCTTGCGGCAGGTGCGGCAAGTGCGGTTTTAACACTTGCGGAAAGTGCGGCCGCGAAAAAACCCGCAGTCAGCCGAGGTTTTTTTGCTGCCGCACCTGCCGCAAGTGCCAAAACCGCACTTACCGCACCTGCCGCAAGCCCGCATATACATTGTATGGAGCTTGCCGCACCTGTACCGCAAGTGCAGCTGTTATGCGGTAATCGCGGCAGATGTTGTTTTTTCACCGCATCTGCCGCGATTTAAAAAAAACGCTGATGTGAAAGTACCCTTACTCTTGCAAAATCTAAAACTACACTAGAAATGAATAATAATACAAAATAAAACAAGTTTAAAAGACATTTGCTGAATATGCTGCAATATACTTCTAAAATACCTAAGTTACATTATTATATGAATAGGTTACATTATCGCATAAGTAAGAATTCATATAAATAATTCATATGAAAAAATACCATCCCAAAGGCTTCAATCTTACAATCCTATATAATAATTGCCAGTTTCTGGCATCCGGCCACTGTGCCGATATTCCGGCATGCACCGCAGCCGGATGCCAGCCCCGCGAGTGATGGCGTGCATGCGCGCCATCGTGAGCCGCCATTTTACCGGCACCACGAGCGATGGATGACCGGCGCCTCGCGCACACGCATCTTTATTATGGCAAGCCGCATATTGTCTGAAGACACTATGTAAGAGGAATCCAGTTTTGATATTGTGTCTGTGCTCATTGAGATGGTTATGCATCGTCTGTACAGTTCGTCCCACATACTGAATCCCACATGGGCATTCCATGAAATATACAATGTATGAGGTTTGACAGTCAGCCCTAAATTTGATGTTAAAGGTTTCTTTTGTTGTAAATGAGGTAAAAGTTTTGACATCATTCACAATAACTGAACCGCATAAACATTTTGAAGTATTGCAAGGGAAACATCCCCTGTCAACACTATCCCCAACTCCCCCTATTATTACAGCATTTTTATTAGTACTCTTCACGTTACTTGGTGCCAACAGGCTACGCAAATTTAATTTTTTTTTGTAAATAATAATTGGTTTACTGGGGAGATGTTCTGAAAGTAAGGGATCACTTTGTAACACGAACCAATATTTTTTCATCAATTTCTGAATTATTCTTCTGGGTTGACAAACGTAGTCGTCAGACTCCATCTTGCCAAATCTGAGGCCTTTTCTTGCTTCTTTTTTTCTCTAGATGTTACTTTATTTACACTGGAGTGTTGTGTGTAATTTTTTATTTTCTTATAGGCATCCTATAGTAATTTACTGTCCATAGGGTACATTTGTCAACCACCTGGGGAGGTGCCCACTATTAAAATCCAAATAACTGTTGACATCTATAGGTTTGAAATAAGTGGAAGTGTACACCTTCCCCAGGCCATCAAAACGCACGCACAGGTCCAGATACTGGAGGGCTATGTTAGAGATAGACATGGTAAATATCAATCCCACATATTATTGTTTAACTCCATTAGAAAAGTTGTTGCCTCTTCTTCAGTTCCCTTCAAAAAAAAGATCAGGTCATCTATAAAGCGTTTGTAAAACGCTATCTGATTTTGGCCCATCTGGACTGCACAATGGAGATGGATTCAAAGGCACCCATGTATAGGTTGCCATAACTTGGTGCGAACCTCGTCCCCATTGCGCAGCCCCTCTTCTGTCGATACACAGAACCATTGAAGGAAAAAACATTATTGTTCAAAATGAACGTTATGGTTGTTAATAGGAATTCTCTTTGTTCTCCAGATAACTCCATGTCAGTCATCAAAAAGTCCCTTATCGTTTTGATCCCTAAATTATGGGGGATATTACTATTTAAAGTCGATACATCTAGGGTGATATAAGCATTCGGTAGGGGAGGCAGTTTCCCAATCTCCTCTATTGTGTGGAGTCTCTTAGGTGTGAGTCTAAAACCCCAACATGTTTCTGAAGAAATAGATCCACATAATGTGAAAAATTACAAGTGATTGACTCCACCCCGGAGATTATCAGACTTCCCGGGAGGTTTAATGGGTCCATATGGAGTTTGGGGAGGAAATAAAAATGGGGAAAATTTTATCTGGGTATATCGAGGAATTTTTTCTCTTTCTTATTTAATATGCCCTCCCCATATGCACCTCTTAATACGTTTATTATATCTCAGAAATATTTCTATGGAGGGGTCCTCATCCAATTTTTCATAACATTCTTAATCTCCCAAGATTCTTTCCCCTTCTTCAAAATACCACTCCCTATCCATTACTACAACCCCACCCCCTTTATCAGCATCTTTTATAACAATGTTGGTATTTTTCTGAAGGGAGTTGATGGCTTCTCTTTTTCCCCTGGTCAGATTGTCTTTTAGATTAGGGGTTGTTAATGTACGGACTTCTTTTAAGAGGAGTTGTTGGAATGTCTCTATTTGTGAGCTTTTATGATGGGTTGGATAACATTTGCTGACATTCTTCACATCTACATGTTTCATATTTTTTGTATTAAATGTTTCTGTTACAATGGTTTGTAATTGTGGGACTGTTCCATTTCCTGTTTTACTGTGTTCCTCCATAATGTAATGTCTTTGTACTGTCAATTTTCTAAAAAATTCATTGAGATCAAGGAATAGGGAAAAAAAATTTATATTCGAGGTCGGGCTGAAAGACAACCCTTTATATAATAATGTGGCTTCTTCTTTGGAAGGCAATATTGAGACAAATTAAAACTATATTGATAAAGATATCGATTCTGTTTTTTTATTTACATAGCTTTTAGTTTTTTCTGATCTACTAGTATCCCTTCTGTGCGTTCTACCCCTTCCTCTACATCCTCTCTCCCTCTTTTTCTTTTGGGTCTTCTCTGAACCAATTGAAAAAACTGAGTAATTTTACAATCTTTAAGAGTAATAGAATTTTTTGTCTTACATAGGGAGGTTCCTAAACTTATCGCTCCTTCATCCTGTCTAGGAATAATATCCAAAGATGTTTCTTTATTTCATGCCTCTTCATTTTGTACAAAATTGGTAAGCATAGTCGTAATAGAACCCATAATACAAATGTCCACTACTGCTGGTATTATTTCTAAGGTGGTATCCAAGGTTTACCTTGAGGCCCCATCAATGTGGGTTTTAACTGAGGATTCAGCTTCTATTCCACCACTGGTGTTTTGTTTGATAACCGGGGAGGGCCCTCTAGTGGATTGTGTTAAGATGGGAATTTCAAATAATTATGTTTGTGGTGTTATCGGTGTTGGATTATGTGTTAAATTAACTGGTGAAATTTCTATTTGTGCATTATTAACTGTACATTTCCCAAGTGACTCCGATTAGTTTTGTGAGGAGATGTGTTAGAATTTTGTGTTAAAGTGACATCGTGCACTGTAAAAAGTAAAAGATCATTATTTTCAACTTCCTCCTCTCTCTGTGTAGAAGTGATAATATGTGTTCTCTGTATTTCCTTCTCTAATAGAGGAAATAGTATAAGTGAATTATCCTTTCTTTTTTCCACTGAGGAGAATACTCCTGTTAAAGGGTCTAGATTTCCATTCTGTATTACTTCCAATTTTTTCTTCTTTACCACAGTATCTTTTGGGGCAATCTGTAATCTTTTTAAATGCATCTGGAAGAAAAAAACACCATGGATAGCGTCAATTTAAACCTAAACTTAATTCAAGTTAAGGACCTGCGGTTAAATCTACATTGATCCTAGTGAATTACAGGACCTGTGATGATGTAACTGGTAACATGACCACAATCGATCATGTGATTCTCCAGGAAAAGAACTCAGCAGTGGAGCGAGAGCATCAAAGGCGCCGTCACCCTGAGCAGAGATCTTCATCCACGCTTGTAACCAGGGTTGTGCAGGGCTGGCACAACTCTACCAGGTTAGTGCACACTGCACCTAACAGCAGCGTTAAGACAGTGCTATAGATCCTACACAGCGCCCCTTTCTTTCTTCTTTTTCTTTGCAGGCTAATATTTTACACATTTTAGTGTTTTAACCTCTACATCATACTGCATCAGATTACATAGCATAAACCCCCTTACACATTCCCTTTACTACCTCTGTATTTGATGTGATTGTTAAAGCATTGGCCTCATGATTAAACAATTTTTTTTATACAAAGCAAAACCTAAACATTTTTTCTAACCACAACTAAAAAATGTTCCTACAGTTGCTAAGTATACTGTTATGATGACTATGAGTATGCAGGGAACAGGGGTATCTGATCTACCCCTCAAGCTAAGGAGCCCTGATCTCTCACTAACTCAGAGATACTCCTGATGATGGAGAGGCCAGAGTCTCCTTCCTGGCCCTGCTCCTATTCAGGACTGAACTAACTCCCACTCCCCCATCCCCAGACCAGGGGAGTAATTAAACCCACAGATAAAGACAGAAAGGGTAAATCAATAACTCAATCTCACTGCTCTCACACACAGGCATATTGAAACCGAGCTGTACACATCATATCCGGCACAGTTCACCTATGACATGTACAGCTCGGCCTCAATATGTCCCCTGCGCATGCGCTGGAGCCGGGCCATACACGTGAACAGCCCCTACAATGCACCGGAACAAATATGACGTCCTGGCTGGTGTGTCAGACTACGACAAGAGATGGGAATTTCAAAAGGAGGATGAGCAAAAGGAGGATGAGCAAAAGGAATGATGACACCCAACGGGGCATGCTGAAAGCCCGCGAAGGGTGAACAATGGAGCAGAGAGCCTGCCTTTCCAGTCTCCAGATGGAAACTGCATATAAGTTTATAAAACATTTTTCTGAAGCATTATAGGGCACTTTTAGGTGAGAAAAGGATGGTTAGGAATCAACTCACAAGGTGCAGGGACAGGTAGTGGTAGCATAGGGAGATAGAACAAGCTGACAGGTTCCCTTTAAAGGGTGTAGATGGCTGTGACAGGAGAGCAGCAACCTGAAACTGCAGCAGCACATTACCAGCCATCAGGAAGTTAACTCTTGCAAGACTGATGAGCAGTGCGCACAAAACAGTCGATACCATTACTCTGGCTGAGCAACTAAGAAGTACGAGGTTGCTTATCAGACTCCATAGTGTGAGCAGTCAGAAGATGCCATGATACTAAGTGAAAAGTGAAACACCACATGACATATGTCCATTCTTACCTTTTCTTTTAAATTAACATATCCTAAGATTTGTACCTTGAAAATAAAAAAAGTATTTTTAATTTTGTAACATTCTTCCTGCATTATATTGGCAGTATATTTAGATGTTGTAGTGATTTTTTTGTCAAATCCAAGAATCTCAGTCTGCAAATATTGCTGTGACATATTTAGTATTTTTTAGTCAATTTTAAATGAACTCTTGAAGTGGTTGCGCAGGAATGAGATTTCATGACTATTCTTAGGATAGGCTATCATTTTCAGATCCATCTAGGTTCAACAACCAGAATTCCCTGCAAATCAAATACCTAGAACCCAGAAATAGAACGTTCATAGTTTACAGTGCCAAAACACCACAGGTCTGTATACATTGCTGTGATTTACTTAGATTTTTTGATCCTGCAGGTTATATCACGATTATTTCAGCAGTATTACTACAACAATAATACAAAACAGATTTAGATTGTTTTTTAAGTGGCGATAAGGAAATTCTGAAGTTGTAAACAAAATGATTTGGATTTCTGTTGTCAGTTTCTGAGCCTCGTAATGTTACTACTTTTCTCTCAATAAAGCTATGTGAAGGCTACTTTTTTCTTGACAAACTGACTGCTTTATTGCTCGCCATTGTGCTAAATATGAAATTTTGATCTTTGGAAGAAGGGCCTGTTACAAGAGCGTCAACACCAGATATGTTTAAATTTTAAATAGTGGAAAAGTTGTGTGATTTAAATGTTCATATTTTTTCAGACCTGCTATCATCGTATTCCTTTTACTTTATACAGCAGTACTACAATATTGCTTTGTGTCGTTAGAATCTTGGTCTCCTACAGAACGCTCTATCTGAGCATCATAAGAGTACCAACAGGATAGAAATGGGGAGGGCTATCAGTAGACCGCTGGCTTACATGGTAACAAATTGGTTTCCAATTATTACAATGCCGGGAGCCAATGGAAAATGGTACAGTTGAGCATTGGTGCACTTTCCACTTAAATGCCACAGGCAGAGATTAACAGCAGTTTTCTAAATGTTGAGGACAGAGTTCAACTCCAGCCGCTGCTGAAAGACACAGATGCTGGCTGTTTCATTTGGCAGTCATCTAGGTTGAGCATGCTCAGAAACTGAGCAACCTAAGTACACTCCTATGAAAAATATATTAGTCATGGGGCATTAAAGTGCATTTAAGTGCATGTGAGAAGAAGCTGCTTCTAAATGCACAGGCATTATCTGTGTAGGCTCCATTAGCAGGAAATATCTGGCTGCCAGTCTGTAATAGAAGACATGAGGAGCAGAGTATTGGAAAAGAAAAAAAAAACATTGTACCAGCACCAATATTTTACTGATAGGGAGAGAAATAATAATTGATATATTTTAGTCTGGAACCATCCATTAATTATCCCCTATACTGTATACCTAAATGTCCTGTCAGTTGCATTTGAAATATATGGTTTAGGCCGGGTTTGGATACAGTGAAATCTGCTAATTTTGGCACCCAAATTACAGCTTCTAGTCTCTACTGAACTTGTCAACTGAAACTAATACCATCAAAATGATCTACAGGGTGGGCCATTTATATGGATGCACCAGAAAAATGGAAATGATTGGGGATATGAACTTCCTGTTTGTGGAAAATTAGTATATGGGAGGGAGAAAACTTTTCCAGATGGATGGTGACCATGGTGGCCATTTTGAAGTCAGCCATTTTGGATCCAACTTTATTGTTTTCAATGGGAAGAGGTTCATGTGACATGGGTCATGTGACATCAAATTTATTGAGAATTTCATAAGAAAAACAATTGTGTGCTTGGTTTTAACGTAACTTTATTCTTTCATGAGTTATTTACAAATTTATGACCACTAGGGATGGGCGAATCTACTCGCTAGGACTCGTTACTCGGCGAGTAGTAAGGGACTCGCAGGACTCGGTACTCTGCGAGTTTCCCAGTGATTACTCGCACAGTAAACGAGTCCAATGCAAATCAATATCAATCCTAGTTTTGTCACAGACTCTGACAAAACTAGGATTGCCTTTGACTTGCATTGGTCTGATTACTGTGCAAGTAATCGCTGGGAAACTCGCAAAGTAACTGCTGTTACTTTGCGAGCCGAGTCCAGCTGTCTTCTCTGTGCAGGCTGCCGCAGCTCCAGGGTCCTAGAGCTCGCCTGCTCACAGAGATGATGTAGCAGTGCTGAGATTGTTCTCAGTCTGCTCATTCCCTGTGCATAGACATCTATATCTATGCACAGGGGATGTAGCAGAGAGGACATCGCGTTTTGGACTACGTCGGACGGAAGAGGATTTTTTTAATTAAAGATGGAATCCCTAATGGCTTTTTTTTTTTATTTCTAATAAAAAATTTTCTCTGTGTTGTGTTTTTTTAACCCTTTATTGGAGATTCTTAGTGGCTGGGTCAAACGTGGCCTGACATTAAGAATCTCGGGCTTAATACCAGCTTGTATAACAAAGCTGGTATTAACCCCTTTATTACCCAGCGTGCCACCGCCACCAGGGCCGCTGAAAGAGCGGGGTTCAGCGTCAGAGGATGGCGCTTCAATGAACGCGCCATCTTCTTGGGTGGCTGCGGGCTGCAATTTGCAGCGGGGGGTGCCCAGAAAGCTTGGGCATCCCTGCGCTGTGGATTCCAGCCCCCAGCTGCTTAGCTGTACCTGGCTAGACATAGAAAATAGAATTCATGAAATAATTTAAAAAAAGGGCTCCCCTATATTCTTGTGTCCGGCCAGGTACAAATAGGCACCTGGGTGTTGGGGGCAGCCCGTCGCTGCCTGCTGGATCTGGCTGGTTCCAGAAATACGGCGAAGCCCACGTGAAATTTTTTTCTGACAAATCCATAAAACAATGTAAATAAAAGGGACTGCATCTTTATTAACCCCTGGACCATGGGCGAGGGGTTAATAAAGATGCAGTCCCTTTTTTAGGATTGTTTTATTGATTTTTCAGAAAAAAAATTACATGGTCTTTCTGGAACCAGCCGGATCCAGCAGGCAGCGACGGGCTGCCCCCAACCCCCAGGTGCCTATTTGTACCTGGCCAGACACAAGAATATAGGGGAGCCCTTTTTTTTTATTATTTCATGAATTTCATGAAATAATTAAAAAAAAATGTGTGGGGCTCCGCGCAATTTCTATGTCTAGCCAGGTACAGCTAAGCAGCTGGGGGCTGGAATCCGCAGTGCAGGGAGGCCCAAGCTTTCTGGGCACCCCCCGCTGCAAATTGCAGCCCGCAGCCGCCCCAGAAGATGGCGCGTTCATTGAAGCGCCATCCTCTGGCGCTGAACCCCGCTCTTCCAGCGGCCCTGGTGGCGGTGGCTCGCTGGGTAATAAAGAGGTTAGGGCCAGCTTTGTATTATCAGCTGGCCCTAAGCCCGAAATTTATGGCGGTCACGCCAATATTAGACATGACCGCTATGAATTTCTATTAAATTGTTTTAAAAAAAACACAACACAGAGAAAAATTTTTATTAGAAATAAAAAAAAAGCCATTAGGGACTCCATCTTTAATTAAAAAAATCCTCTTCCGTCCGACGCAGTCCAAAACGCGATGTCCTCTCTGCTACATCCCCTGTGCATAGATATAGATGTCTATGCACAGGGAATGAGCAGACTGAGAACAATCTCAGCTCTGCTACATAAGGCAGCAGGCGGGCTCTAGGACCCTGGAGCTGCGGCAGCCTGCACACAGAGCAGACAGCCAGACTCTTATCTGTGCGAGTTTCCCAGCGATTACAGTAAACGAGTCCAATGTAAATCAATGGCAAAACTAGGATTGCTTCAGGCTGAAGCTCCCGAGACACATCTGTGATTTGTAAATCGCACACTACTCGCTATTACTCGCTTCCCCATTCATTAACATTGGACTCGCTAGACTCGCAACGAGTAGCGAGTCCCAGGCTCGGACTCGCTAGAGTCAAGCGATTCCGAGTAATTTAGGATTCGCCCATTACTAATGACCACGTATAAAGTGTGTTCAAAGTGCTGCCCATTGTGTTGGATTGTCAATGCAACCCTCTTCTCCCACTCTTGACACCTCAGCCCGAGACCTTTGAGTAAATAAAGAAAAGAAAAAGAAACAAAAGATTGAATATGAAATATATATGTTTGTATGACTCCAGCCCTGATTTGATAATTGAATGAATGTGTCAAGAACATCAGACTCTAAAAAGTATCCTTCATGCCATTAACTCAATATGTTGTAGCATCCGTGTGACCACTAACCGGGTATATAGACCGGAATTAATCTTACTGGCTTCTATATTATGACATAAAATGTGCTATAGTGAGTTATATATTATTCTATTATTGCTATCAATCATGTGTACCTTACTGTCGGTCAAAATTACCTGACTGGTGTATTGGGTAATATATATTCAATCCTTGTTGTATAGATTATGGCATAATATAGAAGCCAGTAAGGTTCATTCTGGTCTATATACCCGGTTGGTGGTCACACGGATACTACAACATATTGAGGTAATGGGCATAAAGGATACTTTTAGAGTCTGATGTTCTTGACACATTCATGGAATTATCAAATCAGGGCTGGAGTCAGACACATATATATATATCATATACAATCTTTTGTTTTCTTTTTCTTTATTTACTCAGAGGTCTCGGGCTGAGTGATGCATTATTAATGAGGTCACTACATATATCTAAATGATCCCTCACCTTGATAGTCTACCTTCATCGTTAATACCTGGAGCTAGTATTACTTTTAATACTTTAAATACTTGAGTATAATGCCATTGTTTGATTTCCTTGATTGTTATGGTGTTTTTATTTTGTATACAGATACTAGTATGATATGCATATGTTTCCTGTTTTCACACATACTGCATTATAACAGGTATATATCTTTATTTTTTTATATATCCTGGATTGTACATATATATGTATTGATAACGTAACCAGTGGGTTTCCAATGTCTGAATTTGTGCTTATCATTGTGCAATAGCATGATACCATATAGATGATACATGGACTTTTATGTATACGTATTGAAATGTGGAATGATCATATTCTTATTTTGTTCTTTTATGTACATTGATAAATCTTATTCTGAAGAAGGCACAATATGTTAGTGCCAAAACATCAAATTGTGGAGAACATCCTACCTGGCCGAAGATTTCATCCATTCTAAGTTTATGCTGAAAACTTAGAACACCGCCCTTCACCTCTCCAAACAAGCTTACTTCCACACTCTTATCACTTCACTAGCCAACAATCCTAAACAACTCTTTGACACTTTCCATTCTCTCCTCAGTCCAAGACTACAGGCCCCAACCACCAGCCTCAGCGGTGACGATCTGGCCAAATATTTTAAGGACAAAATTGACAACATACGACAGGAAATTTCCTTACAGACTCAAAACATCATGCATTCTCCTCCCTCCTGCTCTTCATCCAACTCACATTCGGTCTTTGATCCGGTCACAGAGGAAGAATTCACTCGGCTTCTTGCATCTATTCGCCCTACTACCTGCACCAGCAACCCTATTCCCTCTCATCTCCTTCCATCCCTTTCTCCAGCTGTCACATCTCACCTAACTAAAATATTTAATCTTTCCTTCTCATCTGGTGTTTTCACCTCCTCCTTTAAACATGCCAGCATTCATCCATTATTAAAAAAAACCATCTCGAACAGAACTCTGTGGCTAACTACAGACCCGTCTCTAATCTCCCCTTCATCTCTAAACTCCTGGAACGCTAGGTCCACTCCCGTATGATCTGCTATCTCTCCAACAATTCTCTTCTTGACCCTCTACAATCCGGCTTCCGCTCCTTACATTCTACTGAAACTGCCCTCACTAAAGTCTCTAATGATCTACTAACAGCTAAATCTAATGGTCACTACTCCTGTTGATCCTCCTGGATCTCTCCACTGCATTTGATACTGTGGATCACCAGCTCCTTCTCTCTATGCTATGCTCTATTGGGGATAAGGACACCACGCTCTCCTGGTTCTCCTCCTACCTCTCTGACCGCTCCTTCTCTGTATCTTTCGCCAACTCCTCTTCCTCTCCTCTTCCCCTCACAGTTGGGGTTCCTCAGGGTTCCGTCCTAGATCCCTTTCTCTTCTCTCTATACACTGCCTCCATTGGACAAGCCATCAGTAGATTTAGTTTTCAGTACCATCTCTATGCTGACGACACACAGTTATACACCGTCTCTAACGTCATGTCTTCTCTGTACCTTAAATTGAATCTGTCAAAATCTGAACTTCTCGTGTTTCCTCCCTCTGCTAATCTTTCGAAACCTAATATTGCCATTTCTGTATGTGATTCTACCATTACTCCTCAGCAGCACACCCGCTGGGGTTATATTTGATATGGATCTCTCCTTCTCTCTCCAAATCTGGTCTGTTGCTCGCTCATGTCACCTACACCTCAAAAACATCTCTAGAATTCGACCTTTCTTACTGTTGACTCTGCAAAAACTCTAACTGTTGCCCTTATTCATTCTCGCCTGGATTACTTCAATTCTCTATTAATCGGTCTCCCTCTTACTAAACTCTGTCCTCTCCAATCCATCCTCAATGCAGCAGCCATATTCCTCTCCAAACGCTTCACCGATGCCTCTATCCTAGGGCAGTCATTGCACTGGTTGCACATCCTCTACAGAGTACAATATAAAATTATCACTCGCATCCACATAGCCTTCCACAGTTTTGCTCCGCCCTACATCTCCTCTCTCATCTCTGTCTATCGCCCTACACGTGCCCTCCACTCCGTAAGTGACCTAAGACTAACATCAGCTACAATCCGAACCTCCCACTCCCGTCTCCAAGACTTCTCATGAGCTGCATCAATTCTCTGGAACGGATTACCAAGAACAAATCAAATAATTCCCAATACCAATAGTTTTAATTGAGCCTTAAAAACACATCTCTTTAGACTGGCCTCACCTCACTTGTCTAACAATTCCTATCTTCCCTTTTCTAAATCTGGCCTCTTGTGTCATCTGTCTGCACCTGCAGGCTGTCTGTCTGTCCCCCATGCATAATATAGCACTTTATCTGTACTTGTACAGATCTTGACCGATGACCGTTTCATGCAGCGTTACGTGAATCCCCTAATTATTATATTGATGGCTGGACCATATATGACATCATTTGTTACTGTTACCTTTTGTGCCTCCCCTATTTCCTCTAGATTGTACCTCTAGATTGTAAGCTTGTGAGCAGGGACCTCACTCCTCATGGTTTTTGAATTTTTGTTACTCTGTATTGTCTGATATTGTCTGTACATGTCCCCTCCGAATTGTAAAGTGCTGCGTAAAATGTTGGCGCTATATAAATAAAATTGTTATTATTATTATTAGTTCTTTAGTTTTAGTCTCTATTTCGCACTTCAATATTTCATGGAAAGGAGCCTATAGTCATGTGACTACAAAGCACTGGATTACAGACACTTTAAAGGACAAATTAAATTATTTGACTGGTAACCGTAATTTACATTTACGTACTCTTATTCTCAGTTTTATTATTGTTTCTATTAATTCTTTTATTGCAGTTCTATTATTGCTTAGACAACTCTTAGTTGTAATGAAGACATGTAGTTTCCAGAAATACGCTTAATTCTTTCTCAATCATTTATAGACCTAAAGTGCTTTTTCTCCATAACTAATGAAATACAAATTATGCTTATTTACCCCATGGCAAATAGTCATTTTAATTAATTAGGTCAGAGACCAGTTGCTATTCTAAGCACATTACATCAACAATGAGTGATCTTTGTTAAGCCATACAAACTGTAATTCACTCCAACATAATACAATAGTGGAGATGATTAGTCATTTAAAAATCCTTCTTCTAAATCACAATGTTTATACTCAAGTTTCCGATACAACACGTTGCATGAAATCTATACCATTATTGCAAAGCTTGATGAAATACAATATTTTGTCAAATATAATAGGATAATAATGAATGTCAACAAAATATGAGTCCATTATGCAAATTGCACAGCTTGGTTGTCTTTTCTAAAATAAATAAGGACTAATTATTAGCACAATGGAGGCATGACAGAGAATAAATAGTCATTCATTTTCACTGCATTTGTATCTAGTTTATGACTGTTAGAAACCAAAATAAAGAAGTCAAGTTTAATGTAGGACTGATTTATATAGGCTAGTTGTTGTACAGCATAGCTAAGGGAATATGCAATTTCCTAGATAATACTAGGAATATGGAAAATGTCTTAGATAATACCGTATATACTCGTGTATAAGCCGAGTTTTTCAGCCCAAAAAATGGGCTGAAAAGTCCCCCCCTCGGCTTATACACGGGTCAATACGGTAATCCTATGGTGGGAGGGGGCGCGGGGGGGCGCTGCGCAGTATTTCTTACCTTGTCCCCCGTTCTGCAGTGCGTTCCGGTGTCTTCCGTGCTCCGTTCCCGGTCTGCTGGGCCTTGTGGTTCCTCCTGGTTCCTCCTCCTTCGGTTCCATCATGGGGGCTGCCATCTTGCTTCTTCTCTCCGCCCCCGGCCAGTGATGTCAGAGCAGGCCGCGCTGTGATTGGCTAGCACCCGTGATCACATGTCACGGGTGCTAGCCAATCACAGCGCGGCCTGCTCTGACATCACTGGCCGGGGGCGGAGAGAAGAAGCAAGATGGCAGCCCCCATGATGGAACCGAAGGAGGAGGAACCAGGAGGAACCACAAGGCCCAGCAGACCGGGAACGGAGCACGGAGGACACCGGAACGCACTGCAGAACGGGAGGACAAGGTAGGAAGCTGTGTGTATGTGTGTGTGTATGTGTATATATGTGTATGTGTGTGTGTGTATATATGTGTGTATGTATGGGTATGTGTATGTAAGTAGGCTGGCTGCCAATATAAGCCATACCTCTGGGGCTGCTGTATATACTTCTGGGGCTGCTGGATACTACCACTGGGGCTTTATATACCTCTGGGGCTACTGTATACTAGCACTGGGGCTGTATATACCTCTATGGCTACTGTATACTACCACTGGGGCTGTATATACCTCTGGGGCTACTGGATACTACCACTGGGGCTGTATATACCTCTATGGCTACTGTATACTACCACTGGGGCTGTATATACCTCTGGGGCTACTGGATACTACCACTGGGGCTGTATATACTTCTGGGGCTGCTGGATACTGCCACTGGGGCTGTATATACCTCTGGGGCTACTGGATACTACCACTGGGGCTGTATATACTTCTGGGGCTGCTGGATACTGCCACTGGGGCTGTATATACCTCTGGGGCTGCTGGACACTACCACTGGGGCTGTATATACCACTGGGGAGGCTGCTGTATACCACACTGCTGGGGGCTGTATACCTGTGCTGGGGTCCACCCTCGGCTTATACACAAGTCAATAGGTTTTCCCAGATTTTGGGGGCAAAAGTAGAGGGGTCGGCTTATACACGGGTCGGCTTATACACGAGTATATACGGTACTTTAAATGTTATTAATTTGATAAGAACTGCGGCAAGAAATCTGTATGAGGCCAATAGAATATGAAATGCTCCACAGTCCAGTCTCGGGACAGTGAACATATTTATTGACATACTTTTACATCCAAGAGCATATAGGGAGAGTGTACAAGTATGCCTTTTGCATATGTTTGTCTTTACGTGGTGGTGGGCAGTATTGTTTAGTTGCTGAGCTTCACTTTTGGTGGTCTACACCTGATAGTGTTTTTAAATTTATCCAATAATTTGTTTAGTTTTGTGATTTTTTCCAGTAGTTTAATGGTACCTCTACACTCTTATGCCGTATTTCAACTCCATAGTGCCTCACTGTAAATTTATGCAGTCTACCTTACAGATAAAGCCCTAGCCCACTCACAGAGATACGTCCAGAGGAACAATCAGGGCAACCAGTGGCGTAACTTGAAGCTCATGGGTCCCTATGTGAAATCTCCATCCTCCAAATAATAGAAATCTTTAACAGCAATAGTCTTTTCTATAAGCCAAAGGGACTTTTTGGGCACCCTAGGCTCTGGGGCCCGGGTGCGATCGTAACTCCTGCACCTGTTATAGTTATGCCCCTGCTGGGCAACAGTTAGACAAACGTTCCTTCACTAATTACCAATAATAGAAAACTCTGATCCATAAAACTGTCCCTATAAAATTAACAGATGAGCAATGTGGTTGTCAGCCAAATTGAAAGTGCACAGCAAATACTGATTATCAATACATGGCATCAATGGAGCACACAATAATGACCAGAAATCAAAGTAAGAGTCAAATTGGCAAGAAATACATCATTTAGATTTTTATACTCTCCCCACTAACAGTAATAAGGAGTTTTGCCACATTCATATGCACCTCTATCAAAACTGCCCCTACTCCATGCCCCTTTTTTGGATTGAACATACATATAATAACACAGGTCACAATGTGAGCAAAAAAACTATACCCATTTGACACTATGTATTAATGTCAGATAACAGATAATATATCAAGCAATAATATTGTAACGAGTAAAAATTGTATCAATCTATACTGACTAAATACAAAACTCTATGCTAATAGGCAACTATTGCTCATACCATTGTCCAATACGGAGGATGAAAGAAATTTTTATATATATTTCATTCTTGTCCTTGTCCTCCCTACAAAGCAGCAAACCTTGGATATGATTTTTTTTAGGTGCTGGGCTTGGGCTTTTTGTGGGTAAATCATCATTATATGTATGTCCAATCCAAACAACCAATATTTAGAGCAGCGGTTATTCTATATTTGCATGCATAAATTGTATCCTGGTTGTTGTCTAATTTTGTGCTGGCATCGGATACAATACATGGGAAAAAGGGCACCTTGCGTCTTCCAACATGACGCTGCCACTGTGGTTCTGAGTGCGCTGTCGCTGTGTCTCCCCCGCTTTCCCGGGCCTCCTGGCATCCAATCGGAGATCACTGTGCAGAAATTGTTCTTTACACAGATGTTGAAGTACACAGAGGAGACAGGAAGATCTGTCATTAGATCCATAGCTATATGCTGCCAGGGAGTCGAAGGAATAGAAAGTGGCAGTAGCAGTCCAGATGGCAGTTGCTTGGTAGTCTTGTTGTGATCACAAAAAGAACAAGCAGAAACAAAATCTAGAATGTGCTTCCACATGGAAGGCCCCAGTATTGTCGAGAGATATTCTGAATGTTTTTTTTCTAATCGACATGATCAGCCATCTAAAAATAGTGGCCCCACAACAAAACTTGCTTTCGATCAGACCCCATTATGAAAGTTATCCCAGAGAATGTTCACAGACAGTAAGAAGGTAAGGATTTGATCCAGCTTGCCTCATTGGTGAGACATCTCCCGAACAATTGAGAGAGGAGTGGGTGATTGGAGTCAGTGGGGTCCATGGTCTAAGCAAACTGTTATGGTAGCAGTTGTAAAGCAACAGCATCCCAGACAGGGCTTGCCATAGAGGAGCATATCTAATATCTAGTGTCTACAAATTTTCACCAGAGCATATGATGGTGAGGATGGGACATAGACAGGCAACAGAAAAAATCAAGCAGACAGCAGTCTGGTATACTTATGAGATCAAGCTATTCAAGAAATTAATTGCTCAGACACCTTCCTACAGAGCTAAGGGGTATTCGCATCTCCAAGATCCTACTCCAATATGTAGTAGGTGTAATAATAATGCTAGCAAATAACTCATATTAGAGTATAGAGTATAGTTCGACTGATTAGCTATGTCATTTATCTCGTGTGTAGGGTATTGCATCTTAAGTATCCATGGTCATAACAACTCCTTATATAGCGAAAGTTTGTTAGTTTCCCATGGGTGTAACCATAGATACTTAAGTAGCAATATCCCACATATGAGGTAAGAGACATACGTAATCAAGAGAACTATTCTACATTTTTAATTTGATGCATTTGCTAATACCATTTTTATTACACTGTATTGAGAAAGGATCTTAGAGCTGGAAATATCCCTTTCATATGAACTCTGTCAACTTTTATGCCTGCGCCAACCTGGTTGAGGAAGCATAACTGGCAATATTCCCCACCATATTCTGTTTAGTTCTCACTTTTCAAGTCCGGATTTCAATTTTTGTCTCTTCCTAGCTCTCTCCTTCCAGATGGTGATATTAGTAAAAGAAAACAACACTAAGTGGTGCTGTCAGCAGGTGCATATATAAATTACATCTTATTTGAAAAGAAAAATATTTAACTGATAATATTGTTCTACAGCCAAATTGGTTCAGAGACTAAAATAGTTGAACTAATTTTGCTGTGCTGAAAATGAATATGATGCTTAAATTTGCTGATTTGTTCTAATTTTCAAGTCCCAGAGTAGGTTATAATTACTTATGACACCTTTCATGCAGACTTATAGAAAAATGGTGTCCTGATTATTTCATCATTATTTTATTGTCAGTAGCTAGTCTATTTCATCATCTATTTAGTGTATTGGGCCTTCAGTATTCTATCATCTTAGGTTCACTAATCAAAAACTACAACTCAGCTCCAATGACGTAATCCTAAATATATTTGCAACACTGACTTTTATCAATTCTTTTTATGTAAAGTATAATGTTTTAGAATTTCTTAGATAAGTTTCATAGGATATTGCCATATTTGTATTTGTTTTTTCAGATATGCTTTGTTCTTGCATTAAATGGATTGTATAGTTTTTTATGTATGCACAGAAGTCAATTTTGAGTCACAAAGGCAAAATTTTACATTTTTATCCATTGCCTTTCGAAAGCTCTTCATTAGGCCCAACTTGATATGCAATTGTGGTAGCAAAATCGCATCTGGGTCAGCAAGTGATGGATGCCGCACATTTTTACACCCTACCTGAAGTGAACATTGGAGAGGCCAGTCCCTTGAATTGTAGTGATATTCTCTTGGACTATCCAACTCACACAGAAAACAGCAGTACTTTCTATATCTGAAACATGCATGCGGCAGTAGCCATGTTGGATGTACGTGTTACTTATATTGCGCCCACATTACACAAAGGTAGAGGTACTCTCTGGGTTTGTGGACTTGTGCCATAGGGTGTTAAACCCTTGGAGGCTGAATTACATTGGTGAATTTGAATGAACAGTGTCAGTTGTTAAACAATTTAATGAGAGAGACCACCAGTCAAAAATAAACTCTAAATGATATCTTTGTAGGGATTCTGTACAGTAGATATTGGATGCATAGCATTCGTTTTAGTGGTAACCAGCTTTTTGGGAAACTCAAAAGCAGAGATAAGTGAACTTTGCTCAAACCTGTTTGCCAATTTCAAATTTGACCGAAAGTGACTGATTTGGCTTGGAGGTGCAAAACCCAAGCACTTTCCCCAAAAGTCGGTGAATGCAGCTTTGTTCGGGAAAAAACTTCAAATTTAAAATCGCCCTAAAACTTTACCTGTTTATTTGAGGCCAAAATGCTATCCGGAAGACCCGCTGGCTGGGGACAATGCCAAACTAAATGGTTGGGAGTGTCCCCAGCCGTTGATTCTCCCCGCTCGTATCAAGGTGTAGAATTTTTTTCAGCTGTAAATTGATTTTTTTTTAAAACTTCCTTGAGTTTTTCAGGTGTTTTTGATACGTGCAGGGTGTGAATTTTGGAAACAGTGCCAGATGAGGGAACAGCTGGGAAGTCCAGGAAGCTTAGAATGTCGTTAAAATATCCATTTAAGAGAGCTTAATTTTGTTAGGGATTATTTTATATATATTTTATTTCTTTATTATTATTATTTATTATTATTATTATTATTATTATTATTATTTTTTTTTTTTTTTTTTTAAGCAAACCTTAACTATTACAGAGGGTCAGCATCATACAAAAATAGATTATGGCAATTATATGGTTTACAACCATGATCTTATAGGTCTCTTCACACTGATGAAACCCCATAGTATGGATATTGCTTCTGGAAAATGTGCAATCACTATTTAATGTCAAAATCATACTACTACTACTACTACTACTACTACTACTACTAATAATAATAATAATAATAGTAATATTTCTTCATTTATATAGGACTATTAATTCCATAGCAACTTGAATACATTTTCAACACTGTCCCCATTGGGATCACATTTCATGCCTTATATTTACAATACAGACTTTTGGCTAGTGCATAACATTGTTATATGTAGAATTCATATTAAGGTGTTCCTTGCATTCCAGATGAATCGGTGGTGAAGGCAGACCTGAATATACTTATTTGTTTTCATCATTATGTCTCCTACAACGTTGTCATGCTTCAATAATTACTGCACCTAACTGCAACTCAGTTGTTATAACTTGTGGACTTGGGAATTGGATTTGTGACAATAATGTTAGTTCTGCAGAGCATCACATAAAGGGGTTAATTAGGAGCTAGACATTAGCCAACAAGATTGTTGAAACATTATCTCTACCGCAATACCTACTTTGGGCCTCATGTGCAATAAGGTGCAGATTCAATCCTGTGCTCCGATGCCAGTTGAGGACCTTAGGAGCTCACAGTAGTCAAAATGTTACCCTTTCCCTATGGCATCCAGGACCAGGAACACCATATGTCAGACTTCACATGATCTTGCAGCATGTTTGGTTGAATTCCACCTGCAGCTGGTGCCGCAGCTACTGGATCCCATTCCCCAATACTACCTGGAACAGGGCCTTGAGGAGGAGGCTAAGAAGGAGAGGAGGACGTAGAGGAGGCAGAAGGGCCTGTTTCCCAGCTGTTTCAATCATCCCTTCCAGATTCCTTCAAGGGAGACAATGCCATGTGGGGTTCCCTACCCCCTCTAAGCAACTATCCAACAAGGCATCAATCATCCCACTTTGTCTCCTTTGGTGAGGAAATTCATCTCTAGGATGCCATCTCCCAAGACTGGTTGTACCAATATAAAAAGGGAACAAGAGGCGCAATAGTGCCCTATCACTCAGACACTAAAAGATGAGAGGTGTAAAGTCAAAACCACTCACCTATTCCAGTTGTGATGACCCACAACTGGCTTGAAGGCATACAATCAATACCGGCTGCTGCAGGACCTCCACCAACCACTCGCACGTGGGAAGACTCTCAGGAAGCTGGGAAAAGGTGTATGACAGTCCGCGCCACCGGGTACCAAGGAATCACCTGGGATGCAGGAAGTTATTTCAAGCTTAATCTTTATTCTCCAACATGTTTCAGCGCTCCACCTGGTATCCCTGAGGAAGGCGCCAGGTGGAGCGCTGAAACATGTTGGAGAATAAAGATTAAGCTTGAAATAACTTCCTGCATCCCAGGTGATTCCTTGGTACCCGGTGGCGCGGACTGTCATACACCTTTTCCCAGCTTCCTGAAAGACTGGTTGTATGGACCTAAGGCCAATGACTTCAATGACCAATATACCCTAGGCAAGTTGGTGGCGTTCCTGCAGGATAAGGGGTTTGGATTCCTAGTAATACATGGTACTGGGCATCAGGTCTGCATTAACCGGCCCACCCTTATTCAAGATAATCTTACCCAAAGACTGCATACTATCTTTGTTGGCGAGGAGGTCACTTTCATGAAGGTGTGGAATAGCAAGGGGTAGTAATGATCTCTGAGCAATCACTCATAGCGAAGTCCACTTCTAACCAGGTGGGCTTGCGGAGCAAGAGGGCGGGAGGAGGCCCCAAGGGACCGGTGCAGCTCCCGGGTGGGAGGCCCAAACACTCCATCTGTCGTGAACCGTCCGTCTGGCCGACCCATTTAGTGCTAGGTAATATTCCTGATGAAATATCCAATTGATCTTATGTAACAACTAAGTTAAGGTGGGAGAGGAGGAGGCCTTCCACTTCGCAGCTAGGCACAGGCGGGCAGCAACAAGGATATATGATACTGTCCCTCTCAGCGGGACAGGGAAGTCTCGAATGCCAATATTCAGAACTGCCAATTGAAATGTCAGATCTCGCCTGATTCCGGTGACTGAATGAATTAAGCTTTGGACTAAAGTCCAGAAGGGGCGGATATTCGGACAAGACCGTATCTACGAACTCTTACCGACCTGAGGCATCATACCGACACTTCAGTGTTACCATATGGTACTGACCCGAGGCATCATACAGACATGTCAGTGTTAAACTGTGGTACTGACCCAAGGCATCACAATAACACATCAGTGTTACCATAAAGTATTGACCCTAGACATCACACCAACCGGTCAGTGTTGCCATATAGTACTGAACCAAGGCATCATATGGACACATCAGTGTTACCATATAGTACTGACCTGAGGCGACACATTAGTTTTACCATATAGTAGTGACCCAAGACCTCATACCTACACATCAGTGTTACCATATAGTACTGACCCGAGGCATCATACTGACACATCAGTGTTACCATATAGTACTGACCCAAGACATCATACCGACACATCATTGTTACCATATAGTATTGACCCAAGGCATCATACTGACACATCAGTGTTACCATATAGTACTGACCCAAGACATCATACCAACACATCAGTACTACCACATAGTACTGACCCGAGGCGACATGTCAGTGTTACCATATAGTACTGACTCGAGGCATCATACTGACACGCCAGTGTTACCATATAGTACTGACCCCAGACATCATACTGACATACCAGTGTTACCGTATAGTACTGACCCGATTCATCATACTGACATGTCAGTGTTACTATATAATACTGACCCGAGGCATCATACTGACACGTCAGTGTTACCATATAGAACTGACCCGAGGCATCATACCGACACGTCAGTGTTACCATATAGTACTGACCCGAGGCATCATACTGACACATCAGTGTTACCATATAGTACTGACCCAAGACATCATACCGACACATCAGTGTTACCATATAGTACTGACCCGAGTCATCATACTGACACATCAGTGTTACCACATAGTACTGACCCGAGGCGACATATCAGTGTTACCATATAGTACTGAACCGAGGCATCATACTGACACGTCAGTGTTACCATATAGTACTTACCCCAGACATCATACTGACATACCAGTGTTACCGTATAGTACTGACCCGATTCATCATACTGACATGTCAGTGTTACTATATAATACTGACCCCAGACATCATACCGACACCTCAGTGTTACCATATAGAACTGACCCGAGGCATCATGCCGACACATCAGTGTTATCATATAGTACTGACTAGAGGCATCATACCAACATGTCAGTGTTACCATATAGTACTGACCCGAGGCATCATACTGACACATCAGTGTTACCATATAGTACTGACCCAAGACATCATACCGACACATCAGTACTACCACATAGTACTGACCCGAGGCGACATATCAGAGTTACCATATAGTACTGACTCGAGGCATCATACTGACACGCCAGTGTTACCATATAGTACTGACCCCAGACATCATACTGACATACCAGTGTTACCGTATAGTACTGACCAGATTCATCATACTGACATGTCAGTGTTACTATATAATACTGACCCCAGGCATCATGCCGACACATCAATGTTACCATATAGAACTGACCCGAGGCATCATGCCGACATATCAGTGTTATCATATAGTACTGACCAGAGGCATCATACCAACATATCAGTGTTACCATATAGTACTGACCCGAGGCATCATACTGACACATCAGTGTTACCATATAGTACTGACCCGAGGCATCATACTGACACGTCAGTGTTACCATATAGTTCTGACCCAAGACATCATACCAACATATCAGTATTACCACATAGTACTGACCCGAGGCGACATATCAGTGTTACCGTATAGTACTGACCCGATTCATCATACTGACATGTCAGTGTTACTATATAATACTGACCCAGAGGCATCGTACCAACACGTCAGTGTTATCATATAGTACTGACCAGAGATATCATACCAACACGTCAGTGTTACCATATACTACTGACCCCAAACATCATACTAACACGTTAGTGCTACCATATAGTAATGACCCGAAGCATCATACCGACACATCAGTGTTATCATATAGTACTGACCAGAGGCATCATACCAACATGTCAGTGTTACCATATAGTACTGACCCGAGGCATCATACTGACACATCAGTGTTACCATATAGTACTGACCCGAGGCATCATACTGACACATCAGTGTTACCATATAGTACTGACCCAAGACATCATACCAACACATCAGTATTACCATATAGTACTGACCCGAGGCGACATATCAGTGTTACCATATAGTACTGACCCCAGACATCATACCAACACATCAGTATTACCACATAGTACTGACCCGAGGCAACATATCAGTGTTACCATATACTACTGACCCGAGGCATCATACTGACACGTCAGTGTTACCATATAGTACTGACCCAAGACATCATACCAACACATCAGTATTACCACATAGTACTGACCCGAGGCGACATATCAGTGTTACCGTATAGTACTGACCCGATTCATCATACTGACATGTCAGTGTTACTATATAATACTGACCCAGAGACATCATACCAACACGTCAGTGTTACCATATACTACTGACCCCAAACATCATACTAACACGTTAGTTCTACCATATAGTAATGACCCGAGGCATCATACTGACACGTCAGTGTTACCATATAGTACTGACCCAAGACATCATACCAACACATCAGTATTACCACATAGTACTGACCCGAGGCGACATATCAGTGTTACCGTATAGTACTGACCCGATTCATCATACTGACATGTCAGTGTTACTATATAATACTGACCCAGAGACATCATACCAACACGTCAGTGTTACCATATACTACTGACCCCAAACATCATACTAACACGTTAGTGCTACCATATAGTAATGACCCGAGGCATCATACCGACACGTCAGTGTTACCATATAGTGAATGTCAGGGATTTAAAAAAAAAACAATTGTGTAATTGCAGTTTTTTTTTCAATTTCACCGCAACTTGAATTTTTTCCCATTTTCCAGTCACTGTATGGTAAAATGAATAATGTCATTCAAAAGTACAATTCGTCCTGCAAAAAACAAGCCTCATATATCTATACTGAAGGAAAAATAAAAAAGTTACGGCTGTTGAAAGAAGCAGAGGGAAAGTTGAAAAATCGCCCGGGGGTGAAGGGGTAAACCTATTGTAGTGTACAATGCTTGCAAAACCATGCATCAAATATGCAATGAGTTAAGTAGGTGCAGTTTTGCTGCAGGATTTTCTTCACCACAAATGGACTAATTTTCCTGCGTTGGCAAAGGACCTTATAGCACCATCAAATCCTACGAGATTACAGAGATCTGCCCACAGACACGCCGGCTTTTTTTACATGTCTGAGATGAAAAACCGCTTGTTTTTTGTGGCATTTGCAAAAGAAGCAGCTATCAATTATTCTAGCATTTTTGCTGCATTTTTCAAAGATTGAACGCAGTAAAAAGGGAAAAAACTCAGCAGCATTTCTGCAGAAAAAACTGTATTTTTTTTTTTTTTTACTGTTTTGCTTCAGAAAGGAACACCCTGTGTAAACATACTCTTAGGCTACTTTCTCATTTGCATTCAGCTCCACATGATTTATTGTGTCACTGTGTTCTCATTCACCCCAATGTATGATTTGTACGCTTGCAAAGCCGTGCGTACAAATCATACATTCTCCGACATACAGAAAAGCCGAGCACTGCTAGCAGCGTTTCCCTACCCACTCTGGGTAAGCGGACACTAGGCAGCCTTGTCTGTGAAATGGTTACCACGATACACATTGGGTAACCATGGGCTGTGTCTGCAGAAAGTGGCTGCACACACGCATCTCCGCTTCTCTGAAAAAAAACTAAGTATTTACCGGAGAACCGCTAACTTACAGCGGAGGTGTGTGGACATGGCCATTGTTTGCTGCATAAGGATCTGCATGAAGTTTTGTTTCAGAATCACTTTGTGTCTACAATAAAATGGTTCCAATCTGTGACTCCAGCTGCATTGTCCCTTATCCATTTGTTAACACCCAGAAGGGGAGGGGGGGAGGAGACATCAAACACACGGAGCTGATCCAACCCAACATTTCCAGCAGTTGTAATGCATACCAGCCGTACACTAGGTATTCATGGCAAATTTCAGCAGCTCTTCCGCCTAGTGTATGAAGGAGGAATATATCAAACTTTTACAATTATTTTTCATATTTTGGTCCATTAAAAAAATGATTGTGTGGGAAAAACAAAATAAAACAAATACTTCACATTTTTGCAATTGTTTGAAAAATAAATTTTTTGATGGCACCTTCCCTTTAAGTAGTTAGACTGAGGGAAGTCATAACTGTCATCCTATTACCTATGTTGTTGGGTGTAAATAGATTGTCGTGATAGTAATGGTGACCTAAGCCCTTCTCTTCAGGTTTGGGCTCTTATGAAGCTTTACTACAATCTGAACTAAGAAAATATAATATTTAACCTTGTCAGGGAACATAGTTAAGAAACACAACTTCAAATGCAAGTATTGCTTTTATTCCTTACCCTACCTACCCCAAACATATCACAAAATTTGATTTGAAGGCCCATGTGGCCCAAAATGATAGCATAGAAACTTCACCTTGTCTGATAATATTGCATACAACTTTATCATCATAAGAATAAAAAAGGTATATGGATATAATTGTACTGACATGTAGAACATGTAAAAACAGTACTTAAAAAAAGTGGTTAGGTTTTTTGAATTCCACTTCACAAAGATCTTTCTATTTCTTATCACTTTAGTCAGTATTTTAAATGGTGCCCTAAAAGATGAAAATCAGCACTGCATTGTCTAGTCTCTCTTATCAAAAAAAAAAAGTGAAATCAATATTTTTTTCCTTCAAAAAACAAAAATATATGCAATTGCACAAAAAGCCATTAAAGATACACTGCATTAACACTACATCAACGTTATTGTTTGAGACACAAGAATATGATAAACCTTGTACGTGTAATTATATATTATGAAGTAACTGTAACATTTTAATAATCCAATATTTTACATATATGTAATGATTTAATTAATAAGATTTTCACAATGGAGCAAACTGCTTTCCCAAAAAAGGGGGGAGGGGGAGAGGGAAAACCTTTTTTATGGGAGGGGCGTGGAGGTGGGGGTGACCCCAAAAAGTTGCTGCTAGGAGGTCCTAAGTGCACCTGTGCTCTCGTACCTTGATAATTATTGGTTTAATTATGATAGTGATGGACCCAGCGCTAACTAATGTACTACACCTGATAGGTGGGAACCTTTTAGAATGCAGAGAAACCGGGAAAAAAAAGGTGGAAATTTTTTTAATTATAACCAGATTTACAACAATTTATTCAAAAAGTTTAGATCATTCTTACATTTGTCACTTTAAAAAATTTTTAATGGAAATTTCGATAGAACAATTAGGTTAAAAAATTAGGTTAAAAATATATATATATCTAGGGCTGTATTTAGCCAAAATGCTAAAAAGGTTTTAATTCTTGTAGAAAGTTCTTTAAAAAAGTCCTTTGGCCAGCTGTGATTTCTGTATCAGGATTATTAGCAGTCCAAGGGCTTGTTATTTGACTGAAGATATCAAAGACTGTAACTCTCAATTTTTCTGCCAACTCCTTCTGTGTAAGTAGAGAGGAGATTGATTTAATCCTCACTCATAGCACAGGGCTATGCAACTGATTAGAAAAAACTACAATAAACATGTACCTGTATTCCACATGAAAGAATATGACAATAGTTCCTTTCTCTGTAATACTGTTTCTCTGGCTATTTACCCTTGGACAAAGGGTTTAGGCTGAAAACAGGAGAAACAAAGTAGTTACGTTCCAATCCAGCTATTACTAAAAATGAAACACATATATTTATAAGTACCTGTATTTCACATGCATGGGTATGATTGAGGTACCAACTCAAAACTCCATAGAACGACAGTTAGGTAACCTCCCAATAATAACTGAATATCATTCTAATCCCACCAGGTTCAAAAAGATAATTGGGAAACATTGGCACCATTTAAGACAGGATAAAACGATAGGCACATTCCTGCCAGAAAAACCAAAATTAGTGTACAGAAGAGCCCCATCATTAAACCTGCTGGTAGCCCCAACTGTACAAGAACCAAAAAGCACAAAAATTAATGTTCATAACACTGTATTGGGAGGACCCCTTAAATATGGTTTTAGGCCCTGTAAAATGTGTCAAGTATGTAAAACCACCAACACATCTGTAAAGTTGGAAACCGAGGTGACTGACAGGCAAAGCAGGCAAAAATTCCAAATTAAGGGATGCCTCACCTGTCACACCAAGAGTGTGATATATGTAATCAGATGTCCCTGTAATAAATTATATGTGGGACGGACATCAAGGACACTACAAGAACGTATTTCAGAACATCTGAGAAATATTAAAAAGGGTTTTCAGTAGCCACTTTAGAGAATTACATCACTCAAGCACACACAATGTACGATTTTTAGCAATAGAACACATTAATAGATGACTCACCGTAGCCGGGGGGTACACGTAGCGGGCGTTGTTTCTTCTCCAGTCACGGAACTGCGCCTGCGGTGGTGTAGGCCCGGTGGTCCAGATCAATAGGGGAAATGGCGGAACAGTAGGGGTGATTTGTCTTCGTGACGCCACCTGCGGGTGTTCTGGTAACTTTACCAGCGCTGCGGGTTCTCCGGGGGATGTTAAGCAGCTAGATGGGACGCTCCCCACAGGATGAGCGGGAGTCCCCGGAGCCGGGAGCTGTGCAAGATGTTGTGAGGCAGCTGCGGTAATGCTGCTGTTAGGCCCAGGAGTCAAACACAGACACGCCAAAGTCGTCTTAGTACCTTTACTGGTGGTTTTCAGGTACACAAGACCGGGTTCGTGAAGTTTAGCAATCCTGGAGATTCACAGCAAGCAGTTTGTGTAGGCTTCCTTCTCTCTATTCTTCTGGTGCTAAAGTCGGGTGGATGTGGAATCCAGCCGGACCGGGCAGTGTGTTCAATAGAACGGATTTCACCTGGTTGTCAGCACTGAGGGCACTGTAAAAGGGTGATGATAATTCTACCTTCTTTCCTGGGCTCTCGTTGGTAGGTGCGACAGGTGAACAGGGGGCTAGACTCCCTGTGAAATATGCTGGTTCTCTGTAGTGGCTATGTAGCTTCCACAGCTTCAGTTCCAGTAACCGGTTATTAAGGGAGAGAGTTATGATCACTCTGGTGTCCCTGAGAGGTGCTTCTCCTTGTCCTCTAACCCCAATTGCAAGGGTTTCCTCACTTGGCTGGATGACTGGTTGGGCCTAGTGTGTGTCTCATAGAGTGGAGATCACACACACCCTGCAGCTCTCCTAGCGTCTGCACACTCTCTCAAGTTTCTCCCTCCAAGACTCTATTTATAGGGGGAACTGGCTCAAAGTGACCAGTGGAGCTCCCCCTAGAGGCTCGGGGCGAAACCAGGTGTTCTAAGGTGTTGTGGTGTTGTTTGGTGAGTGTTGCTTTGCTGTTACTCCATTCATGCCCTAAGGATTTCTGTGGTGCCCAACAGGTGCCAGGGTGCCACATAGAAGTTGGAGAGGGCGCAGTCATATTGAAAAGATGTCCAGAGCAGAGTCTAAATGGATTTATCAGCTGGACACACTTGCCCCCAATGGTCTCAATCAAGATGCAGAACTGTTTGGTTTTACATAACCATCAGAAAATATGAAATAAACAGTTCCTGTTTTTTCCCAACTCAAAAACTAATAATTTTTATATAAACATTTATAAGTGAAAGCTCAACATCATGAGAGTACTACTAAACAACCTTGAAATCATAAAAGAGAAATTCCCCTAATATAATAAGTACATGGTTCAAAGCAGAAGTTTTAGAATAGGAGTATGTTATCAAGAATGATGAAATTGCCAGTTTTTTAGCCAATCAGCCAAATAGACGTCAGAGGAGTGGATAATAAAATGAACTCACAGCACAGGGGCGGGTATCTTGAGGAAGTTGACCGTGATCAACGAAACGCGCTGATCCCGCCCACCCTGTGCTTAATGATTGCAAACCTCCCCAGACTGACGGAGCGCAGCACCTCCCAACACCTAATACTGACGCTGCAAGGAAGGAGGAATCCTGTGTGCCGTTGTGCCGATACGTCACATCCGGCATCAACATTCGGGGACGCGGACGCGGACACACGAGGAGACCGGGTGTACGCCGCTGGCCACGGCATACACTCTAGAGGACCTCGGACGTAAGGAGCCCCTGACAGCAAAACACGAGACCTAGTAAGTAGAGACACGATTTCACAGCCTCGCAAACAGTAACTGCCCATGCACGAGCGACTCCTATAGCCTGCGAGCAGATCAATCCCTAAACTCAGATCTCAGCCAGCTGAGACGAAGGAGATGTTTGGCAGCGTTGCTCTGGGACATTTTGAGTAAGTAGGGGAATAACATCAGGACTATGTACAGCTGAATGAAAACTTAACTACTGTGGTTCCCTTTCAGCCTATACCCGGTGTCCAAGGGTAGCGAGCCAGAGAAACAGTACTATAAAGAAAGGGAGTAATGCCATACCCATGCATGTGAAATACAGGTACTTATAAATATATGTGTTTCATTTTTAGTAATAGCTGGATTGGAACGTAACTACTTTGTTTCTCCTGTTTTCAGCCTAAACCCTTTGTCCAAGGGTAAATAGCCAGAGAAACAGTATTACAGAGAAAGGAACTATTGTCATATTCTTTCATGTGGAATACAGGTACATGTTTATTGTAGTTTTTTCTAATCAGTTGCATAGCCCTGTGCTCAGGGGTGAACCTAGCCTCTCTGCTGCCTGAGGCGAACTGCAAAACGGCGCCCCCCCCCAGTAAATTTTTTGAATTGGTAGAAATAAATCTGGTTCATACAGATCTATATATATCCTGTAAAAATGAGGACAACATTGGACATTTTAATTTAGAGAAATAGAGAAAGGGATGTCCAAACAAAGGATGTCAGTGCCATCACATGCACATACAAGAACGACACAGAAGAATTCAGAACAAGGATCATTAATGGCAATGGCGGCATAGCACACACTGCAGACTCACAATAATGGCTGCAGAGCTGTGCTCCTGTGGGCAAAGACAGTCCTGCATCCTTATAGCACAGGAGGCAGCACTAATTGCAACCTATTATTTTTGGCACACACCTCCAAAACTCTGGGCAGCTCCAATGTGGCAACTGCCTGGCACTGACTAGTCAGACATGTCCACCATGCCTCACCGTCTAAACAGCTCATCCAATGTGGCAGCTGCCTGGCACTGACTAGTCAGACATGTATACCATGAATCACCGTCTACACAGCACATGCAACAACCTGCAGTCTGAGCAACAACAAGCCACCACTGCACTAAGCTGATACAATGGCGCGTCTCCCCCAACAGACCACGCCTCCTCCTGAAACACTTAGCCAATCACAAGTGCCGCACACGGTCCAGAGCTAAGAGCAGGAGCCTTCCTATTGGGCTAAGGAAGGGATGTGAGAGTAGGAAGGAGGATGAGTACCACTGACTTTCCACCGCCCAGGAGAAACATGGCTGGATGCCTGTATGTACTAATCAGTCCTGCAGCAGAGGGACAATGCATCGTGCACGAGCGGCGTACATAGAAATCATGGGGCCCCATAGCAAATGTTCTAACTGCTCCCTCCCCCCCAAAAAATAAAATATTTGGCTGGGTCACATAATAACATATCTCTCAACTATGTAGCCTTACAAGGTAAATTTTCCTCCTATTGAAGCCCCTGGATTCATCTTTCATTGCAACTATAAAGTAGGATGCTAGCAGAAGTGCCCCACAAACGCTGTATGATCCCCCCAAAGTGATTTCTCCACAGTACCCTCCACATGCACAGTATGATGACCCTACTGTACCCCCCTCAACTACCCCAGCACAGTATGATCTCCAACTGTGACCCCCCCACACAACCCTCCATGTAGTATAATAGACCAATATACAGTATAATGGCTCCTACATCTCCTCACACTGTATAATGGCCTCCAACACAGTACTCAAACAGCCCTCCATAAAGTATAAAGGTTTCCACATAGCCCTTCAAGTATTATCATGCCCCCACAGAGCCATCCAAATATTATAATGGCTTCCATATAGTATAATTGGCTCCATATATCATAATGCATCATCCATTGTCCTCAATATATTATAATGCATCATCCAAAGTCCTCCATAAAGTATAATGCACCCCCATAGTTCTCCATATAGTATAATGTACCCCAAATTCCCCATATAAATAGTAAATTAATAATAATAATAATGTACACCTCACAGCCCTCTATTTAATATAATGCACCATCTATAGTTCTCCATATAGTATAATGTACGCCCTTAGCCCTCCATATTATATAATGCACCCTCACAAGCCTTCATATAGTATAATGCACCCCAATAGTCCTCATATATTATATTGCACATTACATAGTGCTACATAGTCACCCACCAGTGTACTCACTGATTAAAAATGAAAAGTAAATACTCACCTGTCTTGTCGCAGCTCTGGTCTCCCCAAAGTGCGTCTTCCCTCTGCATGGATCAGCACAGGGGCGCCCACTCATGACGTCATCGTGCCCTGCTGTGCCGAGCTGCAGAGTGCAGACTGCGGTGGCCGAGACTTGGAAGTATGCGGCCAGCAGCGGCATCCGGGGGGGGCTGGGGCTGCCACCGAGTCCCCTGCGGATGCCACCCTCTGCTTACCAGCAGCAACTAACTTGGGTCGTATCACGATAGGTGCACCCCTGCACTTCCTAGGGTTGCACATATCTTTGTGCAGCGCAGACGTTTTTCTTGATAGCATCTATATACAGGAGATACTAAGTTTTGGACTGCGTACTTGCTATCAGTAAACGCAGAGTTTTGGATGCAGTGTGTTGCCGCTGCCTCCAAAGCGCTGCATGTTACAGTACCAGCATAGTGGATGCGATAAATCCCATGCTCACTGTGCTTCTCCTCACCGCAGTGTGTTTTCACCAGCAGTGCAGGTTTCCGGACTTCTGCATCTGCGCAGCATGTTCATTTCAAGCTGCGGAGTCAGAAGCGATCACCATCAGGTGTATACAGGGAGAAGCCGCCCTGCACTCACTGCAGATCATGGGTTTCAGGGCGGCTGCGTTCTCCCTGTGTGCACCTGTGGGTTCCCTCAGGTCCAAGACGCAGTGTCTCCAGACCATGAGCACGTACCCTTAATCAGTATTTATTGTATCTCTGGATGCAGTGAACAAATAACAGCAATTCTTGTAGGGTTTTTATACATATTTTTTTTACGTTTCGCATGGGTTAAATAATTTGATTTTTGTTCAGCTCAAACTTTTAGAGTTGAAATTCCAAACACTATGGGCTTTGTCACACCTGCGCTAGGCTGCGTTTGGCTGCATTGCGTTAGCGCTGTGCAAACGCAGTCAAGCGCAAATCTAACGCTGTGCGTTAACACTGCCATTATATGCTATGGGTGAACGCATGCAAATGCAACCACAAGCGCAAGTGCAAAGTGGGGCTGTGTTTGAATGCATGGGCTAGTCTTAGCGCACAGAAAACGTAGCAGGACACATTTCCTGTGCGCTAGGACTGATGCATGTGTTCAAACACAACCCCCTTTTGCACTTGCGCTTGGGGTTGCATTTGCATGTGTTCGCCTATAGCATTTAATGGCAGTGTTAACGCAATGCAGCCAAACGCAGCCTAGTGCAGGTGTGAACTGGGCCTATTTATGCATATATTTTTTTTTGTAGATTTTAATCAGCTTTTAATAGTTTTTCTGAGTTTTACATTATTGCTCAGTGCTGTCTGCTGCACTATTCTATGCTGGTATTGAAAGGTGGTTATTCCTTTAGTAAAGTATGGGAATGTTCACTGCAATCTCTCCTGAGTCATTCATGTAAAATACAGAATTATCAGGACTCCCTGCAGTGTTCACACTGATAATACAGGCAGCACAGAAATACAAGCCAGAGATCTAGAGGAGCTGAGGTGTCTGCCTGGCCTGTGGGGGTTCTGTGCACACACTTGTAAATGTGGAGAGATCAGCAGGAAGACAGCAATTAAAGAGTTAAACGGAGGAAAGATGTTTATGTAAGCAGGAGGCTGTGCAGAGCTCTATACTGACAATTACCGTTTACTTTTGCCCCGAACTCCAGAGGATTCTCACAGCGGGAGCTCAGTCTGGTCTGGTGCAGCTGTATCCCCCTGAGAGCTTCAGAGTCCTCAGTCCTGCCCTGCACAGCCGCCCCACATGGCACCATTCTCCTGTGGGACTGGAGAGAATGTCAGCAGGAGCAGCATCTGCAGGGCCGACGCTACCACCAGGTCCTCTGCTGTGATGCCGCCCTCTGGCTACCAGCAGGTGGCGCCGCCTGGGACAAACACTTCAACTTGACTCATGGATGATACGGCCCTGCCTGTGCTATGAGTGAGGATTAAATCAATCTCCTCTCTACTTACACAGAAGGAGTTGGCAGAAAAATTGAGAGTTACAGTCTTTGATATCTTCAGTCAAATAACAAGCCCTTGGACTGCTAATAATCCTGATACAGAAATCACAGCTGGCCAAAGGACTTTTCAAAGAACTTTCTACAAGAATTAAAACCTTTTTAGCATTTTGGCTAAATACAGCCCTAGATATATATATTTTTAACCTAATTTTTTAACCTAATTGTTCTATCGAAATTTCCATTAAAAATTTTTTAAAGTGACAAATGTAAGAATGATCTAAACTTTTTGAATAAATTGTTGTAAATCTGGTTATAATTAAAAAAATTTCCACCTTTTTTTCCCCGGCTTCTCTGCATTCTAAAAGGTTCCCACCTATCAGGTGTAGTACATTAGTTAGCGCTGGGTCCATCACTATCATAATTAAACATATATGTAATGGTCTAGCTGTATTATAAGCTTTAGTCAAATTTTTAACCTATCTAGAATGGTTTTGCAAAATAAACTTAGAGGAAAAATTGTCACGACTTTTATTAGGGAATCTGTCACCTCAAGGTCCTATTAAACTAAAAGAACCACCTTCAGCAGCGCCTATGCTGCATTTTGTGAAGGTGGCTCAAATCCTCCTACCCCCTGGGACACCAAAATATTCACTTTGTAAGCAAGTACTTGAGGTCTGGGAGGTATACTTCCCTCCCTGGACCTAAACGCCTTCCTGTTGTTACCCCCCAACTCGACCCTCCGGGACCCTCCTCCTGTCTTTCTGCCTGCGCATTTCTCCCACTACTCAGGCATGCTCCATGAGCTTTGCCCAAGAGCAAAGGTCACATGGTATAAAAAAGGCACTAGATCCTGCCCTGTGTGATTTTATGCTTTATACAGACTGTGGGGCTGGGAATCTTGTGTTGTACAAACAGCATGACTGTGCCTGTTGCCTCCTCTCCAGATTGCCTGCCCCGCAGTCTGCATAAAGTATAAGACCACACAGGGCGGGATCTAGTGCCTGCATCATACGCAGGCGCAATGGTCTGACATCATGTGACCTCAGCCCTGAGATGTGAGCTGATCAGTGCAGTTTACCCTTTGGATTGCGTTATCAGTGACTAACAGCACGATCCAAATCTCTGCAGGGGGGATCGTGTCGTGTTATTTCCCGCTATGATCGAAGGTACTGTGAAGCAAACATGGGACCTGTATGCTTAACATGGACAGTCCAGGGTTCTCTAACGACCCCTGCAGCTGTCCTGAATCACTTCCTGTTGGCAATGACCCAGTAAGGTCACCAGCAGAAAGTGATGATTGGTCTGTGCAGCACTGATGCCCTCTAGTGGGCCAAGTAAAATAATGAAAAAAAAAAAGCTTTTAAAAATATAAAGCTATAAAGGTTCAAATCACCTCCTTTTTGCGCCATTGAAAATGAAACTATTAAACAAATAAAAAATTATGCATATGCAGCAGGCCCCAGTGCCGTGGGGTACTTGGAACTGGGTCGGTCAGTCGCTAAGTTCTTAGGGGATCACGGTGGCAGTGACCCGTCTCTGTAACCCTGGGCGTGCAGTAAAGAGGGATAGTTACAGGGAAATTTCATGATGCCACGTGTGGTACTTGGCTAGGGGTGGCCGATGCTGCTGGATATAACCGCTGGGGCAGATGGTAGTGAAGCCGGATGGTAAAGCTCCTCACAGGTGTAGCTGGGTCCCAGGGATGGTGTGAACAGTCTATGGTGGGGGTGATAATGAGGAAGGCCGCAGGGGGAGGAAGAAGGAGGCAAACATAGTTCTTGCAGTTCATTACCTTTACTTGATGATCAGTCAAGGTCACCCAGACATGTGCTGTGCTCCTCCAAAGTGCAGCCAGGTTAGTTCTCAGATGATTAGGGCCACTCTGCCAAGACACCATTCATAGTCTTTCCTGGTTGCTCTTCCCTGTGCTAGCTACTCTCCCTCCTTCCCAGCGCCGTCGTGAACAGGGTCCCAGCTGATGGCTTTAGGCCTTGTCGATCGACTGTGTCGGCACATCCCCTGACCCTAGTTCTCACCACCATCCCGGCGATTATCCACGGTTGGTGGCCCCCGCTCATGCAGAACCAATAGCCTCCGGTTTTACTGGCTGAGGCATGCAGCACTCCAACCAGATTGGGGCCGGTCCCCTATGGCAACCTGTCCTTCTGCAAAACTCGGGTCGGGCCAGACTTGAGGAACATGAGTAGATTTCTTTCACTCCTCATGTCCCTGATTACACTCTCTGTCCTCTGTCCACTCTCTTACTCCCTCTCTTATTCTTGCTAACCTCTCCTCCAGCCAGGAGATGGGGCCCTCCCTCAAAAGGTTCCTCCCGAACACCCCAGCCTGGATTCAGGATAGTGTTGTGTGCAATTCTGTGTCTTGGGTTTGTGACCCCTCTCACCTGGGAACAGTGACACCACACCTGTGGAATAGGTGCAGCATCACTGTGGTGACCAGTCTGCAGGGGCATTACATTCCCCCTTGGCAAAGCACAACATGTATTTGGCTGCAAAACAGGTACAAAGTTGTTAAGAGAACATACAAATTTTTCATGTGCACATCAAACATTAATAACAATAACTTCTTCCCTTTTTCGGAGGCTCTTTCTTCATTATAAACGTTCATATAAAATAGGTATAAAAATACAAAAATATTTAAAAGTAGAAAAGTGCAAAGGTTTCAAACTGTTCAAGCTGGATTTAATTAAGTCCCAAGCCAGGTTATTCTTTTCTCACACAGTTCAGTGCAATCAGAGGGAATCGCCTCAACCCCCAAACGTTGTCCCTGGGTGTAGCTACAGGGAATGAAGGCCGTTCATTGGATCAAATTCTTCAGATTGTTTAGTGGTCAAAGTGTAGAGTGAGTATTTCCCCACAGTGCTGGAAAACCAACAGAAAGCACTTCTAAGAAGTGCTACCATGTTGCCCTGAAAATAAGACACCGTCTTATATTTTTTTTTTGGTCCCAAAGATAGACCATGTCTTATTTTCGGGGGAGTGTCTTATATACGGTACATCCCACTGCAGCCTCGCATGCACACACAACACAAACACACACCCATACACACCACACACCCACACACACACACACACATACCCATACACACACATAACCATGCACACACACATACCCATCACACACACACACACACACACACATAACCATACACACACACATACCCATACACACAAACTGATTTTTACTAGTGTCTCCCCGATTTCTGGTGGCCCATGCTCTCTGGTGTCTGCACTCTCCCCGCTCCATGGTGGCCCCCACTCTCCAGTGTCTGCACTCTCCCCGCTCCACGATAGCCTCCGCACTCCGGATTCCCACTGTATCTGCAGATCTCCGCCCAGGTCAGGAACCCTGCACCAATTGCAGCGCAGGAACCGTGAGCCAATCACAGCGCAGGAACGCGAGCCAATCAGAGGCTATGCACGACGTCAGCTGGCCGCGGATTGGCTTGCGGTTCCTGGGCTGTGATTGGCTCACGGTTCCTGCGCTGTAATTGGCACAGGGCTCCTGACCTGGGCGGAGATCAGCAGCTACAGGGATCAGGAAGTGGGGCGGGAGAGCGGGGGGCCCTGGAGAGCGGGGGGCCATCAGAGAACAGGGAGAGTGCGGACACTGGAAAACGGGGCCACTGCAGTGCACCAAAGGTACGCCTTATTATCGAGGGGTCCTTATATTAGGAGGTAGGGTCCCCCCCCACCATGCCTTACTTTCGGGGGGCGCCTTATTTTCGGGGAAACCCGTATTTAAACCAGACTTCAGATCATATCATTGTCCAATGATCATATTGTCCATTGGCAAAAATTCACATGTTAATTTTAACGATAATTCCCTAGCAGGCTAACTTAAAACATTATCAATACAATTACCAACAATACCTAGCCAGGTATAAATATACATTATACAGTATTCCGATCTAACTATATACAGTTTGCGCTGAGAAATTTGCTTTACTCATTTTTCGACTGCTTCCACGGTAACACGCTGGCGAGCTGACAGCCTGTTCTGCTCCACAGAAATCCACATCATCTCTGCTCCACAGAAAAACCTCTCCCAAAGGTTGGTCGACGAGTGACTGCCGATCAGCTCCCTCCCAGCTTGTGCCGCTTGTCCTCCTGATGGCTCAGCCGGGGGCAAAGTCTCTGTGTCCGGTCACACCTGGGAGTTACAGTGCGATCACATCTCGTGGCCAGGGGTGGTGTATATGTGGTGTCACCACAGCCTGGGTCTCAGCAGGTGCCTCCACCATGGGGTCTGGGGTCTTGAATCTCACCATCATTTTTTTGACCCTCATGGCGTACCATCGCTTTGCAGCTGAAGTGTCTCTCATAATCCACCCATTCACCTGGATAGAGGTCTCGGCCTGTGGCCCCCTTTTTGATGACTCTGCACATCCCTCTGATTTACGAAGATATGGCTCACCAGGTGGGGCTCCTTGATAAAATCATAGTCCTTGTGGATGTTAAAGTCTATTACGGAACCCCTCTTGCGCTCCATGTTTTCCATGGCCGGGGCTTTAAGGACCTTGCTCTTCTCCTCTAGCTCGATGTGTCTCTCTTTTTCCCGCCTGGCCTGTGCCTCCCTTTCTTCCTCTTCCCTCTTCTGTTGCTTTCTACAGAGGTACTCCCCCTTGGGAACCACTTCTAGCAAGTCTCCTGCTGATCCAGCACCCCTTCCTGGAACCCCATCATGGCATCCCCTCTCCGAACCCATCGGAAGTATACCATTCCAGCCAAGGTTCCCACAGCTCTAGGGGAGAGTTCTGGCTTTAACGGGGCCGACATCCTGGCATTGGTGATTACCCCACTCTCCCAATCTATCAACTGAGTGACCAGGGCAGGGTTATTAGTTGGAGGGGCATCTATGGGACCCAACAGAGCAGTGAATACCACTGAGCTTACCGCTATATTTTCTATCGTAGTCTCATCGTTTACCGCCTTCTGAACCTCCAATGCAGCATCTCGGGAAGGTGGTTGTCATTCGGCCTTCTCCCATATACTTTTTCGCCATTTTCCCAGAGTAGCCAGTTGTACTCCCAGCTCCTCGACCTCTTCTTCCAGGAGGCCCGCTTCTATCACCAGCAGTGGCAAGAGCCATCCACAGCTGCCCCGGTAGGCCAACCTCAGGGGTTGTAGACATGAGAACTTCTCTCTCCCAACCTGTCATTGTGAATCTTTCTTCATGGGCTGTTTTGCTCCCCCACACATCTGAAGATGGAGACCCAGAGATGACTGGTAGGCCCCCTTAGTTTACTCTCTACAGGGGGTGTGCATTCCTTATCACGCCACTGGTCAACTCATACCACAATGGGCGGATCAGACCCTCCCACTGGGAGTGCATCATGGCATGGCGGTTGCCATTACACAGTTCTCTAAGCACAGTTTACATACATACATTTTTTTTATTCAGTTCTTAGCGCAAGGGAGTAGGGGTCCAAATCCTGTTTGTGACTCCAAAATGCAGGGATGTGGGGTACTTGGGACCGGACTGGTCAGTTCTTAGAGGGATCATGGTGGCAGTGACCCGGCTCCATGTCCCTGGGCATGCAGTCGTAGGGGATGTATTTACAGGTAAGTTTTGAGATGCTACCTGTGATACTCAGCCATGGTGGCCGACCTGCCGATATGAGCTCTGGGGCAGATGTGATCGGGCCCAGACTCGAATTACCATGGGTGGATTTCCCCACTCCTCTGTCCTCCTAGGACATTCTCTGCTCCATGCGTCTGCTCTTGTCGCTCTCCTCCAGAGTTCTCTCTCCTACTCTCTCTCTGACTCTTCTATCCCCCCTACACTGGAAGATGGAGCTTCCCCAAAGGGTCCGCCAAACCCCCCAGCCTTGGATTCAGATGGTGTTGTGTGCAATTCTGTTCTGGGTTGTGACCCCTCTCAACTGGGGAACAGTGACACCACATCTGTGGAATAGATGCAGCATCACTGTGGCAACCAATCCTCAGGGGCGCCACACATATGACTCACCGTTGCCGGATGCTCACGTCTCAGGCAATGCAGCACTTGTCACGGTTCCGCGCCTGAGGCTGTGGGGCCGGTGGTCAGATCAAAATGGGATGAACGGATGGGGATAATTCTTGTTGTCGTGAACGCCACCTGTGGGTGTCCGGTGATGGCACGGCACTGCTTGGGCCTCCAGGGGATGTGCGGCAGCTGGATGGGATGCTCCTCACAGGATGAGCAGGATCCCCGGGGCAAGGAGCTGCACTTGATGGAATACGGCAGCTCTGTAGTTCTGAGTATTCAGAATTAATAAAGTTCTGAAGAAAGGCACGGACACCAATTCCTCTGTAACGGGTCTTTACTGTAACCGTTAGTGTGGTACAGGGTATACAGTCTTAGGTAACGGACCGGGTGGTCCCAGCAATGACTGGTCTTAGCCCAGAGCTCCACGGTGTTCTTCCTTTACTAACTTTTCTAGTTGCCGAAGTCGCCTTAGTGCGCCAATTCGGGTACAAGGGAGGCTACTTGAAGATTCCCTGCCTGTGATTCTGCCCGTAGAGGAGCCTGATTCCCTATAGTGGGTACTTCGCTGGCAAGACGGCTTAGTTGCGGCTGCAGTGAGGTGCTCCTAAGAAGCGGTTTCTTCACTCTGGTTTGATGAGCGGCAGTGGACGTCTGCTCGCTTCGGCACGGGTATGTTTGAACCCGGTTGGTAGCTGCCCGTGTTGCGGTATGGGTCACCGTGTGATGGTGCCCTGCCGGTAAGCTGGATTTCAGGGCTGCACGGAACTGTGCAGAGCCTGCTCCTTCTTCCTTCCTCTCCAGCCACTTACTACTCCTCCTAACTTCTCCTACACACTACTCCCACACTCCTCCCACCAGGACCTGATTGGCCCTCTGTTTCTAAGCGGTGCATATGGTGTACGGGGCTCTGGAATTTAACCATGTCAGCACTGAGACGGAAGATATTACATCTTCAGTCAGGGATGCAATACCTTCCTGTGACGCACTCGTTGCGGGCAGCCACACATACATTTGGTATCATCGCGTGCAGAAATGCCAGATCTATCAAAATATGAAATCAATTAATCAGATCTGTAAACTACGTAATGTAAAATACAAAATCCCAATGCCAAAATTACTTTTTTTTTGTTTGCCGGAACATTCCAATAAAATGCAACAACAGGCAATCAAAATAGCGCATCTACTCAAAATTGGTGTCATTAGAGAGGTCAGCTCAAGCCTCATAGTATAAGTGAATCTGTATAAAGGAAATATAAGGGCAAATAGGTAGACAAGGAAAGGGGGGAATGGAGGAAGTGCTTCAAAGCGTGTTGCTCTAAGGGTGTGTGCCTGGGCCTGATGGCCGGTACCACCTACACAGCGTTAATGAAAATAACGATTCAGCACCATGGTTTCTCCATGCATTTAGGATTTTTATTTCATCTTCATAAATTCCATTGGCATGAATAAGGGTACACAGTCTGTGCACCCTTATTCAAGCCAATGAAATTTATGAAGATGAAATAAAAATCCTAAATGCATAGAGAAACCGTGTTGTCAGATTGTTATTTTCATAAGCGCAAATAGGGTCTTATCTTTTATCATAAATAGCACTGTGGCCACAATGTTCACTGCTCATACGATTATGTATGATATGGTTGTGGCACTTACAACTAGTATAAACGCTCAGTACAGCTGCTGCTGGACCCACACTTCCACGTCTATAGTGGTATCGAACAATAGTCAAACGGATTGTGTGTTGTGGTCCGCACTGCTGTGTAAGGATGGAGACCACACTGGATCTTCAAACAATGGTGCTGTGTATTTCTTCAACGCGTTTCGGAGCCAGCTATGCTCCTTCATCAGGAATAGTTACAGCACAGTACAGGACGGTAATATATATACATACTGCAGGACGCTAAACAATTGACCTCCTTACCCTGATGTCAGCTGGAGATATGGTCAGAATGTAATTCAATCCCGTACATAACAAAAAACAGCTATTAAAGATTATTACAAAATGTATATATATATTATATATATATATATATATATATATATAGCTGCGAACGACATTTGGTTTAAAGAAGAAGAAACAAGAAAAGAATAAATAAGGCTGCCTTCACACTTGCGGACCCCTCCGTAGCGTCCTGGGAGGGGATCCGCAAGCTGACTGCAGCAATGCCAGCCCCTGTCTTTATAATGGGAACGCATGGTCATGCGCAGGTCTGCGCATGACCGTGCGCTCCCATTCACTGCAATATGTGATTTGTATGCAGGCGGATGCCCGCGCACAAATCACACACTCTCGTCCGCACCAGGAACGCGACATGGTCGCGTTCCTGGTGCGGACGAGAGTGTGTGATTGTATGTGATTTGTGCGCGGGCATCCGCCTGCGTACAAATCACATATTGCAGTGAATGAGAGCGCACGGTCATGCGCAGACCTGCGCAGCACCGTGCGTTCTCATTATAAACATAGGGGCTGCGTTCAGCTTGCGGATCTCCTCCGCAGGACGCTGCGGAGGGTCCGCAAGTCTAAGCCAGCCTAACACAAGCAGGAATTAACATGGGGTGTCTTAGAGATTTGAACACTGGTCCAAAAAGGACTAAAACATTCACAACTCTTTGTTAATTGCATTAGATGAATGAGCCACATACTTATTACAGTTACTGCTGATATGGTCACAATTCATGCTAGGTTTGTGTCAACTATTGTCTTAGTTTCACAGCCAAAGAATAAACAGGCAATAATTGACACAGACCTAGCATGAATTGTAACCATATCAGCAATGATTGTTAATGTGAATGTTTTTGTCCCTTTTGAACCAGTGTTCAAATCTCTATGTCACCTCATTTTTGTTAATTTATGCTTGTTTTATTTATTCTTTTCTTGTTTCATCTGTCTTTTAACCAAATATCATTCGCAGCTATATTTACATATTTGTGTAACATTTTGTAATAATCCTTAATAGCGGATTTTTGTTATGTATGGGATCAAAATTACATTCTGACATAACCATACCCTCCCACAATCATCAGGTGTCAGGTGGTTAATTGTTTGGCATCCTGCATTATGTATATATATTACGGTCCTGTACTGTGCTGTAACTATTTCCTGATGGAGGAGAACAGCTGGCCCTGAAATGCGTTGAAGAAATATTCAGCACCATTGTATGAAGATCCTGTGTGGTCTCCATCCTTACACAGCAGGCGCGGACCACAACACACCATCCATTTGGCCAAGCATAAGCTGTCACACAGTCCCAGATCCTGAAAAATGAGAAGGCAACGGGTCATGGAAAATGGCACAAAAACACAATCCTTTTTCTTTAAAAAATGTCTGCATTTTTTTTCACCACTTAGAGAACAGTAAAATTATACATATCTGGTATCTACGGACTTACACCGACACAAGGCATCATACCGACACATCGGTTTTACCATATAAAGAAAATGATGAATAAAAAAATACAGAAAACAAATGTGTAATTGCACTTTTTTTTGCAGTTTCACCTCACTTGGAATTTTTTCCCATTTTCCTGTACACTATACGGTAAAATAAATTGATTTGTCCAAAAGTACAACTTGTCCCACAAAATACAAGCCTTTATATGTCTTCATTGACATAAATGGCTCTCGGAAGAAGGGGAGGGAAAAATGAAAACCAGAAAATGGAAAATAGCCCGAGAGAGAAGGGGTTAGTAGTAGATATTTTTAAATAACGTAAAGACATTTACCAAATCGTTATCATACAAAATTGCCTTCTAATTTCTCGATCATCTACAAATAAATCCAATTGTATATCATCATGTGCATTTTAGTTTTTATTCACCTTTTACTTCTAAAACAGAAATATATTAAAAGACTCCGATTATGAAGTGTAAAATCAAATTTTCCTACCTCAAGCTCAAATTCTCTAGAGTCAATCTCATAAAAAGTCAATTAGCCATAGCATGTTTTTGGAGCTGTGGGAAAGAACTTGAGAACAATAAGAAGTATATGCAAACAAACAGATTATGGCCTTGTCAGGTAATACCCTTGATCTCAGAAGTGTAGAACACTAAGAAACATATGTAAAACAAAAGAACTAGGAATGTTAGTATCATACTCTTTTCTCGCATTCTATCATTTTTCTGTAACTGTAATGAGAGAATTTCATTGAGTTTAAAAAAATAATCACCATTCTGGAGACAATGGCTCTTTGGTAATTCAGTTACATGAATTCTTCAAAATGGTAGATGCATCTTGTTGAACATTAAAGGCTAGCTAAATGTTAAAAAACAGAAGCAAGAACATGATCACTTCACTGGACACACCCGCTGTGTGTTGCCCGCTAGCCAGTCCTCTGTGCCGCGGAGCTCGATGAGCATGCAATGAGACCTACTCGCAGCAGGAAATCCCAACCTAGAATGAACATTAGATGGAAGATACAGGTGCATTTCAATTAATTAGAATATCATCAAAAAGTTAATTTATTTCAGTAATTCAATACAAAAAGAGAAACAAATGTATTACAAACAGAGTGATCTGTTTCAAGTTTTTATTTCTGTAAATGTTGATGATTATGGCTTACAGCCAATAAAAAGCCAAAGGTCATTATCTCAGAAAATTAAACTAGGGAAGATGACAGTTCTGAGAGATAAACTATTACCTAAATAGGTATCAGAGGCTTCACCTTGTGTGGTTGTGAGAGTCACAACCACTATAAAAGCAGATCACAGCTGCTGCAGTTCTCAGTGTGGTGCATATAGAGTAGGGAGGAAGGGTTAAAAAAAACGCTGCTGTATTCCCTGAGGCAAAGGGTGAATATGATATTGATTTATTATTCATAGCATTTCAGGGCTCCTTGGCCACTTCCTTAGGACAAATCAATGTCATATTACCATGTTTCATGGAGCCCTAAAACAAGTTGACTAATAAATCAATATTATCTTCACCATATGATGTCTCGTGGAAAATGGCAGCTCGGGTTTTAACCCTTCATTCTCCCTACTTTAATTTTCTGAGATAATGACATTTGGGTTTTCATTGGCTATAAGCCATAGTCATCAATATTAACAGAAATAAACACTTGAAATAGAACACTCCGTTAGTAATGACTATATATAATATATGCGTTTCACTTTTTGTATTGAATTACTGAAAAAACTTAACTTTTTGGTGATATTCTAATTCATTGAGATGCACCTGTATGATGTGATGGATGCGTGTTGGGAAAGCTTAGAGGAAGCAGCAGGAGCGGCCAATAAAGTGAAGGAAGTGTGAGTATAAGTATTGGTATTATTTTTACATCTTACATTTACCGTATATACTCGTGTATAAGCCGACCCGTGTATAAGCCGACCCCCCTACTTTTGCCCCAAAAATCTGGAAAAACCTATTGACTCGTGTATAAGCCGAGGGTGGACCCCAGCACAGGTATACAGACCCCAGCAGTGTGGTATACAGGCCTCCCCAGTGGTAGTATACAGCAGCCCCAGTGGTAGTATACAGATTCCCCAGCAGCCCCAGTGGTAGTATACAGGAGCCCCAGCAGCCCCAGTGGTAGTATACAGGAGCCCCAGCAGCCCCAGTGGTAGTATACAGGAGCCCCAGCAGCCCCAGTGGTAGCATACAGGAGCCCCAGTGGTAGTATACAGATTCCCCAGCAGCCCCAGTGGTAGTATACAGGAGCCCCAGCAGCCCCAGTGGTAGTATACAGGAGCCCCAGCAGCCCCAGTGGTAGTATACAGCAGCCCCAGTGGTATACAGCAGGCCCCCAGGGGTACATATAGCAGCCCCCAGGGGGTACCCAGCAGCCCCCTGGGGTACCCAGCAGCCCCTGGGGGTACCAACAGCCCCCTGGGGGTACCAACAGCCCCCTGGGGGTACCAACAGCCCCCAGGGGGTACCAACAGCCCCCTGGGGGTACCAATAGCCCCCAGGGGGTACCAACAGCCCCCAGGGGGTACCAACAGCCCCCTGGGGGTACCAACAGCCCCCTGGGGGTACCAATAGCCCCCAGGGGGTACCAACAGCCCCCTGGGGGTACCAACAGCCCCCAGGGGGTCCCCAGCAGGTGCCCCAGCAGCCCCCAGGGGGTACCCAGCAGCCCCCTGGGGGTCCCCAGCAGCCCCTGGGGGTACACAGCGGCCCTCGCCCCCCTTGCAAGGGCCCCCCCCCCGCTTCTCTTACCATTCCGGACTTCTGATCCGCGCCGCTCCTCGCTCCTCCGCGCTGCTCCGTCCGTCTTCTACATCCGGGATCCCCGGCCGCGCGATGACGTCACATGCCTGCGACGGCCGCGAGATCCGAGATGTAGAAGACGGACGGAGCAGCGAGGAGGAGCGAGGAGCGGCGCGGATCAGAAGTCCGGAATGGTAATATAACCATAGGGGGGGGCCCTTACAAGGGGGGGCAGGTGCCAGCACTTGGGGCGGGATTTAATTAGTTATGCACTGCTTTCCCCTGCCGGTGATAGACAGGGGAAAGCAGTGCATATTTAATGAGCGGCCCCACGCGACGGGGCCGCTCATACAGCAGCCTCCCCCCCCCGCCTCCTGAAGCCTCCACAGCCCCCGGACACAGCCCCCCCCGTATTGACTCGTGTATAAGCCGAGGGGGAGACTTTTCAGCCCAAATTTTGGGCTGAAAAACTCGGCTTATACACGAGTATATACGGTACTATGATATTTGGTCAAGAAAGAGAGACCCCGAGCATAAAATGGAATATTACATTTGGAGAAAATAACTTTTCTGTAAATTACATTTCCCACGAAAATCGGTGAGATAAGGAAAATGTGAATTATGTCAAATCTGCTCATCTCTCTATTTAGGACCCATTCATGTCTAACGTTTTAAATAAGTGTTCCATGTTTATTTTTTGCATAGAACACGTAACCATTCAAGCCTATAGTCCAGTTCACTTGTCATTTTATTTTACTGCAGGCCGAAATTTAGCGAATTGTGAGTCTAGCATACAGTTGGATGGTCGGTTTGACAATTCACTAGAGAGTTTGTCCCAATAAGAAAAAAACGTAATTGAAATTGTGATGAAAGATAATCAGTTTATATACATGGGTATACATGATAGATTGCAGTAATAAGTGAACCTTAATGTCTTTAGTTCTCCCAAAGCACAATTATAATTTGATATGATCAAGAAGTTCTCCATCAATGGAAGTTTTCACAGAAGCTGGACAGACTCCGGTCTTGGGTAATTTAGTGATTCCTACTTTGAGCAGGGAGTTCAACCACATGACCCAGGAGTTCCTTTCCAACTCTACCATTCTATCATTCTATGATAGCAGACATATTTACAGTACTACAGTAGTATAGCTTTTAATTTTTATTATTGAATACAGAAATGTTGATAGGTTAGGCAAGTATAATGTTTCATTGGCTAGTAAGATAAGTAATTATTCTCTTTGGGGTAAGGGAAGGGAGATTCTATGAATTTCATCTAGCTGTTTTGTCCCTGAATTAGCCTCCAGAGACTAACACTGTAAAAAAAAAATTCTGGTCCACACACAAACCCCTGTGTGATATCAGCATTTTGAAATTTATGTCATCCAACCTACTAGATACGTGCACCTACATTATCTTTATATAATTACCTAATACTGTGTCATCAACTTTCGTTTCGATGTTCACAAATCCTACAATGCACCGCACTACCGCAGAAGCCACGCCATATTAACATACCCAAGTGATGAGTGTGGTAATATGACGCAGGCTGGTGGTTGCGCTGACAACAGAGCCCGTCACTGCAGACAGCGCCTGAAGATCACAGTAACTGCTGCCACCAAGCCTCTGCCACATACGACATCTCGCACAGTCCCAGGACAAACCCCACCACAGATACCGACCTGACAGGGCCTGCAGTGATGTCACAGTCATGTGACTTATCACAAGACTCTGAAATCATGACAGGTCCTGTAAGCAGCAGAAAGCAGCCTGGTACTCTCCCAGACTCTACACACCCAGCACACAGCGCCAACACTCACTCAGCTCACATTCACTCACCCTCTCAACCTGCACTTACCCCTTTCAGCCTGCACTCACTCACCCAATTAGCTTGCACTCACTCACCCCCCCTCAGCCTGCACTCACTCTCCCTGCTTAGCCTGTACTTACTACCCCCTTTAGCCTGCACTCACTCATCCCCCTCAGCCTGCAGTCAATCACCCCCTTCAGTCCATCCTCGGTTCCCCTCTGCCCAACCTCACTCAGCCCACACTCTCTCACACTCCTCAGCCTTCACTTACTCAGCCCATCAGCCTGCACTCACTCACCCCCCTCAGCCTGCACACACTCACCCTCCCTCAGTCTGCATGCACTCACTCACCCCCCTCAGCCTGAACTCACTCACTCTTCCCTCAGCTCAAACTCACTTATCATCCAACTCACAATCACCTCCCTCAGCCCACACTCACCCTCCTTCAGGCTGCACTCACCTCCCCTCAGCCCATACCCACTTTTCCCTCAGCCCACACTCACTCAGCGAGCACTCACCCCCTCAGCCTGCAGTCACTTATCCTACACTCACTCATATCTCACTCAAGCCCCCCTCAGCCTGCACTCCCTCACCCCCACAGCCCGCTTTCACTCAGCCTGCACTCACTCACTCCTCTCAACCCAAACTCATTTACCCCCCAGCCCACATTCACTTGCCCCCTCAGCGTGCACTCACTCACCCTGCACTCACTTACCCCCCCAGCCCACACTCCCTCACCACCCTCAGCTCACACTCACAGCACTTTAAAACATCAGCAACACCATCCTTATTGTGGCTCACAATCTAATTCCTTATCAGTATGTGTTTGGAGTGTGATAGGAAGCTAGATAACCCAGAGAAAACCCACATAAACAAGAAAAGAACATACAAACTCTTTGCAGACATTTGCAGACATTATTTTTGGTGGGATTAGAGTCCAGGACTCCAGAATTTGCTGTGTTTCCCACTGTGCTACTCTGTATATATGAAATAGAAGATTGCAAATTTTAGGAGGGCTGAAGCAATAAGGAGAGGTGGATTTAGGTTATAATTTGAAGGCACAAACCTTTTTATTAAACTTCCTTTCATGCCACAGCACGTTTCAATAGCCACCACTATCTTCCTTAGGTGGTACCACCTGAGGAAGATAGCAGTGGCTACTGAAACGTGTTGTGGTGTGCAAAGAAGATTAATAAAAAGGTTTGTGCCTTTAATTATAACCTAACCTCTTCTTATTGCTTTAGTGCTCCTAAAATCTATGATCTTCTATTTCAGATGCACTCATCCAACTCTGTGGGTCAGTTGTAGGAGCTGTGCAGGGTTGAACAACCCCAAAAGGTGAGACACCACTTGGCGTTATTTTTAAACCGCCTAGACCACCAGGTTCGGCTCATGGGCACCCCTTGTTTTTCTTGTTGTCTCTTTACATACTCTGTAAATATGGGTATATAGATGAAAATGATACCTTGATATGTGCAATCTAATGTCATATTTTAGAGAAATCCAAAGATTAATTTCAAGTAAATGAGTTGTGCTAGGCTATGAGTCGAACACTGAGCTGTATGAGAATCTACATCCACCGCTTTTTTTTTTTTTTAAATGAAAAGAGGTTTTACCAGTGTAAGGGCCTATTCACATCACCTTTTTGCTCCATTTGGTTGCAAAGTGTTTTTTCCGGTGCAAAAATGCATAAAACGTGGTAAAAACGCATGCGTTTTTACCGTGTTTTATGTTTTTTTTTGCACCTGAAAAAACGCATTGCTGCCAAAAGGAGCAAAAAGTGATGTGCAGTTAGCCTAAGACAAACACATTACAAATACATTTGCTGCAGCTTTCATGGCTCTGATGGTTTAAAACAATATTGGAACCCTGTGTGCCTGTGAGATGAAAGCTAAAGCCCTGAGCGGAACCTGCAGATGTATCAGTAAGGCTGGGGTTCCACCTGAATATATCATCTGATGTGTGAGCATCAGATACGATATGTTAATGACCCTCGGCTCAGGCTCTGCTGTGATTGGGAGCCAAGTGTAGCATGCTGTGATCCGATCCTACGATCGGATCGCAGCTGTGGAGGAGAAGAAGAGAGTAATCATAAGGCAATCAGGTGATATCCGACTGCCTTGTGATGTTTCACACACACCCATATGTGGCACCCCAGAGGTTAATGTGCCACAGTAACATCACAAGAGTTAACTCCCCACACAACACCTGACACTGCACTAGCACCTCTAGGTCAGAAGGGGGAGCTAAAGCAGCTCCCTTATATATTCTGGTCAGAGGAGGAAGTAATTAGTTGAGTGTTGACAGTTGACAGTTCAGTTTAGTGCAGGGAGCACTAGGAGGAGGACCTGTAAATGGGAGCAGTGCTGAGCTCCTGACAGGGACCACTGACTACTTTCAGGCCTGAAGCCAGGGTCTGAGGAGAGGAGTACAAGAGACAGAGGAACATATCCGGGAGACTGAGTTACCTCATAACTTGCCCCAGAGAAGCACAGAAGCCGGATACCGGATCCGAATCTGTGACTGAAACATGCAGCACAGAAAACACTGGGATAGTGGAGGTTACATACCTACACCACACTTCAACGAAGTAACACGGCGGGGTCAGAAGCACACGGAAAGACTAAAGTTGCCTAGCAAAGGTGGTACCTGTGAGGAAAAACAGGGCCAGCAGCTCAGCTAAAGCAGCAGCAGAGCCACACACAAGGCACAGGAGTAGGAAGCTGAAGGCCCGGACAGGGTGGGAGCAACCTGGCCCCAGTACAGACTCCGTGGACAGTACTCTACTGAATACCATCACCAGTAAAGCCTTGGAAAACCTAAAAACCGTGAGTGTGTGTGATCTTTGTGCTCAAATCCTGCGTTCCCTCACAAGCAGCTATAATCTCTACTACTACCCCTATCCCGCAATATCCATAGCACCATCTATAGACTGTTACTATCTCTGCCCTGAGGGAACCAAGCTCTACCTGCGGAGAGCCATTACATCCCCAGCTGTCAAACATCATCCCCGGAGGTTCTGCAGCAGCGTTGGTCACCCTGACCACAACCCGTGGATGGCGTCACGACAAACTCCTCTGTAAATATTCCCCGGGACATGGTCCGGACCAAGACCGCTGTGATATCCCCAGCAGTACCCCGGTCTGGTACCGAGTACCCTGTCCCAGTGGGTTCCACACATACACTTGTATGACTGCATGTGATCCTTGACTCGCTGCCAAATGCAGCATGCTGCTATTTTTTCCTTGACCCAATTTTGCCTGAGAAAAAAATAGCTGATGTACACTGCCTCATTGCTTTACAATGTCCGACTAAAATTTGATGTTTTATCGGACTGCACTTCTCTGTTTAATGCATTTGTAGAACCGAGGCTTAATAATCACATACAACTCAGCAGTAAGATCAAAACAGCAGAGAGCGGCCATTACATATCACACTGGTATTGCCCCCTTCCTATTTATAATAAGCCCTGGAGGCATATTCTTGGGGAGACTGGTGTCCTGCCCATAGCCTGGAATAGATAGTTTATATAGCAATTTGTAAATATCCAATACAAATACACTTATTTACATCGCAGCCCTCTCATCTATAATATAAAACCCGAAGGCCACTTCCGGAAAACCCGAAGGTTACTTCCGTGATGGCCTCCGGACCATGGTGGTGACGTCACCAGTGCGGGGTAGCCGGCCAGTGCCCGGCTACAGGGACCACCGGAGGAACGTTCCACTCTCGGAAGTTCCGTCTGCCCTCCAGCCTCTCCCCTCCAGCCTCTGCCCTCCAGCCTCTGCCCTCCAGCCGCTCCCCTCCAGCCTCTGCCCTCCAGCCTCTGCCCTCCAGCCTCTCCCTTCCAGCCTCTCCCATCCAGCCTCTGCCCTCCAGACTCTGCCCTCCAGACTCTCCTCTCCAGCCTCTGCCCTCCAGGCTCTGCCCTCCAGCCTCTGCCCTCCAGCCTCTCCCCTCATGCCTCTGCCCTCCAGCCACTGCCCTCCAGCCTCTCCCCTCCAGCCTCTGCCCTCCAGCCTCTGCCCTCCAGCCTCTCCCCTCCAGCCTCTGCCCTCCAGCCTCTCCCCTCCAGCCTCTCCCCTCCAGCCTCTCCCCTCCAGCTCTCCCCTCCAGCCTCTGCCCTCCAGCCTCTGCCCTACAGCCTCTGCCCTCCAGCCTCTCCACTCCAGCCTCTGCCCTCCAGCCTCTGCCCTCCAGCCTCTCCCCTCCAGCCTCTGCCCTCCAGCCTCTCCCCTTCAGCCTCTGCCCTCCAGCCTCTGCCCTCCAGCCTCTCCCCTCCAGCTCTCCCCTCTAGCCTCTGCCCTCCAGCCTCTGCCCTCCAGCCTCTGCCCTCCAGCCTCTCCCCTCCAGCCTCTGCCTTCCAGCCTCTGCCCTCCAGCCTCTTCCCTCCAGCCTCTCCTCTCCAGCCTCTCCCCAGCCTCTCCAGCCTCCACTCTCCCCACCCCTCCTCACCCCTCCAGCCTCTGCCCTCCAGCCTCTCCCCTCCAGCCTCTGCCCTCCAGCCTCTCCCCTCCAGCCTCTGCCCTCCAGCCTCTTCCCTCCAGCCTCTCCCCAGCCTCTCCACCCTCCGCTCTCCCCACCCCACCTCACCCCTCCAGCCTCTGCCCTCCAGCCTCTGCCCTCCAGCCTCTCCCCTCCAGCCTCTGCCCTCCAGCCTCTTCCTCCAGCCTCTGCCCTCCAGCCTCTCCCCCCCAGCCTCTGCCCTCCAGCCTCTGCCCTCCAGCCTCTCCCCCCCAGCCTCTCCCCTCCAGCCTCTGCCCTCCAGCCTCTCCCCTCCAGCCTCACCCCTCCAGCCTCTCCCCTCCAGCCTTTCCCCTCCAGCCTCTGCCCTCCAGCCTCCCCTGTCCTCTGCCCTCCAGCCTCCCCTGTCCTCTGCCCTCTAGCCTCCCCTCTCCTCACCCCTCCTCACCCCTCCAGCCTCCCCTTTCCTCACCCCTCCTCACCCCTCCAGCCTCCGCTCTCCCCCACCCGTCCTCACCCCTCTAGCCTCCGCTCTCCTCACCCCTCCTCACCCCTCCAGCCTCCGCTCTCCTCACCCCTCCTCACCCCTCCAGCCTTCACTCTCCTCACCCCTCCTCACCCCTCCAGCCTCCGCTCTCCCCACCCCTCCTCACCCCTCCAGCCTCCGCTCTCCTCACCCCTCCTCACCCCTCCAGCCTCCGCTCTCCTCACCCCTCCATACGCAATGTACAGTATGTGTATATATGTGTGTATGTAGGCACTTCCGTCAGTTTGTCCGCACTTACCTCACTTTGTCCGCACTTCCCTCAATTTGTCCGCACTTCCCTCACTTTGTACACACACATACACACACACACACACACTCCGCTATACTTACCACCGGCCCTGCGTCCGCCGCCTGGATCCTCAGTCGACATGTCGCCGCCTCCGAACTACTGGATCCAATATAGTGTCCAAGAAGTCTCGCCAAACTTCCCGGACGCCATATTGGATCCAGTTGTCCGGGGGCGGCGACATGTCGACTCAGGATCCAGGCGGCGGGGAAGACGCAGGGTCGGTGGTAAGTATAGCGCAGTCTGTGTAAGTGTGTGTGTGTATGTATGTGTGTGCTGACCACTCTCCCCATGGCGCTGCGCTAACCACTCTGCCCACGGCGCTGCGCTGACCACTCTGCCCACGGAACTGCACTGACCACTCTGCCCATGCCGCTGCGCTGACCACTCTGCCCACGCCGCTGTGCTGACCACTCTGCCCACGACACTGCGATGACCAATCTCACCGCACTCACTGCTAACCACTGAGCCACCGCACTCACTGCTAACCACTCAGCCACCGCACTCACTGCTATCCACTGAGCCACCGCACTCACTGCTAACCACTGAGCCACTGCACTCACTGCTAACCACTGAGCCACCGCACTCACTGCTAACCACTGAGCCACCGCACTCACTGCTAACCACTGAGCCACCGCACTCACTGCTAACCACTGAGCCACCGCGCAGTGCTAACCACTGAGCCACTGCGCAGTGCTAACCACTGAGCCACCGCGCAGTGCTAACCACTAAGCCACCGCGCAGTGCTAACCACTGAACCACCGCGCAATGCTAACCACTGAGCCACCGTATACTCTGCTACCCACTGAGCCACCTGTATACACACAATTCATTTCACCACACTCCCCTAACTATTAGTAAGTACACTATATATGGATTCTAGACTACCTGATTCTTTAGAATTGGGCCGCCATCTAGTTGCCTATGATTATCTTTCGGATTTGTGTTTCCATGCTTTATTGAACATAATGCAGAATCATTTAGCAATTAATGTGTTGCGACAAAATGTTGGGTTATAGCAAACACAAGACTATTATCACTGCTTCCCAGGGGAACATACAGGTGAGGGAACATTGCGACTGTCATAAACAAATGCATAGAAACTATACTTTTGATGGAAAGGATGCCAGACAGTAACCATGTTTCCTATAGATAAACATTGTGGTAATAGAATTCTGGAGATGTAACTATCCTATGCAATATCTTATTAGATTATGTAATGGAAATAACACTAAAACTAAAATATAGCTTATATTAATAACAGTATAGTTGACTATTCCTTTCTAATAAAACCTTCTATACTTAAGCCAAACCTATTCTGTATATTTTAATACTTACACTAGGAGAATAGAATAAAACATCAGGAGTTATGAGCGGTTTATGCAATATTATTTCATTGACAATCTTTTAATGCAAGCATTATTACACCGTAATCCTATAGCAAACAACATATTATACTCAGTATATTAAAACACTCCGATAAAAAGAGTTATTATACATTATGGAACATTGCTAAGGAACTATAATCTCAATGCAATTTTCAATTTTCTCCTGTTCTCCCACAATTAATGATATATTAAAATTCAAAGCTGGGTGAATTTCATACAGTCTATCTCTGGAAAAAATGTGAAAACATTTTTCTTGTGGTTAATGATTCAGTGTGTGAACATTTGCTATGTTTAGAATATATTAAGCTAATTTGCTTTACATTTTTAAACCTGTGACTTAAATTATCCCTGTTGCATAGAAGCAGAATAAAACTAGCAATCGTTGTAATCTATGGAAAGTTCATGGATGTCTATAGATCACTGTATAGAGAAAAAGATGAGGGATGAAGAAGGGATGAGCAGCACAACAATAACTATAAGGATGCATACAGAGCTTCCACAAGGTCAATCCCATACCTCTGATTACAATAGTCAATATCAGAGAAAAAAGCAGCATTCCAGCTGGTTATCAAAAGCAACTGATTCATGTCAGGTACATGCAACATTTCAGCTCCTCCTAAAAGCAATTTTCAAGCATATTTGTTATCGCCATGTTCATAAAAGTCCAATCTTTCAAAATATAAAATGACTGAACCCATTCAGAAACTACCGTATTATAAAAATCTCAAAGCTCTAAAATTGCATTTTTTTCTGTCATCTCACCTCCCTACCAAAACTTGATTAAAGCTATCAAAAAGTCACATATACCTCAAAATAGTACTAATAAAAGATACGTGGAAAAACAAGAAAAGACGCCAGTACAAGAAAGCGATGACACAATCCACATTCTTATTAAAAGCAGCAAAGTCTAAAATTAAAAATCTGTTAATACATTTGGTAATTTTGCAATCATGCAGATCTGGAGATTCAGGTCATTTTCTTATATAATACTTATCCTTTTCCATCCGTAATCAACTTCTGCCATCATGGTGTCCTCCTATCCTCTGATTGGTGAGAGGACAGAACAAGTTCCGGTTGCCATATTTGGACACCCAAGTGATGGGTGTCCAAATATGGTGACTGCTGATGGTATGGGACTACCAGAGGTACTGCCGACAGTGACAGCACCTAAAGACACACTCTTTCCCGTGAACCTGTTGCCGCAGCCTCCCGCCCGCCGTCAATAAGCTAGCATTGACCTACAGGAGCTTTGGTGATGTCATGGTCATTTTTATTTTGGATTTCTTTGACAGTGTAGTATATACCCTTTTCTTCTTTTCTATTTTTCACTATGAATACGATGGTTTACAGTAGCCGGTTAATGCCTTTGTAATTATTATGTCTCACAAAATTAACACAGGTCAGCTATACCAGTGTCTCTCTGATTTTCATTTTGTAGGACTCTATTTTGCCTTTTTTCTCCCTCTAGATTTTTATTATGATATTTTATTGTGATGTTGCAGTGACCAAAAAAAGTAACTTTGGTGTTTAGACTTTTTTTCTGTTTATTTCTTTTAACTAGTTCCCTAAAGAGACTTAAAGAGGCCACTATCTGAAGCACAGTTCTGTACAGCTCAATTGATCATCTCCTGTAAATGCCGTAGCACAGCCAGTGTTCACAAGAAATAAATCATGACTGTGACAGTTGTTATCATCTGAACTCTCTCTGTCATAAAAACTCATCAGTACCCCATTAGCACATCATTGTGTTGCCAATGGGAGCGGGCAAGGTTAAGATCATTGCTGGTGCAAGTTAAATTGCGCTGTCAGGGATTTACAGCACAATTTAATGGGTTAACAGGCGCATCTCCAATCAACTTGGCTAGTTAGCTGCACATGTTGACTGATGAAATCATCTGACATGTGCAGGGAAAGATATGGGATCAGCTCTTGAGCTCTCATCAAATGAAGGGAGACAACCAAGCATGTACCTATATATCCTTGGTCATGAAGGGGTTAAACAAATCCATATTCAAAAAGTCTTACCCCTCTCTGATCAAATTCCTATGAAAATCTGATCAGAGTTCGATTAGCATAATCGGACCTTTTTTCTCAGGTGAAGAAAATATTGTTGTATGAGCCTAGTTTCAATGTGAAGATTTTTTTAATCTAATTGTGTAAGCCTGTTTGCCTTTTCAAGGAAAACCTGTTTAAGGCTAGTGTGAGACAGTGCGGGGATCATATGCGAGGGGCGCTATGTCTCCCCCAGAATGCGCACTGTCACGTATTGAGCCCGGTGTAGGGTATGAGAGAAAGGGACGGTCCGCTCCCTCCGCTCCGGGTCTTGCAAGGTCCCGGAAGGAGACACGGAGTTAAAAGCCTGAGCAGGAGGCAGGGCGGGGTTCCTTGTACACAGAATTGTGCCTTAGCTGCAGGAGCAGCAGAGATATATACAGGAGAGGTCTAGAGTTCCAGGGGGCCGTGTGCTATACTAACACGGCCTAGCCCAGGAGAGCTGGGAGCTTGGCGTGACCTATAACGGAGGCCTTTGGCCTGAAGGACCCGGAGTTACTTTATATGAACTGTGTCCTGTGTACCCGGCTGCGACCCGGATTCCGGCAGACTGTGCCACCGCTGTGAGTGTATCAGCAATAAACACCGGGTCCTGTTTGAACTACTACCGGGCTCCACGTGTTTCCTGACTTGCGATCCAGGCGCTGCCCCACATATGGTGGAGAATGCGGGCAACTGCACGCCCGGTGAGGTGTAGCATACATTCCTGGTGAAGCCCGCGCTACTGTTGCCCTTCCTTCCGGAACCGCTGGTGAAAGTGACTGTTTCATGAGGCTAATGAGCGGCAGCTAAGTGAGAGGAGCAGCAGTTATTATAGCCGCCAGTCTCTTGCGGGGTGCCCGACACTGCATGTCCATACTTAAGCCGGCCACGCTACAGTTCAGGCCTGCCGCTGATATGGAGGAAATCCTAAGGCAGCTGGTACTTACCCAGCAGCGGCAACAAGAACAGCAGCAGCGACACGAGGAGCAGCAGCTCCGACAGCAGGAGCAGCAACAGCGACAGCAGGAGCAGCAACAGCGACAGCAGGAGCAGCAGCAGCGACAGCAGGAGCAGCAGCTCCGACAGCAGGATCAGCAGCTCCGACAGCAGGAGCAGCACCAGCGACAGCAGGAGCAGCAGCAGTTGCTACAACAGGAGCAGTTTCTACAACAGCAGAAAATGAATGAACTGCTCCTGCAGCAAATTGCGGCCTTACGAGACCCGCCAACAGCGCCTCCCCCGGAGCGGCGTGAGGCCCGGGACCGGGTCCGGTCGGCACTGCGGAAGCTGAGTCCAGAGGACGACGTAGAAGCCTTCCTCACCATCTACGAGCGCACCGCAGAGCGAGAAGGCCTCCCTCCCGCTCAGTGGGCTGAAGTGGTGGCGCCATTCCTGATGGGCGATGCCCAAAAGGCCTACACGGACCTCAGTTGGGAGGAAGCACAGGACTACGCCAGACTCAAAGGTGAGATCCTTGCTAGACTGGGGGTCAATACTTATGTCCGAGCCCAACAAGTGTTTTCCTGGTCCTACGTGGAGTCCAAGCCGGCTCGCTCCCAGGCGTATGACCTGTTGCAGTTGGTGAAACGGTGGCTCCAGCCTGAGAGCTTGACTCCGGGACAGATGGTGGAAAGGGTGGTGGTCGACCGGCTGGTACGGACTCTGCCGGTTGCGATACAGCGTTGGGTGGGGCAAGGGGACCCAGGTACCTTGGACCAGGTGGTTAGCTTGTTAGAGCGATATACAGCCACCCAGGATTTTCATACGGGACTCTGCTCCACTGCGGCAGTTACGCCGGCCTCCGGAGACACGGGGCTGACAGGAGACCAGGCTCCACAAGAAGGAGCTTCCGGCCCAGCGCTGCCACTGCTACGTGGTGCTGGCGGTGCAAAGGACCAGGACATGTGGCTGCCTATTGCCCACTAACGGCGGAACCCATGGACTGCGGGTTCCCACGCCGGCTCTCGATGTATGCCAGCCCCGTGTTCACTGCAGATGTGGTGGATTCCCTAATGGAACCACATCTGTGCCCAGTGCTCATTAATGGACACAGAGCGGAAGCTCTCTTGGACTCTGGCAGTTTGGTGACGCTGGTTCGGGCGTCCTTAATCCCCGGGTTGCAACTCACTGGGGAAGTGATCGGGGTCCGGTGTATACACGGGGACCTACGCGAGTATCCAACCACGGAGGTGACTCTATCCACTTCATGTGGAGAGGTGACCCACGTGGTTGGAGTGGTAAACTCTCTACCGTACGGGACTGTGCTGGGAAGAGACTTACCATTGTTTTGGTCCTTATGGGGAAGGAGGAGTAACCCTTCCCTGATGCCCGGGAATCAGGGTGCTGAACCCGACGACCCTGAGACCGGGACACCTGCCGTAGGGGTCGCCAACATAGGGCTAGAGTGTCACCCCGATAGGTTCCCGGTAGACGTATTGGCAGGAGAGGTCGAGGAGACCCCACCGCTTCCAGAGTTGGAAGTATCCCGGGGAGCGTTTGGGACAGCCCAGCTACAGGACCCTACACTGACCAGGGCCCGAGAAAGGGTAACAGAAGTAAACAGGGTAGCTCAGCAGCCAGGGGCTGAGAATGTATTTCCACGCATGGTGATTAACCGGGAGTTACTTTATAGGGTGGACAAAGTCAGGGATGAGGTCGTGGACCAACTGGTAGTGCCGCAGCCACACCGCCGGGCAGTCCTAGAGATGGCCCACTCCCACCTGCTAGGGGGCCACCTTGGGGCTAAAAAAACGCAAGAACGCATCTTGCGGAGGTTCTTCTGGCCGGGCGTGTATGCGGACGTCCAGAGGTACTGTGACTCCTGCCCGGAATGTCAGCTGACCACACCCATTGCCACTTTCCGTAGTCCATTGGTACCTCTACCCGTTATAGAGGAACCTTTTGAATGGATCGCAATGGATTTGGTGGGGCCTATAGTGAAGTCAGCCCGAGGCCACCAACATATACTCGTGGTTGTCGACTACGCCACCCGGTACCCGGAGGCGATTCCGTTACGCCGCACCTCGGCGAAGATGATTGCCCGGGAGCTGTTTGCTATGTTCTGTCGCCTAGGACTACCTAAGGAAATCCTCACAGATCAGGGGACTCCTTTTATGTCCAAAGTGACCCGGGAACTGTGTAAATTGCTCAACATTAAACAGCTGCGCACCTCGGTGTATCATCCCCAGACCGACGGATTAGTGGAGCGGTTTAATAAAACCCTGAAGTCCATGCTAAAAAAAGTGGTAGCAAAGGACGGAAAGGATTGGGACATGTTATTGCCCTATCTAATGTTCGCCATCCGGGAGGTACCGCAGTCGTCTACGGGGTTTTCCCCCTTTGAACTGTTGTACGGCCGACATCCTAGAGGGCTCTTGGATGTTGCCAAAGAGACGTGGGAACAGGAACCCACACCCTATAGGAGCGTGATTGACCACGTGGCGAAAATGCAGGACCGGATCACGGCGGTCCGGCCTATTGTAAAAGAGCACCTAATGGATGCCCAAGGAGCGCAAAGCCGCAGGTATAATACACGGGCCACCGTTAGGACCTTTGAGGTGGGGGACCGGGTATTGGTCTTAGTGCCCACAACGGAAAGTAAATTATTGGCCAAATGGCAAGGGCCCTATGAAATCCGGGAAAAAGTAGGGGAGGTCAATTACAAGGTATACCAGCCCGGGAAAAGGAAACCCGTGCAGCTATACCATGTAAATTTGCTTAAAGCATGGAAAGACCGGGAGTGCCTGCTTATGGAGGCGTCCGATGCACCCGGTGACCCTTCCCTTTCGGCCACCAGGGATACCGAAGGGGTAAAAATAAGTGACACCCTCACTAAGGCCCAACGACGGGAGGCTCGAAAGTTGGTACAGCAGAATCCCGATGTGTTCTCTGACCTGCCCGGGCGCACTTCGGTCATTCAACATGACATTGTCACTGAGCCCCGGGTTAAAGTGCGAGTGAAACCGTACCGGGTACCCGAGGCCAGACGGCAAGCCATCACGGCCGAAGTTAAACACATGCTTAAGTTAGGCGTGATAGAAGAATCCCGGAGTGAGTGGGCTAGTCCCATTGTGCTCATTCCAAAGCCGGACGGATCGTTGCGGTTCTGCAACGATTTCCGGAAGCTGAACGAAGTGTCTAAGTTTGATTTATATCCCATGCCCCGGGTGGACGAGTTGATTGAAAGACTGGGGCAAGCCCAGTACTTCACAACGCTCGATCTGACAAAAGGATACTGGCAGGTGCCGCTAACAGAGTCGGCCAGGGAAAAAACCGCCTTTGTTACTCCGGAAGGTGTCTATCACTACGTCGTGTTGCCTTTTGGGTTGCATGGAGCCCCGGCCACATTTCAGCGGCTCATGGACATAGTGTTAGAACCTCATCGGAAGTACGCGTCCGCCTACCTAGATGACATCATCATCTTTAGTCCGGATTGGCACACCCACTTATCCCAGGTTCAGGCCGTGGTGGATTCGCTCAGGGCCGCAGGCCTGACGGCGAATCCAAAAAAATGTGCCATGGGGCTCGAGGAGGCCCGGTACCTGGGGTATGTGATTGGGCGAGGGGTTATCAAACCCCAAATAAACAAAATCGAGGCCATTCAAAATTGGCCCCGACCGGTGTCTACCAAACAGGTGAGGGCGTTCCTCGGCATTGTTGGGTACTACCGACGCTTCATACCCAATTTTGCTGGGCGAACGGCGGCCCTGTCCGACCTGTTAAAGGGGAAGAAGTCTGCTTTGGTGCGTTGGAATCCCCAAGCAGAGGCGGCCTTTCAATCCATGAAGTCGGCCTTGTGCGGACAGCCCGTCCTCATCAGTCCTGACTTTACAAAGGCCTTCGTTGTACAAACAGACGCCTCGGAGGTGGGGCTGGGGGCTGTGCTGTCGCAAGAAGTGGACGGAATCGAGCATCCGGTCACTTACTTGAGCCGGAAATTGTCCCCGGCGGAAAAGAATTATAGCGTAGTGGAGAAGGAGTGCTTGGCCGTTAAATGGGCCTTGGAGTCCCTACGTTATTATTTGCTCGGGCGACAGTTCCGGTTAATTACAGATCACGCTCCTTTGGTCTGGATGCGAAATGCCAAGGAACGGAACGCTCGGGTCACCCGGTGGTTCCTGTCCCTCCAAAACTTCCGTTTTACGGTGGAGCATCGGGCTGGCAAGTTGCAGGGTAATGCGGATGCCCTGTCCCAGGCGCCCTGTTTGTTGGCTGGGGTTCAACCCCACAAGTTTGAACCGAGGGGGGGTATGTGAGACAGTGCGGGGGATCATATGCGAGGGGCGCTATGTCTCCCCCAGAATGCGCACTGTCACGTATTGAGCCCGGTGTAGGGTATGAGAGAAAGGGACGGTCCGCTCCCTCCGCTCCGGGTCTTGCAAGGTCCCGGAAGGAGACACGGAGTTAAAAGCCTGAGCAGGAGGCAGGGCGGGGTTCCTTGTACACAGAATTGTGCCTTAGCTGCAGGAGCAGCAGAGATATATACAGGAGAGGTCTAGAGTTCCAGGGGGCCGTGTGCTATACTAACACGGCCTAGCCCAGGAGAGCTGGGAACTTGGCGTGACCTATAACGGAGGCCTTTGGCCTGAAGGACCCGGAGTTACTTTATATGAACTGTGTCCTGTGTACCCGGCTGCGACCCGGATTCCGGCAGACTGTGCCACCGCTGTGAGTGTATCAGCAATAAACACCGGGTCCTGTTTGAACTACTACCGGGCTCCACGTGTTTCCTGACTTGCGATCCAGGCGCTGCCCCACACTAGGTAAACTCTCTCCAGAACAAAGTGGCTCCAGGTCCGCTCTGCTGCCACAAAGAAGTATCAAAGACACTGGAATGCTTTGAACAAAGTTATTTTCAGCTTTATTTTCTGACGCGGTTCGGAGCTCAAAGCCCAGCTGCATGCAATGCATGCGTTAATACATGGTACCTATATGTACCATGCGTTAATGCATGCGTTTCCCATAGGGTACCATGTTAAAAAAACGCATGCGTTTTTTAACTGAACCCAAAAACATTGCTAGCAACGTTTTTGGGTAAAAAACGTTCCTAGCAATGTTTTTGAGTGCAGAAAAAAACGGACAGGGTGTTTATTACATCTAATCCATTTTTGCATCAGTTTTTTGCAAAAAAATGCAAAAACTGATGCCAAAAACGGACCAAGGGCTTATGTGTGACCCTAGCCTAAATGTGTTTAACACTATACAAACTCACCTCTTTTGGGTCTTTGACTGAAGGTTTATTCTGATTTCATGTCAAATAGTGAGAAAAACATGCATATCTATCTATCTATGGCTAGGGTCACATCGGCGTTTTTTGTTTAAAATCCTGATCCGGTTTTGAGCTTTAAAAAAGCTCAAAACCGGACCAGGAAAGGCTCCTGATAGAAGCCTATGCAAAACACCGGATGGCTTCACAAGCCATCCGGTGGCCGGATCCGGCACTGCTGCCTGCGTTTAAAATCATGCAGGCAGCAGTTTTCGCAGCGTTTACCGGGACCGCACTGCGGTCACCGGATGGCTCAGGATGTGTAATCCTGAGCCATCCGGTAACTGCATAGCTTGCAGTTCCCGATCTGGCAAGTTAATAAAGAGTTAAAATAGCTGACCTAAATGACTTTTTGAGGTCTGTAGGGGGGCTTAGACCCCCCTACAGACCGGCCGGCGACTTCTACAGTGTTCTTCTACAATTTCTCAATGGTCACAGGCTCTTCGGAGCCCGTGCATGTAAACCAAAGGGGCCCCCCCGTATCACTATACTGGGGTGCATAGACCCCTGTATTACAAATAAGCTGTATTGATGTCTAGTAAGGGTTAAATGTGTACATTTGCATTGTAAGTATATACTTACAACATTCTTTCGTAGGCAGAGTGTAGGAAATCCATGGGCGGGGCTGTGTGCAGCAGCCTCCGCCCGCTCCTTCTTGATGCCCGCCCCCTCTGGCCGTAATCCAGTCTTGTGAGGGCGGGGACGTCGTTAAAGGGGCATGGCTAACTATGTGCCGTGGTTAGCCACGCCCCTTTAACGACGTCCCCGCCCTCACAAGACTGGATTACGGCCAGAGGGGGCGGGCATCAAGAAGGAGCGGGCGGAGGCTGCTGCACACAGCCCCGCCCATGGATTTCCTACACTCTGCCTACGAAAGAATGTTGTAAGTATATACTTACAATGCAAATGTACACATTTAACCCTTACTAGACATCAATACAGCTTATTTGTAATACAGGGGTCTATGCACCCCAGTATAGTGATACGGGGGGGCCCCTTTGGTTTACATGCACGGGCTCCGAAGAGCCTGTGACCATTGAGAAATTGTAGAAGAACACTGTAGAAGTCGCCGGCCGGTCTGTAGGGGGGTCTAAGCCCCCTACAGACCTCAAAAAGTCATTTAGGTCAGCTATTTTAACTCTTTATTAACTTGCCAGATCGGGAACTGCAAGCTATGCAGTTACCGGATGGCTCAGGATTACACATCCTGAGCCATCCGGTGACCGCAGTGCGGTATTCAGCACACAGTTTTGAAAAAAACTGTGTGCGACCGGCATTGCGTTCACCGCATCCGGATCCGGATGCGGTGAATGCAATTTAGGTTTCCAATGTGACCCTACCCTATCTGTCTGTCTGTCTGTCTGTCTGTCTACAGGGTGGGACATTTATATGGATGCACCTAAATAAAACGGGAATGGTTGGTGATATCAACTTTCTGTTTGTGGCACATTAGTATATGGGAGGGGGAAACTTTCCCAGATGGGTGGTGACCATGGTGGCCATTTTGAAGTCAGCCATTTTGGATCCAACTTTATTTTTTTCAATGGGAAGAGTGTCATGTGACACATCAAACTTGTTGAGAATTTCATAAGAAAATCAATGGTGTGCTTAGTTTTAATGTCACTTTATTCTTTCATTAGTTATTTACAAGTTTATGACCACATATAAAATGTGTTCAAAGTGCTGCCCATTGTGTTGGATTGTCAATGCAACCCTCGTCTCCCACTCTTAACACACTGATAGCAACACCACAGAAGAAATGCTAGCACAGGCTTCCAGTATCTGTTGTTTCTGGTGCTGCACATCTCATATCTTCACAGCTTAGACAATTGCCTTCAGATAAGTGATGAGGCAAATGTTTTTGTAAATGGTGAGTTAACAAACTAAACCACTGCTATTGGTCTCACACTAACCCACAGTGGATAGATCCCTCCAAGACTGTTGGAACACAAAAATTGATGGTATGGTGTGGTATATGGGGTACAAAGAGAGTGGGGCCATGCTTCATCGATGGAAACCTCAATGCCACTGGATATGTGAATCATGTAGCAATTTTACAGAGCCACTGATTTTCAATTTGTTAATCACAGTTTGAACACTGCTGACTGGCATTATGAATTCCTTGGATATCTTTTTGTATCCCTTTCCTGTTTTAAACAGTTCAACTACATTTTCCGGTAGATCTATTGACAATTCTTTTGCTTTCCCCATGACTCACAATGCAGAAATGTCAGTGGCTGGATGAAAGATGCTGTCTGGATCCCAGAAACTCACTCAGTTTTTATGCCCACACACAGATTTCAAGCAAACAGGTCACAAGTGAGGATATTGCCTTTATTAGCCATTCAAGCCCATTTGTGTTAACTTATCTGCATATTATTTTGCGAAAATCACCAAGGTATATACATATATATATATATATATATATATATATATTGTGAGGCACCGCCAGCATGGTCCTCATGGCCGGGGCACATCACATGCAGGATCAGGGTATGATCCTGTTCACACTGGCCGGTTTTCCTGTGATAACACTGTGTGAACCTACCCGGAACACAAGGTGTTAAATGTGAGAGTGACTGCTGTAAAGCTGAGACTTTCATGTGACTAGTGAGCGGCTGTGAGTGGCAGGAGATCGATGAGGCCCTGAGAAAAGGAATGGGTGTTGATTGCTGACAGCCCAGGTGGGTGTGTCAGGTGGGTGTGTCCTGAGTAATAGCAGCCCAGCTGGATGAGTCAGAGTGGGAGTGGCAGGCACGATAAGAGCCTGCCAGCTGAGTAATTGTGAGATTCATTCTGAGACAAGAGATCATGCTGAGAGATTCATTCAGTGGCTGGAGATCGTGCTGAGACCAGCCTGAGTGCAGAGCAGTGCAAGGCTCTGTGTGCATGGAATAATGGGAGCATGCTAGCTCCATGCCGGTGCCTAGGTCCGGGTCGTGGCAGCACTTGGATGGGGAAGCCATGGCTGAACCTGGTGGATACTGGTCTGGGTGTGGGGTGAAACACACCCGGGAAAGGAGCCCGTGGGATGCCTGGTGGAACCTGTGACACAGGTAGCGAGACCCGGATCCGTGCCCGGTAAGAAAGCAGTTCTCAAATGCTTGTGTGAACTGTGCACCTGGTGTGTGAAATGTTCCAGGCGGGCATAGCCACCCGAGGTCCGACTAGATAGTCAGTGAGGGACCTGTTTTAACTATATGTGTATGAGGGCTTAGGTAATTGCCCTAAATGAGAGACGATGGCCTATATGTAAGAGCCATGTATAATGATGTGGAGAGAGAGTGAGCCAGCTAGTATGGATGATGTTGGAGGCGTTACGTCCCTGTGGGACGAGAGGGAGGCTTGGCCTGCTGCTTGCAGTGGGTACCTGTCCCTCAACCACGACCTCTAATGGTGTGGGTGTGCCTGTGGCCAAAGACAGGGGTCACGAAGGCTCCTAGAAGGGTAACCATGGCTGATCCGATAGGGTGCTACTCAGACGCAGGGTACAGTCGTCGACCTGGAGACCTGCCATGAGATGAGATGGAGGATTGGTGGCGACTGGTTGCCCATACCGTGGTGAGTAGGCCATGGTGACGCATGGTTAGCCTGGATTCTACGGTTGACCCCTGTTATGGCCATGGAGGAGCCACAGTCCATGGATGTATTATGATGGGCTGTGAGCGGGTGTGAGGATGCATGGGATCCATGAATATTGTATGATGGATCACATGTGATATGTAAGGTCCCAGGTCAGGCAGGAATCCTGACTACGGGACATATATGGAGTCATCAGGCTGGGTGACTAAAGCCAGGCGGCAGGTACCGCCATTGGGACCCACAGGGCCCGTTGAAGGGTATATAGCGAAGGTCAGAAGCAGGGGTTAGAAATGGCTCCTAGAGTGGGGAAACTGTGGTTGAACCAGGTGGGCACTGACCTGGACGTGGGGTGAAACACGTCCAGGAAGGCATGGCGTTCCCGTGACTCAGGTTGCTCAATCCCTGTTCTAAACCCAGAGGAATCATCGTGGATAAATATACATATGGTGAACTGATAAATGTATGTGTAAAGTGTATATAGGCCGGAGGCCGTAGCCACCACGGGAGCTGTTAGTAGAGCTCCAATGGGGACAGAGAGATTGTTACAGATCCCGGGTTACAATAAGGCGTTATGTGCAATAAGTGTTATGTGATGTTATATGTAAATGTATAATGTATTTATGTAAAGTGTTTATAATCATTGTGCAATGTGTCAAACATGCTACCCGGGTTATGTTATTAATATGTGAAAATAAACAGGTAGACACTGGTTAACTTATAAACACGTGTTGTTGTCGTTATGCAAGCGGGTTCCCCGGGTGCTACCTCACAATATATATATAAAAAACAAAAAGGGAATCAGCACAACTTTAGGCAAACATAGGGTGCAAAAATCCAGTATACGGTGTTCAAACATAATAAGTATAAGACAAAAACCAGGCAGCACGTCCAAAAATTAATAAAAGGGACACCCTTTATTGGAGCCCTCAGCGCAACGTTTCGACCTGTGATGGTCTTTGTCAAGCATATATATGTGATGCAGCTCACATCATCTGTATCTCTTTGTTGTCATGAAAAGGGTCTGGACTTAGTTTTTATTTGCCCAGCTCTACCCTCTCCTAGTGTATCCTCACACCATCCCTTGTAGACTGTCCTCTCTCCTTCTGTATTTATGTGTGCCTTGTATTGTTCATGTTTTTTGTACTTGTCTATGTATGCCGCTTTTCACATGTAAAGAGCCATGGAATAAATGGTGCTATATTAATAAATAATAAGTAATATTAATAATAATTTGTGTAGGACAAATACTCTGTAGTACTAAGTCTCTTCAGGACCACTCAGAATCAGTGGCAGCCATCCAGTATTTAAGATTAGCAGCAGCCATGCAATGCCACCAACAATAGTGTCTGACATAATGGGCCAAAACAAAAAGTACCAGCTTTAGTTTCCAAAATGGCATCCGCTGCTTTGCTCCTGTTCATGTGATTCTCCTTCCCTTCCTTTATAACCCCTAATCTACTGACTAGCCATTCTTGAGAATTCAGTTTCAATTCCAGGCTCCCTGTTGCTTTTCCTGTTTGCTCCACTTTTTGCTAATCTGCTCCTGATTTCCATCATCTGCAGTTTGAACTCCAGCACTCACACCTACTTTCAGCTGCTTTCCTGCTACAAGCTGCCTGTGCTGTGTGTTCCCTATTCTATCCCTGTTCTGCCAGCTCTGTGTCATGAATGCCCTGTCTGCACTGCTAGTACTTTCATCTCCTATTATTGTTTATTGCCCAGTAACAGTGTTCTGGACATTGAGACTTTCTTAAAGCTGAACTTCCCTACAAAAGTTCTGGACGTGTTTTTCTGAGACTTTCTGTACCCAGGCCTTCCTGGGTGTAAAGGACTGATAGACTGTATTTCTATTGACTTCTTCCTGAGTGAACTATTCCTAGAGATTCCTTGATGGTATCATCACTCAAGAAATATTTCTAGAGACTAATCAGTTCATTGCGTGTTTTGATGAACTTGCTCACTTGATGCACATTACATTTGTTACATAACACGTGTGTTTAATTAAGTTTTGATCACCTTTAAACTTGGACTCAGTGTGACTTTGTTCCCACTGCTAAAACATTCCTCAGTAAATCCTTAGGCTGGCCACACACTGCAGTTTTTTCACTGATCAGTGTCCATCCAGTTTGGGTGCCAAAACCAGGATTGTATCCAAAACTCAGAACAGGTGTCAATCTTTCAATTATAGTTTTTCTCTGCAAGTTCCTCTCCGGGTTTTGGCACACAAACCTGATCAGGGAAAAAACTGCAGTGTGAAGCCAGCCTTACAAATTATTACAGCTTGCAACATTCTGAAGCAAGCTTCATTAATTGATTAGGTCAATTTCAGTTCCTCTGCACTTTTCCCATGCTTCAAAAGCATAGTTGCCTCTGCTTTCATCCAGAAAGAGAGCCCAATTTGGACCAGGGATGTGACCGGGTAGCTGGTCTGAACTTAAAATTTTCAGAAGTACATTGTTCCTCCTAAAAAGCAGTAAAAGGGGGAAAATAAGCAGTAAACTCCTGAAGCTACATTTGTAGGCATGCACCTTAAGAGTAACATTTCTTCTACTTTTGGCTGAACCTAGTAAGTAATTCTCACATATCTGGACCTAGTAAGTCTCACACATCTGGACATAGTAATTCTCACATATCTTAATATTTGTTACATTTTAATAATATAGACAACACTTAACAGAGTAATTTGCACTGTTCTCTAACATGTGTTGTACTTCCAGCTAATGGCTCTTTTCTGCAGTCATACACTGACAAATTGCTAGCAATTGGAATCAGCAGGCATGGCATCTTAAATGTAGTGGAAAGTATGCTAAAAAATTTAATACATTTAATTATATACTGTTTAAACATTATTTATGTCAAAGTAATTTAGATACAATTAATGACATACTGTATTAAAGAGAATCTGTCAGCGTTTTTTTGCTATGTAATCTGACAGCAGCATAAGGTAACATAGTAACATAGTTTCTTAGGTTGAAGGAAGACTTTAAGTCCATCTAGTTCAACCCATAGCCTAACATGTTGATTCAAAGGAAGGCAAAAAAAAACCATGTGGCAACACTAAGCTCCACATTGGGGAAAACAATTCCTTCCTGACTCCAGATACGGCAATCAGACTAGTTCCCTGGATCAACGCCCTATCAAAGAATCTAGTATGTATAACTGGTAATATTATAGTTTTCAAGAAAGGCATCCAGGCCCTTCTTAAATGTTAGTAGTGACTCACTCATTACAACATCATGTGGCAGAGAGTTCCATAGTCTCACTGCTCTTACAGTAAAGAATCCGCGTCTGTGATTATGATTAAACCTTCTTTCCTCCAGACGTAGAGGTTGCCCCCTTGTCCCAGTCTCAGGCCTAAGAGTAAACAGATCATTAGAAAGTTCTCTGTACTGTCCCCTCATATATTTATACATTATTATAAGATCACCCCTAAGCCTTAGTTTTTCCAAGCTAAATAACCCCAAGTTTAATAACCTGCCTTGGTAATGCAGACCCCTCAGTCCTCTAATGACTTTTGTCGCTCTTCTCTGGACCCGCTCTAGTTCAGCTATGTCTTTCTTATACACAGGAGACCAGAATTGTACACAGTATTCTAAGTGTGGTCGCACTAGTGACTTGTATAGAGGTAAAATTATGTTCTCCTCATGAGCATCTATACCTCTTTTAATGCATCCCATTATTTTATTTGCCTTTGCAGCAGCAGCAGCTGCCTGACACTGGCCACTAAATGTGAGTTTGTCATCTACCCATACACCCAGGTAGGGACAAAGACCCCGATTACAGCAATTTATCACTAATATTACTGGGGGCAGCAGTTGTATTTCTGTTTTTTCTTTGTTACAAAGCTTGGAATGTTGGCCCCTTTGTAACCCCTCACCCACCACTGATTGGCAGCACTGGGTATATAGTGACAGAGAGCTGCTAATCAATGGTGGGTGTATGGTTGGACTAACAAGCATGAGGCAATTTATTCTGTAGTGATAATCTCCTGCTGAAACACACTGATTGTATTGAAACTGCAAAACACAGCCAAGTAATGCCAGGGTCACACATACCATCCGTTTTTGGCTTAAATCCGTTTTTGGAAACATTTTGGACATTTTTTTTCAAAATCCAAAAAGGCATATGTTAACGCATGTGTCCATGCGTTTTTTAAAAACGCATGCGTTTTTGTGCAGCATCCCAAAATACGCTGCTAGCAGCGTTTTAGGGTGCAGTAAAAAAACTCATGCTTTTTTTAACATGGGGCCCTATGGGAGATGCATGCGTTAATGCATGGTACATATAGGCACCATGCGTTAATGCATGCGTTTTTGCATGCGTTTTTGGTGGAAACGATTACTAAGTCCAAAAAATTCCCAAAAACGTCCAGGACCTCAGGGGACACTATTGCCACACTTAGAAAACCGCGGTTCTATCAGGTCCAGGGCTGTCCAGGGTGAACCGGATGGAAGCTATCTGCTATCCGGTTTGCATCTGTCCGGGAGGATCCAGGGGAACTTGGAATTTTCTCCTGGACACAAAAATGCTGCTTACAGCATTTTTGTGTCCGGGGACAAAAATCTCACCAAATTGGATCCTACCGGATCCTCTCGGATTCTCCCGGATTCTACAGGATCAGGGGCAATCTGGCGCTCCCTAACATCGGAGTCTATGGGGCCGGATTGCCCCGATCCTGGAGGATTCGGTAACTGGACACCTGCTGCTGAAGTTCAACGTGAGCTACTCTGAACTTCAGCACCAGGGAGCTGTCTCCAGTGAAGCAGTTCAGCACCATTTTGCAGGGGACAGCTGAGCTCGGCTGCATCCAGCTACAAACAGGACCGGAAGGCATATTAGCCCTCCGGTTCTGCTTGCAAATCCGTTCTGGGGCTGTCAGGTTCACCCCAGACAGCCCCAAACCTGATAAAACCGTGGTGAGAAGCCAGCCTAAGGGCTTAAAAAAGTGCATGGGCATGTGTGACCTTGGCCTAAGTGACACAACTCTGGAATAGGAATCTCTGTCCCTACATCCCTCAAATTACATAGCAAAAACCTGCTGACAGATATACTTTAAATCCTGCCCCATTTCCATGAGTGTATTGTAGCTTAATATTTATGGACAGCACAGACTGGCCTTGCAATTTAGAGAAATGTCAGATGTAACTTTGTTCGGCTGAAAAAGTATTACCTCTAATGCAGGAAAACATGGGTAGCCGGCTGGACAGGGCACATGTTCTCAAAAAGCATAAGATGTCAGGCTCCTCTTGTGGTGGTTTATTTCTTTGACAGCCAAAGGAACAAGCAGCTTTAAATCTAACTTTAGAAGTATATTTTCACATCCCTTCATTTTATGTCTTGTCACTTCTGCACTTGATAACATAAAACTGAAAGCGAAGCAGAACTTATCTGAAAAGAATCACTATTGTATATGCAGTAACATGTCTCAAACCATTTAGTCTGATTCAGTGGATCAGAATAAAATATTTCTCTTCTGCTCTATTGATTCTGAATGGATGAGTGAGTCTTCAGCAAATGCCTTCAGATCCGTAGAATAGGCTGGACCTTGGTTTTTAATCAACAAATGCCAGCAATTATTATAACTATGCAATAATCTAATTATCTAAGATTTTTTTTTTTTTACAATAAATCGTTGTTACAATAGCTGACAGAATAAATGAAATAAAATAAGTTAGCAATTTTGAAGTTGTCTTTCAAAGGTGGTATTTAAGATAATCTTATATATAGGAGGCTAAAAGATTCATTAATATTTAATTTTTTTTACTGATTTTAAACAGGGGTTCCCCCTTGCTGTATTTTTAATTATTTATAAATTTATAAATGTATATATATTATTTTATAGATAAATAAACATGGGGTCCACCCAAATTGGATCACCATCCAAGGAGAAGTTTAGAGCTAGGGTCTGGTATTCCGATTGTGGGAAGGACCATGGTTCAGTTACCCCAGAACTGGTGCCTCCATTGAATATGCTAATCCTGGTGCATAATGTTGAAGCATCTATCAAATACCCCACATTACTAAGGCTGGGGTCACACACACAGATATCTGGGCAGATATTGTTCACAGATCTCTGGTTGCAATGAAATCATGGACAGATTGCTCCATTTGTACACAGCCACAAAATGGGACAATGTGTCCATGATTTCACTGCAACCAGAGATCTGTGAACAATATCTGCCCAGATATCTGTGTGTGTGACCCCAGCCTTAGGCTGGCTTCACACCACGGTTTATTCCTGTCCGTGTGGATCCTGTAATTTGCAGGACCACTTGGACAGGAACAGATTTGTACTCCGGATGCCATTTCTGTGTCCAGATCGGGATTTTGAGGGATTCGGACTGACAGAAAGAGCTGGGAGGAGTCGAGCCTGCAATATGCAGGCAAGTATTACGGACTGTACTTTCACTTTCGCAGTGTATCTACATACGTTACCAAAGCAAAATAAAAGAAAGCAATGATATTAAAAAAAAAAAAAACTCCTTTCTGCTGACTGTCCCGGGATGCCAGGTGTCCACGTCTGATCGCTGCAGGACCTGAATCAGTTAACCGGCGGCAACCCGATAAGCTGATGTGTCACCTGACAGCATCAGCTAAGCAGTTTAAACCGCCTGCCAAATCCAATCAGTGGGCGATTTAAACTGCTCAGCTGATGCTGTCAGGTGACACATCATCTGATCGGGTTGCTGTCGGTCCGCTGATTCAGGTCCTTCAGGGATCGGACGTGGACACTCTGCATCCTGGGACAGTCAGCAGAGAGGTAAGTTTTTTGTTTTTTTTAATACCATTGCTTTCTTTTACTTTACTTAAGCAGTGTATGTACACATACACTGCTAAAGCAAAAGTATACACGTCACATGGGAACAGAGCATTGCATTTGTTGTGAGCGTGCTCAGTACACTTAAACCGGATCCAGGAAACAATCTTGTTGTTTCTTGGATCCGGCACCATAGACTCCCATGCTAAGTTCTCTGGACTGTGCTGGATTAGTTTCTGTCCAGTTTTGTCCGTTTTTTTCATCGGAGCCCAAAAACACTGCAGTCTCCAATTTTGGAGATGGTAAAAAACAGGACAGAAATGAATCTTGTACTGAATTCAAAAAATCGGATTGCCATTTATGAAAAAAATATGATAAAAACGATTCTGTGCTGTCCTTTTTAAAATGGATAGAGCAGGATGTCAAAAACCGTGATGTGAACCCAGCCTAATCCGGTGAGTAATAAGAAAGATAAACATACCAAAAAAAAACATTTTATTTGAAAACATACTTCCCAACAAATTCCCTATTCACTAATTTATTGAAAAAAGCCCCCCACCAAAACAAACTGCAGTAGTCCAGTAGTTCCAACATAGTCCACCAAATCTGATATAGTCCGCAAAATTAAATCTGACATAAAAAGAAACAATTAGTAAACATATTAAAACAAAAGGCACCATCATTCAGCAATTTATTCCCCATCTAAATCCAAAGCAGTTCCAATATAGTGCCATGGAGATCCCACAATATTTCCTGACTCAGTCTCCCAGCAAACAGAGGCACATTCAGAGAACACATCCCCATAGTTTCGAAGAGCAGACAATCCTGTCTCTCAGACTGTCCTCTGCAAGAGCCTTGGGGTGTGTAGACAAACCTATTGCCACTACACTGGGTCTCCTTGAATATAATAACTAAGAGGGAATCACTTATAATTTTATCTCAAACCTACAAGTTGAAACCTCATATCTACTGTATGTACAATGTGCAATATGGAGAACACAGAAACTAATGAATGCACGTATATGGAGTTTCCTATGTGGAGACTACTTCACAATCTCACCTATCCACTACTCTGTATAGTGAGGATAGGATAGTCCTCCCTAGATATTGTGTGCTACAGGGCCACATTACTATAGTGGGACATCACTACACTTCTTATACCTACATCTGCATTATTCTGCCTAATTGTGGGTGATTTGTGCATCACTTAAGTTCAATACATTATATGCACATAGAGATTGTATATGTTTGTATTATTCATTACATATGGATTAGATACTTTGGATTAATTTCATGAGGGGATCACTTGACTTTTTTCTGAGCTTACCAATTAACGCTATATATTGTCACCTGTGGATACCTTCTGTCTAAGGCTGGCTTCACACTGCGGTCAGGTCAGATCAGGTCAGGTTTTGTGTCCCAAAACCAGGAGAGGAACTTGCAGAGAAAAAGAATAATTGAAAGATTGACACCTGTTCTAGGTTTTGGAGTCACTCCTGGTTTTGGCACACAAAATCTGACCTGATCTGACCTGATCTGACCGCAGTGTGAAACCCGTCTAAGACCACTGTTTTTGGTCATCATCTTAATACCTCTTATTGGCATTACCCAATTGTTTTTTTTTTTTATCAATTTTTAATGTGTGATTTTGCATAATTTAATAAAATTGTACACTTTTGGAATAACGTACTCATTTTGTGGTCCTTATCACGATGTTTAAAATGTATACTTCCTGGCAGAATCAAACTAGATGGGTGCAGTCTCGCTCAATACAAATGTATTGCACAAGTCTAGAAACAATCTCATCGGATTCTGGCCGGGAAGCATATTAGATACTCCTTGCCAAGTGAACACTGTTCCCGGCTCTAACATCATAGAATCCTTAGGCTGAAGGCACACTGGCATGAGACTCGCGCTAGTGCAATGTGTGAAAAAATCGCATTGCACTCGGACCAATGTTAAGCAATGCTGCAGGGCATATTGGTGCATTTTACACACGTCGAACACGCATTGCGAGGGCAATATATAGACAATCAAGTCATACAGATACAGGAGGGGAGAGAACCCTGTCCGCGAGGGCTCACAGTCTAAGATGGATGGGTGGGGATACAGTAGGTGGGGGTACTGCCGATAGCGAGACGGTGCGGTGAAGTGGGTCTCATTGCAGGTTGTAGGCTTGACAGAAGAGGTGGGTCTTCAGGTTCCTTTTGAAGGTTCCTAGTGTAGGTAAGTCTCTGATGAGTTGGGGGAGAGAGTTCCTGAGTATAGCAGATACACGGGGGAAATTTTGTATGCAGTAGTGAGAGGAGGAAACAAGAGGAGAGTAGAGAAGGAGCTCTTGAGAGGATCGCAGAGTGCATGAGGGTAGGTATCGGGTGGCTATGTCAGAGATGTATAGAGGGGACAGGTTGTGGATGACTTGGTTATTGTATTAAACCGGGATCCCTGAGAAGTGGGGAACCAGTGAAGGGCTTGGCAGAGGGGGAAGACAGGGGAGTAGCTGGGAGACAGATGGATTAGTCGGGCAGCTGAGTTTAGGATAGATTGGAGAGGTGCAAGGGAGGTAGTGGGGAGGGCGGTAAGCAGGAGGTTGCAGTAGTCAAGGCGGGAGATGATGAGAGCATGAACAAGTGTTTTAGCAGTGTCGTGCTCAAGGACACTGCAAATCCGGGAAACGTTTTTGAGTTGGAGTCGGCATGAGGTGGCGAGGGCTTGGATGTGAGGTTTGACAGAAGAGTCAACGATTACCCCGAGGCATTTGGCGTGGGGGACTGTGGAAAGTGAGCAGTCGTTGACAAGGATGGATAGGTTGGGTAGTGGGTGAGAGTGACTTGGGGGAAGATGATGAACTCAGTTTTATCCATGTTCAGTGTAAGGAAGCGAGCAGAGAAGAAGGATGAGATGGCGGACAGGCATTGTGGAATTTTGGATAGTAGGGAGGTGATGTCAGGCCCAGACAGGTAGATCTGGGTGTCATCGGCGTAGAGATGGTACTGGAGGCCATGGGACTCAATGAGTTGTCCTAAGCTGAGAGTTTAGATAGAGAAGAGTAGTGGTCCCAGAACCGAGCCTTGGGGTACACCAATGGATTTTGGGTTGGGTGAGGAGGAAGTGTGGGAGTGAGTGACGCTAAAAGTCCGATCCATTAGGTATGAGGAGATCTAGGAGAGGGCTAGGTTAGTGATGCCAAGAGATTCCATAATGTGAAGTAGGAGGGAATGGTCAACAGTGTCGAAGGTGACAGATAGGTTGAGGAGGAGGAAGGAGTAGTGGCGCTTGCTTTTGGTGGTCAGTAGGTCATTGGTGACTTTGGTTAGGGCTGTTTCGGGGGAGTGGTGGGGTTGGAAACTAGATTGTAGGCAGCCAAAGAGGGAGCAGGTGGAGATTTGGGAGGACAGTTCTGAATGGCCGTGTTGTTCAGTTCTTTTACAATACATCAACAGAACATTATTGATGTATCAGTCTGTCCCAATGGTGGATACACCCATCTGGCATTTACTTCATAGATCAACGGAATATTAGTAACATACCAGTCTGTCCCATGGTGGATATGCCCACCTGGCATTATATACATAGTCCATTTAGACACATGGTTACCTTCAGGAGCTATGCCCAACTCCGTTTACTGACTCCTGCCAGTCTATCATTCAGGAAACTGCCTGTCTGGGATTACCAACAGCTGTCATTTTCAGATCATCAGCAGGACTGTAGCTTCCTAAATACCCCTGTGATCTACTTATCTCGTACCTTCCAGGACGCTGACCATTTCCACGCTTCCGTACCAGTGTGTTCCAGGACAACGGTCGCTCCAAGCAAGTTCTCAAAGTTTCCCTTCAGGGCCCCAGTTTGTCCCAAGCAACAGAGGAGACCCATGTTCCCTTGGTCCCTGAGCCTTATGCCTTCCAAAAAGTCACCTGCTTCTAAGCATGAGATCTGGCTTCATGGCTATAGGTCTTCCAGTGCAATTCCTGCTGCCCAAAGACACAGATACATGTGATCCCATTAACACAGATATTATATTCTCTCAGACAGCCAGGTATGTGAAGAATCAGTTAGCCAGACACTTCCATGTCTTTTAGCTCACCTGCAGTCCAGCACTTGTAATGCATTACCTGAACCTGTGAAACCTCAAGTCCCAGCATAATGCATTACTAAAACTTATAGAAACTTGATTCCAGCTCACCCAGTTTCTCCATACTCATCCACATGGGACTAGAACACTGGCCTTGCCCTGACCTTCACATCAAGGATAATAGAAATAATTGGAGTCCGGCTCAACAGGACTGGATTTTCCTCTTCCTTTTCAAAAGAAAATATAGTGCATACAAAAGGAAAATTTACATGGTCGACATGACCCAGTGGACGCATTTTGACTGCACTAAGCAGTCTTACTCATGACTCATGGGTAAGACTGCTTAGTGCAGTCGAAACATGATGACTGGGTCATGTTGACCATGTAAATTTTTCTTTTGTATGCACTATAATTTCTTTTGAAATATAAAAAGAAAAGGAAAATCTAGTCCTGTTGAGCCGGACTCCAATTTTTTCTATTACTGAAACTTTCTGAACTACAAGTGCCAGCATATGTATTTGCAATGCAGCAAATCGCTGCATCACATATCATCCCCCTCTTGTTCAATTATGTGGTATTGAACACATGATATACAAAATCATATTATAACCCACAGTTCAAACAGAGTCCATATACTTGTCTTTGCGCTGCTCAGCTACTGAAAAACTTTGTAGGCCCGCCATCCTACAGGCAAATTTGAGTGCAATTTGAGAAATCTTCATGGACCCGCTGACCCATAGGCAAAGTGTTGCTGTAGTCCATCTCATCATGTGGTTGACCCTAACAGCTAAGCTTGTAGGCCTCGTACCCCACATCCTAGCACCAAATGTGGTGATTTGCTCACTGAGCATGTTGGGGAACACTCAACTAGTAGTGGGATTGAAGCACATCAGCATGTTTTTCAGTAAAATAAAGTCCAACAGTTTATTAACATATCTTAAACTGCATATAGTGCACAGTTCATTTACAATACAGCAGCGGAACATTATTGACATACCAGTCTGTCCTAACGGTGGATATGCCCAACTGGCATTATATACGTAGTCCCTTTTAGACACATGGTTAGGAGCTTTTCCCAGCTTCATTTACTGACTCCTGCCAGTACATCATTAAGGAAACTGCCTCTCTAGGATCACCAACAGCTGTCAGTTCCAGATCCTCAGCAGGACTGTATCTTCCTGAATACCCTGTGGTCTCCTCATTGCGTACCTTCCAGGACGTTGATCATTTCCATGCTTCCATACCTGGTGCGTTCCAGAACAATGGTCTCTCCAAGCACCAAGAGCGAGCCCTTAAGGCCCCGTTACACCTTGTGACATCGCCACTGAATACATAGGCGATGTAGGGGCGTGGCCTATCGGCGACGATATCGCCCCTACGTCGCCTAATGTAAAGGGGCGATGTCGGCGCCTCCGAGAGGTCACCTGGTTTCACATCAGCCATGTAACCGGCCGCCGGCGACCTGACAGGCGATGGGAGCCATATGCACCCATTGTCCTGCATTGCCGCTTGGGTTTTGAGACACCCCGGCGGTGATGCCGCCTGTCAGCTCACCAGGGCACCACCTGAGGTGTTGCCTAATGTAAATGGGGGATGGCGATGCTGGCAGGGGCCAAAAACATGCGCGCTCCCGCCAGTCACTGCCGACATCTCCGGCGGCGTTGGCAGGTATGACGGCACCCTTACAGGTTCCTTCCAGGACCCCAGCTTATCCCAAACAAGAGAGGGGTTCATGATCCCTGGATCCCTGAACCTCATGCATTTCAAGAAGCTGCCTGCTTCTAGCAGGATATCTGGCCTCCTGGCCATACGTCTTCCAGGACTTCTCCTGCTGCCAAACGCACAGAGACATGTGATTGTATTAACTCAGAGATTATATTCCCTCACACACCCATAACTTCCTAAAGTCCCAGCATACATATCTGCAATACAGCAAGTCGCTGATGTGATGTGTTCAATACTTATTAATATGACATATATACATATATGGATCCATCCAGTGTGGTAAAGGTTCAATCCTAACTCTGCTGTTATGTATCAACACCAGAATGGCAAGGGTTAAATCCTAAATCTGCTGTTATATAGCATGTCAGGGAAAGTGAGAGTCAAATCCTTTCTCCACATGTGTTGATTGCAAATGCATCTGAAATGTTTTGTATAGAACTAGGCATGTGTTGACTCTAAAGGTGTACTCAGAAAAGGAGGTCTCTCTCTTAGGGGTGATGCACTTGGCAGCCAGGACAGAAACTGTATGAATGAAATATCAGGGAGAGCAAATATCTGTGGAGACTGCAGGTGGTGCCTAGAAACAAATAGCATTTCAAAAATGTTGCATGTCTTGATACCACTTGTTTTCTGTTTTCTTTCAGCCCGAGGAAATGCTGAGTTTAAGGAGGTTGGAGTGTGGCACCCCTTCGGATCCAGTCACTACAGAGGTACTGCACCCGTTAGGGTGTAGTATCTTGCTCTCGGGTAAGGGGGGCACAGACCGTTGCCAGGACACCCAGGCCACGCACTACACTAGGTCCAGGTCAGGGTTAGGGGAAGATTGTTCCTACAGGAGAGCACAGTCCCTGATCCTGTCTGGGAGAGGAACCATTGTAGTGGGGATGGGTGGAGAGGAAGTAGTTAAAGGGAGCACCTGGACTTGTGCGCACCCATTCACTGCCATGTATGATTTGTACACATGTGGATGCTTGAGCACAAATCATACATTCTCGTCTGCACCAGGAACGCGACATGTCGCGTTCAGGGTGCGGACGAGAGTGTGTGATTTGAACGCATGCATCCGCATGCGTACAAATCATACATGGCAGTGAATGGGTGCACACAGGGTGTGCACGCCAATCTGCACCCGAGCGCAGGCACCTGCGTCCCCATGTTAAACATAGGGACTTGCGGTGCCTGTGCTCAGCTTGCGATTCCCCTCCGTAGGACGCTGCGGAGGGGAACACTAGTGTAAAGCCAGCCTTAATGTGCTTCTTTTTGAGCCACGCATTGTTGCCTTGGTTGTATGTTTTAGGTCATGGGCATGCTGGAAAACTTAGCCATGACCCATTTTTAATGTCCTTGCCGAGGGAAGGAGGTTGTCACTCAGGATTTTATGGTACATGGCTCCATTTATTGTCCCATTGATGCTGTGAAGTAGTCCTGTGCCCTTTGCAGAGAAACAGCCCAAAAACATATTGTTTCCACTTCCATACTTAATAGTGGGGATGGTGTTCTTTGTTTCATAGGCAGCATTTCTCTACCTCCAAACACCACGAGTCAAATTGATGCCAAAGAGCTCAATTTTTGTCTCATCTGATCAAAGCACTTTTCCCAATCACTCTCACAATCACCAAGGTGTTCATTAGCATGCTTCAGACGGGCCTACACATGTGCTTTTTTTGAGCAGTGAGACTTTGCGGGCACTGCACGATTTTAAACCATTAACTTACCAATAGTTTTCTTGGCGAAAGTGTTCCCAGCTGCCTTGAGATCATTAACAAGTTCCTCTACAGTTTTAGGCCGATCTCTCACCTTCCTAATGATCCTGGATACCCCACTAGGTGAGATTTTACATGGAGCCCCAGATCGATGTTGATTTACACTAATTTTGTATTTCGTCCATTTCCTTACTGTTACACCAACAATTGTCTCCTTCTCACCCAGTGTCTTACTTATGGTGTTGTAGCCCATTACAGCCTTGTGCAGGTGCAGGATCTTTTCCCTGTCATTATTAGAAGCTCTTTGGCCTTGCCCATGTTGTAGAGTGTGTCAGATTAATTAAGTGTGTGGACAAGATTCTTTATACAGGTGACAATTTAATACAGTCGTCTTTAACCAAGATAACAAGTTAGTTAGGAGCGTCTAACTGGACTGTAGGAGCCAAAACTCCAAATTGTTAAATAATTAATTCTCTCTGCATAAATGCAAATAAATTTACTGCGTATAATTTTGGATAATGTGATTTTCTGGATTTTATTTTTTATACTCTATCTCTCACTGTTAAAATGAAGCTACCCTTAAAATTATAAAATTATAGACTGTGCACTTCTTCGTCAGTGGGCAAACTTACAAAATCATCAAGGGATCAAATAATTATTTCCTTCAATGTGTATATATATGAAACCAGACATTTGCATACCTTATATAAAATACATATCCATGTTTTTCTCACTATGTGACATGAAATCAGAAAAAAACTTTCACGTTTTAGATTTATTAGGATTACCATAATTGTTTATATTTGCCAAATGCCAGAATAATTAGAGAGAGAACGTTTTAAGGCATTTTTATTAATTTCTTCAAAGTCACAAGTTTACATACACTAAGATTACCATCCCTTTAAACAATTGGGGACAGCCCTTTTAACGATGTCATGTGTTTGGAAGCTTCTGATAAGTTTATTGGCAACATCAGAGTTAATTGGAGACACAACTCTGAATGTATTTTCCTTCTCTATCCACATAGCCACAGAAGGACATGTCTCCTTTTTCCAAAGTATCGGAATGCAGGATCTCGCAGCCATGACTAAGAACCTCAACAGTGTATGTTTATATTTGTTTGGTGGAATCCTACAGTGGTGCAACATGAAGAGGCCAGGATCTAACTCATCCGTGTATCCCGTAACTTGCCTTGTAATCTTTTTCACCTCCGACCAGAATGGTTGGAGCTTCGCACACTCCCAGAACACGTGTAGTATTGTACCATCCGCCCCACCACACCTCCAGCACTTCGGGTCTATAGAAGGAAAGAGTCTATGCAAATAAGCTGGGACTCTATACCATCTCGTCAATAATTTATAATTTGCCTCCTGCAGCTTTGAGCTTATCGAGGTAGAGTGAGCTAAAGAATAAATTGCAGATCTCTGTTCTGTAGACAGTTTGAGACCAAGATCTGTCTCCCATCGCAGCATGAAATGGGGAGTCGGGAGGTCCGGTGGAGAAATCAAACACGCGTATGTCTGTGATAAAGCATGCCTACAGTCAACTGTGGTAGAGCATAGAGATTCAAACAGTGTCTTAGGATTTAAAAACGTCCTCTTAGGAGGGAGTCTATGAAGATAATGTACAAGTTGTACACATCTCCAGAAACCCAGAGCCGTCGGGTAGGTAATTGAATTAAGTTGTTCAATGGTTGGCCACGCTTCTCCCTCACTCCATTTTTCAATCCTATCCAGACCTGCTTTTATCCAACGTTGGAACACGGGGTCATCAAGACTTGGTCGAAAGTCCGGGTGACTAAGGATCGGACTCAAGACAGAGGCAGATGGTATCATTAAGGATCTAACTAACGTGTGATCACAAATCTTGAGAGTAGACCCAATTGTCGGATGGTCATATAATAACTCTTCTTTTCGAAGTGACACCCAGGGTAATGTCTGAAGTCTGAAAGGAGTAAAATCCTGTTCGATTTGTACCCACAATTTATTTGTACCATGCCTGCACCAATCTATTACCCGCGTGAGGTGGGTGGCTATGTAATACAGTTTGATATTTGGGAGATTCACACCACCATCTTTTTTGCGTCTATACAGGATTGATCTCGCTAGACGTGGTTTCGAGTTATTCCAGATGAATTTTGTCTGCAGTTGTGCAATTGTCTTAAAGAAGGATAATGGAATGGTGATAGGTAATGTCTGTAGGTAATATAATATCCTCGGAAGGATATTCATTTTGAAAAGTTGGCATCTACCAGCCCATGTGAAAGTAGACAATAGCCATCTCTCACAGTCTACTGTAATTGACCGCAGCAGTGAAGGAAAATTTGCACCATACAGATCTCTAACATCTGGAGTAATCTGTACCCCTAAATAGCGAAGAGATTTAGGAGACCAATGAAATGTAAAGGCGTTCTGTATTCTAGTAATTCGACTCAGGGGAAGCGACACATTTAGGGCCTCAGATTTTGATCTATTTATTTTAAAATTGGAGAGAGTGTAATATGTCTCCAATTCTTTCAATAAAATGGGGAGAGAAACCTCTGGATTTGTTAGAAAGAACAGGAGATCGTCTGCATATGCCGCAATTTTATGTACACCTGATTTTACTTGCATGCCTGAAATATCTCCATTCATTCGGACATGACGCAATAACGGTTCGAGAGTCAAAATAAAAATTAATGGGGACAACGGGCATCCCTGACGCGTGCCATTGTTAATATCAAATGACTCCGAAAGGATCCCGTTGACCCGCACTCTTGCCGACGGGACGGAGTACAGAGAGAGCACCCAACCAAGCATCTTAGCTCCCAATCCGATGTGAGACAGTGTCTCTTTAATAAAAGTCCAATGTACGCGATCGAACGCTTTTTCTGCGTCTGTAGATAGTAACATCAGCGGGGTTTTAGATGTCTTGGCTGTATAAATTAAGTCTATAGCTTTGGTGGTGTTGTCTCTGGCCTCCCTACCCGTGACAAATCCCGTCTGATCTGGGTGAATCAAGTCCGGTATGAACGGGGAGAGTCTTGCCGCCAAAATTTTTGCAAAAAGCTTAATATCTACGTTCAGCAGGGATATTGGGCGGTAACTGGAGCATAGCAGAGGATCTTTCCCTGGTTTATGAATCACTGTTATATTAGCTCTTAATGCATCTTTGGGTGGTGTAGATATCGCCAAGGCATTAAAAAAGGCTTTTAGGTGTGGCAATAGAGCTTCTTTTAATTTTTTATAATAACCAACCGTAAACCCATCTGGGCCAGGTGCTTTCCCCGATTTAGATGAGGACAACGCATCTTCAATCTCCTGATCTGAGATAGGCATCTCTAAGGATTGCGAAACTGAATCCGCCAATTTCGGCATAGCCGAAGATGTAATATATTTTCTTATGCGTGATGTAAGTGCATTCAATGCTACCGGCGCTTTATTCGTGTCAAGATTATACAAAGCGGTATAGTAATGTTTGAATGCCTCAGCTATGTCGTGGGGAAACTTTGAGCGTTTTGAGGTATCTGGGTGTGATATTTCAGAAACATACGTAGTAGCTCTGCAAATTCTAGAGGCCCTCGCCAAAGCTCTACCGGACTTATTCCCATATTCATAGAAATGTCTACGGCATCTGGTAAGTACCCCTTTTGCCTTATATAGTAAAGTAGTGCGTAGCTTCTCCCTAACATCTAATAGTTCTCTCTTCAGATCAGGGAGAGAGTGACGTTTATGCTAGTTTCGAGGTCTCTCAGTCTAACCATTAGATCTTGGATTTCTGTATCTCTAATTTTCTTAAGTCGGGCACCATGTTTGATTAAAATGCCTCGAACTACACACTTGTGAGCCTCCCACACTCCCCAGGTGTCACATCTGTGGAAACATTTAAATCAAAGTAATCCTTCAATGATTTAGAGACGTCCGCTAGGACTACTGTGTCTTCTAATAAAGAAGCGTTTAGCCTCCATTGCCACTGTCTTGGGATCGGGGAGTGGAGCATAAGGGAAATCTTAACCAAGGCATGGTCTGAAAAGGAAATCGGCTCAATAGAAGCATCTATTAGTTGTGTCAGATCAGTGTGTCTCAGGAGAAAGAAGTCAAGTCTAGAATATACGTCATGTATTGGGGAGTAAAAGGTATAGTCTTTAGAAGTAGGGAACAAGAGGCGCCAAGCATCTAGTAATTGGTGATCATGGAGCGCTCTGTTCAACCTTCTAATAGCTGCTTTAGACATACTAGACCTGCCTCGAGACGTGTCAAGGTCGGGGTCAAGTGTAACATTGAAATCTCCCCTAGAACCAGCGTTCCCTCTGCGAAGACCTCAATTTTATCTAAAAACTGCAGGAGCGTTGTGATCTGACCAGAGTTAGGGAGGTATAGCGAGGCAAATGTATATGTTCTGGAGGCGATCTTACCTTTTACCATAAGGAGTCTTCCGTTGCCACCACTGCAGGAGTCCACAAATTCCCATGGTATCGACCTCGATATCACGATACTGGAACCAGAAGAGTGTGAATTATTAGATAAGCTGTGATATGATGAAGGAAACCAATGACTGGAGAGCTTATAAGGCTTGTTCTCGCACATATGAGTCTCCTGAAGAAAAGCAACATGAATTTTGTTAGTTTTCAAATAGTTAAACAAAATAGATCTTTTCCCTGCATCATGTAGACCTTGCACATTCAGCGTGCCAATTTGTATAGCAGATAGGGTGCTATGTGTCATAGTGTTCCCTTCTGCTAACTAGGAACTTCAAGAAAAAAGGGGACCAAGGTACAGGAAAGAGGGGGAGGTAAGAGGGGAGGGAGGTGTAGAGGAGTGTAAAACAAAGAGATTGAGAAAAAAAGATTAAAGGGAAGATAAGACTATTTTAGTCTAAGCCGGTCAAGCAGCAAATCAACTCTCTCTAAGAAAACAGAAAAGAGAAAGAGAGAGAGTCGTAGGGACCGTAACTGACCAAAAGGCAACGATCTACAGACCCAGGACTCTTGTATATCATCAAGATCATCTCTTTACACCACATTATCAACTTCTTTAAAAGTCAACAAGAAAAAGTTGCAATCGATAAAAGGGAAAAAGCAACACAAAACCCTTAATAAATTTGTTATACGTAACGTATGCACTATCTTTTTATATAACAATTGTTACCAGGCAGACCAGTCCAGAGCAATTCTGGATGAGGTCTGAGGCATCAACCTCATATAGCTCAATCAGTTCCAACAAAGGTGGATCAGGAGTCTCATGTTGGTAAGTCCTCTGCAAACGCCTCGTCTCTTCCGCCCCTCGGGCTGCCAGGCTGTGACGAGGGCGTACGTGGAGCATTGCCACTCCGTGTCTTCCTCTTGCGGAGAGCATCTGAAAGGGAACTGCGTTGGCGGCCCATTGTTGTGAACCTCTGAAATCCTTCCAAAGAGAGCCAATCCGGGATCGGGATGGATGGGATATCCAAGAACGAAAATAGTCCAGGAAGGTCATCCCTATGCCAAAGATAATATGTCTTGTTGTTTCTTCTCACTATAAGATGGAAGGGATGACCCAGCGGTACGTGGCTCCCCGTTCTTTAATCTTCACAAGTAAGGGGCGCAGCTGCCGTCGCATATACAAGGTGCGACTAGAAACATCTGGGAAGAGGCGTACATTTACGTTGTCAATCAGAATGTCGCCAAAAGACCAAGCCGCTTGTATCAGAGCATCCTTGTCTGTAAAATTATGAAATCTACACAGAACATCTCTGGGGTTGTCTGGGTCAATTGGGCCAGGGCGAGATACTCTATGTATCCTATCAATTTTATATGATGAGCCTGGTGATCTTTGTGTTACCGTATTAAAGATGTCTAGAGTCCTGTCAAGGAGCATATTAGCTGTAATGGTCTCAGGCAATCCTTTCAGGCGTATGTTGTTGCGCCTTTCCCTATTCTCCTGGTCATCTGCTTGTAGAATCAGGGCAACAATATGTGCATTAGAGCGTGTAGCATGTCTCTCCAAGGCAGTGATCTCTCTTCAATGGCAGCTATGGTCTCAGACACAGCAGTGGATTGTGACTTTAGAGTCTCTATATCCTCCTTAATGGGGCTCAGGGCTTTGGCTTGGGATGCCTCCATGCGGGCCATTAAACAGTCTAGGTCTTGTCTGGTGGGTAGAGCAGCAATCATGCTCCTAATAGCCCTCAGTTCAGAGTATGAGCTGTTGGACTGGTCTGAAGCAGGCACCATTATTGCAGCCTGTGTAGGGGAGGGGGGAGTATCCTCCATGTCTCCTCGGTCTCCTCTCCAGTGTCTGCAATCTCCTCTAATGTTTCCACAACTGCAGACTCCTTGATCTCTCCTTCCCTTATCTGAGGAGCTGATAACAGCTGTTACCTGGCTTCCAGTGCTTTGTTTGTGGGGGTTTCTCTGTGGCAGCTGTGAAGGTGACTGTGCCTGCAGCTTCTGAGCATGAGGTCTTCCCTGTGCCATTACAGAGGAGTGTGCTGTCTTTCTTCCTGCTGTCCCAAACAGTTTTGCCATGCCTGCCTCTCTCCCTTGTTTCTCAGGAGGTGTCAGGGCTGTCACAATCTTCAGGTTCTTTTCCGTGCTTTGGGGCCCGAGTTTGTGAAGTTGAATAGTTATAAAGCCCCGGGTTGAGAGGATGGGGTGTTTCCCTCAATTAGGGCCCGGGTCACCCCCCCCTGAATGTATTTTAATGCACCCTGAGCCAGTTTTGGTGTGGCATATGAAAAGGTTAAAAAAATCAGAAGATATAGGAAGAAAATTGTGGATTGCAAAGTTGGTTCATTATGGGGCAATTTAGTGTAAAGGTGTTTGTAAAAAAAATTAATGCAAGTGCAAACAAGTTTTGAAATGTACCCTCATAATGCTCAGGAAGAGGATGTTCTGTGCCCCAGAGATGAATTATTTGGTCCGAATGTGATAGAACTAAGAAAAAAGAAAAAGATTTGTGAAGATGATGGGGAAGTGCTAAGATTGTGTTTTATCCACAGTGAAATGGTACTGTATCAAAATGGGCTGAATAATCACTCTCCAGGAAGTACCCATACCCCAAAAAGAAAATGAAAAGGTCAGATTCATGTTTCCCCTGAAAGTAGAAAAAAACAAGACCCTTTTTGAGACATGTTGTGGTTCCCGAAATGAAATTAAAAAGGTCACCCATTGACCAGTTAAATTTAGGAAAAGGGGAGAAGTTGGAAGCAAAAAAACTTTTCCAACTGTGAAACCCGGGGTGGCAGTAGTTGTGGGGTTTTTTTGTTGCGGAGGGATGGTGCATTCACAAAATAGATGGCATTGAGGAAAGAAGATTATGTGGAAATATGAAGAAACATCTAAGTAGGGGAAAGTTAAAGTTGGGTGGAATGGGATTCCCAAATGTAAAACTGGCTCAGTTAAGTAGTTTTTTTGGGAGGATGGGCCCCAGATTCCTACCAATATTGGGGAAAAGTTTTGGGAAAGTATCCAAAAGTTTCAAATTTTTTCATTTAAAGGGCAAGGGTTTTAAAAATACTAATGAAATGTATGTAAATTGTGTGACTATAAAGGATGTAAAAAAGATTTTTTAAAAACATTTTCTCTATTATTCTGGAAATGGCAATTTAATAATTATGGTAATTAAATTTTCCCAAGATGTAAAAGGCTTATTTTGATTTTATGTTAGTAGTGGAAAAGATGATATGTGTTTTTTTTATATAATGTTATAAACTTTGTTTCAATTGTACATAAAGGGTTTCCCCGCTGGGGTTTCAACCCAGCAGGACAGCGTTTTACGGATACTTTAACAAAATTCTTTTGTTTTTATAGAACAAGTAAATTTTTTTTGGGGTGTAAAGGTGCTTTCCATTAGGTTTTAGTGATCGCGGCAGTTGCGGTGAAAAAAAGTAACCCCAAGAATAAATTTTAGGGGTTTTTTTTATAGAGAAAAAAAAAAATTAAAAATATTCTGTAACCCTATATAAAAATTCGAATTATTTATATATATTTTGGGTTTTATGCATTTGATTTAAGAAAAAAATAAAAAAGGTTTGTTTATTTTTTTCATCCAGATAGTATAAATTTTTTAGTTTTTAAAAGACACTAAAACGAATAAAGAAATTCCCGTTATTTTAGTCCAAATATTCATTGCAAAAAAAAGTTGCAGATAGGAAAATTTTAATAAATGATTGACACAAGTGTTAAAAACAAAAAAAAGTGTTCTTTTTAAGAACGATGTTCAAAGATTTATGGAAAAATTTAAAAAATCGGGGCACGTAGCAAAAGATTTTCCTTTATTAGCAATCGAATCCTTAGCGCCCCTTTTTGGACCTGAATATAATATAGAGTGACATTAAATACTGTGTTTTCCCTGTATTGGATAGAAAAACACAAATTAACCCCGCTTGTGTGGGAAAACAGACAAATTATATTGATGTGATGAAAATTTCTTTTTTTTTTTTATCCAATTTTGGGGAGGAGAAAGCTTAATTATGATGCCGGTTGATTCTTTTTTGAATACTTTTAATGCCGGTATCATTAAAAGTAAAAAAGAAAAGGATTTAAGAAAAGTTAATACCCGCATTTATTTAGTTCATAAAGACACAAAAGGAGAAACAAAAAAGGCCCAAATTTTTTTTTT